>CM052356.1:10000-1210000 GCA_028551475.1 Casuarina equisetifolia
ATTCTTGAATAAAAATTTAATAAAAAACCTTCAAAACTACAGTCGAGAAACTCTCCATACTGTTTTTCGAGATTAAAAGAGCTTAATGTCATAATTATACTCAATCGTTGAATGAAAGATAGTCCATTTATCCCATAATTTAAGCATAATTCTTCATGCTGTATGTTTTATTTCCTTTCTCACCAAGTAAAACAGGCGGTAGCAGAAATTTTCCCTAAGCACGCACAAACCCACCTCATATTCCGCAAGTTATTTGCGCAGTCCGGCCGGAACTGGACAGTTTGTTGGGAGCTTACTACTTAGGTGTACCCTCTCACGTCTAAACCCAACAACGACCATAAGGTAGCGGTGAGGTGCCTCGCATTTTCAAGCCACTTAGCGATTAAGCTTTCAGAACACGGAAAATTTTCAGCCTTGGTTGATGTATTGTCGCACTTCGCCAACTCCTGTCCAATTGTGAGCTCCTTGAGGCAATGTTGGTTGGATATTTGGACACGTTGTTTATGAGCAAGGAGGGATATTTCAGAAACCAAAGGTTGCGATTAAGGATCCGGGTTGGCTTTAGCTTTTTAGAAGTTGAAATTCTCAAATACAGAAGCTTGTTGAAGAATGGAAACTACCAGTGATGCTCTAAGTAGTAGTAACATTAGCATGGTGACGAAACAGAGGAAAGCTAATCGGTTTCCAGGAATCCAAATAGAGAATCCATTTACTTTGAAAGTGGGTCAAGTATTCACTGGCTTTGGCATCGGCTGTGGTGTTGGTATCGGCGTTGGTCGACCAATAAATTTAGGTAACACCCCAACTTTCCCCATGACATTCTATCTCCGGAAGCTTAGATTTTTGGGACGATGGACTTGGAAAAGCTCTTCATGTCCCAAAATGGTGATAAACCTATCCGGAATCAGTGTGAAGAATCCTTGTAGTGTCGTTTCTGTTCTTTTTGGTTGGGTTTGTTTGGATTTTGGATTTCTTTGGTTGGTATGCCTGTGTAGGAAATGAAAAAAGATTTTTTTTTATTTTTAAATCCTTTTGCTACTGTGGTTTTAAGGAATATTTGTTTAGAATTTGACACACCCCCAACGGAAAGAAGTTGAAATAGTTATCTTGTTATTGATATCCATTGATTGATCTGAGCATGATGTTTTGCTTATTCTGTGCGCATTTCTTGGTTGACTCATTCAAAATAATGGATGAAGCTGTTCAACATTCCCAATTATTATAAAAGAGAATGCATTATCGTAACAGACATTGTGTAAAATTTGTTTCTGTGGAGGCATGTTTATATGTCCCAATGCTTATATCTCTGCACTCAAAGTCTGTTGCCTTCTATTGTCTTGTAAATATTTTCTATTTTTATGAATGCCTAATTAGTACGTGCAATCATTTAATCGGTTCATCATATTGTGTCATGGCATGTCTGTAATTGTAGAAAATCGGACCACTCTGTTGCTTGTAGTAATGACTGCCATTACAATTACAGAGCCAATTCTTAGGATGGTTACCTAGCTTCTATTGCTATTTTTAACAGATTAGAGTCACATTGAGGATTGTAATAGGTTCTAGGTCTTGTTTAGTAACTAGTTACAACGTATTTGTCTAATCAGCCAATGATATAAATTGATTTCATCCAAGCGAGGATGTGCTTCTAAATGTCTAATCATTGTATTTGATACTGCTTGTTTAGTTTACAACCATTTATAAAGATAATATGCTTTGGCACTCTTCATATGGAAAGGAAATTTAGCTTCATGCATTTGTTATCAGTAATAAGAATTATTATGGTGTCAAACAGAAAAACTAAAAATAAAAAAGTGTTATTGGGTTGTGATACAATTTCATTGTGGTGTATGATGATAGCATCTTTAAAGGACAGGTCTCCTTCACGATAGAGATCCTTTATTAGGCTTTGGAGTTGGACTGAACTATTTTCTGAACCAATAATGATAATTGACTTCCAAGAGAGAATATGTGATAATGCAGCTAATGTTTGGAGATCAGGTCCCAAAATTAAAGTTTTCTCTTTTCCTGGTTTGGGAGCCCAATAGTTTTTCTTAAATCATTTAGCACATATGATATTTGTTCTGAGCCAGCTGGGTGGCACTCCTGTTCTGATCACATAGAAAATGAGTGCTTGCTACTCATCAGAACAATGAGTCCTTTGAGTTGGCGCAAAATTGCATGCTGGTTTTTTGTCTGCAGGAAAGTGATCTGTCCCTCTCTCATGAGCTTACTAAGGTGATTATTGCCAGCCCTTTTAGTTGGTCCACCACTCAATTGGCTTGACATTCAGCTGGTGATTTAGCTCCTAACTGGTGAATCAGTTGGTCATCAAGAAGTCAAGAACAGGTCTACATGACAATGAGGTTATGTAGAGCTATCTGAGCGAAGTGAGAATCAAACTAGATGTTTCCACTTTTAGGGCCTTTTATGACATAGCTCAGAGTTTGGAGCCACTAACTACCATCCTAAGCTGCTTATTAATTCTCCTTGGGCATTCTGTTCCAGTTTGGTATTCTAGTTCTATGGCCCATCCTGGGCAGCTCACCTTTTCCCATGGTTTCCATCTTTTGTAAGTGCATAAGCTTTAAATTGGTTAATAAGAGTGCTTGTTACCCAACAAATTAAGTGAATGAAATTGTGATCACCTTGCAGCTCCCATTCTTGTGTATGTCATCAAATAAAATCGAATCTGAATTGCAATGTGCTCATATTTGCAGTTTTTTTCTTTCCTTGAGTTTCTACAGTGCACTTGGTACCAAATAAAAGTTCTCTTTCTTCATCTATTCACAAAGTATTATGTTTGCATGAACAGACCATCATACTTAATTTTCCTTCACCATTGCTTCTATGGTTATACCTTTTACTCTTGATGATGCTGCTAACTCTTGTTATTTATTTCTTAAAACAATTGCTACCATCTTTCTCAACTTCTGAACTCAAGTTTTTCTACCTTCTCACCATAAGATCTCCCTAGCCTTTGTGTAATGGACCTAGACTGAAGGCCTGCCCAGCACCTAACCCATTTATAGGTTTCGTTAGCCTTGGCTTGGAAAGCCTGAGCAACAAGGATGTCGTGCTACTAAGCTTCCAAGAAACTAGAACAAGTCAAAGCTAAGAACAACCTCTGATTCTTATTCCTTCTACCTTAGGACACTTGTAGGGATACTAGGCTATTACCAAGCCTTCCCATGAACCTCGTTTACACCCTTGCTCTCCCATGAGTGTTATTGGATGCTCGGTGACTGGTTTCTTTGACTGGCTCACCCAACTACAAGCAAATTCCCCATAAAATCCTACCTTCTAGGGTTTTTAAGTTGCCCAAGAAAAGTGTCTCCTTAATGGTTTTTAACCAACCCTCTATCAATCTCCCATGGGACTCTTTAATGGCCCTTTGAGCTTCTCAAGCAACACTAGCCTGCCATGTGTTGTCCTCTCAGTCCTTAGGGTTTTCAAATGGCTCAAACTTGCACACGGGGATTTGCACCCCTTGGTGATCCCACATGCATTGGTGCCAGCGAGGGCGCACTCATACATTGCAACCTTTGGCCTTCCTTGTGTTGAGCTGCAAGCATGCAATCCTCCTTGTGCTCAACCTTGTGGTGGACCTTGATGCTTGCCCATTCTCATCCATGCATGCAGTACTTTGACCTAGCAGGTGACCAAGTTCCCTCCCACATGCCAGCATGTCCACTCTGGTCTTCCTCAAGTCACACCAAGTCATCTCAATTGGTTTGGGCATGACATTAGTGTGATTAAATTGACAAGAGTACTACCATGTGTACTACTTTAAAAGTACTTACAGTTTCACAATTCCGAAACTAATTTGATGGGGTGCATAAAATTGTCCCCTGAATTTATATTTGTTTCATGTTGAAATATAACATGACTCATTGGTGTAATTTAAGTTTTTCATTGGCTGTGTACTTTGGCATAGCCTCTCAAGATAAGATACTAATATGGTTTATAGTCACTCTAGATATAAAAGAGTTTGACCAGTGAATGATTGCTAAATGGCAACATCCCTTGAATGCTTATCTCCCACTGCCCCGTCACCCAAAAAAGAAGAAGATAATAAAGAAAAATTGCCACCCTGGCCTCATTACACAGAAATGCAGAAGTTATAGTTCTTTTGGTGGAATAAATCATGTGTCACCACTAACTGTTCAATTTGACACACTACAAAATACTATATAGGTTGGCTACAAAATATCCGTTAGATATCATTGTTTTATTTCTGTATCAAATACTGAATTCTTCTTTCTTGTAGTTACAAATAAGCTAGGGACATAAGAGTTCATATGTTCTTCAAAATTTTTGGCTGACGAACTTGATTTGACCAGACAATATTACATGCATGCTATAGGACATTTGATATCTCATCTTGATCAATAGTGGCTTTGCTGGAGAGGGGCATTCTTTGTGCTTTCTTTATTTTTTTTACCAACTGTTAGTTTTCCAGCAAGTTTTGATTTGAATCATTTACCAGGTGCATTACCAATGCTAAATCAAGTAATGAGTGCCACCAGAGGAGCAACTGATGCTTTTTCTGGTGTTAGCAGGCATGTGAATGACTCTGCAAGTCAAATGTCATCTTTTATTACTTTGCTACTAACTTGGCGTTTCACTCAATTAAAATTAGTAACTCTTGTCCATCCTTGTTTTAGTTGCGGAGGTTGGGAGCTAAGAATATTGAAGCAGGCATAGGATGTGGTGTTGGCTTTGGCCATGGTTTAGGAGTTGGTATGTTACACTATAGTCAAGGAATGAAGTCAGTGTTATATTATTCTTATCCATCCATATGTATCACTAAAAGTGTATAACCTAAGGACCACAATCCTCCATTGAGCAATATTTCACTGTTCAAACCCTAAACTCTTTTCTCTAAGTGTTGGACAATGATAAAAAGTTCAAATGTTATTTTATAGCAGTGTATTTACATAATAGCACTCTACTAAAGGAAAACTAGTTCAAGAATCGACACTTCTTTCAAAATATGATTTGTTTTTATTGAATATAACTTAGGTATCAATGGAACAAAAAAATATAAGCTTGTATCAAATTGGATAGGGGTATTTCTGTACCCCTCCTCTAACATGGTTGAATCCATGTGGGACCGATCAGTTAGAGAGGATAAGTTTAAAGCGCTTCAATAGTGCCACCCTTGGTATTATTCCCAATTTAGTTCATTCTTTGTTCTGTTAATGACCCTATCATTACCTGTTAACCATTCCAATCATGGAGTTGATTAAAGTATCAATAGTTCTATTGCAAATGGCTTGGACTGATGCTGCTGCCAAATATACTTTCAGAAGAGAAGGATCAGAGATGAAAGTATTTTAAAAGTATAGGCTAGTTTCAATGTGCTATGTAAAGGGTATTCTTTTGGTTACCTTAGTAACTATTGGGCGCTAATTTTTTTTTTTTAATGTGTATTATTCTTTGGTATTTTCCTCACTCTCAATTGTCTGGAGTAATCTGTTTTCTAGCCTGGATTAAGGTTTTCTCAGACAGTTTTCTGTTTCATGTAGCACTCGAAGTAGCGCATAAACATTAAAGACATCCTTGTAATTTGCAGCTCTACAAAATTTGAGTAGCTTCCTTAAAGCTTTTTAAGTGTGATCACCTGTGCATTCTCAGGTGGTTTCTTGGGAATCCCAGGCATGATTTCCTCACCTGTATTTTTCTTCTCTTCTTTCAATCTACTGTTTTAGTAGCAAACTGCTATTAAATTCCTTTGAGATTCAGTCCTATTTACAAAGCCAACAATCCCCTAGGTCTTCAAAGATCAAACTTTATCTACCAAACCCACCACTGAGAGAGTAAGAAGCAGAGTCAAAACAGTAAGCTGAAAAGTTAAAGGCAAAAGCCTTCAATGTGAGATAGCTCTCGAGTTTTATGGTTGTTATTACAATAGAAGCTATCAAACCGGCCACTGAGGTGCCTAGGTCTCATCCAAGCTGTCCAAGAGTTTTGCTGATGTTTCTTTGTGAGAGACTTACCGAAGCCCTTGCCACCTATGCCTGAGCATTCATTTGATTTAGTTAAAAAATATGGAACAGTCCCGTGACCAACATCAGATAATCTAGAACTAGAACAAAGAAGATAGTGTAATGGGAGAATAGATTTAAGTGGTGGAAGCTGGAATAGTTGATAATGTTGTCAAAAGATATCGTTGAAATTTTTAAAGGTAAAAGCAGGATGTCACATTTAAGTATTTTGACAATATTGTCTAGTTTCTATTTCTGATCTAAAAGGCACTCTCCCAAGGCTAATTTTTTCTTTATGTTAAGGAGTTTCCTGGTTTGTATTATGTGGCATTATGTGATTTTTAAGTTTTAGGGGTGACTTGATGATATCTAGATTTGCAGGAATCACTGTCGCATAGGCTTATAATTCCTACCTTTTTGATGTTCCAGATCACTTTTGAATTTGGTTTAGTACTTTCAATATGGTCTATGAGTTTTATTTATTTTTTTCTCATATTCTTAGGAGTACTTATGGTGAAGATATTGAGGTAGCCTATATAAACCAGAGGCATCTAGCAATTTACCATTTAGACTATCAGCAGTAGAAATTTCCTTTGGCCGATTGCTTAGGAAACACAGTATAAACTTTATCTTTTCCTTTACTCCTTCAATTAACTGTTTAATTTCAAACATCCGGCATATTCCTTCAAGATTGTATCTTGATTATGACTCAACCAGCTCGAAGTCCTTCAAAAAATAAAATAAAATCTAAAAAACCTTCAAAAACTGTGGAGAATAAAGTACTGTTACACTTTTTAGATCCTACATCATATTTGGTACCAGAGCCTGCTTCACTTTATGTCCTATGCCTTAGACACTTTCAAATTTTTACAGTAAACAAAAAGGTGAAGAAAATTAAAAATAAAGAAGAAGGGCACTTTTAAGGTTACTTGAGTCTGTTTGAAACAATATGCCTCCGTCACTCTCAATGCATACAAGTTATATCGTTGACTACCCAATAGGATGTATTTCAGAAGTTTCTGCTTGTTGGGTATTGATGTTTAAAGGGTACCCTCTCGGCGTAGCTGAGTCTATTTCAATGCTTCATTTGACATTAATGCCCTTTCTCCTGCATACAATAACATAATTTACATGCATGCTACCTTATCCATACATTGTAACTATTGATTGTGTTTGATGCCTGGAAGATTGATTTTACATGGCAGGCCTTGCTGTGTAGCCTGGAGTTTTGCATCAAATTCAATCTTGTCTTGTAGTATGTACTTTTCACTCTTCTTACCCACTACAGTTGTGTTACCTGTTATCAAATTCAATTTTGCATTTCACGTATCTGAAATGCAAAATCTTAATTTGCTAGTAAGGAATGACAAAGGTGATGCTGAAGTTTGGAATTTCTCCCACTTCACTCATTGGACAAGGTACCCTTCCAGTGTCTTTGCAAGGTGGTATGAGCATGATGAATCAAGCCTTGAACCCAAATCCAATGGGAAGTATCATGCAATTGGGAACCACATTGCCTGAACACACATCTCAAGGCCTGCCTGGATTTGGAAATATTGGGTCTGGTTCAACTAATGAGAATTTTGCATCAAAAGGCTCTCCAAATGACTCGCCTTTTGGCAGTCAAACAGAAAAGGTTATTAGCAGTTTTCTGAAAAATCCAGTTCTGAAAGGCGAGGACGCTGAACTGACTGACTTGGTAAGTATCTGATGAGGCACTGTCCACTTTCGTTGTTTGAATTTTGTTTTATTTGATCTGAAATACACCTGTAACGAGTACAATATTAGTGCTTGGGATCCACCTACTTACCAGCACAACACATCTAAAAATTCTCAGAATTGTTGAATTGCATGCATTCATCTTATGGACTATATGGAAGAGGACCACCACCTATAAGATGCTTGTAAATTGCTTTTGTTTCTCCTTAAAACTGTTGTTATCTTGTAAAATTGTGTGATAATGCCATTAATAAAATGTCAGTCAATTAATGGTCAATCTTTCTCCCTATACGCCCCTGTTCCTCGCTGTACATACAAATATGTGTCAGATCCAACTGGTCCAACTTTATGGCTATGTTATTGTTGGTAAAGCGACACTATCTTGGCGTGGCTAGTTTACCCATGGGAAACCCATTAGGTCCAACTGCCTAAAACCTAGTTCCTCCTCCCATGTGTGTGGTGGTTCCTATCCCAAATCAAATGCGGTAAAGCATCTTAATGGGTTTATAAAGAATTTTGGTCTTTGCTCCTTGTAGGGCATATTTTGAGAAGTTAATTACCAAGAGTTACAACATGTAATAGTCAATTACTGGATCAATAGTTGGCCATAACTATTGTCAAGTAGTTTGATATCCAAATGGTGGGAGATTGGAAACTATCTAATTTATGCAAAGTTCAAGGTTATGGTTTCTATATATTTGGAAAACCTATGGAACATTCAAGTTTTTGGGTTAGATAGTAAGTTATATTGGGTTGATTTGTGGAAACATTTAATTCATTGGTGGCCTTGGTAAGATATTAATGCCAAGTGGAATTTTTTGTATGGTGTGTGATCTTACAAAGCACTTTGTCAAGCTCATTAGATGTTTATGTGGCATGAAATTCGAATTTGTGGTTTTACCTTTGTAGGCTGGACGCTTGCGGTTGGAAAACAACATTTTAAAAATGGTAATTTTAAAATGACTGGTGATTTTCAGCTCTTCTCATGCCTTGGTATTATTGCAAGGGGAAATCCTTATGGACCACCCTACAAGAAAACTCAGTAGTAACTATTTACAAGACATTACAAGGTTCGTAGACAACACTGCAACGCTTAGATATCACAGCGGAGCATCAAATAAAAGCTATTGAGGCAAAAGGGGAGATTCCTAGATAAAAATGAAAAGCCTTGACTGCTTCACAAGTTTATAGATGTTGGAAATAAGAGTCTAATAAGACTGACCAACACTCAATAAGTCAGAGAAAATATGTTTTAGGTTCATAAGACATGGAAATCAAGGAATGATTGCTTAATCAAAAAAAAACTGCCCTATGATAGAGTTGATGGACTGACTTGGGCAGTTTGATGGATTAGCTGCATTGTATCCGATTGTTGCAAAAAGTTTGTTTCCAATTTCCTGTTGGTTGAACTTTGCTTTCAGTCTCTTACAGGTTTGTGCCAATGGATTACAATTCTTTGGTGCTGAAGTCGAAGAGAACTTTAAGGGTATTTCCCTTCCCCCCCCAACCCTCCTCCCCCAATTTCGGCAAACTTGGAGTTGATTCGCTACTTCAATTAATAATATGTCTGCCTTCTTAGTGTCATTCGTAGTATACAGAGAATACAACCATGCCTCAGAAACACTATAAACTGAGATTAGTCACTCATAGTTCTTGGATGCAGGATATGCCGACTACACTGATTATGTTTTAGTGTCACAACACACGGGAATCAAGGCCTGGTCTTGGAGCCTAACTTAACTACCCTTTCAAAAAATTTCATAGGAGTAATTTTCTAGGGAAGTTCAACCAGCTGGCTGCGTCAGATCTAGACTTATTCATGGTGGTGCTCTCCGTGGACTATTTGATTGTTGAATTGTAGTAGCTTTAGTGTGGTTCCAAATGAACAGCTAAAGTTGGTTGAGTGCTTTGTTTCTGGCATATATTGAAAGGTCAATAGACTCACTTCAAGTTCAACTCATTTAGGAAAAAGATTGAGTTGGAATACAATTTAGATTTGTTTATCTGATGCCCAATTTGTTGAAGTTCAAGTTGACTCTTACAAACTTGTGTACTTTCGTTTTATAATTTCCGAAGAGTATCATTTTTAGCTATTAGTGATGGCATTTTAAGAATCTATGAAAATGAGAAAATTGCTTTCCTAATAGAATTATAAATAATTTGAATCATTGGGGAAATAGTTCTACTGACAATGCCTCAACTTATATTAATGTGTATTTAGATTCTTGATACTATTGAAATTCGCAAATATGGTCATAAAAGTATGATATATTCCATTTTATGATGTTTCATACAAATATAACATTGTTGTTACAATTTCAATCATAAGATATATTCATATAAAGGTCTCTAATGGTATTTACCTAATTTGTAGAAGAAAAATGTTAATCAAGTAGCTTATGAAATAAGTTTGAGCATGTTTTAGAAGTAATTGACAAGCACGAGTACCTAATCTAACTTACTGTTAACCTAGAGAATGTTAGACAAAATTTGGTAAACCAATTTTAAACTTCAAATGCTTAATTTGACTTAACTCAGCCCCGTGAAAGTTTCCAGTCTTGGTTCTTTTATGAAAGTTTTTTAGGTGTATAATCAATTTAGCTTGAGGGTTTTTTTTCTCTTTTAAGTGGTCCAGCCAAGTAGATTTTTTATGCATTCAGGTGCTGAAACACCAGCAAGTCATTGAGGAGCTTATGGAGGAAAATGAAAAGCTTCGCCAGGTACTACTGGAAGATTTGAAGGTGCCTTCCAGCAAGCTTCAAGCAACTTATTCTCGTAGAAACAAATCTCCATGTGCCGATTGTTTTGAATGCCGAAGGAAACAAAGGAAGAAGTAGAGAAAGATAACCATGGCAATTAGTGCAGATCCTACACAAGTGATTTACCACAAAAAGTTGCATGACAGTCTTTGCATGGGGGTTTAGCCTTTGATTTGGCCTTGCCCAACCATGCAAATTCATTCTGGGGGAACGCAACAGTAGAAATCAGGATTAGTTTGTGAACAAATGTACTCTACTGATCAAGCATGACATATAAACAGCTGTAGAACTGGTAATACCAGATGAAATTTTTTCTGTATCTTTTTCTGGTCAGATCATGAGGTAATTAAAGATTCTTGTTTTGAGGTTAGGTTTTGTCTTTTGTTTCGGTTTCTTTGAAAATTACATGCGTGTGACGCCTCAACTCTCCAATGCATGTACATTCTTTGTTGGCCTACAGATTTTAAATATTTAGGTTGCTTTTGGTTTCCAATTTAGCATATCATCCAATTGTACGTTGACTTTATTAAGCGGGTAAAATGGGTCTTTGTCATGGCTTTAGCGCAAGAGAACGGGTGAGTGGTCAATTTGGTTGGAGGGGACCGTAGACTTTCCACCAACTGTGATTATTCCTTTTCTTACATATATGTTTACAACGGAGGGAGAAAGGAAAAGGTCGTAAAGAATACTTTTTGGTATGAAAAGAGTTGATTAAATTCTTTGTTTATTCATTATAGTGGTATTTATACAAAAGCTATATGCCCCTCGCATGCTCCACACACTTCACACTTTGCCCTTCACTCTAATGGTGAAGGATACAAATGGAATTGCAAACTACCACTTGTTACAGCAAAAATAACCGCAGGAATATATTGAAACGTTATAGAACACATAAGACTATTATTTTGACTGATGTTCACCACAACATATGATACTTTCTCTCACAGCTACTGCTCACACGTTACACCGCCGCCCCCTCGAGAATGACCTTGTCCCCAAGGTCCAGCTTAGGGACTTCCACATGGCATCAGCTGGTGACGTTCCTGCCCAATGCACCAGCACTTCAGGCCTTTTTTTATTTGTACACCCGATGTTCCAACACAGCTTGTGGAGAGGGCAACATCACATGAGATCCTTTAATAAATTATGGCAGGTCTATCCAAACCATGTTATCCTTGCCCACACATTTCTTCCAAAAAGAAACGTGGAAAGTGGGATGAATTATAGAAGTGGGTGGCAGGTGTAACTTGTAGGCAACGGAACCTCCTTTTTGTATAATTTCATACAAACATGGGGCAAACTTGAGGTCACATCTCATTGTAACAAATAGGCTCTTGTAGGGCTACAGACGTAGATACACAAAATCCCCCATGTTAAATTGTGCTTCCGTCTTATGCTTATCAAAATTGAGTTTCATTTAGTGCTAGACCTCTTGAAGTCGCTGACGAACCTGAGCAATCATTCTATCCCATTCCAGCCGCTACCACCCTTGTAGAGACCCATACGTAAGAAAGAAGGGAAAGTGGTGGTTTTCTATAAACCATTTCACACAAACTTAAGCGGTGGAAAAGTGTCGACTGGTAGTATAGCAGTATTCTATGCAAGCCAACCAACAAACCCATTCTCTAGGATGGTCACAAGTAAAACAATGGAGATACATTTCTAAGGATCGATTCACCACCTTTGTTTACCTGTTTGTCTGGGGATGGTAAGTCATTGAGAAATTAAATCTAGTCCCCTAAAGTTGAAACAGTTTTATCCAAAAAATGCTTGAGAAAGCCTTATCCCGATCACATACTATTAATGTTGGCATCCTATAAAGTTTTAAAATATTGTCAAAGAAAATACATGCTATAGAAGTAAGAGTATAGGGATGACTCACTAGTAAGCAATGTGCCATTTTGGAAAGTTTATCTACCACAACCATTATAAAACTCTTCCTTTTAATCAATGGAAAGCTATCCACAAAATCCATAGAAATATTAGTCCATGTATCTATGGGAATGGGTAAGGGTTGGAGCAAACCTGTGGGTTGTTTATTCTCCCATTTATTTGCTTGATCCATGGGACAACTTCTAATCAACTCTTTGATTTCCTAGTCTATATGAGGCTAATAGAAAACTCACTAGATTCTTTCACCCATTTTGTAGGCACCTTAGCAGGTTTTGGAGTGCATCTCCTTAAGTGTTGTGGGAGCAACTTAGAGTCCTTTTTTAAGGAAATCCAAATCCTTATATAGTACTTGGCCCCCAGTTTTGTTGCAACAGTGTAGTTAATTTTTTATCTAGTAAGTACCTTAAATTACTATGGTTAGTCTAGATAACAAAATGCCCACTACCCCCCCCCCCCCACCCCATCTCTCAACCAAAAAAAAAAAAAAGAAATCTACTAGCATTGGATAGCCATTACGATGGCCAAGAACACTCTCTCAAAGAATAGCATTTTTCCCTTGTAAGCATTTGCTAAAATAAGCAATTAGACATTTACCTTGCAAAAAGACCATTCATATCTATTAAAATCTAGCAAGGCCAAAACTTGAGTTTTGGTTACCATCACTTTGAGGTCATTATGAAGTTTACCCTTTTTAAAAATGTGGTCAAGGGAGTAGTTAATTTCCCATATCCTTTGAAAAATTTCCTATAATATCCTATCAGGCCCAAAAAACTATGCAGCCTCTTCAAGTAAGTTGGTTTGGGCTACAATATCATGTTCTCAATTTTAGAAGGATCTACTAAGATGTCCTCTCCATTAATAGTATGACCTAGATATTAAACTTCATGGACTATAAGTAAGCATTTTTTTCTTTTTTACAAACAATTGGTAATGATCCAAGATTTTGAAGACTGTGGTCACATAAGCAATGTGTAAATCTTAAATGGAGCTATAAATCAAGATATCATAAAAAAATTCTAGAACAAACGATCAAAGTTGCTCTTAAAAGACATTGTTCATGTGGGCTTGGAAAGTTACTTAGGCATTAGAAAGTCCAAATGGCATGACTAAAAATTCATAATGATCGCTATGAGTTTGAAAAGTAATTTTTTCTACATCTTCTAACTTCATTCTAACTTGATAGTATATTGATTGCAAATCTAGCTTAGTGAAGAATTTCACTCCATTTAATTCATCCAAAAGTTCTTCCACCATAAAGATGGGGACTTTATTTTTTATTGTTTATTAATTCAAAGCACACAAAGGCACCAACTACCACATTGTTTTTTAACTAATAAAGCAAAAGACAAAAATGGGCTTATACTAGGTCCAATGATTCCCTCTTTGAGTAATTCATTCACCATTTGCTTAATAATATTCTTTTAAGCATACAAATATCTATATAGTATGCTTTTGATAGTCCATGTTGAGTCTTTCAATTGGATTCCATGCTTTAAAACCTAATGAGGTGATAATCCCTTAGGCTTACAGAAAAGGCCCACAAATTGTTTTAGAAGTTCTTCCATTTTGTTATATGTATAAGGGTTGTTTCTAATTTCACCCTTATCCTTTTACTCCTTTATCTAGATATATAACAATAATTCTAGTCCTGATTTCTCCAAAAGCTTTCTAATTTTTTTTTGCTTTAATGAGTGGTAGGGTTGCTAATTGAACCCCTTACAACTTCACTCTCCTTTTATTGATACAAAAAGCCATAGAGAATCTAAAGAAATCCCATGAGATCATTCCTAAGAAGACTAACCATGCAACTCCAAGAATTGTCTCAATACCTACCATGTTTAAAACAAACACATAAGTAGCAAAGACAGCTCTTGGAAATCTAATTTCAAGCTACCTGTAAAGACCTAAACTCTAAATTCTTTAGCCATTAGCCATTATCACTACAAACTCACTACTTGGTTGGATATTTAAACCCAATTTCTTAGCTATAGTAGTACTTATGAAGTTGTGAGTATTACTCGAATCGACTAGGAAGTAAATCCTCTCTCTATTTTTTCCATACTTTCCAAGTATCTTCATGGTCTACGAAATAGGTACCCCATAGAGAGCAATAGTTAAGATTCATGGAACATCATAAGTTTCTTCCACCTCTTTTCTCCCCTTTTCTTCCTCTTCCTTCATATCCATAGCTTTTAAGAGAAAAAGCTTATTTCAATGATAGTCGAGAAGAAATTGGTTATCATAATTAAAACAAATGTCACATGCTCACTTATCCATGATCTTCGTTAGTGATAACTTGCAAACTAGCATTGTGGATTTGGTAATAGCGATAGCCATAATGTTTGAACTTACAAACAAGATGATTTAACTTAGTGCTAAACCCATCTTCCATATTGAAAAGCCTTCATGATGAGTCTTAAAAAGCTTTGCCAAACCCATGGCAGAGGAGAAAGATTGATTGTTCACCTAAATGTCCAATTGAAATGGTTCCTTTAACTCACTTATGAAACAATTGATTTGATGTGTGGAGGAAACCTTGTTAATCTTCACTAATAGCCTTGAGAAATGATTATAGTATTCTTCAATGGAATGCCCTCGTTAGATTTTAACTAGTTCCATGAAAGTGTCTTGATACATTGATGGACTATATCTTTTCATTAAATCATTAGTTAAAGTTTCCTATGAAACTTCATTACTTCATTACTTCATACTCTTCCTTCAAGAGTTAAAACCATATCAGCAGATTGCCTTCAAAATTCCAATAGGTTATATGCACCTTCTCCTTTTCTAGGGTTTGGTTACACTCAAAGAATTGAGTGGCCTTATAAAGCCACCTTGTTCATTCCCCTATCATACTTAGAGAGTCTAAATGGATATGAGAGTAACTCCCAAATGCCACACTTAAGCTAGCACTTTGGTTTCCTCTAGTCTTGCTATTTGACTCCTCATTCATGGAACCACACATCCCATCTACTTTGTGATTCAATCCCACAAATAAATTTTGGATATGTTAAACTTAATTAACTAGCAAAGCCAACTTCCTGCTCACATCATCCAAACTCTCACGGCATTACTCAACCATTAATCTTAGTGTCAATACCAAAATGTTATGGTTTAGTGCCAGGGAACGGATGAGTGGTTGATTTGGTTAAAGAGGATGATCAACTCCCCTATGTTCATAATAAAAGGATAAAGGAAAAAGTCATAAAGAATACCTTTTGGTATAGAAAAGGTTAACTAAATTCTTTACCCATTTATTCATTATAGTGGTATTACACAAAAGGCATAGAAACTAAGTTAGCCTTTAACTAAGATCACCTTGAAGGGAGGTTTCTGAGGAAGTAAAGGGAGATTTGAAGGGCAATGGGAGTATAAAATATAGAAGGAGTTTAATAAAAGGATAAAGGAAAAAGTCATAAAGAATACCTTTTGGTATGGAAAAGGTTAACTAAATTCTTTACCCATTTATTCATTATAGTGGTATTACACAAAAGGCATAGAAACTGAGTTAGCCTTTAACTAAGATTACCTTGAAGGGAGGTTTCTGAGGAAGTAAAGGGAGATTTGAAGGGCAATGGGAGTATAAAATATAGAAGGAGTTTGGGAGAATTCTATGAGGAAAAGGAATCTAAGAAAGTCTCTTTATATAAATGTTTGTCTTTTTGTTATGGGTTAATGTAGTATCAATTACACATTTAAAGCGAAGCAATAAATGTGTAAACGTTACTTAGGATTTGAACTTGGCTCATCAAATTGGAATACTTATAATTCTAAATAAAAGATATTTACATTAAAACTAATATTATAATCATAAATATTGAATCATAACAGTAATCTCATTTAATATTAGAATTGTTACAATCATAGTAGGTAAGTAATGTTCTTTTTATTAAAGAGGTTGATTAAACTTTAATAAATTCAAGATACAAGGAACATAAAAGGTGAACAATGATGGGCACCACCTAAGTGTACAACCCAACAATAAAGAAAACTAGGCAGGATGAACTCGTACTTGCACAACTCACTCCATCAGCCTATACTACCAATTTAAAATGTAGAGGTCTAACTCATACTACATAGTTCAATCCTTCAGCTTACAAGGCCAACTGGGGACAATGTGCCCCTTGCACACTCCACTCACTTCACACTTTACCCCTCACTCTAATGATGAGGGATACAAATGGAATTATAGACTACCACTAGTTATAACAAAAATAACAATAGGAATATATTGAAATGTTCTAGAACACATTAGATTATTATTCTAACTAACATTCACCACAACAATATGAAAATTTCTATCTTTCAGTTGTTACTTGATAACTCTATTTTTATAGAGTTATTCTACCTATTTTAGACAATAAATAACTTTAATAATTGTGAGAAAACATTTAAACTCATTTTTATTTACCTAAATTTATTTATTTTTATGTAACACAAGGAGGCATGGAGAAAAAAAGATAAACATGGAGAACCTGATACAGATTATGATCAAGAGATTCAAGATAGGTTTGGGCTTTGGATGACAATTATTAGACTTTCTGTTGTTGTTGGGTTTTTAAAATAAATAGAAAACCCAGTCATGTTAGGAATTCAAATCCCAATTAATTTAGAAGTTCAAAACCCAATTGTTTTAAGTATCCAAGATCAAACTCTACTAGGATAGGGTCTAAACCCAAAATTCTATTTAAAAGAAGAGAATGAGGAAATTAAGCACAACTCAAAAGAGAGGCCAAGTTCAAGGTTTTCTTGAAAAAAAAAATAAAAAAGGTGACAGACTTCTTGTTCTTGGATTCAAGATGCATTCTTTATTTCTTATTATTGTTCTTCCTTATTATTTCTTTATGTTTTAATTTACTTTTGTTAGAGCTACAATGTAACCTAATTATGATGATATGAATCTTATGATTGTTATGTTTTGTAAGATATTTTGTTTATGTGAAGTTGCATGTTACTATGCTTAATGCTTTTGAGTGATTAGCTATCACTTAAATGATCTGATTTGCATGTTTAAGTCTTTCAGGAGATGATATGCAATTATTTCTTGTAACATGTAACCATAAATTAAATATGAATAGATATATACCATATTGTTTGTATGGCTTTTGGTGTAAACTGAAAATGTTCATAAATCCTAATGCATTTGGTTTATTTCAATTCACATATAGAGATATAGTGAATTAATAAACTAAGTAAGTTTGTTATACCTAGATATAGGATAGTAAATAAATTAGGAAGTTCCACCATCATATAGATATTATCCCTCTTACAAGCATAAATAATCAACATTAATACCTAGTAATTATAATGAAATCATATGCTCTAATATATTTTGTATATTTAGTTTTCTTAAATTTAGTTAGTTAATCTATCATCTATCATTTAGATTTGTTAGATAAATTCTAAGAATTATTCACCATTAATAATTAGTTAGTTTAGTAATCATCAACCTTTAGGGGACGATATATTTCTTATCATTATATCACTTGTTCGACATGTTTACTTGCATTTAAATTTCACAGAACATTGCTCACACGTTACAATCTTCTTTTGTGTAGATGTCTAGTATAATGTTGTACATGCATGTAACAAATGCTTCACTACATGCATGGCCTTCCATTACCAAGCATTTGCATGCATCGGAAGTCTCTTAACTAAGTTAGACCAGCAAAAATTTATTATCTGGGGAGTGGTATCTTTGTTTCTTAACTGAAAATATATGTGGCTTGGCTTTCCTAACTAGTAGCTATGAAAGGAGGAATCCACCTAAAGGACTCACGTCTGATTAGCTAGTTGGTGAGGAAATGGCTTACCAAGGCGATGATCAATAATTGGTCCAAAAGGATGATCTGCCACACTAGGACTAAGACATGGCCCAAACTCTTGCAAGGCTCAGCAATAAGGAATTTCTTGCAATAGGAGAAAGCTTGACGAAGCAATGTTGTGTGAAGGTATAAGGTTTATGGGTTGTGAACTTCTTTTCAGGAGAAGAAGCAAGAATGGTAGCTAGGGAATAATCAATGGCTAATGCTATGTCTGTAGCCACGGTAATATAGAGGATGCAATCATTATTGTGATGCTAATAAGGTTGGAGAAGAGATTAAATATATAAAATTGATCTCAACTCCAACTAGTCTCTAGTTTTCTAATCACCTCGTAATTTTTCTAAAAACACCTTGTTGATTAAAAGTTAATCTACAAAAAAAAAAGGTAATACATATCATTTTCCATGGCTTAGGAGGGCACACATATTTTGATGCTTATAAAAGTACATGCAACCCTCACGCAAGCGTATATTATTCTTTTGTGCATATATTCTGAATTGCATTTCTACGCTTATTTGGGTACTATGTACTATGTTGAACATTTTTTTTTAGCATTAAAATTTGCACTCAACTCAATAGAAAGGCTGCATGAAAGCCATGAAACCCGGCTGGTCAGCATCAAGCGATCATCTTTGATTCTCTCTCCAGAATTACCCAAAAATAGTAAGACGTCCACCAATTTGTGGGACTCGGTTGTCCCTAGTTCTAAACCTTTCCCCCTTTGCAAAATGACATCATTTCTCAAAGTGATCAAGTTGAACATGCGTTTTATCATACAGCTCTATGTGTTTTTCTCTTTAATTAAAAAAGCATCATTTTTTCTTTAAGCACCTAAGACAGGTTAAGTCATGCAGCGATTTCGCTAAGTAAAGGTGTGTTTTAGTGTAGCGGAGTTGTCATCTTATATTACACCATTCAGTTTCCACCTCTTTTTTGTTCCAAAAGACCGTGTTTTCTTCCTATAATATGAAGGAAATATCTCTCATTTGTTTAACTACAATCTTCTAATGTGAAAACATATGAAAGGAATATACTGAATGTGAGTTTTTTTTTTCATAATATCTTGGACTAAGATATTATAATTATCTTTTTAAATATTCTCTTTTATTGGCATATATCTTCTTGATATATCATACAACTTCGTCCTTGATAAATAAAATGTTTTAACATGTTTTTCAAATATTTGCACACTTCTTACTGTCATCATTAAAATGCTTTTCAAATCATGTTTGTGGACATTTTTGGCTCGGCCTTTTCCCCGTTCAAAACAACACAAGTGAGTGCGTTTTGTTGTAGAATTATTTTTAGCCAAAATCGGATTGGGTAATGCGTTTTGGTTTGGTAAAAATATATAGATCAAATGGCAAATGAAGGCACGTTTTAGTCCAATTAGAAAATAGAGCAAAATAGCGCCTGTATGCTACATTTTGATCCAGTTGAATTGTTGATCAGAACAGCGCATATATAACTGATTTTGGCTTAACAGAGACATTGATTAAAACGGCGCACATGGCACGTTTTGGTTTGGCTATAATATTTATCAAAATGGTGCTCCATGATGCAAGTTGGTCCCAACGACATCCTCTTTCTATTCATTTTTTGCAGTTCGGACTTCACCATTTTCCGCTAAACCATACCTACTATGTTACGACCGCCAGGGCCACATAGGTTCTGAGTTGGCTGACGGGTTCAAGATATTTCGTGATGGCAAGGGCTAAAAAGGTAGATTCAGCCCATCTCCATTAACGCACAAGTAAAAAATGAGTAAAGGACTAAAAAAAAAAAAGAAAACAACTGGCTCAATGATTGGAGGGATATTTTTTAATTTAAATTCTACAAAAAATTATCACATTTTAGATGTAAAACTTTTGTCCTGTACATACGACCCCACATGCTAAGTGACATTCAACCTACGTTCTTATGCAATAGTAAAAAACTCAAAGACCAATCAAAAAGTTAGTTCAAAAGTTAAAATAATATTTTTTTTATTTAAGTTTTATCATAGGAGAACATGTTTCATCCTATACATAATTAGGTTAGAAATTGTTAATACCATATCGACAAAGAATTTATTTCCTGATTTTTTTTGTTTCCACGTAAATGGATTGTAATTAGATTAGGATTTTGAAGCAACCATTGGTGCCTTCTAGTTTAGCATCAATTTTGTACTTAATTGAATTATCAATCTTTTTAAATAACAGTGAGGGATTCTATCAATTGGTCATGGATGAAGAATCTTAATCACTTAAGTTTCTTTACTATTTCTACAATTATTCTTGTTAACAATATGGATTGTCTAAGGTTATCAAGACATATATTTGTCTTTTAAATTAAAAGAGATCTCACTACCTTTTGAGTTGACTTTTAGATTAAATAATAAGTTTCTTAATATTTCTTAATATGTTATAAGAGCTCAAACTTCCTTTTAGCATTTCCTATAAGTTCATTGTCTACCCATCGAGCTGGTTAAATTAAAAATTATTTTACCACCTTTTGAATTGACTTTTAGAATAGATAATGGATCTCTTAGTATTCTTAATAATTCCAATTGGTGATCGTCTCAATAATTTTGCATACAGTACTTGGATTTTTCTATTGTAAGTTTAGTGATTTGAGAAGTGCTAATTTTGTACATTGATTCTGAGGACACTTTCAAACCTTAATTCGCAAAGAATGGGAGAAAAATAAAAAATAAAAGGCTTCCAGTATTGCGTTAAAGGAGATGGAAGAAAAGATCGTATTTTCTTATTTCTGGCAATCAAATGAGTTGGACATAAGCACATCACAATTCTTGCAGATAAATAACGCCACACACGGATCAACAAAGTAAAACATAGGTCGTCTTGCTAGCCCGTGCATTCATAAAATGGAATCATCAGTTGGATCCCAATATCTGTTGGTGAGCCAAACAGAATCAGCCTCAACTGCATATCCGTCTTGATTGCGGTTCCAACCAAAATAAGCATGGGTTAGGTTCTTTATATCCAAAATGCCATGCCGTAGCTGGGTTCACGGAAAGCTGAGTAATTCGGTTGCGGATACTGGGATTGCAGGCTGCAAAAAGGACAACACAATCACGTTAAATTTGAAAGAATGAAATTATGATATTAGGGCGAATTCATGATATGACGTATACATGAACATACATTGATAAGCCTTGAAGATTTCCTCCATCACCAACTGTAAAGTAAATCGGTGCATTTAAATTTTTCATAGGATTGCAAAGCGCGTTCGTTATGTTGTATAGGATGTTAGACACACGAACCTGCCATTTAAAAAAAAAAATACTTGTCAACAGACGTTTTAGTGTTGAAATATTGGCCACAAATATATATTAAAAAAAAAAAGAAAGGAAGGCTCAAAAAAAATTTAATATTTAGCAAACATATCTTTAGAGAAACCACTGAAGTACATATGCTCAAACAAGGGAAACTTACGGATCTTTCGTAAGCATGAACATGACCAGCAAGCACTATGTCAACTTTGTATTCCACAAAAATTTTCTCATATACCACTCTCATTGTTTCACCTTTCATATAAGAGTCTCCATAGCTATTATACGTTGGAGGATGCATAAGAACAATCAACCATGGTGTCTCACTCCTATTAACATTTTGTATCTCTGAATCAAACCAATTGTATTGGGGAGAGGAATAACCTTAGACAAAACAAAAGAAAGAAAATTATATATAAAGGATGAATTTATGTTACCACTAATAATAGCTAGAAGATAACTAAAAAATTAAAGTAAAAAACCATGTAGGCATGATGACACCAACCTAAGAAACATTACAAGGACTTGGAAATCACAGTCTTTCTTACCATTATGCTAAGTAATAAGTGAAAATGATCACTTTTGTAATCATGGAACTCTTCCAATTATAAACCATACAAATTGTGAAGCTATTTCTCTATTGGGTCACATTCATTCGTTCCAAATAACCAAAAAAGCATATTTACCAAATGCCGAATAAGCAGCCATGACAATTATGTAGGCTGGACCTCTCTTGATTGAGTACCAAAATGGTGAAGTACTCTCTGCTGCTTGATATGGGGTATGATAACGGTGACTATAAGGCACGAAAGGTTTAGGTTCCCCCTGCAATGGAGATAACAGTGTCACTCTTCATCGAGTAATTTATTCCTTCTTACAACCTTTTGGTGTAAAGTTTTTTAAAATTTACTTATGATTTGAGATGCTTGCCAACTGCGGGGCCCAATCAATTTCATGATTGCCTAACGTCCATATCCAAGGTTGATAAGCAACACTCCTCTCTACGAACCTTCCCCATGTATCCCACCTGGTATTGTCATGATATGGCCAGTCATCTGCGTGAGACAAATCCCCAACATACAAAACAGCTTGCCCATTTAAAGGATTGTTTTGGTAATGGGTGAGTGTGTTATTTGAATAGAAGGTCTGACCAAGTTCCCCTGCAATGGTGTTTAAACGAAGTTGTAAAAACACATAGCATCAAAAACGAATTTACCAAGATATGAAATCTCATAGTGCGGTAACAACTTGGGTAAGAAAAATAAAAAATGGAAAACCACATTTACTAACATTTTCTTTCCTTCCAACAACTATTCGAATAGGCGAATAGGCTAAGATTGAAATTTTGACTTGCCTTGGAACCTAGTCATAGTGAAAACCATTCTTCTTTGATTTTTTTTTCTTTTTATATAAACATTTATGGTTATTTGAGCAATACTGCTTATATATCACTCTCAAACTTCTTTAAACCGGTACAAAAATTCCTGGACTCCCAATACTAATTGAATTTAGACTCAGAAAAATCTCAATGTTCGTTGACAAACAGAATACGTGCCAATAATTCCAAATGTGCACGGCACAGCAGGTCCTGGTGCGGGTGGAGTTGCAAACCAAAATGTTCGACTATATTTTCCTTCTCCAAGTTTATTAGTATTTGGTATTGAAATGTTTCAACGGATAGGAAATAGAATAAATTTGTATTTACATTTATTTTTGTTATATGCATTGGGATGGTAAATAGACAAATGCAAAAAACAATGTCCTTGATCAAAAGCTATTTTTATGTAGATACTCAATAATCTCTCAACAATTAAAAAAAATAAACAAATAAAATTGAATCTTACCTCCAACCTACTTAGATTTGCATGATAAATATAACCAGAAGTATAATTATAATATTTATACGTTACAATTATGCTTTCCACCAACTGTACTTCAGTGCTATTCTCACTCCAATATTGCACTATCTTGGAACCTGGAGCAATAGGAGTGATCCACTACACAATCATTGCTGTCCCCACATGATCTCCATGTGTTATATGAAACTAAAATAAGATCTTTGTGTCAAAAAATCAACAAATAAATTCAAAAGCTTATTGGTTATTTTTTTCATGTGACGAGTGATATTGTAATGTAAGCAATACATTTTTCTTTCTCTTCTAGTTTATGCGTAAAAAAATCCTTATTACAAAATGAAGTATAAAAACGTGAGACACTAAAAGGATTCATCAATATCTAATGAGAGGTAAGAAGAAAAACAATACATAACAGGTAGAAGAGTAGAAAATACTAGAAAGAGAAGACACCTGCTGAGGTGTATTTCTTCCGGGAGGAACATAAAAGGTAGGACTATCAATAGGCATACAAGCGCTGAAGTTATTAAACCTCATGTAAGTGCTGGTTCTTCCTCCATAACACGGGATGGCAGCATTCAAAGCCAAGCCTAAAACAATCGTATAAACAAGTAAAGAGAAGGAGGTGGAACCCGTCAGACCCATCTTCATTATCTATACCTGTTACTTTGGTTTCAAGACCCTCTTCATTATGTATATATACATATCCTTTCTGACTTTTCATTGCATACTGAAGCATATGTTGAGGTCATCTTCGCACGTAGTGCTAGTGCTACGGAGGTCCTAACTTATCTGGGCGTGTCTATTTCATCTTTAAACCATGTTCCACGGGTCACCCATACGAAATTAGATCTTCTCTTTGAATGACTCAGGTTACAATCCAAACTTGACTATAATCATCAAAGCGTACTTTATTTCAGTTCTGAATCTATGTCCGGAACGAGGTTGATTAAGGCCCAGATGTTGCTACCGTGTTGGCAAAGAGGTCAACTGAATGCATCAACTGTTTATTTGGTTCTATACAATATGATTTGATATATCACGTACTGAGAGCAGATGGAATATCTAAATTAAATGTCCACAGGTTCGGTGTAATGTGGATTGTCTTCTTCGCTGTCAAGAATGCTTATCACGCAAGCGGACTAAGGAGAAAAATTAAAATTTAGCTTGTGAAGGTAGTTTTGTCAAAGAATTAAAAATTTCTGTGAACATTTAATAGAAAATTGACTTGAGTTATTTAATTAGAACAATTTATTATAACCAAGTAAACAGATTGGTCTTCCGTCCCTTTGCACACAAACACGAACCCACGTACATTCCATAAAACCTTCCCAAGACAACTAATGCTGCCGGCGCATCGGATACGTTTCTTTTTCAGGCTCCAGTTTATGCCCGGTGTCATGAACCCGCGCCCACCCGAGAGCTGCGTTGTAACTGCACCTGTAGAAACCTCCCTCGGCCGATTTAGGTGATTCAGCTGGTTGGAAAGAAAGAACTTCAGCTGCCTCTCCCGCAGATCAAAACATGTCCTGACATGTCATGGGCATGTCATATCCAAAGGTTTAGTTGTCAAAGGCAATATGGGTTTTAGTAACTGGGCGGAGATGGTATAACATGCAATGTCCGTTTCTCGTGATGTTAATTGACAAATAAAATGTAGATTATGAGGGTGTCCCTCATTGCGTATAATGTTATAAATGGTATTTACTCTCCAGTACTCAAGGATATATAATAATTGGCACCTTCTACTTTAGTATCCTTTACGTGCTTGATTGAATTATCGATCTTTTTAAATAACAGTGGGTGGAATCTATCAGTTGGTCACAGATGAAGAATTTATACGCAGCCACATAAATATCTTTTACTCTTTCTGCCATTATTCCAATTGGTGACTGTCTCAGTAATTCCGCATACAGTGCTTGGATGTTTCTGTCATAAGTTCAGTGATTCGAGAAGTGCAAATATTTAAAATCCTTAATTCCCAGAGGAGGAAAAAAAAAAAACTTCCAATATTGCGCTAGAAGAGACGAAAGAAAAGGTCATACTTTATTATTTATGGCAATCAAATGTCTTGGATATAGATACATCACAATTCTAGCGGACGCAAATAGATCAACAAAGTAGAACGTGGGTTATCTTGATGATTGCTAGCCCGTGCGATACATATATTTTCCTCCTGATTAGATGAGAGATTCTTTCCATGTGATGATATGCTTGATTGAAAGAACTGTACTTTTTGAGGAATTATATCATTGAACAAGTAGGAAGTTATTTTATTCCGTACATTTTCCTTTTTGTTGTACAAACGTTGTATTATACACAGAACCTACATAAAAGCTAGGTTTCTACTCCAATTCAATATACAAAAAGCTCTCTGTCTTTTTTCCCACCCATTTTACTTCGTAACATGGTATTGGAGCCTTTCTCTTTCGTAACCTAGCTTTTGTAAGATTTCCTTTTCTGATTGTCCCTCTAGTTTTCCTCTTTTTCCCAAGCCCGGCTATTTGTTTTGGTTAATTCAATATCTACAAAACCAAGTTATCACTTCAATATCGAAAATCAATTCTATATCCTAAACGCAACAAAATTTTTCTTACCTATACTTACCATTTACCATGCCAAAGAATCATAGAATCAAGGTTAGGAAAATTATAGTTCCGGATGCTCCTATCATACAAAGTTCTCTTGACTCTCCTTTAAGTTCAAGAATGGTCCAAATCTAATCAAAACCACCCAAATCTAGTTTGGCTTGACAAATCCAACCCGATCCAATTCCCTCCACGAACTACTTAACCAGACCTATGCCAAACAAGGGCAATTTATTCTAATCCAACCCATGCTATGGTAGCTCAATCAAGCCCATCTTAACCAATGTTGGGCTACTCAAATCAGTTAGGCCTAGTCCATTACTCAAGCCCAATTTCCTTTGAGCTCAAGGAACCAAGCCCAAGCAAGGACAAATCCAACATCTCTTTTTAGGCTCAACTAATTTTTTTAAGGCTAAACTATTTTCACTTGAGCTTTTCAATCTGGTTGAGCCCATCAAGTCTAGGGACAAATACTTTGAATATTGAGTAGCAACTTTTTGCCTACCTAATAGGTAATAGCCTCCCAAAATTTGGTGACAATGTAGCATGCTTAGGCTATTACTTTGGTAATTGGTGATTGTTCATATGGGAGAAAGAGGTTGAAAGGCCTTCTCTTACCTATTTTGGTTAGGCATGAGTGAAGCTTAGTGAGGTCAAATAGTGATATAAGGATTTGGGGTGACCTGGATATTGTAACAGAGAGCTTAGATAATTTATTGGACGACCAAACAGGCTCTAGGAAATTCAGCCACAATCCTATATGCAACATAGACAAGGAGAATCACAAGTAAGGTTAGAATAACAAGTGGAACATAATAGCTTAATTTGGTGAACAAAGAAGACATCTTTTCATCATGCTCATGAAAGAATAGTGAAAGATGATGGAAAATGCAAATGAAAATGGAACACAACAAGTAGGCACATAGGTAGCACATATATTAAGAAAGCAATAGTGTAACATTTCTCTAAGGGAAGTGCAAGCTCCTGAGGAATTCTAAACAATATTACTCTACCAACAAATTACCCTTATAGCCTTTATCTAAGTCAAGTAAATACACATCCTCAATTACTAATAGTTTTTTTAGGCTTTTACATAGATATACTTAACACACATAAATATTAGACACACATAGTAATAAACTGCTCTAAAACTACTACTAGTCTTGGAGTAGTAAAACTGCTCCAACTAGTCTTCCCTATCTATGTGTGTCTTTCTTGATTTCCTGGTTTTTGCAACATTGTTCACAAAGGCCTTTTATTATTTGCAATTACTTGATTTTTTTTATCAAAGTTAGATGCATGTGAGGAATGTGACATCCCTCTCCCATTGTTTGCAACCTTGGCCACAAGGTTGAAATTTGAAAATTGCCATATAATTTGTTCCTTTGGCTCTTAAGTTACATCAATGAAGGACATGTCTTGCTAATGTATCATAAGTTCTTGCTTATTCTTGTGTTTCTTTTCTTCCAAAAGGGCTTGGGGACTTGGAAAAATTTATTACCTTTCTTCTATGAAATTTGGTAAGGTAGTTTCCACCTTGTGTGGAATCCCAACAAACTTTTTAAAGTTAGATATATGAGATAGAGGATGCACCTTAGTATGATCTTGAAGTGCAAGTTAGTAAGAAACTTACCTGATTTTCTCCTTGATATGATATGGCATATAAAATATTGGAGAAAGCTTAAAGGATTTCTAGATGGTAATAGTAGTTTGCCCATATGGGCATAACTTTAAAAAGGCCCATTCTCAAACATTGTAATGCACATCCTTCCATTTAAAGTTGTAATAATTTTTCATTTTTGTTAGATATGGATTAACCTAATAAGAGAGCCGAGAAGGGGGGGCATTTAAGGTTTGAATTAGGTTTATTTATCTTTTTTTAATTTCTTATGTATAGATAATATAAAAGCAAAAAGATAAAGTATATAGGAATTGTTCACATGGTTCTGTCTAATACTTAAGCTTACCTCTACCCTCTCTTACCAATAGTAAATGTACTCTAAGAGTACATTTAGAAAATTGTGTGAATTACTTGAGTCCTCAAGCACCCACACGTTCTTCCACTTAGCTTTCATCCAACCTTCCAGCTTTATGGTACTTGGATTGAAAGAATCTTGCATGGCACGTAAGGACAATTTTACTATTTCATCACATTCTCCATGATCTTCCTTTTTCTATTCAAAACCTTTAGCCCCTTTTTCCATGTCAAGTAGATCTTAAGCAAGAAAAACATTCAACATCTCTACCTTTCATTGTATCGATCATTGTAGTCATAATAAAGGCCTTTGGCTTGACAATTGGCCATCTCTTTAAACGTCAACTTCTTCATTGAAAGGTTGGCTTGTGTGCTAGTTGGTGTGGTGGTAACATTTTCTTTTAAGGCAATACATTATTTTATTTGTCCTGTAGTGTTTAAAGACTCATACAACCTAGCTAACCTAACTACAATAGATAAATTTGTTGGATGACTAGCCATAACCTCTACATGGAGTGATTCCTTTAGGTCACCAGTAAAACAACAAACTTGCTGCTCTATTGTTAGCTTTCCAAACTTAAGCATTAAGCATGAGAATTGTTTAAAATAATTTGCAATGCTCCTAGTTTGCTGTAACTTTATGAGTTTGCCAAAGAAATTCTAGAACTTTGAAGGCCCAAACCATACACATAAATTGCTAGTAAGATTTTCCAACATTGTTGAAAGTTCTACTCCCCAAACAATAATTGATACCATATTTAAGTTTCCTCTTCAAGGTTCTATACTACCAATATCATTTTTTTTCTTGCTCAAGCATTCCATGATAAGCGAAATACTAATTTGCTTTGCAAATCGATCCTAGTGAGTCTTTCATGCCATCATAACATGGAAAATCCATTTTCAAGACTCGGCTTTTTCATCCATTATGGTTATCTTTTCTTGTTTTTTCATGGTGTTATTGGCATCTTGGTGAGTTTGAAAAGGTCCACTAGCACCTTGTCTTGTAACTCTATGTTTAATTATTGTAGTGCTTCTACTAGCTCCCTAGGATGTTGATTGTTCTAAGCTTTTATCCATTCTATCTATTGCCCTATGGTTATGGCTTGTTGTTCTAGTAAAGGAGGATTGTTCCTTTTTTATACCAAATTGGAATGTACCTAAGATGCTACTCTAGTAATAAATGGTTCTAGTGATTGTTCACGTAGGAAAAAAGGGTTGAAAGGCTTTCTTTTACCTATTTGGGCTAGACATAAGTGAAGCTTAGTAAGGTTAGGTAATAATATAGGGGTTTAGGGTGACTTGGATATCATAAAAAAGAGCTTGGGTAATGTATTGGATAACCAAACATGTTCTGGGAAGTTTAGCCATAATCTTGTATGCAACATAAATGAGGAAAATCACAAGCAAGGTTAGAATAACAAACACAATGTAATAGCTTCGCTTGATAGAAAGAGCAGACATCTTGTCAACATGCTCATGAGAGAATAGTGAAAGGTAATAGAAAATGCAAATGAAAATGTGACACAATAAGTAAGCACATAGGTACCACATATATTAAGAAAGCAACTTCTTGGGGAATTTTGAACAATATCACTCTACCCATAGACTATCCCCATAGCCTTTATTTAAGTTAGGAACTCATCCTCACTTACTGGTAGTTTTTTAAGGCTTTTACATAAACACACTTAACATACATAACTATTAGACAAACATAGTAATAAATTGCTTCAAAAATACTACTAATTGCACTATCACTAAACAAATCTAACTAGTTTTCATTGTTTGCATGCCTTTTTCCTAGTTTCCCAACTTCTACAATGTTGTTCATGGAGGCCTTCTAATATTTATAATTACATGAGTTCTTCATCAAGATTGGATGCATGTGGGGAATGTGATAGACCACTTTAAGGAAACATGAATAGAATTACTCAAGCTACATTTAATCATCCGACCACTCATTAGACTAAACCATTATAAGGTTTAAGCTTAAGGATTCCTCCATGTACTTATGACAAAGGATAAGGATGGGTTCTTTAACAACACCATCTCTCCTATCCAATAAGTGCCTCATTGCTAGTGGCATAAATGTAGCCAATTGGTTCAAATGTATTATCTCACTTTAGAAGTTACTACTGGCCTACCATTGACAAAGGATGTGAAGTAGCTCTAGGCACACATCCAAGAAAGGTAATAAAAAATTTTACACTTCCTTAGGCTCTGCTTAAGTTAAAACAAGGCAACATCATAGTTTTCATTGTCTTCAACTAGCTCTTGGCACTCTAAAATGACTTTAAGGTAGTAGTAGAATGCTTAAAGGGACCCAATTCTACATTAAGGTAGTATTAAGTAATTAAAGAATGGAGAGAATTACCTATTTCTTGTTGATTTTGAACAAAAATTAATTACCTTTTCATTCATAAATTCTTGCCATGTTGTCCAAACCATCACTTGAGTAGATTTGCCACTTCACCATCCAAAAGGAAAGCCAACAGTTAACTTTATTAAAGTACATTGAAATTGCTTGCTTACATAGTAGTAGCAAAATTGGGTTTCATGTGTTAACTAATAGGGTTTATGGTCAACATAGATAACATTGCTTTAATACCTCCTATCAATAACTATGATCAAATTCCTAAATTAAATGGCTTTTACAATATCTTACCCATGCTCAAATTGAATGCTTTTTATAATGGGACATCAACTCTTACATTTAAAACCAAAAATGGCCATCAATCATGTCAACACCTTAATCAAATGGGTAGAATTCATCTAAGGGTAATTCCAAAGGTAAACTATGTGATTATTGCAAACATCCTTATAATATTGCGGAAAATTATTGGAAATTATATGGAAAGCCCATAAACAAAGACCAAAAAAAAAAAACAATTCACTAGGTGACTACTCAGTTTGATGCCAAGATTAATCAACCAATTGATAATGATAAATTCCAAAAATCATGCATGCACTAAGATTGAGGTGCTAATCAAATCATCCAACTTTGCAAGTATAACTTTTTGCCTAACTAGCTTTATTTGCACTGATGTCTAAATTATTAATTTAACACAAGACACCATATAATCTATGATGAATGATTTTTTTTCTTTTGTTCACAAATCTCATCATTCTTCCATTTATGTCATCTTCCCAATGGTGACATTGTTAAAATGTGTCTTATAATCATAAATGTGTAGCATTTTTCAATCAACTAAGTCAAGGAAGTAGTTGCATCACTACCTATTGGATCTATCAAATAGCAAGCACCTTACTCACCTAGACAAGTGGTGTTGTCTTGTTCAAGCATTTGTTGTCAAGAAATATTTTCACCATTGCAGCTGTATACATCTCATGTTTATGGAAGAAAGGTGTTGTTAAACTTGAATGAGACAACGATAGATCATATTCAATTCAAAAAACCAAGCAAAAAGGTCAAAAATAAAGAAAGAGTAAAGAAATATAGAATAAAGCAATACGATATAGAAAATTTTTTGAAGGTGAGGATGAGATAAAGAATTCTATAACCTTGAGTTCTCAAACACTACTACACTTTCTTGTACGTTAAAAAAGGTGTTTAGAGAGTGTAGTAAGCAAAGAACTACATTACCTTATGTAATTCTACCTATAAGTAATAAAGAAGCTCACCTTAGCTTTACTTGTGAATGTAGGCAAGTCTTTGCCAAACCATGTAAATCTTTTATGTCTTTTTTGTGATTGTATATTGGTTTCTTAACTTTCTAGATAGTCAACATCTAAATCATCATCTTAAGATTACTTTCAAGTTCATTTAAGCATCAATCTGTGCCTAGCCAAAACAAAGTAGAATTGAAATTAATGAATAAAACACACTAGTTTGTTTGTCATCATAGCATACACAACTTCTTTCACCAATCTAGGATCGGTCACTTTATGTTCCTCCATTATTTTAAATAAAAATGTTTTATGTCCCTAAATTTCAATTCAATCTTATCTCTATTTCTAAAAATTGTGCTAACAATGATTGATGTGTCATCTTGGACTTCTATGTTTGTTTGTTTCAAGATTTTTTAATTAGCAAACTAGTAGACTGAAGTAATGTTCACCAAGGACTTTACTTTTAGGCTTCTTTTCTAAAGAATTTTGATTTATCAACTTGTAATCTTTACAATAATTGCACTTTTTGTAATGCTAAGTTTAATAATAATATTTTTCTTTCTCATCAAAGATTGAGTTATAGTATTTCTTCTTATTCTAAATGTCCAATTTGTCCTTTAGTGGAATAAGCTTGAGCACCATTCTAATCTAATCAATCACATGTCACATTTACTTTTTCCATGCTACATATTTCCATATAGGGATCATATAACACACCTTATCATGATGGGTCTCCCTTTTTTCTTACTATTATTAATGATTCTTCTTGTGTAACCTAGGTTTTCTTTATGCAATCAAAAACCTAAATCCCATCCATCCTAACATAAATTCCTTAAATGGTTCATACTTAATTTTATACTATGATTTAGCATATTCAAATGGATAATGCCTGTGAATTTTTTAATCATAATTATTTATGTTTTCTTTCCTTTTATGTTATTCTTCATTAGAGTTCTTGTACCTAATTCTTATAAAAAATAGAGGTTGCACAAACATTGTCACCTTTTTTAGGTTTCATGCACTCTCAAGTATCAAGCTTCCATTCCTGATTTTTATTAAGGTAATTGTGTGGTCATAATCATTTACTTGATCAATCAAATGTTAGCCAAGGTCTTTAGTGGTTAAACCCCCTTCAAGCTACTTTTTAGGAAAAGTCTCAAGATTCACCATTTTTTAGTATTTGGATGTCTCTATTATATCATCACCATAGGCCCTCAAGACAAACTAAGTCCTTATACCTTATAATGTATCTTTATAAGCTACCTTTATCTTTAGAAAAGTTATTGAGTTCTTGATGTTGTGTTTTACAAAGATATATTTCCTTTGCAACTTAATTATCTCTTAATTATCCCTTTGGAATTATCTTCAAAAGAGACCTTACCTCCATCCAGGTCGGTGAGTCTTAAAAATAGTTCTTTGTTTCCAATCATAGGTCTTGAACACTCCTATCCGGGTACCATTCGAAAGGTATCCCTTGGCTATCTCCTTTGGCTACCTTTAAATAACAAAAAAGCTCTTGATTTTTTTGGTACCCAAGAATTTTTGGCTCCTTGAATATCAATATCTTTGATTCCCTTGGGAATCCACTTCTCTCTCACCATATAAGGTCTTTTACATTTAATTGGACACTTGTTTATGGGGTATCCTCTAAATCCACAGTAGAAACATTCAAATATACTTTCATGCTTTGAATTATTTGCAACAAAAGAAGGGACAAATTTGAGATTATTAGATATATCACAAATTAATCCAAAAAATTATTGTTTTGTTTTGGTTTGTAACATATTTCAACTTTGTTATAGATTCCTTATTGTGAATTAAGTATCTTTCCTAACATCTTGCGACCTTTTGTGAATTTATCTACAACAGTATTAGTTTCTTTTAAGTCATTTTCTACAATTTTGAGTTTTTCAATCAACATTGCATTTTCCTTTCTTAACATGACAATTTCATTCATTCCAGCAACTTTTGACTTTTCTAGTAGTCTTACACTTGCTTTCTTTAGTTGAACAATTTATTCCCTAGCTTTAACTAGTTCTACACTATCAACTTTAGTTGCAAGTTTATTTTTCATTTCATTACTTTCTAATTTTATAGATTTCAGTTCCTTTTTGTAGGCAAGATTTTTCTTTTTCAGTAGTATAAATTTGTCACTAAGTTTGTTAAATTCTTCCAGTAAATCATCATAAGCAACATGGGACTCATCATCATAAGAATCTTTCTTTTTACGCAAAATGCCTTTCTTCTTTACCCCTCGCGCTAGAGTCAATCCCATGATGGAATATGCGGGCAAAGGTATAGGGGTAAAAAAATTCCATACATTATAAAAGGTTTAAAATTTTGGATTTTGCCCCAGCGATGAGAGTTTGGCAAATTATAGCAACCCATAAGGTCCACGAGTGCTATAGACGTTAGAAAGTAAATTATAAAAGCGAAATTTAGCCAAACTTTGGAAAGAAGAAAAGGATGGTGCATATGTGCGATCATCATGGGAGGGATGTCTCCAACATAGATGTTATGTTCGTGGGGCCTAGAAACCATGTGCACATCAATTCCCACAAAAATGCCAGCTGCTCTTATAGTGTTGCTTGGCATTCAAAAGGACACTTACCCCATTTCACCCCATTCCCCCGCCACATACCCTTCCCCCCTCTTTTCCTCCACATAAATTTTATTTTGATAGCTACCACCTACCCCTTTCTTATCCCATTCTTTCGCCCTCACTAACACCAACATTTACATCTATTCCTCAATCGCCATCTACCCCCCAGAGCAGCCAATTACCATTTCATTTGAGGGAAAAAGTGCACTATAGGCCTTTCTCATTGTTTTACCAATGAGAGAGTAAAACACGTTTAAAATGTGGAACAAATAGTAATGCAATTATTGGAGTAAAAAAGTTTCTTAGCAGCAAGTTTTTAACCAAAAGCATATCTGAATTAACAAAATGGTCGGAGAACACCAAAACATGTTTGTTTGTTGTCCCTCTTCGAAAGCCCAAAGTTCTACTTTTTATTAGGTATATATCAGCAAATATAATCCTTGAGACACATTTGGGAGTCACCAAGTCCCTCTTATTCCGCCACCTCAAAATGCTACAAAAGAGCTGTAATATACGATAAATCTCCATACGTATCTCCTCCATAAATCACAACTGGATCAGCTCACAAGAATCATCCATAAGAAAGAAAAAGAAAGCATTTAAAAAAAAAAAAACGAAGAAAAAGACTACACAGACAAGTGTAATAATCTACATGAGTTTAAGCAAGGAGTGCGATCCCTCCCAAGAATGCGAGCAATATCTTGCTGCTTCCTTGAACAAAAGCACTGCCGGCGTCCGCTATTGCGGGCGCTGGAGCCTGTGCTGTTGGAGACTCGGATGGAGTCTCTGCTAAGGGTGACTCTGATGGAGTCTCTGCTGATGGGGACAGGGATGGAGTCAGCTCTGTTGGAGACCCTACGGAGGGAGTCTGTGCTGATGGCGACTCGGATGGTGTCAGTGCTGTTGGAGGCTCTATGGGAGGAGTCTGTGCTGCTGGCGATTCGGATGGAGTCAGTGCTGTTGGAGGCTCTACGGAAGGAGTCTGTGCTGCTGGCGACTCGGATGGAGTCACTGCTGTTGGAGACTCTACGGAAGGAGTCTGTGCTGCTGGCGACTCGGATGGAGTCACTGCTGCTGGAGTCTCAACGGAAGGAGTCTGTGCTGATGGCGACTCGGATGGAGTCAGTGCTGCTGGAGACTCTATGGACGGAGTTTGTGCTGATGGAGGCTCGGATGGAGTCAGTGCTGTTGGAGACTCTACCGACGGAGATTGTGCCGATGGAGACTCGGATGGAGTCTGTGCTGTCAGAGACTCGGATGGAGTCCTTGCTGTTGGGGACTCTATCGACGGTGATTGTGCTGATGGAGACTCGGATGGACTCTGTGCAGTTGGGGACTCCACCAACGGAGATGGTGCTGACGGCGACTCTATGGACGGAATAGGTGCCGTTGGAGATTCTGTGGCGGGAGAAGGCGCTGTTGGAGACTCCACGTACGGAGTCTGAGCTGTCGGGGACTCTGTGGATGGAGGCTGTACTGACGGCGATCCTATGGATGGAGCAGTCGCTGTTGGAGACCCTACCGACGGAGTCTGTGCTATCAGAGACTCTTCAGATGGAGACTGTGCTGATGGTGTCTGTGCGGTAGGTGTTGGGGAAGGAGGAGACTCAAGCAACGAGGGTGATAGTTCCCGGGGAGAGCGCGGTGATAGTGGGCTAACAAATGGGCTTGGACTCTGCGGGGTTGCTGGGCTTTGTGCGGGAAGGGTGGCAATCTGTGGAGGGGGTGAAGTCGGAGTGAAAGCCGCGGGAGGTGTGGAAACGGTTGGTGGGGTGACTATGCTTATTGGAGGAGTTGCACTGCCTGTTGGGGGGATAGCAGTGCTGGTTAGTGGAGTTACGACTCTGGTTGCTGTCACGGAGGTGATGGTCGGTGGCATAGCGATGGATGCTGTGGGTGCGAATGATGGACTTTGAGCGACGGAGGAAGCCATGAAGGTGAGTGACACGATTAGCATGAGAAGCATGGCTCGTGGGAGAGCCATGGCTCTAGCAATGGGCTCTAGAATAAGGTGACACAAAAAAACAGAGAAGAAAAGAAAAGAAAATTAGTCGGTGGAGAACCAGAAATATGAGAGAGCCAGAGAATGAGATTGTTGCGGGGAATCCTGGAGGTGTCATGTGAGGTTTATATATAGAGGAAAGGAAAGCAGGGTGTGGAGAACATATCTCGGCATGTTTACAACTAAGTGTATGGAGATTTCATGTAATGAACACAGGGGTTGACACGTAGAAATGGCATATTTGTCGGTGCAAACACTTGTGAAACGGAGATTGATGTGGTTGTTGCTATAGAGAAAGAAAACAATCACCATGTCCCCACTTCACGTGGCCCTCCCATTACCGGTGAATAGCTTTTAAGAGACTAGGACGTCAAGGGTAAAAACCAGGACTTGTGTCTCAGTACGCCCTGCCATTCCATGGGATTACCCATGTTTAGCCTATTATCTTCGACGATAAAATAAGGAGAAATTTCCAGAGAAAAAAGTATGATCGCGGGAAAGTTTCAGGCACATGTTCTCTGGACACAGATTACATACGCATTGTTTGAGTTCATTAGTGCTCCAAGATTAGAAATAATTCGCAATTTTAAATTTTTTTTCTCTTTAGAAATGAGAAATGGTTTCTGCCATCCACCTAAATTCTTGCTTTCCTTCTCACTTTAGAGGGCATGAAAATGTGTCACGCACAAAGGATTACTGGGTGAGCCTCCCTTGGGCCTGACAAAAGTGATATCGAAGACTCATTTCAGATGAGAGAATAAAGGCACCGACGAGGGGAAACCTAGCGAGCTAACGTCGGCGATGCTGATTTGCCCACGTCTCCTATCGACTAGTTATCTGTCTCTTATTCACCACCCTCTCTTGCCAGTTTATCTGTCTCTTATTTACCATCCTCTCTTGCCAGTTCGTGGTTGTTGATACCGATGTCGTAGCTTCGGTTGCACGCGGTGTTTTTGCAATGCTCACATGCCCACTAAGCAGTTTTTCGCATTTGGCCCACCCAAGTTGTCGGCTGGCCTAATCATGAGAATCTCATCGGACAAGCAGCATCGCTGAAAAGAAGGATCTCGAGAACCACCATGGTTCTGTCCTTGGTGGCATTCGCTTTTATTACTGACATTTAGATCCCAAGGACCTGTTCTAAGCTTTCTCGACATCACTAGATAAAACCTAAACCTAAATGTTGGTTTTGATGGATATATCAATTCTTTTTAAACATGACTATCTATTTAAGAGGTCAGAACCATTACTGACAAAAGGAGTGACCATTGCGAGTGATGGTAAGATTAGCCAAAAAAAAAAATCAGATTCAATTAAGGGCAATTGTCTCTGAGTCATCGGAACAGCTGAATGTTTCCAAATTTATAGCCGGAAACAAATCAAAGAAAAAGGGAACAAAAGATGATTCATTGAAGCTGAATTGTCTATATTCCCAAGAGATAACAACACGAAAGATAAGAGCACCTACAACTCTTTGTGCAACGCCATAGCCCCGAAAGCAACAAGGATTTGAATTTGAGTGAGCGATGGTTAGGAATTGATCCAATGATGAATACAATAGAGGAATTTATTGATAAATTTGAAACTAAATTGGTGTTGCCATTCACAGATAAATGATGTATTAAAGAAAGAGATGAATTTTGTTCAAAATTGACGACGTCAGGAGCCTTGTGATCTGCGTAGTTGGTAGGCTTAGTATCTCAACTTGACAGTAATGAAAGTGGACTTAGTATCTCAACTTCTTAGGCTAGGGAAAGCTACTCAACTTCTTCGTCTATTGAATAGTACATTACTGTTATATATAAGGGAAGTACCCTACTCTTTTATCATAGCAATTCCCTGCTAAACTCAGTGCAACCTATCCTGCTGCTTGACAAACTCAATTTCATTCGTAACAAGAATAGGAAAAGTGTAAGATCCAGTTTTAGTAGAAGACCGATGAAGTTGTTGGAATTGAATAAATGCTTGTTTACCAAACTGTACTGCAATCAGCTGAAAAACCTAGAACCTTTCCCTTAGGCCTTTACAATACTGTACCTCACAATTGTTGGTGTTGTGTGGCCCAAAGGACAGCCAAAACTCATCTTGTGGCCATAATTTCTCAATGTCCTTCACCATCGGTATTCCCAACAAAAGACTATCCAATAAATGGTAACTAATCTTATCAATGCACTTAAAAATAGTTGCACAACTATAAACAAATGGCCTATATGTTATAAATGCTATCCGAAATGGTTGCACAATTATCAGTGTCACATCTACCTTCACTATACGGTAGTTTGTATAGAATATGCATAACTGCATTAGTGGGAAAGTGGATTGAAACGTCTCTTGGCCTTACCACTGGCCTCTCTATGCTTATTTTGCTAGATTTTAAAATTTGAAGAGAGGAAATTGCCTCTTTTAAAAATTGAAAAACCCCAAAAAAGGAAGGTTTCCAGGGTAAATGATCCATTTGCATAACTATAAAGGAAAAACGATCCTAGTACCCGAGATGAGGTTTCAACCCTCGTCACTTATGCGGTGTCATTCTTTCTCTTCAAAGAATTCAACTGAAATTTTCTCGAATAACCTTAATTCACTCTCAAAGAACCATACAACAAGTCATTAACTATCGTTGTGCTGGTTTTTAAAGAATGCTTACTCGCCCAAGGAAAAAGAAAATGTGAGTGTAATACCGTAGAGAGTTTTCCTTTTATAGCGAGCGTTGGAAAGAACATTGGAAGATCTAAACGCTTCTATATTTCACTGGTTTTTCCATTATTATAATTGGAGTCGAGGGTAGTGAAAGGCAAGCTGTCAACAAAGGGAGGCCCATTTGTTTAAAGCATTCTCTGCCGTTTACGAACCAACAACCTAGTGTTGCCGAGACTTCTCCATCGCCATCTTTGGACCAATTGGAAAAACTAAGTTATTCTGATATTTCCACGTCTATTGCATCGTCCCATTGGATGTTTTGAAATTTTTGTAGAGTACTGTGGTTGATACCGACACAATCAAGGCATTTTATGGGCATTTCGGTATGAATTTACAGTTTACGATATATGTTGACATGTGTGTAATCTACGACATTTTTTATCACGCTTCAACGCCAGACTCTATATGCTCCCATCAAATGGCAAAGCCCATGCGACAAACAGAAAACATTTTATGTCATCCCTTGGACAATTGACTATCTGCCTTTCGGATCGACCAACCATAGGAATTGTGACAACCGAAATCATAGTCAACATATTAGATGTGTAATCTGCCCACACTGAATACTTGAATCACAATGGTTTGCATCTATGATATGTGACATATTTGTTCTTCAATAAATAAGACGGATTTTTTTTTAACATTATCTCAAAGAAATCTAATCTTAATTTCCATTAAATATTTTGGAATGATAACAGATGTGTGGCTTGCATTTGTCATGGAGTGGCACACATAATATCAAAACAGCCGATCAATCCATGATATAGACCTTTTAAGAAGGAATCACTATTATGATTAAGAAATTATGACACTAGCATGCAAAACTTACGTTAAGTGGGGGAATTGCACATTAAATGGGGTGCTAATGTGGAGAGAGTTGGATATTAGTTGTTTGTTTGCAATTAAGCTACGCGAGATTTCATAGGTGATTTCAAAGATCTTTTATTAGTATTTTTGGAACGGAATGAAAGCTGATGAGAGGTCAAGGACAATTATGGCATTCCAAGATGTAAAATTTCACAGTGAGCTAATAGAATAGATTGAGTACTACCTCTAACTAATCCTTTGAGAATGAGAAAATAATAAATGTGGCTTTCTCTCAGTTGTTACAAACCACAATCAATTCAACATCTTTCTCGTCCCATGAAGTAAATTGAAAATGGACCAAAGCAGAAACTATAAAGAGGATCGTCGATCCCTCTTAACAACTACCAACCGTGACACGAAAAACCAATTAGATAATTACACAGACAGAGATGATAGCATCACGCTTCTCTTAAACATTTTTATGTCCCTCTTGCATATTCAGATTGAGTCAAAGTGGAAAAAAGGATCTTGTCACTACGGTTATTGGAGCTTAGTCGTTACCATAACAAAGCACACTGGAATGAATGTTCAGCATTGTGGCCGCGTAAGGAGACTTTTTCCTTTAAAACTAAGAAAAGAAAAAGTCTAAGAGGTCGATGTCATTAGACTGAACACGATAATGTATTCGGAAATGTGGAATTGCTATTTTATCATTTTTCTGTCGGCGCATAAACTCCCAATTCTTTTCTATTTTCCTTTTCTTTCTTTTTTCCCCTTTTCAAGTCTTTTTTTTTTTTGCTTCATTTTTTATTTTGTAACTTCGATGAAGGAAGAATAACCGACATGCAGGTGAAAGAGGAAATACTTTCGGTCCCACGGCTCATTATGGAGGTTGATAGCTATTTCTACCTTTGAGCTTTCTGAAAGGTTGATAGCTATTGCATTAATGGACGAGGCCTTTGGCAGATTTCGTGGTTAAATGCCGGGGTCAGATCATTTGTTTTGCACATTTACTGCCATACTCTCTTGAGTATAGGAACATTCTGGCGACATCTTGTTACAGCTTGGCAGAAAATAACGCATTGTAGGTTCGGAAAAAGGTCAAAATTCTTTCTATATTATGAACTACCTCTTCCACAGGCCATTCTGTCAGTTCCTATGAACTTCTGCTTGGTCTCTCTATTTCGCGGTCATTACAATGGTCTGGAGATTGAAGTCACTCCTTTTTCATTCCTTTCAGAAAGACCTTCAAAAACCTCCCCTATCATTCCTTTCCATTTCGTTCTCCCAAATAGGCTGTTAAAGTAATAGCTATGTAATGATAATATGAACCACCGGCTCAGTACAAGTTAAAACTGTTCAGCCAATGGATCTCGCAAATGTATTATCTCCCTAAATTCCAAGACAGTAAATGTATTTCATAATTCCCCGCTGGCATGCAGACCTAAGACTTGACATCAGATTGGATCATCAAAACTGTACGCCCAAGTTAGGATCCAACAAAGTACGTCAACGAACTTATTATGTGGTCACCACAACATTATTGGAGTGGCACATGGACATAATTCTGAGCTTCCGGGACCACCATTGTTAAATAGAAAGCTTTCCTAGCTTCGAGAACGAACTTCGAGATTGCCAGGTTCGATCCTCTTGGACTACGGCAATAAAGACAAGACTGAACCAATAAAATGACATAACATTGACAAAAGAACTTGAGTTGCATCTTCAGTAATACGAAAAAGTAACTGAACTTCGTTCCGAAGAGAAGACTTGCTTGGAGAGCCCAATGAAGCGAACTAAAAGTGATCCACACATTGTTTGGTTTGGTACATTAAGCCGATGAGCCAGCGCTGCAGTAACATAAAAAAGAGCTATTATCCTCACAAATACACGTGCTACTAGAGAGATTAAAGAGTACAGAGTCACACTTGCATAGTGGGCCGTTGTCTTTACCTTTTGCAACATGAAGATTCTTCAAACCATACCTACTATCACCTTGAATCACTTAGAAGAGGTTGAGTCACATGAGCTGCAAAAGAAAGAGATAGAAAGTAAGTCCAAGTAGTTTTAGTTGAAAAGAGGGTTCGGTATTCCAGACTACAGGGAGGATAGATATTAATATTGCTGCATAAATGCTAAGGATATTTCGGTAGGAAGAGGAGTTAAAAGAGTGATGGTGGTAGGGTTGCAGATGTCAGTAAATTCTAATCCAGTCGATGGACGCAGCTGATAATGATGAATGAACTAGCATGAAACTGCTGTGCCAATAACCATTTCTTCCAAATGATGGCAATTATTAATTTTGTTGAGCCAACAAAAGAGTATTACATTATTCCTTTCAAGTGCTATTTAAAAAAGCTGAATCTTCCAACCCAAGATGCCATTTCCAACCCAACCCAACTTGTCAGGTTCCCATAAATCTCCTTTCGACAGACAGAATGGGTTTTGGTTTCCAACACAGATCAGGTAGGAAGTCATAATTGGCCAGTTGAAGTCCCAACACTGATCCAGACGAATTTAATTTATTGCAAAAATACAGTTACGAAACAGCGCCATTCATAACAGACATACCAGCAGAAATACAACAAACCCAAATACACTTGCCAATCTTTCGTTTGGCTCTCGCCATTAGTCATAGTGGTCGTTCACAATTACTGTCAATAGTCTTGCCAGTCTCTTAATTCTTACCACAGGGTGAAGATTCTTTACACTTGAAATCAAGAATCTAAAACACTAGATCTTGCAGATACTCTCATAGATTGACACCTTCTGGTAATTTTTATATTTTTAAACACTTTTCTAGATCAAACAAAAACCATGAGCCAAGAGGTCACTGAGCATGCCAAAGCGAGTTGTCAACTAGATTGGAAAGTGGAAAGAAAATAAAGATCATCTTTGTCAACTAAAATGAGAAAAAACAAGTCTAGTGAATCCAAAACAATGTATTTGTCCTCTTAATTGGTGACGTCACATAGAATGCAGAAGAAATATGTCAGTCAATTCTTACACAGGTTTGGCCCCCTATCAGACGGAGATCAGATACACACACCAAAAGAGTAAACTATGTATAGCTCACCCCACAAGAAAAGAAAAAAAAAAAAAACTGCATTGGCCTCATTCTCAGTACTGGCAAAATGATGTAGTTCATGAACACCAAAGGTCCACTTTTTTCTAAGGATAGCCTCAGTAGAATACCCGTTGCTTTGAAAGCTATTATCAGGTACAAAATGTTAAAAGTTGCTCTCACTCTCCTGGCTAGTAGGTGAGAGTATGGTATGTTGAGGAATTTGCAAGGAAGACTTTGCCATCAGTAAGATTAAAAGGGCATCCAAGTTTCTAGGAAACTCCAATCTGGCACTACACTTACCATAAGGAAAATATGAATGGAGTTTTGGCTCTGACCAAAAAATAAATAAATAAATAAATAAATAAAGAAGAACAGCTATATCTCAAGCATGGACAAAAACATGAGTACAAGGAACCCAACAAGAGGAATAAAAGAATGGAGATTTAATGGCCCATTGCTAAAACGCTGAATCGGATGCCACACAACATGCTTGCCAAGCTGAAGTCATTGTCTCAGAAATCTCATGGGAGTAGCTCAGTTGAAACTTTTAGCAATGTTATGATTTTCTTCTACAGTACTTATGTTGTTAACAATTCAACTCCCTCAAATAGTTCAAACTCCACAAGTCACTGAGGGTTGCACAACTTTGAAGAAACATGATTTTATTTTGCAGTTTCAAGCCACCAAAAAGGAATACCTGAATGCATTGGTTATAAGATTAATGGAAGTTAAAGACATTTTTAGGAACTGAAAAGAAATAATTTGTTCACATAAAGAGATTAACCAATATTCATGTACTAGAGGACACTGACAAAAAATGCAGGAAGACTTTTGTCCAGAGTCTACGGATCCAAAGGTGATCATGAATTTCCACCTGGAAGGTTCCCTACTAATTCTCCAGAAAATACCAACATTTATAGAATATCTATTAGTTTTAATTTCAAAGGTCAATAACAACTTTTACTAATTGTTGTACGCGTTAACCTATCAAGTAATTATTCTATAATCTATACTAGTACGTAAAATAAGTGTTTCATTAACCATCTAATTTCAGAAAAGCCTTACTGACTAGCAACTACTATGCTGCATTTACAGTAGCTATTGGTAGCTGAAGAGGATTAACAAAGTTAAGAAAGAAAGAGAAAAGAAGAGGGGAGGACACTATAATACCTCCAAGACTTTGCTGCTTGCTGGATTGAGACACTGGTCTGCAAGTTTTCTCAGCTATTTCAGCCATAACCAAACGTGACAAAAGAAGCCCAGCAATAAGAGCACCAATCATTAGCATCATAAAAACTGCATCCCATCCCTTATTGGATATGAAACCTGTAAGAAGAGGGCCTAGAGCTGCACCAACTGATCCAGTACCATCAATTATGGCAGTCACTGTTGCCAGTGCTCGAGAATCCCCTTTAAGAGAACTATGGGTGCCTAGGTCTGCAGAGACTGCAGTAGTGATGAGTGCATAGGGCCCATTTATAAACAAGCCAGCAACCATCATAAGCACAATATTGAAAGTCTGTGAGATATAACCATATGCCCGATATAGTAGTATTGAAGGAATCGCAGCATACATGAAGCTAGCAGCTGTAATAGCCCGAGCACTAAGTTTATCAGATACATAGCCAGCAAGGATCCCACCAAAAATGCCCCCTACATCAAACAAAGTAGAGAGATTTCCAGCAGATTTCACAGAAATATGCTCTCCACCAATTTCTGCCAAATCAAGGAATAGAAGAAAATGGGAACATTATAGCAGTTGCATAGAGATAACTTAAAGCAATAAAGAGACCTGAAACAGTATATGGTCTCATAAAATCATTAAAGTATGTAAAGACAAGTGACAGACGCAAGAATTTATCAAGAAGAAGTCATCCTGGCAAACTCAGAAACATTGACTACAAAAGTATTCAACTGCTGATAGCATTATTTCAAATGAACGTGTGTATTGTGTGCAGAGGTAAATTCTATTTCATAAATCTCAATGGAATTTCACCACAAAAAAAAAAAAAATACAATGCAAAGTAAATGAGCAAAATTACAAATAAGCAAACACGGGACAGCATATATATAAGAATAGGTTGGTTCCCCCATAGCAGTGATCTCTATCAGAAACTTAACTCCATGGAACAGTGCCATGCATACAGGGCAAACAAAACCCCCAAAAGACGACACTTTATAACCAGTAAATCATTGTCTAATCCCATACATCCAGCTTGAATCAGCAACTTGTGACTTGTTAACGGCCTCAATCATTAGCTGACAGGCCTTCCAATGTACATCATGAACATTTTTGTATTAATCATTTAATGCAGGGAAAAGAAGAATCCAAAAAAAAAAAAAATTCTTAAAATACCTACGAGAATAAAAGAAGTTGTAAACATTTCATTAGTTATTTTTAATAATTAAAAAAAATTATAGAGGCTTGGCTTTTTGAATGCATTTGGATTAATACTTCGCTGAAGAAGATGACACAAACATCATTGTAAAACAGATCTTTGATCTAGAATTTTTTGTAGAAAGGAACTAACATCAATCCTAATATAATTAGCAATAATAAAGCAAACATAGAGAGCAGAAGATAGACACACAAGACACAGGAGCTATATTAACCATTTTGAGTTTTCCTTTACTTGTTCTTTTAACTTTTCTTTTTGACAATATAAAACTCATGTCTACTCCTTTTAGCTGCTAACGTTAATGCAAAAACAAAACTCGTCTAATTAATTGACAACCAGAGATTATAAGATAATATGTTTATACTTCTTTCCTCGATAAAAGTAAAGGATTCAGCCCTGATTGAGAAGTTTATAGGGAGTGTGTAAAAAACATCTAGCTGGGCCACAAACAAATTAGTAACTGATCTATTTGTAACCTCCATTATCTTTATTCCTAACTACCCCCAATTACTTGAAATATCCTCTGAAATTGTTATTCAAAATCCCCAACAACAAACCTCATAGCATTGGCAATCTAATATCTTACAAGCACATGGGTTAGATTAGATTGGATCTTTTATATCAATCAATGTAGAGGATAAGACCAGGAGCACCAAATATACCTGTCTGACTTAGATAAAATGGTAACCAGAACAAAAATGTGTAGGCCACAAGCTTTGCAAAGAAAAGGCACAATGCAAATGGTATCACTCCGGGTATCAAACAAGCTTCAAGTAGCCCGATGCTTCTCCTATTCGTTGAACCAAGTTCAGAGATCACATGAGCTTCTTCATCATTACGCACTGCCTCTAAATTCAAAGCTGATCCATGTGAGTAGGTAAATCCTACATCCTCAGGGTAAGCAGCCAAAAAAAAGTAAACTAATATCCCACCCATCACGATAAATGCACCTGGAACAATAAAAGACCAGCCCCAGCCATATTCCAAGACACTAGCAGCAAGAAGAGACCCAGCAATATTCCCAACTGAAGTATGCGCATTCCAAATACCCATTATCAAACCCCTCTTTCTCTTGCCAAACCAACTGCCAACAACAGCAACAACCGAAGGCCAACCTGTTGCTTGAAACAGTCCGGCAACCATTTGCATTACTAGGAAATACCAAAACACATGAACATTCCAAAAATATCCCATCCCGAATAACCCAACAAAGATTCCGCTCCCAATCATCCCTGAGGTCAAAAACAGTCGGAGGTCCAAGTTATCACCCAAATGTCCAGCAACATACATTCCCAAAGAGTAACATGCTAGAAATGCAACATCAATCTCTCCCAATTTCGACGTCCCATCCGGTCCATTAAATGGAGGCCAACCCTTGTTTCTCGATGTGCTTATGTCCGTGTCGATAGATTTATCCCTAATAAACAAATTGCCGATTGGCCAGGGGTGATGCCCGAGGGGCCTATTGGGATCAGGACACAGCACACTCTTAACTATGCTAGTGGGTTTTCGGGAAGCATGATAACAAGCATATGCTATAAATGTAACAAACAAAACTACATATCTGTAGGTAGCAAGGTTCCAATCCCTACCTCTTACTCTTCTTATGAGAGAAATTCCAGGTGGGATTCCCCTCATTGTGTCAGAACTCCGAAACACTTTACTATTAAGCAAAATTCGAACCAGAAAAACTGAAATGCCCTGTCAATCATCCAAAGGTCTCAAAGGCCATTCGAAGAAAACGTAAATCAAAAGGCAATTGGTTCCGCAAATATTGCCAGAACCCGAAGTGGAAATATATAAAAGAATCTTTTAACAACCATAGGAAAAAGCATCGCGGGAGACAGAATCCAAGAAATAAAACTTATTCAAGTGTAAGACATCGGATTGGTGAGGAGAGCTCGAGCAATTTGAGAGAGAAAGGGCAGGGAGACGGGGCGTGGAAGAGTGGGAGGTGATGGGGCGTGAAAGCATGGAGATTGCTTTGTAATTTAACTTGATTAGTCGGCACGCTAGGCTCCATCCGTATAACTGCAAGTTTGCAGATCGTAGAAGGCCTGCAGCGTTTTAGCACGTGGCGTGGTTGCAGGTGGGCATGCCAAGGGAGTTGCATGAGTCACACATGGAATCAACCAACAGCCGCGCTTTGCCGCCACGAAAAGTCTTGCAACCCAAGCCCATGCCCATTTCCTTGTATTTCTGTTTCTTTCCCGAAGGAAAAAGCTCAATTACGACCCCTGTTAGCCCCTATAGCTAAGATCCACAGGCCTAAGGGACCTGAAGAGGTTCCTATCTTTGATGATGTAAATTCAACGAAATTGATTAAGTTGAGGCCTGGGCCTTCAGTGCAAGTTGGATGATTTATGAGTTCCATTCGCAGCTGTTGGCGTAGAAACCCCTTGCTCGCTCGAAGTTTAACAAAACACGACGGTGCTTTCCCCAAAAACCATTTGTTACGAAGCACGTGCATAACACGTGTGGGGTGGATAGAACCAGATAAGGCGTTGCTCTCTACAGAGACCCAAACCCAGACAGTGAGACCGCAACAGGGATACCATAATCCCATGACCTCAACATAGTGAATCTCCCATTTTTCTGAGTCTCTTCAAGTTATGGGCTCCAAAGTGCTTCCACAGGTTCTGAGTCTCTCTCTCTCTCTCTCTCTCTCGCTCGCGTGTTTTCTCCCTTTTTGTTTAGTGCGCAACGATTTTTGATTGTGGTTTATGCTTTTGGTATGTAGGCTCTGATTCTTACCCCAAGAAACCCCCGTCAATGTCCTCCCAAAAAGTTGGGATGTTTGACACCTATTTCTCGCAGTCCCTCCTCGTTCAGTGTCTCTGGGGTTTCATGGGGCTCAACTGGGTGGAATTTAAGCCCCGTTATCTCGCCAGCCACTCGAAGCTTTGTCGTGAGAGCAGAATCTAATGCAGACGCTGACAAAGAAGTGAACACGGAAGCAGAGGTGGTGGGGAATGTCGAAGAATCTTTGGAGGTGACGGAGAATGCCGAAGAATCTGCAGAGGCGGAGGCTGAAGTGAAGTCTGAGGAAGCGAAGCCGCCAAGGAAGCCTCGCGTTAAGCTTGGAGATATAATGGGGGTAATTCATTGAAAGAACTCTCTATTTTCCTTAGTTTCTGTTTGTTTCTTAGGAAAAGGCTGGTAGATAAAAGTAAACGAGAATTAGATATTACATTTCCCTCTCCCCCTAACAACATCTCCTACCCCCCCCCCCCCCCCCCCGAAGAAAGAAAAGAAAGAAAGAAATTTAGTTAAAGGAAGTCTAAACGGGAAATAGTTTTAATTTTTCTGAGAAGAAAGATTTGAGGGCAATGCTGTTTTGGCGGTTTCATGTTTCAAGAAGAGGAGATATGAACTGAGAATGTCAACTAATTGTTTCCCGAAAATTGATTCTTTTGAGATTATTAAAATAAAATAAAATAAAAATGAAACGCTGTCTCAAACATGAACTTTGGAACTCGATGGGTAGAAAGCCATTTCAGAAAACAGAACCAAAAATGGACCCTAAGATTTTGAACAACTTGATATTCATGTGGAAGCTTTAGAAAGACTTATTACTGACATAAGGAAGAGGCTTAGCTCAAGTAATTTGTGTGTTTGAAATGTGGGCTGCTGAATTGCACCAATACTCCATAATGAAGAAATTTACCGAATTAAGTATTAGTCTTTGAAATTTGATCGACCTAAACAATAATAATCCAGTCGTATGACCATTATGATTAATGAACACTTAGAAGCCACTTCTGCCACGAAGCTTAGGTTTCTTTCGTCTGTTTTTCCTCCTTTATTGTTCTCATTGGATAAGCCAAGCATAAGTGATGAATAAAACATAGTTGGAGTGATAGAGATTATGCTATTCCTTCTGTAGATTTTAAATAAGAGGGCAATTGAGGCATCGGAGGAGGAGAGGCCTGTTCCAGATATTAGAACCGGAGATATTGTGGAAATCAAATTGGTAATGTATTTCTTCTGATTCTGATTTTAGTTCTGTTTACTGTTTACTTAACGGTTGGTCATTGAAGCTATTCATCTCCAGGAGGTTCCTGAAAATAGGCGTAGGCTGTCTATCTACAAAGGTATTGTTATGTCAAAGCAAAATGCTGGTATTCACACAACAATTCGAATTCGGAGAATTGTTGCTGGAATAGGCGTTGAGATTGTTTTCCCTCTGTAAGTATCTCTCCTTTGTAACTTAAAGTTGAGTGAGGTATTTTCCTTAATTTGGCTAGAGGATAAAATGCTTGGTATGCCTATTGTCATATAAGTTGTTCCTATTGTCTTGCTGGTTTCTACATGATAACCTATATTAGATGTGACTGGAATGCAAATTGCTTAACCTGGAGAACACTACTTATTACAGAAAATACAAACCTAAATATGGAGAAATTCATCTATAAGATGGTATTGCAGTATGACTTGTGGATTCAGTAAATACCCCCAAGCAAGGTTCTGGCAGCATTTGCAATACCTTTATATGTTGGAGCTTAAAGCAGTTAGCTTACACTCTGCACTATGTCAAAACTCTAGCTGGAGTATATAAATGTAAATGAAGCACTAAAATGAAATCCTAAAATGCCTTTATCCGAAAGAAATACAGGAATATAAAATAGATTTAGCTGATCCTGTAGGAAAGAAAATTGTAGACTCTTATTTTCGTGTCTACATCACGCCAGTATGGGTAAAAGTATCGGTTGATAATATAGATAGACTGTTCTTTGGGGTAGGAAAGCGTGGGCACAAATATGAGATATACGTGTAGGTGATTAGGATATTTATTTATAAAAAAATAAATAAATAAATAAATAAAAAGGAGGGGAGTTGTCGGAATGTTTAAGGAGGCAGAAATGGACCAAGTTCTTTTTTAAAAAAAAAAAAATTTAACCGTTGATGCTCCATAGATACGTAGTTGCAATCACTCTTGATTTGTTGCCAAAAAACATGTCATATCCCTTTTATGTTTTCGAATCGCCACAAGATGCATCATAGATTCTTTTCTGAAGTATTGAGTCCGTGATGAGACGTATTTGAGGAGTTAATACGGTTGTCCTACAAATATTCATGCTTGTGTTGGAAAATTTAGTACAGGGCTTGGATTTTTGACGTTCTATACAAATACAATTTTATTTTTTTTTATTTTTTTATTTTTTTATTTTTTTTATTTTTTTATGATAAGTTTGATCAAAGCTTCTTTTTTATCTCTTAAGGTTTCATAACTTGTTATCTGCTTCGAAACTTCATATTTGCCAGCTACAGTGCGGCCTCTGGGTGTGTGTGTGGGTGTGAGAGAGAGAGAGAGAGAGAGAGAGAGATGTGAACAACTTAGAGGCCAAAGTTGGAAGTTCAATCTTTAGGTTAAGGACATGACAGATAAGTTTGGCGAGGTGATGTCCGGACTTAAGCTTTATAAGCAATCTGTAATCATAATGATCAAGCGGATGCGTCAACTTTTATCATCAAAGCTTTTATATGCAATCTGTAATCATGATGATGAAGCTGATAAATCAATCATTATCATCAAAAAAGTTATCTTATGAGCATTCTCCTGACTCATATTTCATTGTCACGTACGTTTTTATAACTGGACACAGCCTGATTTGTGATTTGAACATTGCTGTTACAGCTATTCCCCGAATATCAAAGAGATTAAAGTGGTAAGCCACAGGAAGGTCAGAAGGGCCAGGTTGTATTATCTTAGAGACAAGCTTCCCAGGTTCTCGACTTTTAAGTGAAGAAGAACATTAAGCTGCTCTTTTTGGGTTTTCGCCTTCAGAGTAATATCTTGATACTTGACATGTTATAACTCGTATGAACTTAATGGCATGAATCCATTCTGTTCCCGTATTATATCCATTCTTGTGTCCTTTCTTATTTTTTAGTATATTACAAATTGCTGCCTTTGTTTTTTTCTTTTTTTTTTTCTTTTTTTTTCTGTTGCTTTGGTTTCATGAGATTTAATAGTTTAACTTGCTCGTTAGAGCTTGATGTTGATAGAAATTATTTATGTTATTTCGACGATTAATATCTTTGGCCAGAAGAAGTATTATATAGCTTTCTCCATATACCTAAGTTGAAGATTTTATTATTCAGGTTAAATTCAATAAATTAACTTAAGGGGTACGGAAATGTTATATTAGCTTGACCGAATAAAGAAAGGGAAGGGAAAAAGATACGTAATAAAGATTATATATATATATGTTTTTTGTTAGGGGATGGTGGGGGGAAGCGGTTCCTTGCAAGTAACCGGGCGGGCGATGGGGAAGCTTATCCAAAAAGGTGAGTGGGCGTGAAATAGGAATGTAAAAGAGAATATGCGGTTGTTCGTCCTCGTCTCATCCCAAATTGTTTTTGTTTTGGCGTGTAAGTTATCTCTTATCTCTGGTTTCCCCTAGGTTGTGTTTTGCGTGTAGGCTATCTTTTTATCCTTTTTAATGGATACTTGCATTTTATCCTTGGCTTAAAAATTGGTATACTTTTATTTTCTAACATTCGCGAAATGATAAACAACAAACAAAGAGTAGAGTATTTTTATCATTTGGCGGACGGAGACTTTATACTTAAAAATGTTATTTGAAATCTAAGCCATATGTTTGAAAAAGAATATCCAAAAAAAAAAAAAACAATAAAATCAGCTAAAGTCCAATTTTTTAGTAGTCCTGCTGCTCGTATTTTCTACCTACTACGAGGGGAAAAAATTGATCCACTTGATTTGGTCTGTTTCTTTTTAGTTACAAAAGTTACTAATTTGTTGGAATCTTTTTGTTCTTCATTAAAAAACAATTACGGAATCTCAAAGTGACGCACGTGGACGCAACTGTCAAAGTGACGTGTCCGTGGGTCCCTCTTCGAGTCTGGCCAGCTACAAAACTATCTCACTTATGAACCGGACGTAGCCACTGCTGCTATTTGACACGTGGTGTCTCCAATTCTCCCTGCTCCACCTCTCTTTCCCTCTCTCTCTCTCTCTCTCTCTCTCTCCCTCTGAGATTTAAAGCTCCGTGATAACCATCGCAGCGTAGCCCCCGGCACACCAGAAATCTCGCTGTCTCTGTCTCTCTGTCTTTCTCTGTATCTCTCTCTTTCTGTCTCCTCTCTCCCTCTCTCGTCTGGGGGCTTCTTCGAACCACTGGAGAAGCGGGTCCGATCTTAGTGGCTAAAAATCTCGGAACCACCAGGTTCACTGTAGACCGAGCCATCCGTAGAGCCCACCTATTCCTTCCACCACATTTCAGTCCCCATCCAATTCCTCTTTCTTTCTTTCTTTCTTTCTCTCTCCAACGCAAGCATATTCTGCGTCTGTGTCTGGAATTCTGGGGATTCTCTGTGAATTGGCAGGAATTAGGAGGCTTTGTTGATTGGTTGGGGGACAGGGGGTATCCTTGATCTGGTTGGACCATCATGAGTGACGGTGGGGGCGGCGGCAGCAGCAGTAATCAGCTGATCTCAGTTCATCCGGACGAGCTCAAGTTCCAATGTATATTCGCCATGCTTTCTCTCAGAATTCTTATGCTTACCTCTGGTTTTCTTAATTTGCACCCGAATTTTCTTTGTCGATTTTTAATCATGGAAGGTAGTTAGCTTGGAAACGTATCAAATTTCTTTGCTCTGGTGCGTTTTAGGTCGTTCTTTGAGTTCTTAGTTTGTATTGATTAAACATGATCAAGTTAACATTCCCTTCCGTTTTCAAATTGTGTTCTCTCACCGATGAGATCTTCTCCTCAGACCCTAAATCAACCAGGCTTTAATAATTATTTCTTTTGTAACTTTATATATCTGATGATACCCACGGGAGAATGGGTCTTGATATTCTATAACAGTACAGTTGAGAGGGTGCTGTTTACCAGAATATGGCGAACTTGACCTGAAAGGTGATCATCTTTGAGCGAAACACGTTTCAAGATTCAGTATGCTTCCCACAGAAAGGAACATACTGGAATGAATGTGTGCCCGGACGCTTTTTATGTTAGCTTTAGGGTCCCATTTTTTCCTTTATGGCGTGGACATAGGTGATATGGAGATGCTTGAAATCCCCGTATGACGAATAATACGGTAAGACATGATAGTGAACAAGACTATTTGAAATGCCTAAGTCATAGGAGTAGAGGAGCTAGCTGATAAAAGAACTTTTATAATCACGAGTCTAGATCAGAAAGTGGCCCACCCATTATTTGTTGTCATCCACTTTTCTTATTTGGAAATCCAATTATTCTTGGTTCTCCAACATTTCAATTTTCTGGCTTCTTTTTGGTGGTCATGGCATTTTGTTTGTCAAGGTTCTCCAAAAGGAAAATCTCTTGAGCATTTTCAAACCTGTCAATGCGTCCAAAGTTATTGAAAAGATTATGGGTTTTGGGTTCCTATGGTTTTCACTTCTCTTGCTTTAAGAGTGTCTGTGAAGGTTTTCTTTGTACGGTGATAAGGATTGTGCGCTTAGTTTCTTCATACTAATTATTTGCTGGAGAAAATAAAATGTTATTTATAGCTAGGGGTAAATGCAAATGCAGTTAATGAAAGATAGCATTTGGTTATGTATGAGATCAAGGACTAGGGCAACACGAACTTGTATCTTCTTCATTGCTATTTGAATCACTCTGTGTGAGACTGTTTTGTTTATTTTGTTTTTAAGTCTGACCATCATCGTTCATGTCTTCACTGTGCTTATTTTTTAGGAATGAAAAACATGTCGTAGGCAACCTGGGATTTGCAGAAAATTCAATTAGAAAAGAGGGAGGAAAGATAGACAGAGATTCACCAGGCTTGTCCTTTTAACTAGATGAACTAAATGAACGGTGGCCCAAAGTGTAAAATTGAATTGGCACAATGAAAGCATATAGGATTTCTTCAAGGCACCTATTGGCTTCTTTAATAAGCTTGGAAGTGAAATTTCTTTTTCTTATATTATAAATCTATTCAAGAATGTTCTGATGAACTAATGATCCTGGGATTCGTGTAATCAGTTGAGCTGGAAAAGCAAAGCTACTGTGATCTAAAAATTGTGAATAATACAGAGCACCATGTTGCTTTTAAGGTACTGTCTCCATTTCCTTACAAATCTAAACATTTTTATGCAGAGTGGGACATCCAAATTCATTACAAATCTTTTTATCAATCAATTGTTTCTTGAATGTCGCTTCTTTTGTTGGTAGGTTAAAACCACTTCTCCCAAAAAGTACTTTGTGCGGCCTAACACTGGTGTTATACAGCCTTGGGACTCGTGTACAATAAGAGGTGCCTTTTGACACCTTGCAAGTAAAATTGATCTTTGTCTCTGTTCCTTTCTTTTTCTCAAGTACTTACCTTCACATGGTATTTCGACGGTATATCTGGGACAAACTGCCCAATATATTGACATTATCAGCCAACCAATTGACATCTATTAGGCGATGTTTTAAACATCATTATCTGTTGATCAAAAAAACTTGCTCGATGGCACTGAAGAATATGCCACTTGATCATGTACTTGTGTACTGGTGCTTTACTTCTTCTGTTTTCTAGTGCTGAAAATTGCATTTGCTTGATCATGCACCAGTAGCTCTTCCATGTAATGCCCTGGTTTGGTGCCGTGGTCCAGCCCAACTTAGTAAGCAGGACTCTATTCTATGCCTGAAAATCAACAAAGTTCCAAACCCCACACCTTTATCTTCGGCTCCGTGGATCCCAGGCCTTAAGTGCAGATAGTGGTTCTTTGATTCATTTTCTCACCACTTATGCAGTATTTGGGGTTAAAAGTTTTCAAATACTCCCTGAAGATTTCCGTACTCTTGACAATGCTCCTAACTGTTCTTGATTTGCAGTCACCCTCCAAGCCCAACAAGAATATCCTCCAGATATGAATTGCAAAGATAAATTTCTCCTGCAGAGTACAATAGTTCCTCCACATACTGATATTGATGAGCTTCCACAAGATGCTGTAAGGATGTTCATGCTAAGAGTAATCTTCGTTTGACTAAGTTGGTTAGATCTCTTTGAAATGTGATTTATATTGCGCTATTTTTATGGGAGTCCAGTTCAATAAGGACAGTGGAAGGGCTGTAGAGGAATGCAAGCTTAGAGTTACGTATATTTCTCCTGCCTCAGCTCTGGCAAACTCAGAAGATCAAGCATTTAGGAGTCCCACACAAAGCCATGATACCAATTCCGTAAGTCCTTTTTTCTTTTTTCTTCCCGAGTTGTGCTGTTTTGTTGTTGATTTATTTTTCGTTCTTTTTACTTCGTTTCAGTAGGATGTGTGACTATTAAGTATGTTTGTGCATACATGTGATTTACTCTGTCAGAATGATGGCAGAATTACTTGCTTTCATTATCATATATAAAAGATCATTTCTCACAAGTACATGGAAACACAAATGTGTCCTTTTAAAAGGATATCTAATCATAGAGAAGCCAGAGCATGGAGTGAGGTCCTTACATACCTGTTTTACTTTTCATCTTTCAAAAGGTGGAGCAACCTCATCAGGTATCTGGCAAAAACTACATACTTTGGGAGCTGATGAAAAACATGAAAGGAAACATGGTTGTTTAGAATGATACTGGCATGTCAAAGTAATAAACAAAATGAAGAAAGCAGTTCTGCGCTTCCAGTTGATAATATCTGTCTCATGCCTACAAGTTGCAGGACAGTTGCCTACCACTACCTCTATGGTTAACAATTGGAAGTTCTTCTGATATTGCTCTTCCTTATACTTACCTGTACTTTGCGCCAGTTCAAGGTGGTTGTGTATTTTATTAGTTCTTCGGTAGCCATTTGTTCTGCCCTGTATATGTGACTGCTATTTGCAGATTTTCATGTGGAATGGAGACGAAGATGTTGATTCGTTCTCTTTTATCTGCGATTACATGCTGTCAAGTTGGTAATATATCTGAAAGTGGGGGCATCAAATTTTTCTTCATGATCTCTTGTTAGAATTGTTAGCATTGAGTGACAGAATATCAGATAAAGTCTTTAGTCTATCAACATTGTATTTGCAAGTGGGCCTTCTGTTTAGTTATATATAAATGCACATATACTGAAGTAGACTCCCTAAAATCCAACTCCTTAGAAGCTTAGTAAAATGGCTACCCTATTCTTCATGTTATGGAATTTATTTCTAATTCAGTCCCCCTTTTTCCTTTTCTTTCTTTTCTCTATATTCCTTTGTATCTAGAACAAGACTTTGCAGAGGCTAAAGGATGAAAGAGATGCAGCTGTCCGGCAAACACATCAACTACAACAGGAATTGGTTTGTATGCTCTAATGTTTTTGGTCCTACCTTTTTGTTTTCAGTTTGATTTAGCATGTTGCTGTTGATGATGATGATGTAATCTCCCAGATTATGCCAGATGAAACTGGCATGAACGTACAAAGCATGTAGTGCCAGCTCCCTGAATGACATAAAGCCGTACGAAAATAAAAAACGTCAGCTTAAAATTTGTGTCTTGAAGCAGTTTACCCAGACTCTTACCGTTTAAAAAAATAATAATAATCCATGCTTGATGCGGTTGGAATCCAATGTTCTATGAAGTTCAGATGTCACAAGTGAGGTCTCCTAACTTAACAAAATGAAGAAAGGGAAGTCGTTTGGATAATTAAGTTGGAAAGCTCTCAAAATTGGTGACGGGAAAAACATCATACATGCAACTCATTTCATGATCTTCTGATTAGCGTATTGGTAGCATACTTGATTCCTGGCTCAGCTAGACGTTTTCCCTGAACGGCTTACCTGCTAATTGGAACCGAAATGAAAATGATGGTGAAAGTTAATATCATCTTCACAAATTTCCTTGCATGATAATTGACAGATGCGGATAACCGTGCGTGGTAGTTAATTTTATCTATTCTTATCCAACAGGACATGCTGAAAAGATCAAGATATCGAAAAAGTAACCCCGGCTTCTCCTTCACCTTCGCAATCTCTGTGGCACTTATTTGCATTGTGCTCGGCTTCATCTTGAAACTTTCACTGTCTGGAACGTCCACAGAATGAATCCAATACTTCACAGGACGGCAGAAGATCTTTTTCCCGTTTGTTCCACTGTATAAATTAACGATCTGTTTGATGGAAAGTCTTGCCTATTTCTTCTCTTGTCTTGTATATTAAATAGTAAATGTGTTGTGATCAGCTGGGTCTCAGATACTGTCTGTTCCATCAACACGTTACTCCCAATGAAATATATAGAAGGCCAACACTGTGCCTTTCCCTATTTTAATTAAGTAATGTTGAGCAAGCCGAAGCCCACTTCGACACTCCGTGTAGAATGTAGCCTAGAGTAGAGGATAGACTAGCAATTGAGTGCAACAACTGTACATATTTTTTATTAACTCTTTTGTACAAAATGGTTTTGTCGGTGAAAGCAATACGGAGAGATAGTACAGATTTCTCCCTTTCGGTGTCTTCCTTGTTTGCGGCTGAAGAGATTACGGCCGCGTTTTTTTTTTTATAAGTTTACCATTTTAACTTGGTATCGGTTGGTTTGCGCAAGTTTCATCATTTCTGTGCTCTGCATCCTTTTTTTTGTCCGTTTCTGCTTTGCCTTATTTTACTGCGTTCTGTTTTCTCTTTCTGATCATAGTTTTTCTCTTTTTCACCCTTTGCACCGTTGTGCCCTCGCCTCGCAATGATTATTTCTCTTTTCCATTTGTTAACCACTTCCTCTACCCAAGAACCCGACCCCAATCCGAACGAAACTTCACACCGGAACCATTGCCTGTTGCCTACCCTTGAGGGTAGGATTTTAGGTAGTTGAATGCATTTAATGCTTTTCTACATATTACCCTTATTAAGTCTACATGTTTCAACCCCCTTAATTTGTTGATCTGACCTGCCCACATTATGTTTGTTGTTTGCACAAGTCCCTTTTGGTCTCAAATAGTCTCCTATTAGCGGCTAATCTCTTCTCTCACATCTCTCGGCTTATCCATCTTAGTTGTTGACAGCCCATTGTTTACTCTACACACGCCCCCTTACAATATATGGATGATACTTTACTGATTGACTCCCCTCGAGCGCCTTTGGCTACCTTTTTGGTTGCTTTTCACTGTGAGTTTGCTAAATATACCCATGAGACCCTAGCTTGTGCCAAGATGTTTGTGGCTTGAGCGATTTCCACTTTGTGTACCACTGTCGAATCTCCCTCTCGATGGACTAGGGATCTGCTTCCTAATCCCCTTCTCTATTAGTACTTTGGGTGTCTTTTAGTATTTAACTCTAACTCAAACAAACATTGCATACTCAATGAATACTACCTGCCAATTTCTTTATGCCCCTACTACAGCCCATTTGTAGTCAATTAAATGTATTCTTCACTACCTAGTGAACACACCTTGATGGCATTCACCATACTTGGAGTCCACCCATTGCTTTTCATGCATTTTTTTTTATGCTAGTTAGGATGGTGAGCAAGATGATTATCACTTTATTGGTGACTTTTGTGTCTTTTTCAACTAAAATCCTATTTTATAATGCTCCCATAAGTAACAAATTGTTAATCACTCTAATACAAAGGTTCTATATAAATGTTTGGCCAATACTACTATAGAAATTATGTGAATTAAATATCTCTTTCCCTTTCAATGTCTTCCTTATTTTCAGTTTAAGAGATTTTTGGTAAGTTTATATGGTTAACAAATTAGATAGGTTAATTTGTTAACAATTCACAAATTCTTTCTTCAACAATGAATAGCTACTCTCTACTAAACATTTCATGAGATACCAAAAATATGAAAATTCAAGTCAACAAGTTCTTCATTCAACTTTTAATGCAACAATCGACTTGTAAAGATGAGGAAAAGTACATGCCACTAAGGAAAGTACTACCATATTGAGAGATAACCTTAATGCTTAAAAAAAAATACTAAGGTTTCACAAGTTCTAGAAAGAGAAATGGTTTTTAAATGAGGTTATGATTCATAGGCAACAAAGTCATCATTGACATAAAATATATGGTAAGTGATCAAAGTTTCTTTTCATGGTAGACAAACATAGAAGAGAAGACTTAGAACTTATTAAACCAAGAGAAATAAAAATGTTATTGAGTTGAAAAAACTAAGTACAAGATCAAAGTGCATATGAGATGAGCTCTTCAAAAGTTCTATAACTATTTTTGTAAAGAGCTCTTATTGTATCCTAGTTCTACACTTATAACATTAGCACTCAGATATTGGTTATATAGATTTATATGAACTAGGGTTTTGATTTGTGAAACCCTAATTTCATTTTTACCCTTTCATTTTCTCAATTTTGAAAAACTTCTCTAATAGTGCCTTTTTGCAAAATCTATTTTTGGTGCATGGTGATTGATGCCTCCCTTGCTCTATTAAGGGGGCTAAAATTGTTGTTTATGCTTCAGCCGACCATTTTTCCCTTTTGGTCAACCACCCATTGCCTAAATAATCCCTCTTCAAAGAAAGGAATTTTTTTTTTCCCTACAAATCTATCATAACACTGTGCATGACACAAATTTTAGGATTTCTTTCCTTTCTTTTCTCCTTATTTTCCTTAGTTCTATTTTTTTTTTTTCTCTTTTTCTTCTTCTACTTCCTTCCTCTTGTTTTTCTTTTTCTTTTTTCCTTTTTTCCTTTTTTCCTTTTTCCTTTTTCCTCTTTCCTCTTCTCTCTTCTATTCTTTAGGTCTAAATCAATTTTAAATAGAGCTCAAGGTTGGTGCAAGGCAGTACATTTCCTACATGGGTTTTGCATTGTGAGAGCTACATCCCATGGCTTACCGCGAATAAATAGATTGATGACTATTACATTACATGCACTTTAAGGACAGTTTTCCTCTCTATGTCTGTTTTTGTTCATTCTGGGACAACAACTGATTAAATCTTACTTGGAATCCTAGGCTTTTACTAGCTCTAGTTGCTTTAATGAGACTTGTTACATGCTCCAACCACTTCTTTTTGACAATAATAAGGCCTCAAAGACAAATATATAGGCTCTTTTATATTTCTAAGTTTTTTGGGCTCTTTGGTTAGGATGCCTTCTAATGGGCCTATATGTAACGAACTTGTGAAATTCATTTGGCACTTAGGTCCCAGCGATGAACTGAGTTAGTCTTCTTATTAGGATCACTCTTAAGAGAGAACTTCTAGAGAACACACAAGGAAAATATAAGTATGAGTTAAAAGCTTTAGTGTTTGAGTGAGGAAAAAGGGATTGGGAAGTTCCTTTTATATAAGAGTTAGTTTTCTCGTAGGAATTAAATAGTTTATTGGTTACACATTTAGAGCATTGCGATACATATGAAAACATTATGTAATATTCAAATTAAATTCATTGAATTAGGACACTTTATAATTCTAAACCATCGAGATACTTATAAAGAGTTAATGTTACAATAATAAATAATGAATTGTAACCATCATTTTATTGAATATCAGAATCGTTACACTTTTAAATCGATAAATAATGTTTCCTCTATTAAAGAGGTTAGTTACTGTTAGATCCTATAGTAACTTAAAAATGAGGGTGAATTAGGTTTATCAAAAATAGTATTGTCTTTTTAATTTTGTTAGGTGTGGCAATTAATAAATACAATGTAGTAACTAAAACATTCACACAAACAACAAACGCACAAGAACATACAATTTTTAGTAGGTGATTCGGCCTAAACCACCTTAGCACTTACTCCACCCTACTCTAGCAACTTGCTAGAGTCACTCCAATCAATTAACAAATTGATTACAAGGGTTATCCAAACCCTTACAAGGGATAACCAATCTCTTAAATCTGGTTACAAATTCTCACCCTAATATTACAATATTGGAACTAGGCTTCTACAAAGTATACAAGATTCACTTTGAAAGTCTCTAACGAATGCTACTATACTATTACAAAGTGATTTGGACAAAAGCCCCAACTTCATTCAAACCTTAACTCTGTTTACTTACAGAAAATTAACTTAATAATAGAGTATATTGAAGTACAAATTAATTCTCTAACAAGCAAATAATAAGCTCATAATATAGTCACCCAATGAAGAGCAAAATTATGAGTTGGATGAACTTGAAATGAAGAGTATGGGATGCTTAAGATGAGTTTACTTTTCTCTCTGATTTTTGGTCCACCAATTAATGGAGAGGATAATGCACTTAAATAGCATCAAGTAGACTAACCTCTCACTTCTAAAGAGTCATTCTAACACCTTTAAGCACCATCATATCTTCTTCTCATTGAAGCTGCTTTTTTCCTTCTTCTTTATCCATTTTTGAGTTGTTAAGAAAGTTGGGAGAAAGAGCTCATTGTTCTATCTCAAACTTATTCAAAATTGGGCTCTTAAACACCACCATTTTATCTAGATTTTAAGTTACTAATTTAGAACTTTGTGGATCAAAAAAGGGGTTACTGGGTTTATTTTTGGGTCTTTCTTGAATCCTTCTTAATTCTCTTCAATCTTGAAGTGAATTTTCATAGGTGCTTCACAAATTGATAGAACACCTTCTTGCTTACAAAATCCCTATGAAATCATCTTAAAAAATTCAGTAATTTGGTGATAATTCCTTTTTTGAGCAGTTAGGGCACAAACTCAAAGAACTCAATTTTTTCAAATTAATCATCTATGAGCCGTGGGTCTTCAATTTTTCTTCACATGATTATTTTTATCTTCATTAGCTTTTCAACAAACCATTTTTCAACTTGATTGAAGAAGTTTACAGCAGGCAAATTTGACAGCAAAGTCATAGCATCAGAAGTCAAGCTAGGTCATAGGTCATGAATGTAGGTCATGCATTACACCTTTTATCGGGTCACGCACGCAAGTTGTATGTTGTGCCTTGGATCTAGGTCATGCACGTGGGATTGGGTCGCACGCCTTGCTAACTAGGCTCGCATTTAGTCTAGGTTGTGTGGGCTAGATCATAATCCGAATTAGGTTACACACTCTGGGTTGGCCTGACTACATTTAAGCTTTACTTTTTTTTAACCCAATTTCTTGCATAAAATTTTTAGCATTATTTTTCTAATAAAAATCTATTAAATAAATAATCAAACAATGATTATAATATTTTTATATTATAATTATATTTTTCTCATCATCAAAAATATTAATGTATTGTAATATCATTAAAATATATTCCAATAGTTACATTCTCATCAAATAAAAACAGCATAAGAAAAAATGAAACAATAAGACGAACATCAAATGAGTGAATGACCCGACAACAAGGAGACTATGCGTGTCGGACTTATACTCACCAACTCAATCCATTAGCTTGTATTACTAGTCTAGAACATAGAAGTCCATCCCATTGGCCCATATTGCCAGTCTGAAACATATAGGTAGTTAAGCCTACTTAAAGCCCATGTAATTTCAACTTGTTTAAAATCTATGTAGTTAGCTCATTTGGCTTAAGATGTACGGTTATGTAGGCCTATGTCTTTTAGCCATAAATGACCTTTAGGTAAGCCTTAAAGTAGGTTTGGGCATTGTACTAATAGGTCTGAATGGTCTCATATTTTGTAAAAGCCTTGCCTATTTTATTATTAATATTATTTTCAAGGTATCACCCTTTTTATTAAAAAAAATTGTAAAAAGGTTTTTGTAGCTTAATGTCACAAACTTGGGTTCCATTCTAAAATGTCAACCTTAATTAAGAGACATAGCCAAACCCTCTTATATGGCCAAAGCATTTCACTTGCTTTTCGATGTGAGAGCATGAAATATATTACATCCTATCTTACCTAAATCCACATTGCCCTTGATGTGAAGCCCTTTACCAACCCCACACTAAGAGATAGTAGTCACAAGTACCACTAAGTGAGCCCATTGCTCACCCCACAACACTAAGAGATAGCAGTCACAAGCATCACTAAGTGAGCCCATTATCCATTCCACACTACAGGATAGCAGTCGCAAGCTCATTAGATTATGTCACATTTGACTATGATATCATTTGTCATGGACTTAGGTTCCATCCCAAAAAGTCAACTTTAATTAGGAGAAGTAATCAAACCTTCCTATATGGCCAAATCATTCCACTTACATTTCGAATGTAGGAGCATAAAGTTTGTTACATTAAAGTTTACAAGCCTTATATAAAGAATGTCTCCAAATTTGCTTGAAGAGATAGTGTTTTGTAACTTTGCTCAAAGTTAGAGACATTCCTTTTCAGTTTTAAGGTTATGACTAAATAAAAGTAGACACAAACTCACAAAGTGGGAGTCAAACTACTAAAAATGTAATTTCTTTTCTCTATTTCCTAAATTAGTTTTTTCAATACTTTTGTGATTGAATCATGTGTTTCCTATTGAATATTATCCCTAATTCTATTTTGATCATATATAAAACTTGTTTTAACTAGAAAGAAAACATAAACTTAAAATTAAGAATTATATCGTTTAGTTAAAAAAATTAATTAGGCATTAACCATACCACCCACTTTTTAGGTGAGGTCACAAAACCAACATGATTTACTATAATGGTAATAATTTTCATGTTTTTCCAAAAACAATATAGCTTTATTTGTTTTGCCATTAGAAACTTCTAGCTAGTTTGACCACTAAGTTAAGTTGACCTAGACCTTTCTACATGTGTCACATTTAACTTGAATGAATTGCGAACAATTGGCACAATTTGCTTTCAACCCATGTGGATCATGTTTGATCCACATGAATCAACTACTAATATACCCATTGGGTCCTACTATTAATGGCAATAAATGGCCGATTAGGGCCAATACAATGGAAAGTAGAAGTAATTCATATCCCCACACACCACCAACACCTAAATATATTGGTTTGGGCATTCTTTCACTATTGGTGCATGTAGTCATTGACCATCGGCATCATCAATGATGATTATGGGTCTAGATTTAGACCAACTTTGGTCCATTTAACTAGATCTTAGTAGATCTAAGCTAGGCTTGTGTTGGCTCACACTAAAGTCACATAAATCTAATAGATTTGCTCTTTCTACTTGTTAAATGCCAAAAACAAACATATTCAAAAAGACCAAAACAAGTTTAGATTAAAAATTCTAAATATCAATTTACTGAACATAGATCTAGGTCCTAGATCTTACATATCATGCTCTAATACCACACATAAGAATTATTTTGTCTTTAATGAGACAAGGAAACCTATGATTTACATTGTCAGATTTAAAACATCAAACATATTATTCTTATGATCCATTATGAAGACCTATAAATGTGGAATACAATCTTTAGGTAAGGTTTTTATCCTCTATTTTCACTTAAAACACATTAGCACAATAAGGCTACCTCAAGAGAAATGAATTATCAAAAAGAAAAACTCATCATCTTATTGTTTATGGCATTATATATATAAAGCTAGACATAGGACCTATTTCATTCGTTATGTGCTACCCAATAGGCCTAACTCATCACCGTCTTATTTGATAAGTCATGATCCACATTAGTTAGTTTATATTTAATTATTAAAGAATCATTTGTCTCATTTTATTGAACCAATCCTAAATCCATTAATATAAACTAATATTAGTAAGCTTAACAAAAATTAGGCTAATAGTGAAAACTTTTATGAGTGTTGACCATGTTACCCTCATATCAATTTGGAAACAATATTTATGAAGATTTCAACATCCAAAAAGAAATTGGTTAAGTTGCAATTCATTGATGTCCCTCTATTACTCCATTGTTTATGACTAATTTAGCTAGAGAAGCACTACCATGGCATTTTCTTGATCCAATAATCTTTGAAGTCATGCAAGACATTGTCTCACTACGAGGAAAAGGTGGGGAAAAAGGTTGATTAAAAGGAATGGTATTGCATAGCTAAAGGACACTAGAAGACATTACCTACGAAAGGAAAACTCTTTATGTTATTCTAAGCCATAGTTGGGACTGTCATTAAGGCAAATGGTGGATTTAAATAATTGTAGTGTAATATTTAGCTATTGAAATATCTTTTTGGTTAGAGTTGTGTCCTTGAGGTTATATTTTGCATAAATCATTGCATTGATGAGTTTCCTAAGTAGAATAGTGGTGCCAATTTTTATAAATGATAGGTTGTAATGGTCTTCTTGCACTAGCCTTTTGAGGTCCTTCCACACTTCTATAGTTGTTGTGATATATGTCATATCTTTGAAAATCAATTTGGAAATTGGGCTTAGGATCCATGTTAGAGAATCTAATTAGATCATTATGCAGAAAGGCCCAATACAACCTTTTATATTCCAAACTCCCATTTCTAGTGAATAGTTATGCCATTCAGATTAAAGATGACACCATTCCTATTTCAGAGAACGATAATGAAAATCATTTGTCTAGTTCTCCATTATGCCTTAGTTTATATTGATGATATCCTACTATTTTCAAAAGATGAAAAATCCCATATATCTTTGCTCAAACAATTCTATGAATTAATGCAAAAATATAGGATCATGCTGTTACAATAAAAGATAATAATTGATATGTCAGATGTTGATTTTCTCGGAAAGAAGATCTCAAAAGGAACATAGTGTAATTGACTTGCCTTTAAAGCTTTTGTCACGTCCAAAGGATTGTGGATATGTCCAAATACCAAAAAGAGCTTCAAGTGCCAAAAATAATTTGGTTCTAGAGTTAATTCTACTTTAGAGTCCCTTACAAAAATAAAAGTAAACTAAGAGTTTGCAAGATTAAAACCCAAAGTTCCCTATTTAATGGAGGTTATTTCCTAACAATCATCCTTAACCTAAAACAACTAGTGATCACATGACTAATACTTTTTATTGTTTAGACCCTTTCTTTATATGAGGCCCGGTTTGGCCCTAAAATTAATTGATTCTGATCTTTATTCGGCCATGATATGTGAGCTTCAAATCTTAGGCAAACCCTGCAGAAAATATCCAGAACTTCCGTTCTTGGAGATTAACTTATTTACATGAGTTATTTTTGCCGTGGTGAGATCGATGATGCATATCTCAACTGGTTTTTAGGAGGAAAAAAACCACTTGCTCCACTTTTGTGTGTTATTCTTGTGCATGCCTTTTATTTTTATGTTGTTTTATAAAAGAAATTCTTTCTTTATTAACTTTAATTTTCAAGATTGGATGTAAATGATAATAAATTGGTCGTTTGAATTATGATAAACCTTTATAATTGCCCGAATGACCGAGATATAAGCTCGACGACTGATTTTATAATTGCTCAGCCTTAAGAAGTGTTTTGATAAGTACGAAAAATATGTGGATCAGCTGTGAATTCAACCAAAAAAAAAAAAAAGAAAAAAGTAAAAAAAATGAGTCAAAGAAGTTCGCGAGGGGCTATCCTGTAATATCATCAAAAAATCGATCCTGTCGTTTCCCCGATCTCGATTACCACATTTCCGATAGGAAAGCATAGGCGGGAACTTTGCTCGTGCCAAATTCTCAAACCTTCTTGTGCCATTTTCCCGCCTCTCTCTCTCTCTCTCTCTCTCTCTCTCTCTCTCTCTCTCCCCCCACTGGCACTCCTGGAGTTCCATGGAGATTCGCGTCGCCGATTCGGACCTCAGCATAACCACCCCCACCACCGCTACCACCGCGTTAGAGAAGGCGTGGCACCTTCTCGCTCTTCTCCTTTCGCTCGGTCGCACGGCCAGCCCTGATGAGCTCGCGGGCCGGTGCACCCTTTTCCGCTTGTCGCCAGATCTCGTTGCGTTCCTTTGCTTCGTCCCAGGTTCGCCGCTCTTCTTGACCCATGATCTCCGTGTGACTTTCTCTTCCCTGGCCCTAACCGCGCTTGCGGAGTTCGCGTCGAATTGGAATTCGAGGCCGGCCTTCACGCCGCGGATCGGAGACAGGTTGTGGAATGATATCGATTGCTTGAAAGTATACTCCAGGAAGCGTAAGCGGACTGCCTCATCTATTTATGAGCTTGAGCAGGTGCCCAAAAGGAGAGCCGATTTCGATTCCAGAGCTGGTAGCGAGGACATCGTTATGTTTTCTTTCTGAAATTATTTCGGTGGTTTCAATTGGTGACTGTAGTTGTTAATTGGTATTCTGATTATGTTCACAGCAGAAGAGAGAAAAGCGCGGTTATGTTCACCGAAAACGATTCAAAATGTTTGTCCAAAGGTGCTCTTCATTTGTACTGATTTAATTTTTTTTGTATTGGTATGTAGAATAACTGGTTCTAGCTGTAGTTGTTCGCTTTTCCAATATGAATAGGTCTGGATTTAATTCTTTTGATTGTTTGATTTAAAATTCTTGCTGTACTATGAGAGGTTCAAAGGGCAGTCTTAATTGATAATTCATTAGCCAAGTCAATGCTTAAAGTTAAGGCCCAGTTTTTTTGTTCTTGGGGCGAAAGATGGGAAGCTTCTCTTTCGTCCTGGTTGTACGGGTCTTTACAATAACGAAGCTCCATACCTGCCTCATTATCTAAGTTTTCACGAAATTGTTTCACTCTCTGTTATTTTGTCTATTTTGAATCATGTTGTCTATGTTTGTTTTTCTGTTGTTATTTTCGGAAGCATATTTGTTCCATTTAATGATGTGCAACTTAGCATATCAGTCTTCCAGTCTGCTTTACAGTGACAGTAGTCATGCAGGTACAGTTTCAGGTGACCGACGATATAAGCAGGAGTGGACATATGCAGTCATATTACAGCTCACTAATGATGAATAAGTTGACCCTTAGAACCCCCATGTTTGTAAAATCTACTGCTGGTCAAGCAGGTTGTGAACTGAAGGACATTGAACATGTGGAGGATGATATTGGTACGAGCATATTTCTGCAAAGGCAGGTGAACAAGCCAATAGTTGCAAGTGAGCCAGATTTGGTACTGGCTCTTCCAAGTACCCTTTTGGATCCTCCGACTGTGTGCAATGATGCTAAAATCAAAGAGAGAGAAGTTGTAACTAGAGTGAGTCTCAACGCACCACGATGTGCAGATGATGCTAAATATAGGAAAACTGTTCGTATTCCCAAAGAGAAGCAGCATTGTAGAAGGGATCGGGCATCAATCGGCACGGCACATAAATTACGTCTTAACCATGATGACTTGCATGTCAAGGAAAAAAGGGAAGGCTCTTTTTCTGTTCTTCCAAAGGTAAGCTCCAATCTCAATTATCTCTATCTTGTATTGAACTTGGGTCTACCAACATCGATGCCCTGCTGTGTGGGTCTAACTTGGGAAATTCTGTGATAAAGAGGGAAAGTGTATAAGCTTAATCACCGATTGCTTGCCACTTAATAGCTGTAGTAACGTTGTAGGATCAATCCGAGTCAAAAGTGCTTCCAAATTTCGAATCGTACATTGTAGAAGAAGAAGAAGGTTCAGGTATTGAAGCGTTGTTTTCCTTTTGGTATCTCCAGACCTCTGTGGAACAATTTATCATTATGAAGCTTTTTGATTGTTTTGTCCAAACCGAAACTTGCAGGTGGTTATGGCACTGTTTACAGGGCACTGAGGAAGAGTGATGGAGTTACTGTTGCAATTAAGTGTAAGATACTACGCGATCTCTGAATCTGTTTACTTAGATATTGTAACTGATGTGCTAATGACATTGTGCTTTTTCTTTGATTTCTTCACTTTGTTTTCTTACAATCAAGACGCACAAGCTTACCGGCGCTTGAACTACCATATCAAGTGAACAGAAGAAAATAATCTTATAAATCATCATCTTATTATAGAAAACGAATGCAAGGAAGTTGTAATTGGCCATTTGCAATCCTGCAGCATTGCAAATCAAGCCTTTTTTGTGCTTTTTATCCAAGATGCTCCCGTGTAGCAACGTTATTTTGATCATCTGATTGTCGAAATTTTCCAAAATAAGACATGTAAAAGGAAAAAGAGGGTGGAAGGTTATTAGGATTCTTTTATTTCCAAGTATAAGTATTTTTCGGATCTTTGATTGTTGTTGTTTGTTCTTTTTTTTTTTAATTACCTTTTCTTAGTTCTCTGAGAAGAAAGGCTATGTCTTGTCGATTTAATGACTTGTAGAAGCTCGAGCGATCAAGTCATCCCAATGCCTGGACAGTTAATAGCAATGGATTGCATGTCCATCGAGGGGCAGATAGAGCATATTGACGTATCCTATGGAAACAATGTGGCTTTATGCTGGTTTCATCCCCTCTGATATTAGCTTCCTTGACATACTTTCAAACTAGGCTTTTGCAATGGACGTTGAATAATAGCTAATACTTTTGTTGGACATCGTATGACCTGGATTTAGCTATCGGAGATGTATCATGGATCAACTGCTCATAGTTGTGTCTGACCGTGATCCCCAACTATTGCCGTAAATTTACTCTGTTTTTGCAGTATATTATTTAAGTTACAGATGTACATCGTTTTTGGCATGGTATAGAACTTAAATGGATTGTTAGATCTTTAGCCACATTTCTGTGTCCAACCATTAGGATGGTAAAAGAGTCTGTTACATTCACACATATTTGCAGCTACCACTCATCGGGCTAGTCAATCTAGTGTAGCCAGTGGCACCAACTATGTGCGACCAATGTTTATCTAGGTCTACTAGGTACTTGATAGATGAGGCATTTGTGAAATGAAAGTGAAAATTGTTAGAAGGATCACCCAATTCTTTGGCCTCAGCTTATTTTCCAATTGCTTTGCAGGCCCCCATGCTAATGCTCATAGGCATAATGTTAGCAACGAAATGAAGATGCTCGAGCGCTTTGGGTGAGTATTTCGTAGAAGTTTATTTACATGAAATGTATTGAGATTTGAACCCAACCAGTAATTAATATGCCAGTAAATTCTCTTAATTCAGGGGTAAAGACTTTGTTATAAAATATGAGGGCTGCTTCAGAAACGGAACTTCTGATTGCTTTGTTCTCGAGCATGTTGAGCATGATAGGCCAGAGGTAGTCAACAGATAACTCCCATTTCTCCTTGTTCAATCTTTTGTTTGTTTTCTGCATTTGATGTTGACTTTGCCTTATCCTTTAGGTGTTAAAGAAAGAAATAGATGTGTTTCAGCTCCAGTGGTATGGCTATTGCATGTTCTGGGCACTTGCCAGTCTCCATAAGCAGGTAAGTGTAGTTTCCCTGCATATTTTATGTCTATTCATGAACTCTTTCTTCAATCAGGGGTCATTTGTTTCTTCATTTGTAGGGAGTAGTTCACAGAGATATCAAACCTGGCAACTTCCTTTTCTCTCGCAAGGCTAATAAAGGTTATCTTATTGATTTTAACCTTGCCATGGTTAGTAATTCTTCTCCTCTTAGTCTAGCATATTCTCAATGTTGTTTTCGCTGATTTGTTTTGCTAATTTTTAATTGATTTAATGTGTTGGTCACCATTGTGTTTCTTTTTTTTGTTTGGCAGGATTGGCGTCAGAAGTATGGAAACACCAGTAAGCTTTTATCTCTCTCTAATTTGCTTTGAATCCACTGTTGGCATGGCTTTGATATGGTTGACACTGGACTGCATGTGTTCGAATTTGTTGGTAAAGTTTAACAAAAGGAAAGAAAAAGGGAAAAAATTGAGTTGATGCTTGCTTTCTTAATTGTCTCCTTCCTCCCCCTCTCAATGCAAGGCTTCACACCAAATATAATTTGCATCTGCTAGTTGTAGTAATTCTGTTCTGATCTCTCATCTCTCTTCTCTACACTTCTGCAGGCAAGTCAAGGATGGGACATGACTTAAGCATGAGTCATGCTGCAGTTCCCAATTCAAAATCTATTTCTCTAACCACTAAAACTTCACAAGCAGTCAACCGGACAAAAGGTTCAAAGTCAAACTTAAATCCCAAGAACCTGAAGAGAAAGGCTCCTGGGCAAGAAAAGGTCCCAACTTTAAGCATGGCCCAAACTCAAGCTGCAGATGGCTCAGGCATAACCTCAGCGAAGGATGTGACAAGCACAAGGACTCCTTCAACAGAATGGCGGAGGGAACCTATGCCATGCCAGGGCAGGAAAGAGCTTATCAGCCTGTTGTGGGAAGCAATGAGGAGTCCGGATTCTGAAGCAACGAGTGTTCCATCTCCTATGAGAAAGAGAGTTGCTGCCTCACCCAGAGAAGTTGATAGCAGGCTTGTCTATATTACTCCTATGCCGCTGCATTCAACTGTCATTGATGTTGATGGTGCTCGCTCAATAAAGAAAAAAGGTTTGTTTCTTGTACGAGTTGGGCAATTTGGACTGAAACAAACCATAGTATCCAATTGATCCCGTTTCATTTGTTATTAGGGGATGTAAAGCACAGGAGAGATGGTCCTTGTGTTGGAACAAAAGGCTTCCGGGCTCCAGAGGTGAAAGAATGCTATCAACTTTTACTAATTAAGTAAATCTATATGTCGATAAATCATGATAGTGCATTAACTAATTAAGCAAATCTATATGTTTTTTGACAAATAATAACATTCCTTCCTGGCCTTAGAGCTAAGATTCTAGTAGAGAGAGGTTAAGTTCTTACAGCATTTAGATATTTGCTTAGTTGCTCAAATATAACCTCATTGGTTATGCCTGATTTCGATTTTCAGATACTAATGGCGAGCTTATGTCTTGGGTGATGGACGCAGGTTTTGTTCAGGTCGCTACTTCAAGGCCCCAAGGTTGATATCTGGTCTGCTGGGGTTACCTTACTATACCTGATGATTGGAAGAACACCTTTTATGGGTGATCCTGAGCAGTGAGAATCATTGTCTTTTGCAAGTTCCTTTAGTACACCTGAGTTTTTCGTCTTTGTGCTCAACTTGACCATCTGTCATTGCCAGGAACATAAAGGATATAGCAAAGTTAAGGGGCAGCGAAGATTTATGGGAAGTTGCCAAGCTACACAACCGTGAATCCTCATTTCCTATGGTATTCATCATCCCACAATTGTAATCTGTTCTATGACATATAAATTAGATCCCTTGTATTGAAGAAATATCTGCTTTTCACAGGATCTCTATGAGACAAAATATTTACCATCTAGAAAGCTTCAGGATTGGTGTGAAGCAAATACAAAGAGGCCAGAATTCCTTGAGGTAGTCCCACGATCACTCTTTGATCTTGTGGACAAGTGTTTAACAGTGAATCCTAGATTGAGGATCAGTGCAGAGGAAGCTCTGAACCATGAGTTTTTTGCTTCCTGCCGTGAAGACATGAAAAAGGGCAGCATGCGCAGGCGGGGTGTCAACCCGGAATGTAGAACTGGTCATTCTTCACGTGGACAATGCAACATCAAACACGTGAAGATTGCTGGAGATCAGGGTTGATCAACTTTTGTGGAGGGTTATTCCTACATTTTTTTAGCTCTCAGCTCTTAGCTTCACGATAGCAAATTTGTACGGTTCGAAGTGTAAATGATCATATATTTATCCCAATTCAATTCTTCTGTTAGCTTGTACAGCTTCTTGTAGTTTTCCAAAATTCTCAAAGAAGAGATGCAAATAAAAATGGTAAGAGCTGAAAATATATTTGGCCTCGAAAGGAAAAGGTTATGTTAACAGGTACTCATGAGATGTTCAAATGCCTGTTGTTGTATTGTTAATTGACTAATTAATTTCAATCAATTACCACAATTGATTACTGTTTGGGGATGAGATACTGAACGGAGAATTCCGTAATGTGCTACTTTCGAAGGTAACTGACTTCGCCTATAGTTATCTAGGTCCGGAAAATGAATTATTGGCAGCATTTCATCTTTATAAGTTTTCTGCCTCTTGTTAGATTGTTTGATTATCTGAACTTTACTTACCAGAGCTTAGAATAGGGGAGAGAACTAGGGCTTTGTTCGTCAATACACTAACATGCAACGAGCTGAGCTTCTGCCTCTTTCTTTTCCTTCAGCTCAAGAATTGCTGAATAAAGTCGTCGCGATGTGCGCGTGGATGAGCCTAACGCCGCAATCGTTGGATGAAATTTCCAAATCCCCCTCGTCCTCCCCACTCCAGAGCCTTCCAGCAACTAGCAGGAATCGCCGAACATGCATCAAATTCACTGGTTAATGCCTCTTCCTCACAAGCATCTGCCGCTCAAATTCCCCGGCTTTCCATTCGCCCAAACAAGGCCTTTCGGCACGTTATCTTCCCTCTTGAGCCTCTGCACCGAGCCACAACAGCTTCGACAAATCCATGCCAGGTTCACCCTCCATGGCTTGCACCAAAACCAAGCACTCTCTTCCAAACTCATCGATTGCTATTCCAGTCTTGGACTCCTGCAGCTCTCACAACAGGTTTTTAAGTCCATTAGCAACCCAAGTTCGGTTCTTTACAACGCGAACTTGAGAAGTTTGTCGAAGTTTGGTGAACATGAGCAAACCCTTTCGGCGTACCAAGAAATGGTCATGAATTCCATGTTCCCGGATGAGGATACCTACCCTTCTGTTCTGAGAGCATGTTCTTCATTGCCAGATGTTGAATGTGGGAAAAAGGTCCATGGCCATGTGCTGAAAATGGGTTTTGATTCTTTTAATCTGGTGGGTGCTGCTTTGGTAGAGATGTATAGAAACTGCGGCGATTTTGACAGTGATCACCAACTGGCTGTAAGAATATCTATTTGCGATTTGGATTCTTGGAATTCTTTGATTATTGAGGCTTCTCAAAATGGAAATGCAGAGGAGTGTTTTGGCCTGTTTGAGAGAATGAGGATGAAGAGAGTCAAACCGGATTCAGTTACCATGATTAATTTGTTGAGGTCTAGCGTTGATTTGAGGATATTACAAGCAGGAAAGGCTATTCATGGTTTGGTTGTTATGAGCAACTTGTGTAAGGATTTGTCAGTGAATACTGCACTATTGTCTATGTACGCTAAGTTGGCCAGTCTCAGAGATGCAAAATTTCTATTCGAGAAAATGCCTGACAAGGACTGTGTGATCTGGAATATAATGATATCAGGGTATTCCCAAAATGGTTACCCGGAGAAATCCCTTGAAATATTAAGGTGTATGGTAAGGGTAGGTGTTAGAGATGATCTATTCACTGCATTAGCTGTGATTTCTTCAATTACACAGTTGAAGTGCATTGAGTGGGGCAAAGAACTGCATGCTCATGTAATGAGAAATGGTTCTGACTACCAAATCTCAGTTCATAATTCTCTCATTGGTATGTATTGCGAGTGCAATCATTTAACTTCTGCAAGGAAGATTTTTGACTCTTTGGTAAACAAGACTCTGGTTTCATGGACAACAATCATTAAAGGATACGTAACCCATGATCAATCTATTGACGCTTTGTCTCTCTTCAGCAAGATGAAAGCGGAAGGAGTAAGAGCGGATTTTGTTACAGTTATTAACATTTTCCCTGCTTGTGTGAATATTGGGGCGTTAGAAAATGTAAAATACCTTCATGGTTATTCATTAAAATTGGGTCTTAACCTACTTTTCTCTGTCAATACGGCAATGCTCATTAGCTATGCAAATTGCGGATGCATAGAGATGGGCCGGAAGATTTTTGATGAGGAGAATACCAATGGAAAAGATCTGATCATGTGGAACTCAATGATCAGTGCATATGCTAAGCATGGGGACTGGTCTAAATGTTTTGAGTTGTACAAACAAATGAAGGATTCAAATTTGAGGCCAGATCAAGTAACTTTTCTTGGGCTATTGACAGCATGTGTAAATTCTGGCCTTGTTGAGGAAGGGCAGGAGTGTTTCAGGGAGATGACGGAAACTTATTGCCTTCAACCAAGAAAAGAGCACTACGCTTCCATGGTGGATTTATTGGGGCGTGCTGGGAAAGTGAATGAAGCCAGAGAACTTATAGAAACTATGCCATTCAAACCAGATGCTCAGGTTTGGGGTCCATTATTAAATGCCTGCAAGATGCATTCAGAAACCAGGCTTGGGGAGTTTGCTGCGGAGAAGCTTTTAACCTTGGAACCAAAAAACGTTGGAAATTACATATTGCTCTCCAATATTTATGCTGCAGCTGGAAAGTGGGATGGGGTTGCTAAAATGAGGACCTTTCTTAGAGATCAAGGATTGAAGAAAACCCCGGGCTCTAGCTGGCTAGAAGTGAACGGACATGTTCAAGAGTTTCGTGTTGCTGATTGGTCTCATCGTAGGACTGAGGATATGTACACCATTTTACGAAATGTAGAGTTGGAAATCCAGGAAGCGAGAAAGAGGAGCTCAGAAATAGTCTTTGAGTAGTTTATCAAAGGATTTACGCCCTTTGGTGTGTCTAAAATGAAAAGTGCAGGCTATTGCCTTTAATAGCGTTGTCCCGAAGATGGAATGATCTCAAAAGAGGTAAAATCCCAAGAAGGGCTTTAGGATTGAAATACAATTTTTAGCAACCATATCATGGAGCATTTTGACTATCAACCACTTAAGCCAATTTTCATTTTCAGGGGCCTTTTTTCATGGTTGGCCCTGCAGATTAATTTGATCCTTGAACCATCCCCAGACAATCAGATGATGCTATCTTTTATGGTTCTGGCTCTGATCTCATGATGGTGCATTAACTGATTTAGTAAATCTTTATGTTTTTTGACAAATCATAACATTAATTCCTGCCCTGATAGCTTAGATTCTAATAGAGAGAGGTTAAGTTCTTATGTCATTTAGTCTTGTGCTTAGTTGCTCAAATATAACCTTAGTGGTTATGCCTGATTTCGACTTTCAGATAGCAAAGGCGAGCTTATGTCTGGGGTGATTGATGCAGGTTTTGTTCAGGTCGCTACATCAAGGCCCCAGGGTTGGTATCTGGTATGCTGGGGTTACCTCACTATACCTGATGATTAGAAGAATACCTGTTATGGATGATCCTGAGCAGTGAGAATCATCGCCTTTGCAAGTGCCTCTAGTACACCTGAGTTTTTCATCTTCGTGCCCCATTTAACCATGGGTAGTTGCAAAGCTACTCAACTGTGAATTCTCATTCCCTATGGTATTCATCATCCCACAATTGGTAATCTGTTCTATGATATGTGTAAATTAGATCCCTTGTATAAAAGAAACATCATCTTATCACAGGATCTCTACGAGAAAAAAAAAAAAAAATTCCTTCTAGAAAGCTGCAAGATTGGTGTGAAGCAAATACAAAGAGGCCAGAATTCCTTGAGTTAGTCCTAAGATCACTCTTTGATCTTGTGAGCGTTTAACAGTGAATCCTAGAATGAGGATCAGTGCCGGAAGCTCTGAACCACGATTTCTTTGCTTCCTGTCATGGAGGCCTGAGAAAGGACAGCACGCGCAGGCAGTGTGTCAACTGGGAATGTACTACTGGTCATCCTTCAAATGGACAATGCAACATCAAACATGTGAAGATTTCTGGAGATCCAAGGTTGATCAACTTTGTGAAGCGTTATTCCTACATTTTTTTAGCTTTCAGCTCTTAGTTTTATGATAGCAAATTTGTGCGGTTGGAAGTGTAAATGATCAGATACTCATCCGAATTCAGTTCTTGGGTTGGCTTGTTCAGCTTCTTGTAGTTTTCCAAAATTTTGAAATAGACGGATATAAATAAAAACGGTAAGAAAAGCTGAAAGATATATTTGGCCTCATAGGAAAAGGTTACGTTAACTGGTGCTTCCTATCAGATTTTGGTCAAATGCCTCTTCTTGTGTTATTAATTAAACAGTAACCAGAAATGATTACTGTCTAGGGATGAAATACTGAACACAGAATTCCTTAATGTCCCATCTTCGAAGGTAACTGCGGTCGCCTTGATTTATCTAGGCCTGTAAAATGAAAATGACAAGAAAGAGAAAGGAAGCAATTGGAAAGGAGAGAGAGTTGCTGGAAAACTATAGAATAATATTGCTTAATTGTAAATGATTATAAGGTGTCCTTCTTATAATACAAGGTCTTGACTACAGAGGAATAGTTATAACTGTTGGGTTTTATGGCTTAATAAGAAGGGGGTTGAATTGGTTAAGTTAAGACTTGATCACAATTTTTGTAGTCTAAAAATGGTTCTAAGTGTTCATACAAATCACACAATTATGGCAAGCATACAACAAGCAAGTTCTTACAAAATACACACCAATTAATCACAAAACAACAAGCTATTATCAATTGGAGGACAATTTAACCAATGGGAAAGACAACAAGCTAATATCATGTAAATGGCTAGATAGTTATCAATAATTAGCAAGTCAAATCCGAGTAAGTAAAGGGAAGAGAAACACTAGATTTACCATGGTGGTTTGGCACTCAGTTTTTGAGCCCTACGTTTACCTTCTTTTCCTTCAATCTAACCAATTAAAGTCTCCTTTACTCAAACTAGATTAGGAGAAAACATTCTCCCTAATCCAACCAATTTCTTCTCAAAGGAATTATCAAGTACAGTTACAAGATATGATTAAAAGATCATGTATAATAGCAAATTCCCAAATAATGTAATAGTTTGTAGAATATTGCTAATAAAAAGTGCTATTTAGGTATGAATAATGAATATCCAAGCTCCAATCACAAAACCCTCAAATTAGAACAAATTAAGGGTTTAGATTTCTTACAATGTTTATGTGTAATATATATTTTGAATGTAATTAGCACATAAACAAAGAGATACAAGATACAATTGATGATAAAATCAAAGAGTAAAGTGATTAAATAGAAATCACCGAAAGCCTTATGGGTCACCGAATAATGAACAACTTCAGTAGTTAATCGAATAAGCTTAAAGATCTTTTATTTGTAGAGAGAATGCTTCAAGTAGTTGTATATTCACACCACTCTCTTCAAACTTTTCTTTAAGTAGAGAAGATAGATCTAGGGTTTTTCAAATCAAATCAGAATCATACGCTTTTTCCCGTTAGAAATAATGAGCAACCCATTAAGTCAAGCTTAAATAATTTCTCAGAAACCATGTAAGGATTTTAACTCACAACAGAGCAATAGAGAAATTAGGAGATTCACAATGGAACCTCATCTAACAACAAGCATGCAACATCCAAGAGAAAAACAACAAACATAGCATTTCGATTCAAGTAGGATTCTGCACTAACTTGAATAGTTAAGATTCGACAACAATCCATCCTTTCTCCAGATGGACAGCGTGGTTGAATAGCAAGTTTCCGGATAGCCCCCTTCTCGAATCTTCCCTCTCCTTTTTATTGATTCTTGGTCTTTTCCCTTCAGACCAAAATGCACCGCATGATTTATGAGCATAAATTACCTCATTGCCCCATTGCTAGTGCTTATCCCATAACAATCCCTACCCCTTCAAAGGATCCTTGTCCTTAAGGGTTAATCTAGAACGAGGGAAATTTTCTGCGAATATATTCAATATCCTCCTAAGTAGGTTGACATTTAGGAGATTCTGACCATTGAATTAAAAGATCTACTCTAGCTTCATCTCCCCTCCTCACTAGACGGCGATCCAATACTTTTAAGGGCTCCATAAGTAATCTGCCTTCCCCATCAATTAGCGGCACTCCCGGATACATCTTGCAATGTTTACCAATAGCCTTTTTGAGTTGGGACACATGGAAGATGGGGTGGATGGTGGTCTCTGGTGGTAAGGCTAGTTTGTAAGCCACTTTCCCCACTCATTGGGTAATCATGAAGGGCCCATAATAACGTGGGGATAACTTATAATCTCGCCTCTGTGATAAAGAGTACTAACAGTAGGGCTGGATCTTCAAATACACCAAATCTCCCACTACAAACTCACGTTCAGTCCTCTTCTTGTTTGCATAGAATGTCATGTGTTCTTGGCTTGCCTGAAGATGAGAGCGAATCAATTACAACCGTTGTACACACTTTTGGAGGAAATCCCTCATGGCTTCATCTGTAATGGCAGCATAGTTATGATAAGGGGGCTATCGTGGTTTGTAACCATACAAGGCTTCAAAAGGGGTCGTGTTGAAGGAAGAGTGATAATTGGTATTATACCACCATTCTGCTAATGCAAGCCAAGAATACCATCGTTTGGGCCTTTCCCTACTAGAACATCTCAAGTATTGCTCCAAACATTGGTTCACTCTTTTAGTTTGTCCATCTGTCTGAGGGTGATAAGAAGTACTACGATGGAGCTTCACTCTTAGAAGTTTAAATAATTCTTCCCATAATTTACTCAGAAATAGAGCATCCTTGTCACTCATAATAGTCATAGGAAGACCATGCAACTTGGCAACTCCCTCCATAAAGGTGGCTACGACCTGTGAAGCTGAGAAGGGGTGACTCAACCCTGTGAAATGGGCATATTTTGTGAAATGATCTACCACCACCAGGATGGTATCCTTGCCTTCACTTTTGGGTAGCCCTTCAATGAAATCCATGCTAATTTCTTGCCATGCTTGCTCAGGAAGTGGCAAAGGTTGCAATAAGCCCGAATATGAAACTTTTTCAGATTTATACCGTTGACAAATGTCACATTTAGACACACAAACAACAACCATCTATTTCATCGCTGGCCAATGAAAATGTTGCTGAATCCGTTTAAGTGTTCCTGTAATTCCAGAATGACCACCGATGCCAGAATCATGCAATTGTTGAATGATAGTTTCCCGCAACTTCCCATGTTGCCCTATTACAATCTTGCCATGATACCGCAATACTCTGTTACTCAAGCGATATCCTGGATGACTGCCAGGGTCTATCACCAAGCCTTCCAGAATGGTTCGTAACTTATCATCCCTTTCATAACTCTGTATCACCTCTTACACCCACAGTGGAAGGAGGGCAGAAGTAGTTTGCAATTGAAGTGATTTCTCCTTAGAAGGAAGTCTAAAAAGTGCATCAACTATTCGATTCTCATGACCTTTGTGGTACTGAATCTCATAATCAAATCCCCACAATTTAGTGAGCCACTTCTGTTGCTCTGGGGTGAAAACTCTCTGTTGCAATAAATGTTTCAAACTAGAATGGTCAGTTCGAATTATAAAATGATTACCTAGTAAGTAAGATCTCCATCTCTGAACCGCCATAACAATAGCCAATAGCTCTTTCTCATAGGTAGAGAGCCCCAAATGTCTCTGTGATAAGGCTTTGCTCAAGTAAGCAATGGGGTGACCTTCCTGCATCAGGACTACTCCTATACCTCCATAACTGGCATCTGTTTCCACTACAAAAGGTTTCTTAAAATTTGGTGGAGTCAATACTGGTGTAGAACTCATGGTTCTCTTCAGTTCTTCAAATGCTGCTTGGGCATCTTCATTCCACTTAAAACTATTTTTCCTCAATAAGAGAGTTAACGGTCTAGTGAGCTATCCGTAGTTTCTCACGAACCTTCGGTAATAACCTGTTAACCCAAGGAACCCTCGAAGCTCCTTTAATGATGTGGGCCGTGGCCAGTGAAACATACTTTCGATCTTACGAGGATCAGCCTCAATTCCTTTGTCTAAAATAACATGGCCCAAATAATCAATCTGACGCTGAGCAAAGGAGCACTTACTTCTCTTAGCAAACAAGTGATGTTCCCTTAACTTGCGAAGAACCAAACAAAGGTGATGGCAATGGCTCTGTAAATCTGCACTATAAACCAGAATATCATCAAAAAATATAAGAACAAATTTACGCAAGTATGGCTTGAAGGTCGAGTTCATGAGAGCCTGAAATGTAGCTGGGGCATTGGTGAGTCCAAAAGGCATGACCAAGAACTCATAGTGCCTGTGATGGGTCTGAAAAGTTATCTTGTAAACGTCTGCAGGATGCATCCTCACCTGATGATACCCCGATCTCATATCTAATTTGGAAAACCATGAAGCTCCATGTAACTCATCTAATAACTCATCAATAACTGGAATGGGAAACTTATCTTTAATAGTGAGATTGTTCAAAGCCCGATAATCAACACAGAAATGCCATGTTCCATCATTTTTTCTGACCAGCAAAATTGGAGAAGCAAAGGGACTAGTACTATGGCGGATGATCCCTGTGGCTAGCATCTTTTCCACCATTTTCTCGATTTCTCCTTTTTGGACAAACGAATTTCGATGAGGCCTTAAATTAACTAGTTCACTGCCTGAGCAGAGGGGAATACAATGATCAAACTCTCACGGAGGGGGAAGCTGTGAAGAGTTCTCAAATACATCCATGAACTTTGTTAAAAGACTAGTTATCTCTGAGGGCATGGTATCTGTCTGAGGTACTATAGCACTCAATTGTAACTGTTCTGACTCCCACTCATTCGTGCTATTAAGACTTATAACTGATAAGGACCCTTCCACTCTCTCCAATCCGCGGAGGTGAACTGTTTTCCTTCCTACTTGCACGGATAATACATTTCCCTTAATGTCCAACTGGATCGGATTAACAGATCTTATCCATTGCATACCCAACACCATTGGGGGCCAGATCTGGCTCACCAATTTGGGTCTTTGCTGAAGCCTTTGCCGTGCTGGCTGATGGTTCACGGCCTGAGAGAAAAGCTCATCTAACTGTAGAGGGTTCAAGGACCTCGGTAGTGACCATACATGTGGACGGCCCTTTTTGGCTTGCTGGTTTCTAGTTACCCATACTAGGTTATGGTGAATTGGTGTGGCCCACAACAGTAGCCATTTCATCCTCCTCTTCTGCTGTAACATCCTCCAAGGTGACTACACCTTCTGACTCTAGAGCAACAATCTGGACCTTGGGGTCCGTACTTTGGCGCGCTGTGAGTTGAGCGGCCACAGTCTCTAAAAAACCAAAGATGCGATCCATCTTGTTTTCAAAACGATTTAGATGCCCGTCTAAACGGGTCTTACATGAGGACTGAGAAACTTTCAAAGCCTCCAAGGCTGTTGTGGTCTCTCGAAGATGGCCCTCAAATTTGTTCTCCAATGTTTGTAACTGTGCTTCCAAGTTTGACATGACTTGATTCCTAGTGGTAATTATGGTTTCTCACCCCCACAGTGCCAGATCAGCGCTCTGATACCACTTGTAAGGATTTTAACTCACAACAAAGCAATAGAGAACTTAGGAGATTCACAATGTAACCTCATCTAACAACAAGCATGCAACATCCAAGAGAAAAACAACAAACATAGCATTTTGATTCAGGTAGGATTCTGCACTAACCTGAATAGTTAAGATTTGGCAACAATCCAGCCTTTCTCCAGGTGGACGGCCCGGTTGAACAACAAGTTTCCGAATAGCCCTCTTCTCGAATCTTCCCTCTCCTTTTTATTCATTCTCGGTCTTTTCCTTTCAGACCAAAACACACTGCATGATTTATGAGCGTAAATTACCTTATTGCCCCACTGCTAGTGCTTATCTCATAACAAACCAAAGCTGACTATTCTGACACCCCATCTCCTCCAAAATCCTCCCATTGAGGATTTAGTGCTGCAAAGAGAACAAAGCTTTTCTGGAGATCGTTTTGAACTTGAAAACACCGATTAGGGCAAATAGTCGATTGATTTTCTTAAGTGGTCTTGACTTCAAGTTAAATGACATCGTTTTGATAAGTGCAGGCTTCTAAGACAAGTACGGGCCTTGACAGATCATGGGCCAGCTTTTAATAATCACAAGCTAAATTTTAACAATCACGGGCCAGCTTTTAACCATCACAGGTCAACCTTTAACAATCATGGGCCAACATATAATAAGCTCAATCCAGTATACGTTTGACTAGCTAAGGTTGATCCAATGATAAAAAATTAACTTGAGTTTGATCTATCATATGGTTTCGCTTGAATTAATCATCAAACTTGGATAATACTTCTCATAGAATTATCTTTTAATTTATTCCTTCAAAGCACAAAACCAAGTATCATTTTTCTTAAAATATATTTAAATATATTTTAAACATCATTCACACAAGATATTTTTCAAGAACATTTTATGAAGATGTTTTATGAAGGAATGTAAGAACCCGAATACTTTATAATATCATTGATTGATATTATAATTTGTACATCTTTTGCTTCCTATGATTTTCTTTTGAACATATGAAAAATATTTTTTAAACAAAACAATTCACAAATAGATTTTGTCACAACAAAACCCTTATTTTCCAACAATAACATAATGAAAAAATTTTTACTATACAAATTGACCTAATTTCCCAAACATAGAATACTATAATTATCCCAATATGGAATTAATCATAATAATATTAGGAGAATATCAATCATGTGATACTATGGCAACTATATCTCTAACACTCCATTTCAAACTAGTGGTTGGTAGATGTCAAGAATGATAAGCTTGCTTAATAGATATACATGTTGCCTATGACATTGAGGTTCAATGAAAATATTTATAGGTTGTTCTATGGCCTTTATCCATTTTGTCTTGATCATATATTCCTAAATTTCATCCCTTGTAAAATGACAATTGACTTTAATAAGCTGTATTTTTTTATTAAAAAATTTAATTGGCTATGAGCTTAAGAGTAGTATCATTATTGCATAATAAAATGGTGGATCCTTTCACCCAATTTCTGAGGTCTTAAAGTAAACCTTGTATCCAAACCATTTCATAGATTGTTTTCACCATAGCTTGATATTTTGATTATGTTGATGACAATGAGACATTTGATTGTTTCTTTATCTTTAATGATAATAAAGAACTTCTTAACTTAATATAGAACCTTGAAATAGATAATTTCCTCATTGCAATCTCTAGCTAAAAGAATTTCCAAACCTAGACATCCTTTCAAGTACTTTGCCACCTTCAAAGTAACATCCATATATGACTATTTTAGATTATACATGAATTGGCTAAGCATTTGCATGACGTAAAATATGTTAGGTCTAGTCATGGTGAGATAAATGAGTTTATTAACTAATCTCTAACAACTTAATTGGTCTTTAAGCAAAAGATCCTTTTCCAAGGGCAACACTATGACATCATAAGCTACCATCTTCAACTTCACGTTATGCTTAATTAGAATGATAGTTGACTTGCATATAGATAAACCAACTTTGGAGATAATTTCAAAAATAGAATTGTGCTAATGGAGGCAAATACCCTTTTTTAAATGAGCAATCTCAATCCTTAACAAATACTTGGGTGGACCTAAGTCATTGATACAAAAAATGGAATGCAAATATTTATTGAAGTCTATAAAGGCATGTATATCATTCCCCATAATGAGAATATCATCTATATATATAGATGATATTCTCATTATGGGGAATGATATACATATATTAACAAATAAATGACAAAAATACCTTGTCACCAAATGAATAGAGCATAATCATGCTAAGATTATTTAAATCATGCCATAGTATATGCCATGGTGAATTTCACATATAATTATTTAGATGCCTGCTTGAGTTCATGGAAGGATTTATGAAGATAACAAATTATAGGCTCCATTTGCTTACATAAACATAAAGGAAAATCTATATGTATTTTCTTCTCCAAGTCACCATGGAGAAAGATATTATGAATGTCTATTTAATGAAAGGGTCAATCTTTAGATGCAACAATTGTGATGAAATAACATATGGTAATTTCCTTAACCATAAAGGGAAAAGGTCTCTTGACAATCAAAATCCTCTTTTGGATACAACCTTTAACAACTAACCAAGACTTGTAACATTCAACTAACCATTTATCTTATATTTAATTTTTTAGACCCATTTACAATTGATGGGAAGATTAAAGAATAAGATCTCATGTGTGATTATCCATGAGAGCTTAAAGCTTAGCCTCCATAACTTGGTGCCAACAAGCATTCTTAATAGCCTTATGATAAAAAGTGGGTTCTTGATCCTTATGTATATTGCTTATACATCACAAATGCTTTAGTGTAGTCTAGCAAAACTAGCATAATAGGAAAATGAATAGTGAATACTTAAAGAGCTAAGGCTTGAACGAATGTAATCTTGAGTCTAGGTAGGAAGCCACATGGTATAGTCGAAGCAATGAGGAGCTCAAGAGGATGAAATGTTAAGGTGACAAAAGGGATATAGCTTGAAGAAAGAGGCTCAACGAGCAATAAAGGTTGAGGCATTGGTGGAGAATCCTCATCATGTAGGAAAGGCTGAGTTATTGGTGGAGAATTTGGTAGTGAGGAAGAAACGAACTAATTTTGAAAAAAAAAATTATCTTCATGAAAAACAACATCTTGACTAATAAAAAACATCAAGTAGTCAAATTATAAACCTAATGGCCCTTTTGTAATGGTGGACTATGAAAACACAATATAAGGCATAAAGACCTAACTCATCCAGAGGACCCATTGTTGTGACATAACAAAGACATTTGAAGGTGCAAAGGTGATGGATATTTAGGCATTTATCGAAGAGCAACTTAGAAGGATTTTATCCAGCCAAAATCCTATTTGACATCTAATTCATCAAGTAGGTGCAATGAACACACAATCACCCCAAAAAGACTTAAGAATGAAAGCTTGATACTTGAGAGCACAAGTAACCTCAAGAAGATAATGACGTTTATGTTTTGCAACCCTGCTTTGTTGTGGAGTATAGGTACAAGAACTTTCATAAAGGATATCATGGTTAATTAAAAAATTGAAACATTCATGATTGAAGAAATTATAAGCATTGTCCAATCTAACACACTGAATAATGAAGTGGAATCAAGTCTAGACTAAGGCTAGAAAGCGTTTAAGTTGTGATAGGATTTGAGACTTATACTGCATAAGAAAAACCTAGGTGCCATGTGAATAATCATTTACAATGATGAGAAAATATCAAGAACCATCATGATGAGGCATTTTGTAGGATCCCTATATGTGAATTTGGATGAAAGAGAAAATAAAAGTGGCATGTGAAGTGCTTGAAGGAAAAACAAAACAAGTTTGTTTAGCTAAAGGGCATATAATACATTTGGGATAAGAAAAAGATGCATTGTGGCCTAAACATTGATAAAAAAATATATTATTACTATTATTAATTTGGTCATTAAAAAAGATCTCTTTATTGAAGGGATTGCAAGAAAAATTAAAATGACACATAAAATAAAGCCCTTGGTGTACATTACCCATGTTCATCAATTTACTAGTTAAACAGACCTAAAAGAATCGGTCATCAAAATTCAAAATGGCATAACAATCTTTGTTAAAACAAATTTTGGAGACTAAAATAATATTGAATTGAAAAGTAAGGACGAACATGACATTTTTTAAGGAAATTTGAGAACTCAATTTGATAGTGCCAATTTTAGTAACAAATGTGATAGTTCCACTAGAAAGATGGACTAAAATGGACGGGAGTAATGAAGGATTTATGTGAGAAAAAACAAATCATTGCATATAATATGATTACTAGTTTTTGAATCAATAATCCAAGCTTTAGTAGCAATAAAGTTGAGGCAATAAGAAATACTTGCAAAGCTAGTGGACTTATTAGCTTGATGAGGCAAACTTAGCTAGGTGATGGATTACATTTATTGCTCATTGATAGGTTGAGACCCTTTTTCATCCTGCTTTAGAAAGACTTGATTAAAGGAAAAATCCTTATTTTTGTTATCTACATTGGCAAGTTTCCCATGTAACTTTCAACATGTATCTTTGATGTGAAATTGACACTTACAATAATCACAAAAAATACCTTTGGGTTATTTTTCTTGAAATTTCTCCTATTTTACTAAGATGACTACATGAAGGTTCTAAAGCCACTGGATTGGTTGAAAATAAACATTGACATGGCTTAATATTAATTGTGCAATGTAGGTGTAGGTAGAGATAAAAGTTGAACATTAGATCTAGGACTAGGATGAGGTCCATCCAATGAAAGAATAAAAGGCAACATGTTAGAGGTAGCTTCAACATGCAAGAGCCTTAAAGGAGAGCTTGACTTGTGTGCAACTACATGCACCAATAGTGCTTATTATGCTAAAGTGGCTTGAGCAGTGAACAAAACTATTTCATTAACTATGATATATTCCAAGGAGGTGAATGGCTAATTTTTATCCTACATCACCAGGTGGTAAAGATACCGAAGCATCGAAAAAGGATCCAAAGCTAGCTTTATGATTGAGATCGATCCTTGATCAATCTATATTACTTAAGCATGGCCTTTAGTCCCTCAAGTTATTCTTCTGCCATATCTAGCTCATTCCACAAAGTGGATAGGCAATTGAAATAGACGGCAATCGTAAGGTTACCTTGTTTCAATTTGCTTAAAGATTGAGCAAGCAAAAAAAGCTTCACTTGGTCCAATTTACCAAACACCTAGGCGATATTCAACCATAGCCAATGAGCATCTCCAAAAATCTAGCATAGTTAAATGACAGGATATTGGCATTGATAATATAATAAAGGACATGATTTTGATTAAAATATGGAGATTTTGCCAAAAACTCATTACATTGTTATTGACCTTAATCCTTGGCTGGGCCAATGTAAAAAGACAAAGGTAACTTTAGATTCTTAACAAAACTTAGTGTCCTAGATGATTTTAAACAAATTGATGTGATTATGATTATTTTGGAACCTTAGACAAATAAGTTTAATATCCTTTTTCAAATTATTACTAATTCTACATGACAATGATGCTTTCTTTTGTCATGATCCATCAATAGGTAAGATCATGACTCAATAAAACTTCTTAATAGAAAAATAAAAATAAGATAAAAAATTTTATAAGATACAAATAAGATAAAGATTTTAAAGATATAAGATAAGTATTCTAAAAGATGTAAGATAAAATAAGAATTTTAGAAGATACAAAATAGCATAAAGGTTTTAAAAGAGCAAAGAGGTGGTACAAAGTTCCTATAAAAAGAAAATGTGAGTTAAAATGAAACTACAATAGTAAAAAAGAATTTCAATATATTTATTAGTTTGATTTGGAGTAGCGCCATCCTTAAGAAGCATATATAGTGCTATTAGCTTCAACTTTCAATTGGTTTATTAAATTGGGTAATATTTTTAGCAATACCTTTAAAACCTAATTTTTTTAAGATAAAGTCAATTCTACCAAATCCTTTTCCAAAATATTAAGATCATTACACCTTTGTCAAGGTAAACCAAATAGGGATTGGCACTTGAACTCAATTGGCCCAAGTTGGGTGCTTGACCTATAAGATACCAAACTAGGCCAATCACTAAGTGAGGAATGAGAAAAAGCTAGGTCAAGCCTATTGAAAGGCATTGAACAAAAACATATTGGTTATAGCCCAATGAAACAAGGCTTATGGTATCTAAAATAGGTTGGACTAAACTAGGATAAGTAGGAGCAATGGGGCTTTAAACATAAGGCTAGAAAATGGACTAATTTTGATAAAGAAGCAAAAAAATAGGCTTGGCCTAGAAAGAGCTAGGACTAGGTTAGGTTGGTCCGAGGTGAGTCAAGTTGGATTGCCCCTAAACTGGTGGATCCAGACAAAGTTGCTGCAAAATAAGAGCCATAAGGGTATAATTGGGCACTACAAAATATTACACAAAGTCTATGATGTAGGGTGAGTTGGATGCATTCTCCACAATAGAAGTATCCAAATTAAACGGCTTGTTGGAAGGAGAACCCCTAACAAGTAGCCTAATAAAGGTAAAGAAGGTAAGGAGTTTTTTGGTTTAATGTTTGGAAAGAAAAGGAAATAATTTCCACACCAAATCGTTAATGTTGTTTTCTAGGTCCTCAAAATATGAGAATGAGAACAACAATAAAAGCAAACAAGATTGGAAAGTAAAAAAAGAAGAGTAAAAGCTAGACTAATAAGAAAACTATGGCTCTCTAATACTATTATAGGAACAAGAGAGAGTTTCTAGGAAACTATAAAATCATCTTGTTTAATCTTAAATGATTACAAGGTGTCTTACTTCTAATACAAGGACTTAACTATAAAAGAAATAATTACAACATAATGAAATAATACTTTCTTATACAAGTTGACCTAATTTTCCAAACATAGAATACTATAATTATCCTAACATGGAAGTAATCATTACAATATTAAAAGAATATCAATCATGCAATACTAAGGTAATTGTATCTCCAATAGAAAACATAACAACCCTTTTACTGAACCATTGACAACATTTCATTTCATAAGTTTTCTACTTCCTATTAACCCTTTCAAGTTTAGCTTTGATATGGGTGTAAAGATATTTAGGATGAATGCAATCTAAAGCAAGCATTAATTTGTTCCTAGATCACTTTTGTTTGGATAACATTTTAGTTAAGATAAAATTTTCTACAATATATTGTATCAATTCTTATAAAACTAAAAAATATGAAGAACAATATGAAAAAATTAATTTCTATTTCTTGGATGAATTTTGAGTACACTTCAATTATTTTTTTATAGTGGTTGGAAAACAAGTGTAAATCATTTCTTAATGATGATGATTAATACAAAATTGATTATGAAAACTGAAGCCATTAAGAACCTTAAGACCTTTTAGATTTTAAGCAAAAAATTTCATCAATAGAGTTAGGAGACATCTTTATTTTCCCACCGGGGGTACTCCTCTTTTTTAAACAAAGGGCACTTATGGTTTTGTTAATGCTTGAAACAATTTTGTCTTCTCCATATTACTATAAATAAATAGATCATTTTCTTATAATTTAAACACCTTTTATCTTACCTTTAATCACTTTGTATAACTGTCAAATGAAGGAGACAAAGATTTGATCTTGCATGGGCGTGAAGAAGAAGATGACGAGCATAAGATGCATGCACACATCTTCATGTTATCCATAGGTTACCTTGGTAGAATGGCGCATGTGTTACACATGCTTGCTTTAACTTCAAAAGTTGCTGCTTCTGCTTCAGATGTGGCTAATGTGTTGATTTTCAGTTTTTGTTTTATTTCTATTTTTGGTTCAGACATGGCTGGAAGGATTATTGGTTCTGTTTCTGTTTCTAACATCCCTTCACAAGTTGATGTGTAGATCCACACCGTCAGCTTGTTTTGAAGTAGTTAAAATCAAGTAGATAATCGGCCTTTTGTAAATATAACAGTTGTTTGATCAACAAAAGAAATGAAATGTATAAAAAGTTTCTTTGTTTTGATTCTTGCATGAATAAAGTGAAAACCAACCTTAACATATTTGGTTCTTGCATGGAAATAGAATTAGTAGTTAGAAAAAGTACTGATAAATTATCACACTAAAGCTTGGGAGGATTAGATTTTTTTACATAAAGATCTTATAATGGAGCTTCTATCTAAATAAGTTTTGTAGTAGTATTAACAAGACATTTTAGCTCAGTAGCTATACTAGAGCAACCAACAATCTTTTTTTTTTTCTAGAACTCCAAGAAATTATATTTGTTATAAGAAAAATACAAATCCTTTGGTTGATTTATGATCATCATGATCATCAACCCATCCAACATTAGAATATGCATAAAGATTATTAGTTGATATTTTGTTATTTGAATACCATATCTAGTGGTGTCAACTAGAAATCATAGAGTACATTCAACAAATTCTTAATGAGTAAAATAGGGACATGCATGTATTGACATGTAATGTTAATAACATATAAAATATCAGGATGTGTAAGTGTCAAATATTGAAAAGATCCAACAATACTACAGTAGTGTGTGAGATCTGAGTATGGTTCTCTATCATTTATAGATGATGGATGATTTGTTGTGCATGGTGTAAAAACCCATTAGGCTTTATTCATTTTAGCTTAAAAAATTATTTCATGAGCAAATTTTGCTTGATGAAGAAAAAGACTATTTGTATAATATTTAGCTTCAAATCCCAAAAAATAATGTAAGTTACCTAAGTCTTTAATATCAAATTCAGTACTAAGTTGTTCAAGGATTTTTTACAATGGTGTTGTAGGACTTCTTGTAAAAATAATATCATCAACATACATAAGAAGAACCATATCGTATGTTTTTGTATGTAATATAAATAATGAAGAGTTTGCTTGGGAAATTTTGAACCTAATATGTTGAAGAAATTGACTAAGGTGATGATTCCATGCTTATGGAGCCTATTTTAATCCATACAAGGACCATGTTAATTGACAAAAGTTTTTTGGTTTAGTAGAGTCAACAAACCTTTGTGGTTAAGTCATATATGCTTCTTCATCTAGTATGTCATGTAAGAAGACAATTTGGACATTAAGTTGTTTGATGTTCGACCCTCGAGTATATGTCAAAGCAATTATAATTCTTACTATAACTAGCTTAACAACAAGATTGAATGTATCATGATAATTAATACTAGGTTGTTAATGAAATCCTTTAGCAACAAGTCTTGCTTTATATCATTCTAGGGTTCCATTATATTTTTGCTTAACTTTATATACTCATTTACATCTTATAGGAATAATATTTTAAGGTAAAAGGACATGCTCCCATGTGTGACTTTTTAACAATGCATTATATTCTTAAACCATAATAAAATGTCAATTTGGATCTTTTGATGTTTCTGTATAGTTTTTAGTTTCAATAAAATGATGTACAAAAGTTGTTCGAGCATATGTATGATCACGCAATAAAATGCGTTTGAATATTTTGCCTCATTTTAATCTTGTAACCATTGAATGGTTCTTAATGGAGGATTGCTGGAGCATGTCATGGTCTACACTTGTTATTTTGTTCTTTGCAATAGTATTTGAATAATTTCAATAGAGAGATGTGGTATTATTGGATCGGTAACAAATTTTGGTGTATTTACTTGTTGTTGAAAAAGAAATACATTTTCATTGAATATTGCATCTATAACAATGTAAACTATTTTTGTTTCTAAACAAAGACAGCGATAGCCTTTATATCCTATAAGAAAAAATAAGATTTTAAGCAAATAATTAGTTTATGTTGAGCATAAGGTCTCAAACAAGGAAGTACTAAACAGCTTAGAATCTGTAAATGGGATATACTAGGTTATTGATTAAACAATTTTTCCTATGGAGTTTTATTGTCTATCATTGAGCTTGGTAGATGATTAATAATATGTGTTGCACTTTCAAAGACAAAATCTCAATATTGAAGTGGTATATGTGTATGATTCATCATTGATAATCTTGATTTAGTGATATGTCTATGTTTTCTTTCAACAGTCCCATTTTGAAATGGTGCATATGGACTTGATATGCTTTGACAAATACCTTTATTGGATAAAAGAGTTTTAATATCTTTAGAAGTAAATTTTGTGGCTCCATCACATTAAATGGGTTTTATTGTAGTTTGAAGTTGATTTTCAATGAATGTTTGAAAATTCTTGAATATTTGAAGAAAATTATCTTTAGTTTTCATGGAATAGAGCCATGTAACTATGGAATAGTTATTAACAAAACAAATAAAATATTTATTTCCTTGAGAAGATGAATTGGTGCAAGGCCATATATATCAAAATGGACTAAGCCCAAAAAAGTGTTGGAAATATTATGTTTAGATAAATGTGATTGTTGTTGACTTTTATTGATGCTACAAATAGTATATGATGATGAAAGATTTCCAGTAAATTGAATATTCATTATTTTTAGCAATCTTATTACATTTGCATAATTAAGATGGTCTAGTCTATAATGTCAAGCTAATACATTTATTGTAGAAATATGAAAAGTCTTCAGTGATTGTTGAAGAGTACTCAAGTTGATGCAATAAAGTCTATTATTAGCTAGTCCTTGTAGTAGGATTCATCCTGTTGTTAAATTTGTACACAACAAAAATTGAGAAAAAATGAGACAACGCATTATTATCTTCGGTAAACTTTGAAACAAATAACAAACGTTTTGTTATATTAAGCATAATAAGTATGTCAAAAACATTGATATTAGTAGCGGTCAATAAATTATCTTTATGGGTTATTAGAAGTGTCATTCCATCCCTTACAATAACTGCTTGATTCCCATCATAATTGAGTAGTTGAGTAATATCATAAGCATCTAGCTAGATATGATATATGGCACCAAAATCAAGGAACTAGTCAATTTCAATAGAGGCTAGATGTGTTTGTTGTTGAGCCTTCTTAGTAGTATTGGCCTGAATATTCTAAAGGCCTTGAAACTTATTATTAGGCCCAGAATTGGAAGGAACATACCTATAACGACATTGAGGCATAAGATGTCCTAGTTTTCGATAAATTTGACAAAGAACATTACATCAAGGTTTGTTACTATAACAAAGAATAAAGGTATGTCCTAGATTAGAGATATTAATTAAACGCTCTCTTGGATTGGCAAAAGATTGGGAAAAATGTTGATTAGTAAGGATGGTAGCCGGACTAGTGGCCAAAACAATTGTAGTTTGTGAGCCTTGTGTAACCATTTCAATGTGAGCTTCCTAGGTAAGGAGTAACCCATATAGATCTTAGCGAGGAAAAGATAAAGTTCATGTATGAACAACAACTGTAGTGGCAACAAGTGCATAAGGGGTGACAAGACCTAACAAAGCATGAGTTAAATTCCCATTTTCTAAGATAATTTCACCTATAAAGGAAAGTTAATCAGCAATAGCATCTACTTCTTAAAGAAACTCAATTATCGTTCAATGCCTTTTGGTTGCCATTTGAAGTTAAGCAAAGAGCATAAACTCCTACAGAACTGTGAGCCATGAATTCATATTATAAGGCATGCTATATCTTTGCAGAGGTTTTGCACTACCTAGCACTAGCCATAATAGTGTCACTACAAGTGCAAAAAATCCAACCACGAGTAGTACAATCCCTAATTATCCAATCTTGATAAGTTGGATTTGAACCATGAGTGATATTGCCTTGTTCATCAATTTTGGTAATAAACTCTTCAAGACAAGGAAAATAGCCATCAACAACACCACATAATCTATTTGCTTGAAGGAAAGGCTTAATTTGAGCTTTCCAAATGAGAAAATTAGGACCTTTGAGTTGCACACAAATGGCAGGAAAAGGACCTAGATTGGACAGTTGAAGAGCATAAGTAGTAGCATGAATGTGGTTAACATTAGAAGCCATATGCAAAACAAAATGGATTGAAAAAAGAAAAAAAAAAGCACTTTTGCCAAAAGGCTAAATTGAAACCAAGTTACAATAAAAGTTTCTACAATATATTGTAGAAATTTTTATAAAAAGAAAAAATATGAAGAACAATACGAAGAAAGTAATTTGTATTTCTTGGATGAATTTTGAGTACACTTCAACTATCTTTTTACAGTGGCCATAAAACAAACATAAGTCATCTATTAATAATGATGATTAATACAAAATTGATTATGAAAACCAAAGCCATGAAGAATCTTAAGACCTTTTAGATTTTGAGCAAAAACTTTGATCAATAAAGTTGATGATTCTTTTTCTTTTTCATTGTAATAAAGAGTTCATTTTCTTCTAATTTAAATGCCTCTTATTTTACCTTTAATCATTTTGTATAATTGTCAAATGAAAGAGACAAAGATATGTCCTCGCACAGGCATGAGGAATAAGATGACATGTGTGAGATGCATGCACATGTCTTCATGTTGTCTGTGGGTTGCCTTGGTAAATGGCACATGTGTTACACATGCTTGATTTAACTTTAGATACTGCTTATTTTACTTTAAAAATGGCCAACATGATTGTTGATTCCATTGTTGGCGGTTCTGTTTTTATTTCTAATAATTTCATGCAATTTATAATGTCAAGTGCCACAACATCTTCCACTTTTTCTTATTCAAGGAAACTGTTAAGTCCCACATCAATACCAAGTGTCAGAAACGACCTGTATATATGGGGGGCTCCACCCACTATTGCCTATGGGTTTTAGTGTGGAATAGGCCTCTTCAATATGGTATCGGAGTAGGTACCTACCTTGGGCCAGAAATAGTGAGGACCTCTTTAGTCCCACTTGTGAAGAGAATGTCGTCATAGGTTCCACTTTCGAACACTTGCAAAGAAAATACCGTCGTGTACTAACATGGGGGGGGAGTGTTGAGTCCCACATTGGTACCAAGTGTGGAAAATGACCTGTATATATAAGGGGGGGCCTCCACCCACTATTGCCTATGGGTTTTAGTGTGGAATGGGCCTCTTCAATAGAAACTAATTATGAGGTGCCACATGAAAGGACTAAGTATCAAATAATATAGCACATCAAAGTTCAAAATAGAAGGCCTTCACAATACAACTTCATTTGGTGACTAAAAACTCAAACTATAATTATTTAAACTACATGCTGAAGCAATTTCTTGACTAGGGTGAAGCACATACCATGTAAACTATAATTATTAGCAATAAGGTCTTTCTATCCTTCTCTTCTAAGATGGTTGTTCATGGGATAGACCATATATTTTTCTCCCATTACAGGAACATGTTTTATTTCTATTTTTATTTTATGTTTTGAAATGAAAAAAGGAGGAAGAAGGGAAGGTATAGAATCAAATTATATATATTCTAACTTGATTGTATAGTTAGGATGTAGAAAGCAACAGCAACATGTCACTTGACAATATTTGGAGCAACATAATCATCTTTGAATAAAATTTTTAATTACAATCCTTTATTAGGACAACATAGAATAACATTGGGTGGCTTAGGATATTGGCATATATAAAGGACATAATATCCATGAAAATATGGAAATTTTGTCAAAAACACAATACATTGATGTTGAAAATTTTGTTCAAATCTTTTAATTAAAATATTGACCCTAAACCTTGGTTGAGCCAATGTAGAAAGACAACAATAACTTTAGATTCTTAATAGAACTTAATGCCTTAGACAATTTCAAACAAGTTGATGTGATTATGATTATTTTGGAACCTTAGACAAAGAAGTTTAATATCCTTTTTCAAATTGTTACCACTGCCACATGATAACGAAGTTCTCTCTTGATAAGATCCATCCACCGATAAGGTCATGATTTAAAAGAGCTTCTTAATAGAAGAATAAAAATAAGATAAAGATTCTAGAAAATATAATTAAGATAAGTATCCTAGAAGATTTAAGCTAAGATAAAAAAAAAATTTAGAAGAATAAAAAAATAGGATAAGAATTTCATAAGAGAAAATAGGTAAAACAATGTTTTCATAGAAAGTAATGTAAGTTGGGATGAAACTACTTAAGTAAAAAGAAAATTCTAATACCTTTATTAATTAGAATTGGAGTAGCACCCTTCCCTGAGAAGGCATATATGGTGCAGTTAACTTCAACTTTCAGTTGGTTTCTTACATTGGATAATATTTCTGGTAGTACTTCTTAGACCTAATTTTCTTAATGTAAAGTCAATTTCTACCAGATCCTTTTCTGAAATATTGAGATCATTACACCCTTGTCAGGTACGCAACCACAAGTTCCAAGGCCCGATTCCAAACTTGACAAACACATACATTTATTGTGTGGTATCTCATTCAATAACGTGGTGATGCCTAATTGGCCAACTCACCATCCATTTCATAAATGCCCCCGCTTACTTTGCAACTAAAATGTGGTATCTCATTCAATAACGTGGTTTCCAAAATAAAGTGGTTGGTTGGCATGCAGTCAAGCCTGTCAGGGGGGAAGATAAGAACCAAAATAGAAAAAAGAAAGAAAGAAAAAAGAAGAAGAAGGAGAAGAAGGAGAAGATAATGTATGGCGAGCATTTTGAAAGGAGGTTTTTAGGCTTTGATTTCGGTAAATAAATACAAGATATTCTATTTTGATAAATATATTCCCTTTTTTTTTTAGGTATAGAATCAACTTTTTATGTGTAGATACTAAAAATAAAAAGACACGGGAATGACCGTACAATCATCTCTAAGCCATTGAAATGATAAAATGAGGATTTGCATCTTGTTGGATTACTTTATCTTCTAGTGCAATGACTATACAACTTTTTAATAAAATATGCGTAACAAGTTAGCTTTTATATTGAAAAATTGGACTTTTATTTCATGAAAATAATATGACAAGAAAGATGAATGAAAATTTCTAAGAAACTGTGTTGCATATTCTTGCTAAAAAAAATATGTTGGATTTCATAGTTGATTTCGGGACCAAATTGAATTCTGTCATTGTTTTTCTTCTTCTTTATAGCCGATATTCATTTCAACACCATTCTCTTTATCTCTTTAAGTTCTGTGTGTTAGGAACACTAAAGAACAGATTGTATTCAGTCTTTGAGGTTTTAAATATTCCAAACGTTATAAAACCTTTTTATTTTATCTCTAAATCTATTACTAACAAAGTTACTTCAAAGTATCAATACATTATTTTTTTTGGCTATTTCATATCAGCTAATAATCATGGATTCAAGATTATTTGAGTATAATAATATGTTTGTTCCGTTCTTTTCTACTATAGTCAATTGCCATGCTTGGTATTATTTGAATCTTCATTGGCAACCACAGGTCATAACCATTTCCACTGTCTTGTTTCTTGTTCTAATCCAGTTCTCGAGCAACATCTGATAATGCAGAATTGTGGTTTTCAGTAATTGCTTAAAACATCTAAAATCTCAAAGGCACGAGTTTTACAATTACCATGAACCAAACCAAACCAGGTACAAAGCTGTCTTTTATTCAAGCACGTAATACATGACATTCATAATTTAGCAGTGAAAAACCCATTCCAAATTCATTGGAATGAATAACAAGAAATTTTGAGAAGACGAACCTCATTTGTACCATAACAGATTACATGTTAGACATGAAGTAAAGGCTTAGCTTTCAAAGTCTAGAGTTCCGTCTCCTTTGGAATTGTGACAAAGATCTTCATTCCCTTGATGTCCTCATCAGGAGATGCAATCGCCATGACAAGTTCATCAGAAACTGAAGCAATCCAATGCGAAACATGCACTGGCTTATTCCCTTCGCGAAAGGATACCTCTTTGGCCCTCAGATAATCCCAATCTTCCCAACTAACTTCTGTATGGAGGATCGGCTGCGGCTTGCCAGGTCCTTGTTTTGAGCACTTGTCTACGGTAATGGTCTCAGTGTTTGCCTTCACAAATAAAATGAACTCTGGATGCAAATCGCTACTAAGCCTGCTTTCTGTCTCTTCAACGCAATGCAGTGCAAGTGACTTACACATTTCACTGTCCAATTTTTTATTTGGAACAGAGACCTTGAAATGCGTAGTTTGGCCACAACGTGTTCTTGGACTAGAGCTAACCATACTGGCGGGGGGAAAACCATTGCTCTTCATATTAGGGAGAAAAAATAGGGGTTTCTGTGGCCCATTATTACTGGACACTATATTTCTGTGAGCGATTGCCCAACTACCAAGGAAGTTGTCCTTCACCAAAAGGTCTGCGAGAAGAAGGCTACAGCTAATCCCGATCGAGTATCCTCCGCACTGAAAGTTTGTCACCTGTAGCAAGTGGAAAAGTAGAAATATTTTAGGAAGGTGCACTCCATCATAACAGCCAAAGTCGATTAGATTGTTTGATGTCCGAGCTTTACTCACCTGAACGTAGAATAGGGGAGAGAACTGGGGACTTTTTTCGTCAATACCCTCCCACGCAACGAGCTGAGCTTCTGCCTCTTTCTTTTCCTTCATCTCAAGAAAGCTGGACAAAGTCGTCGCGATGTGCACCTGGATGAGCCTAACGCCGCAATCGTTGGATACAATCTCCAAATCCCCATCACCGTCCTCCGCACGCCAGAGCCTTCCAGCAAGTAGTGGCTGATGCTCGGACAATGCTCGTGCCAGTGACTCCACAGCCCAACCGGCCCAAACCCACCCTAAGTCCTCCTCCGACGAACACTGGTAGTAAAGAACCACATGAAGGCAACTTCGGAATATTCCTGAGGCGCTGGGATCCTTGGTCGAGACTTCACGTGCTCTTCGTGGATCAGTTACCTTGTATGGCGTCACTGTCAGAATGGATCCAACATGGGAGGTGGGGAGAATAGGGGTACCACAGGGCTTTGCCATCGTGCGGAATGAGTGAAGTACTTTCACAATTGGGAATGTAATTTATAGAGCAAGCAGATCAAATAGGTACAGTGACTACAAATCTTTGCAGCTTCAGTGATAAGGGAGCACTTAGTCTTTTTTTATTCTTTGAAGTAATTAGAGGAACAAGAGAAGTAGATGAGACTATTACACCAAGGGTCCCCCATTTTAAAGACAGTTTCCTTACGAAAGCTAAAAGAGGACAACAGCGACGGACCCGAAGTTTGTTTTATACTCCTGCTTACCGAAGTTGGAAAACAGAGAGAGGAACAAGTGCGCTATTTTGAGCAAAGTATTGTCAAAATTAGTTTGCTAATGCACCTAACTTACTTAAAAAGAGCTGTAAAACACAAGGCTGGTGTGTAACCGGTAGCAGTTTGGTCATCAGATTAGGTCTATTTTATATGTGTCTTCATTCTTGTTTTTTTTTTAATCCCCATAATTGGCTTCATTCGTTATATGGTACTTGTAAGAGAAGAAATTCACTTTTATATATTAGAGAGAAAAACATTCTAATCTTTTAACAATGTGAAACACATCCTAGATTTTAACACAGCTTATAGGTCCCTCAACAGCCAACAACTTACAAGGTCTAAAATTTTGTATGTGTGTACACACGGTGTTGGTTCAAGGGTGAGGGATCCTATTTTTCAATGGTTAGACGAGGGAAGAGCACGGATTTACTTCTCCAAGCAAGATTTGCTTATCAAATCTCACCTAGGTTCTCCTCCACACTTAGCATGTAGCAACACCGTGTATGCTTAGATGAGATCGGCAGTAGTTGTGACCAATTGGGTCATAGTTATGCCTTTGAAAATGAATAATTAAACGTAAGAAAATTTCAAGTAAATGAATTGCGCTTTTATTAAAAATATATTTTTTCTTTAAAATTGATTATAAAAGAGACGAGCATGTTTTTCACTTTAAAGAAGATTCTACAATAGGTTGTAAATAATAGACTTTTTTTTTATCTATATTATGTTGGAAGCCGTACAGATTAACTTATGGTTTAGGTGTTAGGCTTATTCACCTAAGTAGAAGTTTTGGTCTCAAATTTAAAAACAAAAAAAAATGCATTAATGGAGGAAGTAACGAGAAAGCTTCCTCAAAATGCATCACGTCTGACCGGCCTAGTGAACTAGAACTCTACTTCATGGGTCACCTGTCTACATCTCAATCTAGTGGGTGTAACTTTAATAGTTTTGATCTAAAGTATTGGCTTCAAAATTGGATGTATGAAAGTATTATTGACGTAATAAAAACTTCTTAAAACAGTAAAGAAATAAAATAAAATAAAATAAAAGAGCGTAATTTCTTGGCTTCTCTTACCTTTTGTTTTTATAATATCTTTTTTTTTTTTTATGTAAGTTGTACTTTCACTGGAGGCCTGTCCATCGCATACCCACAATATATATATATATATATATATATATATATATATATATATATATTATCATTATTATTATTATTATGAAGGCGTTGTGTCCCAAAAAAAATATATATTATTATTATGAAGGGGTTGTGTCCCATCCATTGGTTTCAGAAAAGAAAAAAAAGGCAGGTTTGCACATGCTATGTTACTCCATTATAGAGTTTCATATTTATTAGGAAGGGAATATGGTTTGCGTGAGAGTTTTTGTTTCTAGTGCCAAAGAGACGTGATCGTTGGATATGTTGTTCTGGAAACCTACAAGTACAGCGACACGAACTGGGTTAATGGCACGGAAATCATAAGAGGACCTTTAGCCTTTGCTGGAGTCCCAACCACCAGCTGACTAGTTTGTCCTAAATTTATAACGTACACACCCCGAATTGAGGTTGTAAAGTCGTCAAGTGATTGCGGACCGTGAACAATAATGTTGCGGCACAAGTAGGAAACGGGATTTTAGCGTAAAGGGTATCTTAACTCGCTTTCAAAATGGTCAAAGGATGTATGTCTTGCTATAATGATTTTCTTTTTTTTAAAAAAAAAGAACTTACATTACAGCTTTATAACTGGCACAATACAAAGCAAAAGTGCAGATGCAAGAAAGGACATAATAACGTAAATATTCTATGAATTTGAAATGATGTTACGGAATGGAAGTGTTACGTAAATGTACAAGTGGAATAGTTTTTGGATGAGCATGGTTAGCCCCAAGGAACCCATGAATGATTTATCTGACGGCTACAGGGAGAATTAATTATGGTCAGAAAACATATGTATGGTGAAAGACAATAGGGAAAAGGTTGGCTACCCTCCTTTATTGGACCTCGTAAACTGAACACTATTAGCTAAAGATGCTAAGGAAGTTACGGCCAATCACTAGGATTTCATTTTCTTGTCTCATTTCTGAATCTATAAGATCTTTTAGGACGCACCAACCCTGAGTCTCATATACACCTCTTTCCAAAAGAGAAATAAAGGAGCGTTTTTGATGTTTAAAGCATTACCAAGCACATGAAGAATTATTAAAACCAAAGATTAGTTATAAGTCCACATCCATCTTAATTGCAGAAGATGATACTTCGATCGACAAGCAATAATGGAAGGAAAGGAAAATGGAGCCACATCCTCCCAATCGGAAACGATCGAACAGTTATTGTTTGCAACCCAAGTTTTGAATTCGGCGACAAAATGGTTGTGGCGACAGTCTCTAATGCCCATAGTAAAGGGACTTGGAGGAAGGATTGAGGCTTCTCCCTCGATGAGTTTGATGGACACCACAGCCCTATTGCCGATCATAAGTTGAGTTCAATGAATGCTAAAAGCTAGTTGATTCAAATCCAAGACCTACCCAAGACTATGGGCTGCATGATGGAAAAATAAGCCTAATATACTACTTTTTTTTATTTTTTACCAAGACAAAAATACTTGTAAACATAGCTAAGAAATGAGGGAACCAATACCTTGGCCCTAACCAAGAGGATCAAGTGGAAGAATTGGTAGAATACTTCTGTATTGCATTGGGGTTAATTTAGTGTACATCATGTGTTTATATACCTGTAAAAGAGACTATAAAGACAAGAATTTTTAAAATGAGTTTAATATTGTTTTCCTAATCAAATATTCCCACCCATATAAGACGCATTGTTACATTATTATTTTGTTTCCTTTGAATATCCAGACATCTTATTATTTGTTTCCAAATTCAGACGTCTAACCCGAAAATAGAAAAGGGTTAAACCTTTTTCGATTAGCAGCCACGGATTAGACGCTTAGCCTGGTCATTGCGTAGCTTCTCTAGTGTATTATTCTCTTATTGTAAGAAAAGTACAAAGCTTTCCATATTGCGAATGATACAAATAAGAAGAGTCGAAGGCGAGGACGGTCTAAACGAGGCCTGGCTATCCACCATCGCCGCTAGGCCCGACGGGCTGACTCCGTAGCCATTAACTTTAAAAGTCTGTCCCGGGAAAAAAAAATTAAAAATTAAAAAATTAAAAAAATTAAAAATTTTAAAATTTTAAAAATCTGATCGAATTGGAGCTCTACTGTCGTGACTTCAGCTGCACCACTTGTTTCTTGCTTAATGAACATTTTCTTTCTTTCGTTCTCTCCCACTCTCTAGCTATCGCAAACTTTGCGTAAACATCCCTGAACATCAATGGCGATAATCTCTTCCTATCCTCCATACCTTAGCACTCGTAGCTTATCACCTTTTTCACGCCAGTTTCGAGAGAGACCACCTTCACAAACCCAATATTCGTTTCAATCAAGAAGCAGAACTAAACCCTTCAGTGTATCAACCATCAAAGCTGAAGCCGCTTCTCGAAAGGAGGATATAGTCATAGTTGGCGCGGGGATTGCCGGGCTTTCAACTGCACTGGCTCTTCACAGGTCGGAAATTAGTGTCGTCAATTGTTTGTCGAATGCTTTTAGAGTCCGCTTTCTCTTGTTCACGAGCTGCCCGAAATTTTCCCCATGATCTAATTACAGGCTTTGGCAATCCGTCCTAATTGATATGACATGTTTCGAGCGGATAAGAAGTGATCATTTTATTTTGAAATAAATGGGGAAATGATAACCAGGAAATCACTGCATGCTTTGGTGCAAATTTCTGTTATATCCCAGCAAAATTAACCTGAACACTTCCTTTTTCTCTCTCCGGAGCAAGCTGTAATTCTGCAAATTCATTCTTTATCCAAAAGGCTCCGGACATCTTTGTTTATTATGAATTATGAGATCGCGATGGGGCAAGCTTCTTCTAAGCATTGAATTGTCTGGTTTGAAATCCAAGACCAAAAATCTTATCCAAGTAATTCTTATAGAATTGACCTTTTATTACGATGCTTCTGAAAAATAGGCTTGGTCTTCGATCATTGGTGCTTGAGCAAGCAGCATCCCTTCGGACTGGTGGAACTTCAATTACCCTTTTCAAGAATGGGTGGCAGGTGCTAGATACAATAGGAGTAGGAAACGATCTCAGGAAACAATTTCTTGAAATCCAAGGGTATGTATTCATTTTCCTGTCCAACATCTCTCATCAATGAGCTGATACCTAACATGGGGTTCATGAGTTGTGTTCAATATGTTAAATAGACTATCGCTTTTTGGTAATGAACCATCACGTAAGTATCCTCATTAAGTCCACAGGTACTCTCTCATTCATGCTGAATTACTTGTAGGTATAAGCAGTCTAGTTTTACCTAGTACAGAATGCGGTTGTGCGTTGCTTACAAGGTGGTTTTTGTTGTGGAAGATGGCATGTGCTCTTACTTATAATTTGGCATTTGGTTTCGGGCAAGAGATCAAACTTGAGTAGATGTTGGTGTTATATCCTGAAATCACTCTAGAATTGTAGCTATTCTGCAGAACATAAAATATTAGGGGATGCACCATAAAATGCCATGCAAGCACCAATGACATTCTCCTCACCTTGTTCATGGTATCAGCCGTGCAGGATGGTTGTAAAGGCGGAAGATGGAAGGGAGCTGCGCTCCTTCAGATTCAAAGATGAAGACGAAAGGTATCAATTATCTCTCCTGATAGCACCATTTTCTTCCCTATCTAGTTAGGAATTTCCTTTTTTCCCATGAAATAGTAACAGTAATTAGATAATGGGACAGCCAAGAGGTCCGCGCTGTGGAAAGAAGGATACTTTTGGAGACTCTTGCCAATCGGTTGCCGCCAGAAACACTACTTTTTTCTTCCAAGCTGGCCAATATCGAGCGGCGCGAAAATGGCGAAATTTTATTGGAGCTTCTGAACGGGGACCGAGTACATGCAAAGGTTAATTAATTTATCACAGTTTTTACACTTGAAGTTCTATCTAGAACTTAGGTAATAACAACTGCAGAAGGTGATAACTAGAAATCAGCCAAATCCATGGATGGCAACATTCTAGAAATTGTAGTACGAAAGCATAAAAACATTCTTGAAGTTCAATAACGTGTTGGAAGCACTAGAATTTTGTTGTGCAACCAGCTTTATGATCCCAGGCTCTTTCTGGCAAGACGAGTTCTCTCTTTAATATTTGTTTCCATAGTACTTACAAAAGTGACTTCCAAACCTTTCGACAGATCGTGATTGGTTGCGATGGGATCCGCTCTCCAATTGCAAAGTGGATGGGGTTCTCGGAGCCGAGGTACGTTGGTCATTGTGCTTTCCGAGGGCTTGGAAATTATCCTGAAGGGCAGCCGCTGGAACCAAGAGTGAACTACATATATGGTAGAGGGTTGCGTGCTGGTTATGTTCCTGTTTCTTCTACAACAGTATACTGGTTCATCTGCTTCAACCGGCCATCGCCAGGTCCATTTTCATCTTGATATGCACGCGTTAGGCCATTAAGATCGAGAACTTGATCGAAAGAACGTGCACTCTCCATACTTTGACCTGAAATGAAATTGCTAGAGCGCACATTCGGGTTTCTCTTTTATGTTGTTCTGATGAAGTGGGGGCATATCTTAATGCAGGTCCAAAAGTTACTGATCCATTAGAGCTGAAGAAGCAAGTGAAAGAGCTAGTAAGGAACTGGCCCTCGGACATATTGAGCATCATAGATCGTACTCCTGATGACACAATCATTAGATCACCACTGGTCGACCGTTGGCTGTGGCCAGCCGTCAGCCCCCCTGCTTCAGATGGCAGAGTTGTTCTTGCCGGGGATGCATGGCATCCAATGACTCCCAATCTTGGGCAGGGTGGTTGCTGTGCATTAGAGGATGCAGTAGTTCTCGCAAGAAAGCTAGCCAATGCAATCAATTCTGAACCAGAGTCCATAGAAAGTGCACTTAGATCCTATGAGGCCGAAAGATGGTCCCGCATCTTTCCATTAACCATACGAGCAAATCTTGTGGGGTCGGTTTTGCAGTGGGAAAACCCGGTTGTGTGTTCTCTAAGAAACAATGTTATCATCCCTAAGCTGGTTCGACTTGGACCATTGTTGGAGCATACGAATTTTCAATGTGAGCCCTTGTAGAAGGAAGGATACTTCATTATATGTCAGGGCAGTAATACATGATTTCAGGAAGGAAGGAAGAAAGAAAGAAAAACTAGAGAAAAAATCCCATGCCTTCTTTTCATTTAAACCTAGAAAATTATTGCTTCAGTGTAATATGTGTAAACTGGTTGCTAAGACACTCCGAACGAATTAGAGACTCCTCTGTGGACATAGAACACGAAGAAGCTTCTTTATCTTCGTAGTTTGTGAAGCAATAGTCAGCAATTGCCAAATTATGCACTCTTATCTCATCTAAAGAAAACATTAATTTCTGGTAAAGCTCAAATACCTATGTACTCAAATCTGATTTTAATTTTCAACAATTGTAATGCCTGGGGTCATCTTATGATGAAACAACCTTATATATCAGAATATGCACATTTCAATTTGCAAAAATTGCACAAAATTAGTTTTTGACTTCATAGAAAGCCAAGCTATCATAAATATAACCGAAATTTGACAATCAACATCTTAATGTTCACATAAAATCCCAAAAATTGCTCTGTTACAAATATGAATGACCTACTTCAGTGTTCTTTTCAGGAATGTTGTCCCCATTTGTTGTAAAAATTGTTTGGTCGAATCAGTGTTTGTTGGTTCCAAGTCAGAGAGTAAACTAACAATGTACATTCCGAAATTGCTATCAAACATCAAGCCCTCAACTCTGCCAATATGAATGTTAATTTTCATGAGTATAACAATCTTGCAACCACCAGCTTGAATCACCCAACTAAACTGTCAGCCATTGTTTCAGTTCCTCATTCGGTCATTGCATACTATCTGTTTCACATAGAAAGAATTGTGTTATACATGAAAAGAGACACAAGCGGTGGAGAGATTCTGTTCAAAAACTCATTCCCTACATCGTAGGCATTTGTTATAAATAAGTTTCCTAAGTAAAATAACTTGTTGCAACTATAACATGGATATATCCGTTTAGTTTATATTATGCTATATAATCTAAAAGAGATTCCCATTTAGTTTAGTTTTGCCCCTATTTCATATCATTGGATATAACAGCACATTTTCATTCCTCTATATGGTCTTTACCCACAGCCACCACTACCAAATGAAGCAAGAAATGACACAGCTTATGAAGCAGATCGTACAGCAGAGTCTTGACATGATTGAAGGATTATCAGCATTGCACATAAAGTAAGAACAACTCTCTAGCGATGTGAATTGTGTTCAGATGGAGGTGGAAGAAGACCACCCTCATGTGACACCGCCTATGCCATCTGTTATCCAAAATCCCATCACCGTCTTCTCCGCCTATAAACCCTTATCAATGAACACCAATATGGCAATTCAATCTCACACATCTCATCTTGAGTTTCCTCAACCCGAAAGCAATGAACCTTCAAGGTAGTTCTACATGGCAGAATAGTGTTTGGTTATCATCAAGTTTTATCCCGCCAAAATTCAGAATTGCTTCTAGCCATTTGGAAAGAGATCACAGCATTGCTTCCCAGGATGAGCATCAAAATGGGCCAGCTGGATGGCTCAAATTTTCCCAAGCACAGCTCACCAAGCTCAAACCCAGTGACCTTGAAGATCATGTAGAGACCTCGACTAAACTAGGCATACCGGCACGAATATATGAGAGCCAGGAAAACTATGTAACAAGCCTCTCAGAAGAGTTTCCCTTGTCAAACGCAATGAACTTCGAACGCTCTAATATTCCATAAGTTCAATTCTTTCAGCTTCCCTTTTCATATGCAACTCAGACCAAAGGATAGGGAAAACTTGATCTAAAACATGGTCTGCATATAACAAATTTTGTTTCTTTCTGTAAGCAATATCCAGACCAATACATCTTGAACACATGATCTCATCATCCACCTCGTTCTGACACAGAGCGGATGCGGGGCGCTTGAGTTAGAGCCCATTCGCAACCACAACAAGAACAACAGCGGCAATGATTTAAAGAAATTTGATAGGATAAAATTGAGTTATTGGTTCCCCAAGAAAAATTTCCCTATGGGAAAGCGTGAACTTCTACGGTTTCTAGTTCCAAATTTCTAGTAAGAGTCGGTGATTATAGGAATCTAACCTGCAACTTTCACAAAAACCGAGGATAGCCCATTCTTAATTGAAACATTACTAACATAATTCATGAAATACGGAAAAACACCCAGAAAGAATTGCATAAGGGAGCAAAGGGTCAGCAAGGAATCTCAAGTTTATTCCTTTTGTTTTTTCTTTAATCCTTACCACTTAGCAGGGGTAGAGAAGATCCAGAGAATGATGGCGCAGAGCAGGAGAACGAGAGGGATAGCGTGGACAGCGGATTCAGCGGATCTGAGACGGGATCGTTCTTTCTTGGCAACATAGGAGAGGGGATCGCATGTAGGCAGCAGTTGGTTGCCATCTGACGAAGACTGCAAGGGAGGTGACGGAAAGAACTCCTCGGAGACCCTGGAAGAACTTGAAGCCCTCTGCATCTTCTTTTCTATTGTGTTTTTCACGTAGAGAGGGAGAGAGAGAGAGAGAGAGAGAGAGACGGCAGAGAATCCGAAAGCAGTAGTCAGCGGAATGAACTCCTAGTCTCCCCTTCAACGAATATCCTGTTGCGTGCAGCCGCGGCGCTCCACCGGTTCTGCCCAAGGATTAAATCATTAAAATTCGACTGTTTAATCTAAAACTGTTTAAGAGTCAACATAAAAACCATTACTATATATGCAGAATTCTTAAGACCAGTTGTACCAGATGCAGTGGGCAACGTGAATGTTCAAATCAATATGAATTCATATAAATATTAAGGAGGATCATGATTTTAATATTTATTAGACCATAAAATTTTATATCAGAGAAGAATATATTTATAATATATTTTATAAGTTTCAATAATTTACTCTTTAATGAAATTTTTTAAAAAGAGATTGAGTCTTTCATATAACATCAAAGCCAATCATTCCTTGGTATGTTTCAAATTAATTCCACAAATAGATTAGCTCTTTGAGAGCAAAAAATTGAGCTTGAACTGCCTTACAACCATCTGCAATCTAAATAAAAATGACGGCATGGTTAACTCTCTCTTTTTGCTAGAAATGAACATGCAGTCACCTCTTTTCTATTTTTTGTTGTTTTTACATATTAACTGATCCTTTATTAGTATTAAATGAGAACGTTTCTCAGAGTTTTTATTAAAAGTATGAAAAAGATTGTTTATTATGTAACGTGTCGATTTGGATTATTTAAGTTGTGCTGTTTGTAAGTTTGGATTAGATGTTAAATGTTTGGTTGGATGTTGTTTTACGGGTTAAAGCCCGTTTTTGTATTGTAGGCAAGAATAGGCCCGTTTGTGTGTATCTGAAAGGTCCTATAATTGTATTTATTATGATTGGGTAGAATGAAGAAGGGAGTTGGGTTGTTTCATAAATCTAAGGTTCTAACATCCTTTTTGATGCTTGTGGTCTAAGTATTCCTTAGATGTCGAAGGTGTTTAGTGTTCCTTAGATACTGAATTAGGCCTTCAAACTACAAACGGATCAGCCTTTGTAACCAAAACACCCAAATCACCTACAACTCAAGAAACAATCCTGACATATTTTTGTGTTTTAAAAAGTGTTTATAATCTTTTTTTTATTATTCAATATTATGTGTTGAAGAGTGAGAACACAATGCGTGGATTTAAGAAATGCCATCCACCACAAAAACAAATAGTTAAGTTAGTTTGATTTAGAGCAAATTTTCTTTTTCATTTAACATTTACAGTATTTATAGTGTTTGAATATACTTGAAAAACTTGATCGACCAAAAAACGATTGTAATCAACAAAAGTAACACCTTTTACTTTTTGGTACAATGAATTGATATATTTTTCAAGACATTAATATTTTAATCCATGCTTATTCTTTTTTTAACTTCAATAGGCGGCATTGAATCTTCTTTATTAGAATTGAAACAAATAAATTCTTGAAAAATTGGATAATTTCTCAAGAACACCAAACTTAGATTGCCGGAAAAGACAATTGAATTGCTTAAAGAAAATGTTTACAAATTCCATCTAATTTATAGATCGGAACATATGAGACAATACAGGAAATACAAAATCTGATCTAAATGAAATGGATTTACATGGGATAGTATGATACGGGGATTTAACCTAGATTGGAGAGGTTTTGGAAAGAATTGGAAATCTTTCCCAAAGTTGGTCTTGATTAGAAGCGCCGGTTGGTGATATTTCCTTCTTGATGTGGAGACGAAGATTTGTGAATCATCGGATGAGAATGGAAGGTTTTCAGGTGCCGGAATTCCGACCATGTTCTTGCGGAGGCGGTCAGTGTGTTTGGTGAGGCAGACGGCGCTCATGGTTTGCGATGAGAAGGGCAGACGTGGCGGGAGTTGGTGAGTGTGCTTGCCACGTCGTTTAATGATGCTGACGTGGACATGGTGAGGTGGACTGCTGACATGGCATTTAATACCCCCCCGCAAGCGGACAGGTCGCAACGAACTGTGAGCTTGTTCTGAAGAACTCCGAATCGTGTGGAGGAGAGGCCTTTGATGAAGATGTCCGCAGTCTGATCTACTGAGGAGATAAAATGTATGTGAAGTTGGCGATGCTTAATACGCTCACGGATGAAGTGGAAGTCGATCTCGACATGCTTGGTGCGGGCATGAAAGACCGGATTGGTGGAGAGGTATATGGTAGATAAATTATCACACCAAAGGGTTGGTGGTGAAGATAATGGTTGATGAAGGTCTCGAAGGAGGGCTTCAATCCAAATGAGTTCAGCAGCAGTGTCAGCGAGGCTTCTGAATTCACCCTCAGTGCTTGAGCGAGCTACTGTTTTCTGTTTTCTAGAATACCAAAAGATGAGGTTAGAACCAAGAAAGATGCAAAATCCGCCTGTGGATTTGCGATCATCGCAATCACCAGCCCATCCGGCATCAGAATATGCATGGAGCTGAGTAGAGGATGACTTAGTAATGTGAAGTCCATAACGAATTGTATCTATAAGAAAGCGAAGAATTCATTTGACAAATGTCCAATGGGTGGTGGTCGGCGCATGCATATATTGGCAGGCCGTATTAACAGCGTAGGCAATATCAGGACGTGTAAGAGTGAGATATTGGAGAGCTCCGACAATGCTCCGATAGTGTGTGGGATTAGAGAGGGGTTCACCATCAGTTATGGAGGGAGGGTGCCCTGTTGGACAAGGACTAGAGACTCCACATGCAGAGTCCATATTGGCCCGATTAAGAATATCTCAGGCAAATTTAGCTTGATGATGTTGCCGGCGGAAACAGGGGCAGCGGTTTGGACGTGAGATAAATCGGTATTATTGGAGGCCATTTGTGCTGAAAAAGGGAGGATTGGTGTAGGGCGGGGGCCAAAAAGCTCTGATACCAAATTGAAACAAATAAATTCTTAAAAAATTGGATAATTTCTCAAGAACACCAAACCTAGATTTCCGGAAAAGACAATTGAATTGCTTAAAGAAAATGTTTACAAGTTCCATCTAATTTATAGATCGGAACATATGAGACAATAAAGGAAATACAAAATCTGATCTAAATGAAATGGATTTACATGGGATAGTATGATACGAGAATTTAACCTAGATTGGAGAGGCTTTGGAAAGAATTGGAAATCTTTCCCAAAGTTGGTCTTGATTGGAAGCGCCGGTTGGTGATATTTCCTTCTTGATGTGGAGACGAAGATTTGTGAATCATCGGATGAGAATGGAAGGTTTTCGGGTGCCAGAATTCCGACCATGTTCTTGCAGAGGCAGTCGGTGTGTTTGGTGAGGCAGACAGCGCTCGTGGTTTGCGATGAGAAGGGCAGACGTGGCGGGAGTTGGTGAGTGTGCTTGCCACGTCGTTTAATGATGCTGACGTGGACATGGTGAGGTGGATTGCTGACATGGCATTTAATAATTAGCAACAACAAATGAAAAAGTATAAAAGTCCATAACAGAGAGTACATAATTTATTCATATAGTTAGAGCAAAAAAAATTGTAGAATGTAAGGTTGAATGATCAATTGATAATACGAGATAGGTTTGAATGAAATCCGACACCTCATTTCTTTCCTTAATAGATTAAAGTGAACAAAATACAAAAATGCCTACTTGATTTTACTAGCACAATTTGAAAATGTTTGCTAGGGAGCTAAAAACCAAGGATCAAAGGTAAAAAGGGGCCTTTTACCAAAGGTGGGAAGCCAATCTTAGTATAACTAAGCGAAGCATGTAAGCTTATCTTTCTAATTCAAAAACCCTCTTTGAGTATATACCCTATAGCGACTGCAGAAGCATGTAAGGTACGACAGCATTAAATTGAAAGAAAATCTAATTTAATCTTATGTCTCGGGCAAGTTACATGTACCGCACCACTACTAGCCAAAGGAAGAGGAATTTGCATCACAAGTTGGTGGGCATTGGCATCTATATATAACCTTACTATAGAAACCCCATGATGGGTTTGCTTCCGTAATTGCACGTTGACCAAATGGATTTTGCTTAACATATTTTTGAACATCTTCTGCCACAGCCAACCCTTCCAGATATGCTTGAAGATCACCTCCAGGGCCTATGGTGAAAGAAAGAACCCAAAAAAGGCTGAGGTATAACGAGGATAAGTCGTCCAAACCACTAAGGCACATTGAGGGAAGACTGCCAACAAAAGCAAGGAAGAGCAAAACTTTCCATCAATGCCTTACTCATCTAATGCTGTATCATCCAGATCCCTATACCGATATGTATGTGGAAATATTGCTGTGTGCACCTAAAACAGAGACAAGGTTCAAAAATGAGAAAAATAAAAATTATTAGATTTGAGACGTACTCCAGAATCCTACAAAATGTCACATTTGAGAAAGGATAGAATCAGATAAGGATAGGGTTAATTAGCAAACTGGATTCAGTAAAGCCTTGTATGGAGAATCATCTTTGCCTCATTATATTTCCCTTTTTCCCATGGGAGATTGGGTTCAAGATTTTCCCATAACTTTCTAAGTTCTTTAAAAAACAGAGGCTTGTGTTTGTTCTCGACAGCAGTGAATCCAGTATGAGTACAGTCTGATTGATCCTGCATCAGACCAATCATTAGAATAATACTATCTAACTATGTACTGTTTAAAAGGAATGGCTCGAAGGCCTTGTGTAAACTTGGTTACAGTTAAGATGATACGGATAGCTAGTCCTAAATTATGTTTTAATATGGCATCAGTACACTCACAAGTTAACAAATAAAGTGCAATGTACTGAGGTAAATACATTGGAAAGCTGTTCAATCAATTGGTTGGCACAACTCATTAGTGGCAAAACACTCTGCATTTAAGAAGAAGATGATTTAAAAAGAAAAATATAGAGTACCCATTTTGTAGTTTCTCCATAGCAATTAAACAATAATCAACAGGAACGCACCCCTTAATACTTTTAAAAGTAAGAAGACTTCACAAGTTTAAAAAATTACTAGAACAAAAGTTTTACAAAGGAGGTACCACCCAATACATGAGATGAATTAAATTTCTAGGTCGGTCAGAAATGTACAACCTCCTGAGAAGACATACAAGAAAGACAGTTGCACCATTATATACCATTGTTAAAAAAGAATGAAGTCTGTGAAGTGTGTTATGACCCATATCAATCAAAAGTTTAATTACAAATCACATAGTTTCACAGCCATCATTTAGCATTTTCTATCACTGCAGCAGAAGTGTCAGTGGTGGTGAAGGATGTAACTGGAAGTGGATCGTGCATGCCTTAAACAAACCTCAAACTGGAAACCGATACCAAAACTCAACCTGTCCAATGCAAGTTTTGAATGTAATTTCCTCAAAGCAAGAGCAAAGATCTTGAAAGGAATTACCCAGCAGAAGAGCAACTTGTGTCTAATATCTCCCATAAGAAAATCAATTAGCATATCCATGTTCCTCCTACACATCTTAATAAGTGAATTGATTAAGTACATCGGCCAATCATCATAAAGCTAAGCTAAATTTTTTGGTGTACCAATATAAAGACCATATACTTGAAAAAAAGAAAAAAGAAAAAAGAAAAACAAAAGGCGCCAATAAGAGAAATTCAAGCTACTAGAGGGAAAATAGAACATTAACTGAAATATTACTTGGTTCTAGATGTCCAAACACCAACGTCAAATCTATCAAAACAGAACTGTAGAAAATCATCACAGAAAGGCCTCTTAAAAACTGCATAGGAAAAAAAAAAAAAAAGGAACAAGTGACAGTTAGTTAGATTTGAGTATACACGCCAACCTCTAAATTCATGTTTAGGTCTCTGTTTCACCTGCTTTTCCTGATATCATTATGTCTACTTTATATCCCGAAGGAACAAAAGGAACAACACCAGCAAGCAATCCATTCATATCAACGATGAGAAGCATTTTCTTATAAGGATTCATAAGGGCTCTTTCTGCTGGAAAGTCTAATATTTGTGAAACATTCTGCTCTGTGATGATAATGCCTAGATCAGCATCATCTTTTACTAAACGTGAGTTTGCTGAAGGATTTTTAGGGCAGGCTACTACATTAGCATAGGTTATGGGAAATATATTGGAGGAATTATCGTTTTGCATTACAGATGATGAACCATCTGTGGTGTCCCGAAATGCGGGTTCACAATCTGTAATGTAGAACGAGACTTCCTTCCACCTACTTCCCATAACCTGTGTTGACGTAGCATCATCCCCTAAAAGGACTTGAGGTAAATTCTCGCGTAAACCGGCAGATGTTACTTCACCTGAACAATGAAGTGAAGCATTCCTAGTACCCCCTTCCAAACCACTTTGAGATGGGGGAGGGGACTTTCTACACCTCCTGCAATCAGTGCTGCTTCTGCTCCGCCTCCTATAAACTTTAAGTTCACAGCCCACATGTAGGGACTTGGAGTCCCTGGATGTGGGCTCACCACCCGTAATACAAAATGAGACTTCCTTCAATATTTCTCCTATAACCTGTGCTGGGGTAGCATCCTTCCCTAAAAGTGCTTCAGGTAAATTCTCCTGTAACCCAGCAGATGGTACTTCACCTGAACAATGGAATGAAGCATCCCTCGTACCCTTTTCCAAACCATTTTGAAATGGGCTAAAGGACTTTCTATGCTTCCTGCAATCAGTGCTGCTTCTGCTCCGCCTACTATAAACTTGAAGAACACGGCTGACACCATTGATTCCTAAGCTACTTTGCCTCTCATTTTCCTCCTTTCTCTCAATGTTCAGTTGACAACAATTTATTTCAAGACAGGATTGAGCAATTTCTTGCTCCAACCTTAAGCATGATTTGACTGGAGATTGTGGAGATCGATTTATTTCCGGTGAACTTAAATCCAACATAAAAGTACCTTCTGCAGGATCACAATCTCTTCCACAATTTTCAAGGACAATACAACTGTGCTTCTGCTTTTTTCTCTTTTTCTTTGATTCTGAATCACTTCGGGACATCTCCAACTCTCTTGTTCCACTAACAGCAGACGAAAAGTCTACACATAAACCTCCTTCAGGAGTTGCTTTTGTTGAAGAACTTCTCCTATGAAAATCAAGATCTACATCATTAATTTTCGTGAAGCGATTCCCCATTTTAGATCTGCTCCATGCTACTCTTCTCTTCTGCCACAAACTCCATTCTGAAATCACCTACTGTAGTCATTAACACTATTTAGCTAATATTGATTGGAGACGTATATGAATTACTACAAGAAAGAACTTTAACGTCTCCCAGAGATATAAGAATTTATTCTCTCACCCGTTCATTTTAATCAAAATGGTTTTAATATTAATGTCATATATAACGCCTCTTCCATGAAAGTGTGAGAAGATATTACAGAGTCTTATTTTTTTAGTACTTCTAGTGCCTTTCTTACAATGACCTGACATAGGTAACATGTCTGCATGTGTACCTCAACAGAAATCAGCTGCAATCAGCAAAACTGCAGCTTCAAAAAACCTACTATGACAGATCTGAGTTACTTGATGTACCTTCTGAAACGATACAAAGATTTAAGAGGAAAGAACCATCACAATAAAGATAAGTTGAAAACAAAATATGAAAATAGCAAGGGGGAAAAAAGCAGCTAGGGTAGTCCTTCCACCATAGAACTCTCGACACTTAAGTTCGATCAATAGAAAGCCTCCTAAATAACACGTAATATGAGCTTTATTGCTTCATTGCTAAGAAAACATGGCAAAAAAAAAAAAAATCTTTGAGTCGCAAAATGCTTTGATATGGTTGATTCATTCATGCTATTTTCATAGATCAATTGCGGTTCCTCCTCCTTTCGTTCACTTCTCTCAGCAGACAAACAGAGTCTCGATGAAAATTAAAGAACAGAAAACCTCGGTATTGCACTCTGAAAATAAGTAATTTACTTGTTGTGAAACAAATGTCTAAACGGAACCCAGCAGGTAACCCAAAGCTCATTTCCTGAAAAATTTGTCAAAGCGAGTTCAAGAAGTCAGCATTACGGAATTGAAAAGACAGAGGACGACAGAAAGCATACCACTATACAAGAATTTTGGTCGCAATGACTAGCAGAAGAAGAAGACAAGAACTACTGCCCCACAAATGGTCGGAGACTAGAAACGCCCTTCCTTGCTACGGAACTGGGCCTTTTGGGATGCCAGATGGTACTGCTCGTCCATTGGGGGAAACGTTCGTCCTCGAGAAATTAGAATTTATTACTCTTCAGTGCCTGAGCAAGGAGTAAAATGGTGAGTGACAGCAAAACTGTAGAAACTAGTATGTAGATTTGGGTTTGCCGATATCTATTAAGTTAGGTGACAATGCAGGATATCATTATGGCTGACGGCCTATTCTCCAAGTTACGTGGAATAGTAGCCTTTCATGACCTCTCGAACAAGCAAACAGGCTCGAAATCCAACGTTTGAGGTTTCCCGATGCAACTCGTATGGATTCAAGAGTCTTGAATTCTAATTTCTCGAGGACGATCAAAACTGTAGACTAATAGCACACGTTCCTCAGTAATAAATGCCGATAACTATGGAGTGCTGATGACGGAGGCTATCAATATGGACGATGACCGCAAACGCAAACGGGCTCGAACTCCGACATTGAGGTTTCTTCCGATCAAAACTGTTTGCTACATGCGGATGTAGCAAACAAGAGATGCTACATCCGCATTTAAAACACACGTTTTATGGTAATCTGCCAGAGATTAACAATGCTTTGCTCTTATGGTCATCAAGTTTTTGCTTTGCTTTTTCCAACTCCAATCCCAGCACTGTCAGCCATACCACTTCATACGTTAGATCTCTTCTCCTGGGATTTTTATACGAAGTTTTTTGTACCGGCAAGGATAATACAGAATATGATCTAATAAGATAACAAGACTGGTATTAGAGTGGCCTGGTTATCTATCACTTTTGGGGTTCTGATTTTTACATCCACATCCAGAGAAGCGCCTGTTCATTTCTCGACGATGAAGAGAAAAGTCTGATTTCACACACATTCCCATGAAAAATGTGCCCCTTAATTTCAGATGCTAAAAGATACCAAATATCTGAAGATCTTCATTTCTCAAATTCTTCATTTTTCTCTTTCCAGAAATAAACCATTCCTGTTCACATCAAACTTTTCCAGTAATTATAGTGTCAAAATGAAATAGATATTTGTTGACCAATAATTATACAGATGGGAGAATTAACAAAGGGTGTACGATAGTCCGAAATAAACCACAGCGATCATATTCGAAGAAAACCACTCCTCTAAGAAGGGCAGGGCAGGCCACGCACCTTCAAATAGTTTTGGTGAAACGGACTGCATACGGATTCACCTCTAAGCATGAAATCCTAAACAACAAGGAGTCATTCAGCACATGTTCTCAAGAGCTTTAATATGTTCCTTGCACTCAAATTCCAATTGCAGAATACCGTCGAAAAGATAATAGCAGAAAATATCCATTGCAAGTCTAACAACTACCACAACAAGCTGGAATAACAGCTTTCACCTTCAAATATTTATCAACATTGCCCTGCAAAACATGTTGAGAGTGTTGAAAATTATAGTGTTCCCCCTTTTTTTATTGTCCATAGAATACATATATGGTGATATAATTATAATTCTTTATTTGTGATTCTAGGTTCCTCTTGTAAAGATTAGGTCGAATTCTCACATAACACATATTTCTCTATGCAGGTTGTTTATATTTTCAACTCAAATCGTTCTTCGATATCTTAAAAAGGTATTGTGAGCAGAGGTTTCCTAAATCCTATTCAAGCTTCCGTACCTTTTAAACTCAAAAAATCATTGTTTACCGCCCTACCTCCACTGAGGCATTTTATCGAACACCTGCTACTTCGGTGTCCAAATACTACAACCCCTTGGCCGACACCTATATCCAATCACCGGACCTACACCCTGTTACGTGCTCATGTGAATGAGCGAGTAACTGGACCGACTATTGGAAAGTCGTCCCACGCCTTCCTATTCTTGCTCTTACAAGGATGACCAATGGTTGCAACGTAATTCAAAATAGGAAGAGTTAGGAAGATAATTCCATTGAATTGCAAGGATAGTTACTAAATTGGAAAACATATTACAATTTCTTCACCCCCCTTCTTTGATTGTCCTCCCACTTATTTCTAGCCGTCTAGTCCCTCTTCTAAAGGAAAGTCCTCACGATACATAATTAAAATTGAAAAATTAGGAAATATTAAATAATGCAATTTATTCAAATTTCTTTAACTAAAGAAATCCCAACCACCCTGATTAATGGTTGTAAAATAGGGAAGCTGACTTTAAAATATATCTTATGCCTGCTGCACTTGAATTTAAATTCGAATTGTTGCTCTTCACGTTACCACCAACTTTCCTTCCACGTACTACAAATCAATCACCAATCTTTTTCCCTTTCATGACTCCCATTCATTCCTTTCTTGACTACAACGCCCACCCCTCTAAGATATCTTCTCCCGTCAGCTTGATCACATGCCTACGTGGCTTCTTGTAACATTCCATCCCCGTTGGAGAAGACCTTGCCTGCAAGGTCTATCTCAGGAAATTGTTCCCGTAATACTTTCTCCTCTACCCATGTGGCATCTGCTGGAGAGAGCCCACGCCAATGAACTAAGACTTGGGGTTTCTTCTTTTGAATCCTTTTATCAAGAATGGCTTGCGGAAAGGGCAATAACTTTTCATCTTCATTGGACAATTTTGGTAGTTCCGTTTGCACCGGTGTTCCTGTTCCGATGAATCTTTTAAGGGCAGAAATATGAAAAACCGGATGCACCCTGGAGTCTTTGGGCAATTGGAGTTTATAAGCTACCAGGCTAATCTTCTTGATTATCTCATACGGCCCAAAATATCGTGGTGATAACTTCAATGATTGCCGAACTGCAATTGTGGTCTGTTGATAAGGTCGGAGTTTCACAAAAACCTTTTCCCCTTCCTCAAATTGCACCTCACGATGCTTCAAATCATAAAATTTCTTCATCTTGTTTTGAGCTTTTTGCAAATGGAATTTGAGATCTTTAAGGATGCGATCTCGACTCTTTAATGCTTGATCCACTGCCTCCGTTGGAGAAGATCCTGGAATATAATCAATTAATGTTGGCAGACTCCTTCCGAAAATGGCTTCATACGGGGATATTCCAGTGGCCGAATGAATACTAGTGTTGTATCCATACTCCGCCCATGATAACCACCATGACCAAGTCTTTGGCTCCTCACCTACAAAACATCGAAGTTACATCTCCAATGTGCGATTAACCACTTCAATTTGACCATCTGTTTATGGGTGATATGCCGATGAGAAATTAAAGCTAGTTCCCTGTCAATTGAAAAGCTCCTTCCAGAATTGTCCCGTGAAAATAGGGTCTCGATCATAAATAATCTTCTTTGGCAGCCCATAAATTTTCATCACATGATCAAAAAAAAGTTGTGCCACTATTAAAACCGTGAAAGGGTGAGCCATTGCCACAAAATGGGAAAATTTTGAAAGATGGTCCACCACTACCATAATGGCATTTTTTCCCTCTAATCTTGGCAAACCTTCTACGAAATCCATGGACACTTCCTCCCATATTCTCTTGGGAATATTTAAAGGATAAAGTAGTCCTGGGGGTGATGTGCTTTCCCATTTTTGGCATTGACAAATATCACATTGATGGACAAGATTAGCCACGTCTTCCTTCATATTTGGCCAAAAGAAATTAGCCTTAACTCTTTGAAGAGTTTTAAAGACTCTTTCATGAACCCCGCTATGAATTTTCGATAATAGGGTTGGGATGAGCTCCAAATTTTTTGCTAAATATATCCTTCCTTTAAAGAATATCACCCCATATCTTAGCTCCCACGGATCCACCAACTCTTCATTTTTAATTCTTTTGACTATTTCCTGCAAAATAGGGTTAGAAAATTTTTTTGCCTTAATTGTATCAAACCATTGCGGAATAGGAGAAGAGATTGCGTAAGTTTCTCCTTCTGTTAACTCCTTTCCTTCTTTTTTAGTTTGGGTTGTCTCCCTTGATTTTAGTACTGGCTTATCACTTAACTATCCTACTTTTGAGGCAAGAATCTCACTCTTCTGCCAACCATTTTGGGTTTCTGTAACTCCCAATTTTTTCTCAACCGTGGCCTCTTCCTCACATCCCATCTCCTCCACTTCCCGTTTTCTAGACAATGCATCAGCCACTGTGTTGGCCGCTCCAGGGGTATATTCGACAGTAAAGTCAAAGCCCATTAACTTTGAGAGCCACTGATGTTGCGCAGGTGTTGTGAGTCGTTGCTCCCAAAGGAACCACAAGCTTCGTTGATCAGACTTCACAACAAATTTGTGGCCTAGCAAGTAGTGTCGCCACCTTTGAACAGCTAAGACAAGGGCCATCATCTCCTTCTCATAGGTAGAAAGAAGGAGGTGTTTCCCATGTAGTGCTCGGCTGAAGAATGCCACTAGTTGCCTTCCCTGTGATAAAACAGAGCCCACGCCGTTACCCGATGCATCACACCATACCATAAACGGTTGGGTAAAGTCAAGCAAGGCTAGAACTAGGGCATTCGTGAGTGCTTGTTTCAGCTGTTTGAAAGCTTCCTCTGCTGCCTCTCCCCATTTGAATCCATCTTTTTTCAACAACTCATTTAAGGGCCCTGCAATCTTTCCAAAATCCTTAACAAAATGCCTATAATATCCTGCCAAACCAAGAAAACCACATAATTCTTTTACATTTTTAGGTTTTGGCCAATCATTAATGGCCTTAACCTTTTCCATGTCTACCGTAACTCCAACTTTAACAACGTGACCCAAAAATTAGATCTCTTCCTTGGCAAAGTCACACTTAGACCCTTTAACATACAATTTATGCTCCCATAAAATCATCAAAACTTGTTTTAAATGATCAATATGCTCACTATGATTTTTACTATAAACCATAATATCATTAAAGAATATTAAAACAAATTTTTGAAGGAAAGGGAGAAATACCGAATTCATCAACAATTGAAAAGTCAATGGAGCATTAGAAAGCCCAAATGGCATTACCAAGAATTCATAATGACCATTATGAGTTCGAAATGCCGTCTTGGAAATATCCTCTGGTTTGATTCGAATTTGATAGTACCCTACCCTCAAATCCAATTTGAAAAAGAGAGTGGCTCCATGTAACTCGTCTAGAAGCTCGTCCACCGTTGGCATGGGAAACTTATCTTTAATGGTGCCCTTATTCAACTCTCGGTAATCCATACAAAGCCTCCATGAAACGTCTTTCTTCTTAACCAAAAGTACTGGAGAAGAAAAAGGACTCACACTAGGGCGAATGATCCCTGCCTCTAGGAGTTCCTTTACCACCCTTTCGATTTCTGTCTTTTGAGAAAAAAGATACCTGTAAGGCTGCACCGACACCGAACGATCAAGATGTTGAAGGTGGATCCCATGGTCATGATCTCGCACGGGTGGTAATCCCGTGGGTTCACAAAAAACATCTCCAAAGGATTCAAGAACCTCCTAAATATCTAGATCTCCAATCACCCCACGATCTCCCTCCACTTCCATCGTATGGATATGGTTTATGCATAACAACATCCCCATCTTTTCCTTCTCAAGTATTTTCTCCATCTTGTTGATCTTGATTACCTGATCTTCTTGAGATAGCCCTCCTTGGAGTTTAATGGGCTAATCCTTAACGATAAACTCCATGGTGAGTTTATCAAAGTCCCATACGATAGGTCCTAAGGTTCTAAGCTAATGAATGCCTAGAACCACATCCACCCCCTACAAAGGAAGTAAATACAAATCTAATGTAAAAACAACTCCTTGTACCTTCACCATTAGGCCTTTGCATAGTCCATGACTATACATCTTTTCCTCATTGGCCACTCTTACATTGAAGCTACATCTCCGATCTACTCATAACCCTAAACATTTTGCTAGTTTTTCACTAACAAAACTATGGGAGCTTCTGGAATCCACCAACACGCAAACTCTCGTTCGGTGGTTCCCCATACTCCCCATAAATCGCATGGTTTGAGGAGACTCTTCCCCATTGATAGCATTGAGGGAAATTTCTAGTTCTTCTCTTCCCATCACCTCCTCTTGCTCATCTTTCCCTTCTGGATTCTCTGATTCCCATGATCCTTCTATCACGAACAACCGTTTGCATTAGTGGCCCGGTGTGAATCTTTCATTGCAATGAAAGCAAAGACCTCGTGCTCTTCGATCTGTCAACTCATTAGGCGTCATCTTTCTCACCACAGTTCCAGATCTCCCTCCTCCATTTGTTGGCAGTTCTATCTTTTTGAAAGATGTTCCCGCTCTACTGGATTGGTGCCTGTGATCATACAAATGAACTAATCCCACAGCAGAAGATAAAGTCAAAGGTCTACTTGCTTGTACATCCACTCGCATAGCTTCCCTCAAGTTGTTGATGAAGCACATGATTTGTTGTTCAGGAGTTAACTGTCCAACCCTCAATATCAACTTTGAGAATTTAGCATAGTAATCCTCAAAGGAACCACTTTGCTTTAATTTAATCAACTCGCCAAAGTGGTTTTGGTACCCTGTAAGGCCAAATCGCTCTCCAATCTCTTGGGTAAAGGTATCCCAAGAAAGATCTTGTCCTCCGTGTTCTGCCTTCTGCACTCTATACCATATTAGAGCATTGTCTTCTAGATTCCATGTAGCAAGCTTCACCTTTTCTTCCTCTCGAACATCATAGAATTCAAAGTATTGTTTCGCCTTATAGATCCAGTCAGATGGTTCATCACTACCATTATAACGTGGAAAATCAAATTGCATCCCTCAAGAGTGATTTCCCCCGTCCACACGATGTCCTCCATTGCCACAACGTCCACCATTACCTCCAAAATGGTGTGATGATTCACCATCACGTTCTCGGTCATTGTTGGAACGGATAGTCTCTGTCAATCTTTGCAGGGTCTCCATGATCTCGTTGAAATGTTGATTGTTCTCTGCGTCCTTCCGAGCCATGTCAGCTTCAATCTTTTCGAGTCAAGCGTCCTCCATGGATGGCTCGACAACCTAGCTCTAATACCACTATGTTACATGCTCGTGTGAATGAGCGAGTAACTAGACCAACTATTGGAAAGTCGTCCCACGCCTTCCTATTCTTGCTCTTACGAGGATGACCTATGGTTGCAACGTAATTCAAAATAGGAAGAGTTAGAAATATAATTCCATTGAATCGTAAGGATAGTTACTAAATTGGAAAACATATTACAATTTCTTCACCCATTTTTTTAATTGTCCTCCCCCTTATTTCTAGCTGTCTACTCCCTCTTCTAAAGGAAAGTCCTCACATTACATAATTAAAATAAAAAAACTAGGAAATATTAAATAATACAATTTATTCAAATTTCTTTAAATAAAGAAATCCTAACCACCCCTGATTAATGGTTGTAAAATAGGGAAGCTGACTTTAAAAGATATCTTATGCTTGTTGCACTTGAATTCAAATTCGAATTGTTGCTCTTCACATTACCACCATCTTTCCTTCCACGTACTACGAATCAATCACCAATCTTCTTCCCTTTCATGACTCCCATTCATTCCTTTCTTAACTACAGTGCCCACCCCTCTAAGATATCTTCTCCCATCAGCTTGATCACATGCCTACGTGGCTTCTTGTAACACACCCAGCCATCGAAAATACAACCCAAGTCATCGAAATCATAGCCCACTCACTATTTCCACCAACCTATTTGCCAAACCCATAACCCACCTACTGCACTCACCAACCTATTTGTTAAATCTCAGGATTCACTTGCTAGAACCACAAATTAGTTCATCGGCTTTGTGAATCTGTCCATAAGCTTACCAGAGATACTGAAATGGAGCCCAGCTACTATCCCAATCACTATGACTAGCACCAACGTATCCATGGACATTGTTGGCATTCTCATTCTTACCGCCGTTCGCATGGTCGTTCATGCAACCATGTTAACCCCTCCGATGAGCTTCTTAACCAAACCATCCACTCTTTCTACACCCATATGACCAAACTGGACTTTTGTTGGTTTTTGAAAAATTGGTTGGGATGGAGAATCATGCAAGTTGGAGTTATGATATAAAAGTAATTCTGAATGAGAAGAATAAGTTTGAAATTGTTGATCCTAAAGATATTCAACCTATAAAGGATTCTCCTTTGTTTCAAGCATGAGCTAAATGCAATAGTGTAGTTCTTAGTTGGGTGCTAATGGCACTTTCTCCTAAAATTTACAAGACATTCTCTTATGAGAATGATGCACAATGAGTTTGGACACATCTTAAGGAAAAAATCCAACAAGTGGGGACTAAGGAAATTTGTCAGGTATCGGCAATTTGGCCAATGTAACATAGAATGGTGAAATTATGGACCAATATGTATTTCAGTTGGAGAAGCTATGGAGCTAGTATGACTCCTACATTGAGATCTACTACCCTTCACTTATTCGAAGCCCTAGTTTTTCAACATTTTTGTGAGAACTAAAAAATTATTGAGTTTATCACCCACTCTTAGATCTAGCATATTCATCCCCCTCCAACACTCTTTGAGGCCATTAGGATGATAAGGGATGATGAATCTACTCATAGTTCTACTTGAGCTACTAGCCAGACAAATACTTTGGCTTTCTAGCTTGGATCAAAACTCCATGTTGACTCATGATAGCAGTTTGGAGGTACTCATATAAGGGCCTCTTCCATACATCAACATAAGGGTAATATTTCTACAAATGCTCCTCGTGCTCACATGGGTTCCACTAATATGGAAGCCCTTAATGGTAATTATGCTCATCGTGGAAAGAGAAGGCACTACATGAATGATTGCTACTTGTTTACCAAATGCACACATTGTGATTATGTGGGACATCCAAAGGATAAGTGTTTCAAGCTCCATGGCAAACTGGAAGTAAAAGGAAAAGCACAGATTGGAAAGCACCGATTTGCACATTACATTGCTTTTAATGATGTCTCTAGTGATGATGAAATCATGTTGTCTAAAAAGGATTAGGCTTTGATCAAGACCATTCTCAACAAGCAAAAGGAACACCAATCCACCACTTATATGTCTCACAGTAAGGCCCACGTGACAAATATATCTCCTAAACATTGTGATTATACCCATTAACTTGTAAACTTAAGAGCCAGTGACCATATCACAAGCAATTTTAGTTACTTATGATCTCTTCATTCATGAATCCATGAATTTAGAAATGTTAGATTGCTAAATGGCAAGCAAATATCTATTACACATGTTAGAACTATCATCATTCAAAATAAATACTTTCCATATGATGTGTTATTTGCTCTTGCCTTCATTGCCAATTTATTATTATTCGATGAAATTTAGATGCAAGTGAACATGTCAAACAAGTAATATAATGATGAGAAAAGTATCGTCCCACGAAGATTGGTGAATATTGAACTAATTAAGTACTAATGATGAATTAATCCTAAAATTTATCTAGCAAATCAAAATATTGTTAAAGATGAATTAAAATTTAAAATTTCTAAAACAAAAACTCAAATCTAATTAAAATTGGATCCAAGTAAGAAAAATCAAGATGGGACACATGTTAGAGCTTTCGATTTTACCATAACTACTAGATATGAATTCCATAGTTTATGCCTGCAAGAATGATATTATCTATGTGATAGCGAAATTTCCTAATTTATTTACAATCTTATGTCTAGGTATAGTAAACCTATTTAGTTCATTAATTCACTATATGATAACTCTATTTTTATAGAGTTATTTTACCTATTTTAGGCAATAAATAACTTTAATAATTGTGAGAAAACATTTGAACTCCTCTTTATTTACCTAAATTTATCTTGTTTATGTAGAACAAGAAGCCAAAGAGAAAAGAGATGAACATGGAGAGCTCGATACTTATTGTGTGGCAAAATCATAATATCATGATCAAGAGAGTCAAGATGGGCTTGGGCTTTGAATGATTGTTATTAGATTTTATTGTTATTGGGTTTTCTAAATAATTAGAAAACCTAATCATATTAGGAGTTCAAAGCCTAATTAAATTAAGAGTTCAAAACTTAATTAAATTAACAGTTCAAAACCCAATTGTTTTAGATCTCTAAGACCCAATTCTACTAGGATAAGAATAGGTCTAAACCTAAACTCTATTTAAGAGAAGAGAAGAGGCAAAAGAAGGGAAGAGGAGGAAATTGAGCATAACTCAAGAGAGAGGCCAAGAATTCAAGGTTTTCTTGAAGAGAAGACAAAAAGGGTGACAGACTTCTTGTTCTTGGATTCAAGATGCCTTCTTTATTTCTTATTACCATTCTTCCTTATTATTTCTTTATGTTTTAGTTTATTTTTGTTAGAGCTATGATGTAACCTAATTATGATGGTATGAATCTTATGATTATTATGTTTTGCAAGATATTTTATTTATGTGAAGTTACATATTACGGAGTTTAATGCTTTTAGGTGATTAGCTACCATTTAGATGAGTTGATTTGTATGTTAAAGACCGACAGGAAATAGCATGCAATTACTTCTTGTAATATGTAACCATAGATTAAATATGGATAGACATATACCATATTGTTTGTGTGGCTTTCGGTGTAAACTGGGAATATTCATAGATCCTAATGCATTTGGTTTGTTTCAATTCACATATAGAGATATAGTGAATTAATGAACTAAGTAGGTTTGCTATATCTAGACATAGGATAGTAAATAAATTAGGAAATTCCGCCATAACATAGATATTATCTCTTTTGCAAGCATAAATAATCAATATTAGTACCTAGTAATTATGGTGAAGTCATATGCTCTAACATATTTCTTTTATTAAGTTTTCTTAGACTTAGTTAGTTAATCTATCATCCATCAATTTAGTTTACTAGATAAATTTTAGGAGTTATTCACCGTTAGTAATTAGTTGGTCTAGTAATCACCAATCTCTGTGGGACGATATCTTTCTTATCATTATATTACTTGTTCGACATGTTCACTTGCATATAAAATTCACCAACCACTATATCTCTATATGTGAATTGAAATAAACCAAATGCATTAGCATTTGTGAATATTCCTGGTTTACAATAAATCTTTCAATCATCTTATCACCAAAAGCCACACAAATAACATAGTATATGTCTATCCACATTTAATTCATGGTTATATATTATAAGAAGTAATTGCATATTATTACCTTTCAGTCTCTAACATGCACATCAAATCATTCAAGTGGTAGCCAGTCACTTAAAAGCATTAAGCATAATAATATATAACTCACATAAATAAACTATTTTGCAAAACATAAAAACTTATAGGATTCACATCATCATAGTTAGGCTACATCTTCGCTCTAACAAAAGAAGTTTAGAACATAATGAAATAATGATGAAGAACAATAATAAAAAACAAAGAAGGAATCTTGAATCCAAGAACAAGAAGTCTGTCACCCTTTTTGTCTTCTCTTCAAGAAATCTTGAATTCTTGGCCTCTCTCTTGAGTTGAATCTTGAATTCTTGGCCTCTCTCTTGAGTTGTGCTTAATTTCCTCCTTGGTTTCAACGGCACCTTCTTTTCTCTCTCTCTTCTCCTTCTCCCCTTCCTTATGTAGTGGTCTTCTTTTATATAGGGTCTGGGATCTAGAACTTTTTCCTTATCCTAATAGAATTGGGTTTTGGATTCCCAATACAATTGGGTTTTAGAGTTCTATATTAATTAGGCTTTAGACTCTTAATAGGACTAGGTTTTCTAATTATTTAAAAAACCCAATAACAATAAAAATCTAATAACAATCATCCAAAGCCCAAGCCCAAGCCCATCTTGATTTCCTTCACCTTGATAATTTAACCATCTTCTGCCATATAATAAGTACCAGGTTCTCCATGCTTGTCCTTTTTCTTCATGCCTCCTTATGCTACATAAACAAGACAAATTTAAGTAAATAAAGAGGAATTCAAATATTTTCTCACAAGCATTAGATAATTTACTATTTAAATTAGATAAAATAACTCTATAAAAATAGAGTTATCAATTATCTACCACTAAAAATACCCAAGATAATACATGTGCCATTACATTGCTTCCTCAATTCTATTTTATTTAGGACTTATAGACTGGGACAATGACGGGAATTGGTAGAGTAAGTCATGAACTTTATTATTTGGTACCTCATTTTGATGATGCATGTATATCAAATTTAAACAATGTTGTAATAGATTCTTTTAATTTTGAGAAGTTACAAATTACATGTCAAACTTCTTCTATATCTACTACTTGTAATATTTTGCATCAATGATTATGACACCTATCTTTTAATGCAATGTGTCATACTTTTGATATATTCACTTCTTCAATGAATGATATATGATCTTGTCCTATTTGTCCATTGGCTAAGCATGCATGTTCTAAGTTTCCTACTCATATTTTTGTTGCACATCATTCATTTGACCTCATTCATGTAGACATATAGGGACTATACAAGGTTCATTCCCATTCAGGGGCTCGTTATTGCCTCACTATTGTGGATGATTATACAAGGGCCACATAGACTTATCTTATGCAACATAAGACAAAAACACTTAACTTGATCCAGTCATTCTTTATTATGGTAAAGACCCAATTTGGGACTTTTATCAAGTACATTCGCACAGATAATGTGTAAGATTTCTTTAATGCCCATGAAGTTATACATGAAAGCTTTTGACCCTATACACCCCAAAAAAAAAGGGTGATAGAATGCAAACATTGACATTTGTTCAATGTTGCTAGAGCATTACGTTTTCAATCTTATTGTCCTATATGTTTTTGGAGTGAGTGTTTCCTCACAGCTATGTACTTGATTAATTGAACCCTTATTGTTATTCTACAAGGTCAAACACCTTATGAGTTGGAAGGTTACCTTTAGCGTAACACCTTTGTGTCTTTGGTTACCTATGTTATGCAACAAACTTGACCTAGAAAAACAAGTTTGGACATAGGCTTATACCATTTATATTCATAGGATATCCATTTGCTCAAAAGAGGTATCAACTGCTTGACCTAGATAGTGGCAAGTTCTTTATGAATTGTAACATCATCTTCCATGAATATGTGTTTCCTTTTAATCATTCCCACCTCACATTTCCTTACAATGTCACTACTATTATGTATCACCTACTATTATTATTGAATTGCAAGGTTATGATTCACTTACCATTGTTCCTACACTTGACTAGCTCCAAAGTTTGCATCCATACCTACAATTCATGTACATGATCAGTTAACTCCTCGAAAGCAACAATAAGGTAGAATGCCCAAACCACTTTCTTGGACACATGACTATATGTGCTCCTATATAAATGCTCTTATTCCTACATCCATTGCACACTATTTCACTTGTTATGTCACATCATAGATTATCCAATGACCATCAACACTTCATCAACTTTATATCTGTTGACATTGAACCCATTTCATACCATAAGGTAGTCTTAGATCCAAAATGATGAAATGCCATGACTGATGAGATTAAGGCATTAAAATCAAACAATACATGAGAATTGGTTTCTTTGCCTGCAGGTTAGAGGGCGATTGGAAAAAAATGGGTGTACAAGATTAAGTACAATATATATGGGAGCATTGATCGGTATAAAGCCCACTTAGTTACAAGGGGGCATAACCAAAGATAAAGGGTTGATTATAAGGACACCTTCACTCCAATTGAAAAATTTGTAACTGTGCAGATTCTTATAGCTTTGGTTACCATTCATTATTGGGACATGCATCAAATGGATGTCTATAATACATTCTTGCAAGGAGACTTAGATATTATGATATACATGCATTTCTTAAAAGGGTTCTGAGGCAAAGAATGATCTAAGGTATGTAAACTAAAAAAGTCATTGTACAGGCTTAAACAAGCATCTCAACAGTAGTACTAGAAGTTCATTGATGCACTACTCCAAGTTGGTTTTAGTCATTCTCCACATGACTATTCACTCTTTCTCAAGCAAACAAGGGCCTCTTAATAATTATAAAAAGTGATCACATAATAATTATAAAAGGTGATGAGGAATGGATTAAGTTGTTAAAGGAATATTTGTTATATTTGTTATATTTGTAATGAACAATGCAAGGTTAGTAAGGTTATTTTACTATGATGTAAGTGAAATAGGCATAGTGCCCATTGTATATATGTACACGTTGTGACCGTGTGAGTTGGGTGCTTTGTGACAGTGAACATATAGTGAGCTGTCATGAGTGAGCTTTGTAACAGATAGCAAACTTCTTTATAAGCCACCGAAGATAGAGAAGAGTTTCCCCTAAGTGGAAGTAGGGTACCTTTTTAAGCCCAAACCATTCTACATACTTATGTTAGTGTGTGTGCATTGATTGATGCTTCTTAGAACCCCATTAACAATTGGTATCAAGAGTTCAGGTTTAAGTTTTTACTTCCAATGAAAGATTTTCCAACTAAAACATTTTGGAGCTAAACGGGACATTTAAGTTGTGTATCTTCTTCTCTTCTACTTGTCAAAGTTTTTTTTCGCTATGATAGTAGCCATTAGTGGCCGTCAATCACCAAAAAATTAACTTAAAGCTCACAAGATTACTGTTCACCCACGTGGCTAAAGAGAGAAATCTTGTTGGATGGATTTTGGTAGAAAATCTAATGTCTTTGGACTTATGGTGGCCGAATCTACCTTTTGGTAACTTTTGTGTCATCGAAAATGGTTATGGGGTGGCTAAAATCGGTGAAAACCCACTGAAGAGAGAACCAGGTTAGTTTTGACCTATTTTTATGAAGAAGACCAACTGGTCAACAAGTCAATTGTTGACTGTTGACTATTGACTATTTGACATTGATTGTTTGACCAGGAGATCAGACTCAACCCGGTCCAAATTTGATTGACCCGACTTAACCTGGAACTCGATCCATCAACTAGGTCTTTCATTGATCATTTGACCATTTGACTAAAGATCGTTGATTGCTGATTGTTGAATGTGCATGCAATACACGCGCCAGACCCCCACGCACAGCATTGTTTTACACATAAATCACACGCACCGAAAGGTTTTTCTAATTAGTTTTTAAGGTATTTATTATGGTATTTTTGGAAAGTTTTTTAGAGGTTGTTTGAGAATTTTTGGACAAGTTCAAAGGGGTATTTTGGTCATTTTTACATATTGAAAAGGCTTTTTCAAGGGGAGCTTATTTAAATGGAGGCATTTCAAATTAAGAAGTTTAATGGCACTAATTTTGGACTATGGAAAACTCAGTTCATAAATTATCTATATCAAAAGGATAATATAATAATAGTCCTTAAAGGTAAAAAGAGTAAGCAAACAAGTATGTTTAATAAACATTAGGATTTGTTAGACAAAAAGACCATTGGTTTAATTAAGTTGGCTTTAGATCCTTCAATTATAGTGAATGTCAATGAAGAAACCATAGCAAAGGATTGTATGGAGGCTCTGAAAAGAATGTATCAAACACCTTTCTTCACGAATAGAGTGTTCGTCACTAAGAGGCTCCATAAGATGGATCATGATGATAGTCATCCTATGCAAGATCATGTGAATTAATATAATTTATTGGTTTATCAACTGAAAGCAATTAGTGTTGAGTATGATGACGATGTTAATGCAACAAATTTCTTAATCACTCTACCAAATAGTTAGGATCCATTGGTTATATCCATTACTAGATCAGTTAAGGGGAAGCTAAATTTGAATGATGTTATTCGAATAGAATGTTGAAAGATTTAAGATAGAGATCTTCAGAAGAAGGTTTTAGTTTAAGACTTCCACTGCTTACTTAACTAATAGTAGAAACAAAGGTAGAGATGGGAGGAGACAAGATAAAAATGAAGGACAAAGAGGTAGAAACCGTGGTAGGTCAAAGCCTAAGGGGAGATCATAGAGCAAAGAGTCAACTAAGAAAAAATGTTGGAATTGTGGTAAGACTAGACATTTCAAAAAGGATTGTCATGCTCCTAGGAGATAGACTAATCAAAGACAAACTAATCAGACTTCAAATGATACATCAGATGATAATTCAGTAAACTTTGTAGAGTTGATGGTACTATTTGCTACTGTTATAGCAAATGATTCATGGGTGATAGATTCAAATGCCTCCTATCATGCTTACTCCATGTAGAAAGCTCTTTATGAGCTACGCTTTAGGCAATTATGGTGGAGTTTTATTAGGAGATGACCATTTATGCAAGATTACAAGTCTTGGTAAGATTGTTTTGACTTTGTCAAATGGTTGTTTACTTACTTTGAACGATGTGAGACATATTCCAGAGCTCAAGAGGAACTTGATCTTGACTACTACCCTTGACAACAAAGGGTATTATACCCATTTAGGTGAAGGTGTCTACAAGATCACTAAAAATGCATTGTTGATGATAAAGGGTAAGAAAGAAGACACATTGTGTTTATTAAAGAATGTGTGGTATAACTCTATTAATGTTGTAGCTCATAATGATTCAAGACTTTGGTATTTGAGGCTTCAACACATAAGTGAGAAGGGTCTTAAGATATTACAATCTAAGGGAAAGTTTAAAAGCTTAAAAGATATTGATTTGGAATTCTGTAAGGGTTGCACTTTGGGAAAGATGAAAAAAGTTAGATTTCTTTGAGATAGGCTTGAAAGGGGAAAAAGGAAATTGGAGTTGGTTCATACATATATATGGGGGCTAGCCTAAGTTGCTTCACTTAGAGGTTCACGGTACTTTGTGACTTTTATTGATGATTACACAAGAAAGTCCTAGATCTATATGATGAAGAACAAGTATGATGTGTGTGAGGTGTTTAAGAAGTGGAAGGCTTTGATTGAGAGTCAAACCAATATGAGAATCAAGACTCTTAAATATGATAAGGTTAAAAGAAGAAATCAAGAGGATTAAGGTTATCCCAAGAACTCCTTAGGAAAATAGAGTGACAGAATTGTTAAATTGTACTATTCTAGAGAGAGGGAGAGTTATGATTTACCATATAGTGATGCTTTTAATACAACGATATTCTTGTCAAATAGAAGCCCCTCTATAATGTTGAATTTTGATATTCCCAAAAAAAGATGGACAGGAAAGCAAGTTGATTACTCATACCTCAAGGTATTTGGATGTAAGGTATATGCACTTGTTAAGGATCAAAATAAGGGTAAGTTGGACCCTAAAGCACATAAGTACTATTTCCTAGGATATGGTGGAGATGAGTATGGTTATAGATTATAGGAAGGTAGAAAGAAGATGTACAAGTTCCAAGATATTGTTTTTAATGAGGATAAATTGTATAAGGATAGGAAAGAGCAAGAAGTGCAGAAAAAGTCTAATGTGATTTATATATACTTAGATGTCGTAGAGGAATTAGTCAGTGATAGTTCTCAAGGGCCTTCTTCCCCAACTTCATCTTCAAAGAGTACACTAGATGTTTCAGAGAGTACACCAAATGATCAATTTGACACTCCACCTACTACTCCATTAGTAAGGAAATCCACTAGAGAGAGGCGTGCTCCTTCTAGATATTCTCCATCCTTGAATTACATTTTATATATTGATGCATGTGAGCCTGAAAATAGGTAGAAGGCCTTGGATTGTGTTGCAAAGGCCAAGTAAGAACAAGTTATGAATGAAAAGTATGACTCTTTATTGTCTAACCAAACTTGAGATTTGGTTCAACTACCTAAAGGTAAAAGGGCATTGTATTCAAGATGGATATACAAGGTTAAGAATAAGGTATATGGAAGTAAACGCTATAAGGCTAGACTTATTGTCAAAGGATATGCGTAGAAAAAGGAAATAGACTTAAGGAGATATTTGCTTTAGTGGTTAAGATGACTTCAGTACAGGTGACGTTAACTATGGTTGCTATTTTGGATCTTCATCTAGAACAATTAGATATGAAGACAACCTTTCTTCATAGGGATTTGGAGGAAGAGCTTTACATGTATCAACCCAAGGGACTTGAAGTTAAAAGAAAAGAAAAGTTGGTGTGTAAACTCAAGAAGAGTTTGTATAGTCTAAAATAGGCCCCTAGACAATGGTATTTGAAATTTAATAATTTCATAAGAAAGCAGAAATTTAAGAGATGCTTAAGTAACCATTGTGTGTATTTCAAAAAGACACCATTAAGTAATTTTCTTATCCTATTCTTGTATGTTGATAATATGCTTGTTTGTGAAACAAATATACAGGATATAGTTGATTTGAAAAATCAACTCAAGAGTCGCTTCTCAATAAAGATCTTAGAGCGACAAAGCAGATCCCTTGGTATGAAGATTACTTGTGATAGAAAGAAGTAAGTGTTGAAGTTATCTTAACAGGATTATGTTTAGAGATTGGTCAAAAGGTTCAACATGAAATATGCAAAGCTAATGGCTCAACCTCTTATAAGACATTTCAGACCATCATTGAAAGATTATCCATAGATGGATAAGAAACGGGAATTCATGAAGAATGTTCCTTATGTTTCAACAGTAAGTAATTTGATGTATGTTATGGTTAGTACAAGGCCAAATATTATACAGGCAGTTGGTGTGGTAAGCATATTTATGAACAAACCAGGAAAGATGCATTAGGATGCAGTTAAATAGATTTTTAAATATTTGCAAGGAACTTCTTATTATTATCTTCACTTTGAAGGTTCAAAACTTAATCTTCAAGGTTATGTGGATACTGACTTATTATGAGATCTTGATGGTGGTAAGAGTACCAGAGGTTACATCTTTACAGCTGGAGAAACAAAGCCAGAGGATAATGCATTATGGATAGACAGTCATAATGCCATTCACCTTGCTAAGAATGCAACATTCCACCCCAAGTCAAAGCATATTGAGATAAGATATCACTTCATCAAGCAAGTGGTGAATGATGGACATGTGAAGCTGAAGAAGATTCACACCTTAGAGAACTTGGTAGATATGTTGACCACACAAAGACAATGCTCAACTTGTGCTAGGCTCAAAAGCTAGAGCTCAAGTAAAGGTAATCTTTATTCCTAATAGTAGCTTTTATTCCTATGGTACAGGGATGTTGCACTATTCATTCCAAGGGGGAGAATTGTTATATCTGTAATGAACAGTGCAAGGTTAGTAAGGTCATTTCATTATGATGTAAGTGAAATGACCATAATGCCCATTGTATACATGGACATGGTGTGACTGTGTAAGCTAGGTGCTTTGTGACAGTGAATAGATAGTGAGCTGCCATGAATGAGCTTTGTAACAAAGAGAAAACTTCTTTATAAGCCACCAAAGATAGAAAAGAGTTGCCCCTAAAGTGGAAGTAGGGTACCTTTTTAGGCCTAAACCACTTTACATACTTGTGTTAGTGTGTGTGTTAATTGATGCTCCTTAGAACCCTATTGACAATATCTTTGTTCATAATTCTGAATGAAGGATCTCGAATTGCTAAAGTACTTTTTGGGAGTTGAGATGGCATGCTCCCCTATTGAAATAGTGATGAACCAATAGTAATATACCCTTGAATTGATATCTAAGTATGGACTTTTTGGATGCAAGCCAACAAATAATCCCATGGAGCAAAATTTCAAATATCCCAATTTGGATTATAATGAGTTCTTATATATAAAAAAAAAAGATACCCCTTTAAAGGACATCATAAGCTATCAACAATTGGTAGGAAGACTAATTTATCTTATTGTAACTCGACTTGACATTTGTTTTGTAGTGCAACTACAAAGCCAATTTATGCATGCACCTAAGGAGTCTCATCGTGAGGCAACTCTTAGAGTACTTTGCTATGTCAAACATTCACCAAGACAGGGTTTACTAATGAAATCCAAAAATAGTCTAAAGCTCTGAGCATATTATGATGCCACTTATGGATCATGTCCTATAAGGCATCGTTCAACAATTGGTTTTTGTATCATGCTTAGGGATTCTTTTATCTCATGGAAGAGCAACAAATAGTCCATAATATCTCATTCATCCACAAAGTTAGAATATTGAACCATGGCATCAACAACATGTGAGATCATTTGACTTCTTGAACTCTTTAAAGATTTGTAGGTACCATTGATTAGACCTGTAAACTTATTTTGTGATAATAAATATACGATAAAGATTGCCATTAACTTTGTGTTGCATGAAAAGACCAAGCATATTGAAATTGATCATCATTTCATCCGTGAGAAGATAGCAACTCGAATAATTTAAACTACACACATTTCCACCTAAGAACAACATGTTGATTTGTTAACCAAGGTCTTCGAAATACAACACCATTTCCTTCTAAGCAAGCTAGGTGTCTATGATTTATATTGACCACCAACTTGGAGGGGGAGGGGGATGTTAGAAATTACAATGTTGCCACTTTCTTTATTATCCATAGAATACATATATAAGGATATAATTGTAATTCTTTATTGGCCATAGAATACATATATAGGGATATAATTGTAATTCTTTATTTGTGATTCTTTAAGAGCCATCGAGTTCCTCTTGTAAAGGTTAGGTAAACTCTCATAGAACACATATTTTTCTATACAAGTTGTTTACATTTTTAGCTTAAATCATTCTTTGATATTTTAAGACAAATAGTATCTTAAAAGTATGAAAACATGATACAATGCACTCTAAGTGTCCAAAAAGCACAATGTAGAGAAAAAAAAACATAGAAAATGGATAAATCTTGTCATTTGATTAACAAGTAAACCAAGTTACAAAGGATTCTCGAGAGAAATTGTTATGAAATAATAGACAAATGAACAAAACAAATGTACATATACAAAAGTCCATATTCAAAATTTGCTCTTCTTGCTATCTTGTGTGTTCAATAACCTCTGTTAGTTACAACTGAGGTGAGGTATAGGTACAAGCTATGCATGTCTCCTCTGACTTTATTGTCTGTGATTGTAAGGGTGCCAACATGAAAGCCACATCAACTTATGTCCAAATAGGCCCCTATAAGTTGGTGGTCGATATGTATTGATGACACCAAGTTTGAAAAAGAGATGATTATGTTGATTGGCTCCCAAAGCCTTAGTCAACACATCTACTAATTGATCTTTCATGCCAACATGATTTGTTTTAACAATTCCATGTCATATCTTTGAATTTATGAAGTGAAGATTCACATATATGTGTTTAGTGTGTTGATAAACTATGGGATTAGCTATTAGTTCCATAGTAGCCTTATTATCACAATGCAATGTAGGTGGATAAGGAACATTGATTCCCATGTCAGCAAGGAGTCCTAGTAGCCAAAGAATTACATAAGAGGTGACTACCATCGCCTGATATTCTACTTTAGTGGATGATCTAGATAATATCCCTTATTCCTTGCTTTTCCAAGAGATCAGAGCATCTCCTAGCATTATGTAGAACCCTATAAGTGACTTTCTTCCAACCTTACATGTTGCATAGTCGGAATCACAATAAGTTCATATCTAACATTTACCTAAAGATGGAATAAATAAACTTGTACCAATATAGCTATTCAAATATCTAACCACTCTAATAGTAGCTTCCCAATGAGAATTTTTTGGCTTGTGCATGAATTATGTTAGATTATGAACTGTGTAAGATTTTTCAGGACATGTGACATTAAGATAGTTCAACTTCCCAATTAGTTGATGATATTTCAAAGAATCCACTAGTAAAGGGTCATTGCCCTATGGAATGTAAGCTCCTTGATCATGCTTAGTAATGGTCAATGATAGGTTGGTGTCCATAGGGTTATTTACTAGTCTGGCTTCCTTAAGTCCCATCTCATCTATCAACTCAAGTATGTACTTTCTCTAACTCAAATGAATCCCTTTCTCGTCTCTTAAGACCTCAACCCTAAGAAAATACTTAAGGTCTCCTAAGTCCTTGACATGGAAAGAAGAATGTAGATATGCTTTCAACTCTTTGATGCCATTAGTATCACTACTAGTAATAAGGATATCACCAACATAAATCATAAGAATAATGATCAGATTACCTCGTTTCTTGACAAAAAAAAATGATGTATCATGCATGGAATCTTGGTAACTAGTTGTAAGGAGTGTTTTAGTAAACTTATCATACCATTGTCTTGCAGCCTATTTAAGTCCATATATGGACCTCTTCAGCTTGCACACCTTCCCATTATTTGCATTCGGATCACCTAATAGGAGTTGCATTTAATCTTCCTTATGTAGGTCCCCTTGCAAGAACACATTATTGACATCCATCTGGTAGATATCCCATTGATTCTAAGAGACTAGTGAAAATGTGCACTTACTATAATATTGATAACTTTATTTTTATAGAGTTATTTTACCTATTTTAGGCAATAAATAACTTTAATAATTGTAAGAAAACATTTGAACTTCTTTTTATTTACTTAACTTTATCTTGTTTATGTAGCACAATGAGGCAAGAAGAAAAGGATTGAACATGGAGAACCTGATGCTTATTGTGTGACAAAATCGTAATATCAAGATCAAGAAAGTCAAGATAGGCTTGGATTTTGGATGATTGTTATTAAATTTTCTATTGTTGTTGGGTTTTCTAAATAAATAGAAAACCCAATTATGTTAGGAATTCAAATCCTAAGTAATTTAGAAGTTCAAAACCCAATTGTTTTAGATCTCTAAAACCCAATTCTACTAGGATAGGAGGTAGGTCTAAATCTAAACCCTATTTAAGAGAAGAGAAGAGGCAAAAGAAAGAGTAGGAGGAAATTGAGCACAACTCAAGAGAGAGGCTAGGAATTCAAGGTTTTCTTGAAAAGAAGACAAAAAGGGTGATAGACTTCTTGTTCTTGGATTCAAGATGCCTTTTTTATTTTTTATTACTATTCTTCCTCATTATTTCTTTATGTTTTAGTTTATTTTTGTTAGAGCTACAATGTAACCTAATTATAATGGTATAAATCTTATGATTATTATGTTATGCAAGATATTTTGTTTATGTGAAGTTACATATTACTGTGTTTAATGCTTTTAAGCGATTAGCTACCATTTGAATGATCTAGTTTGCATATTTGAGACTAACAGGAGATGATATGCAGTTGCTTCTTGTAATGTGTAACCATAAATTAAATATGGATAGACATATAGCATATTGTTTATGTGGCTTTCGGTATAAACTGGGAATATTCATAAATCCTAATGCATTTGGTTTGTTTCAATTCACATATAGAGATATAGTGAGTTAATGAACTAAATAGGTTTGCTATACCTAGACATAGGATAGTAAATAACTTAAAAAGTTTTGCCATCATGTAGATATTATCCCTCTTGCAAGCATACATAATCTACATTAATATCTCACAGTTATGGTGAAATCGGATACTCTAACATATTTCTTGTATTTAGTTTTCTTAGATTTAGTTAGTTAATCTATCATCTATCAATTTGATTTGCTAGATAAATTTTAGGAGTTGTTCACCGTTAGTAATTAATTGATCTAGTAATCACCAATCTCTATGGGACGATATCTTTCTTATCATTATATTACTTGTTCAACATGTTCACTTGCATTTAGAATTTCACTGAACAAGTTTTTGGCACCGTTGTCGGGGATTGGTTGTTTTCCTACTGATTAATATTAATACTGAATAATTTCTAGGTTTAATCTAACTTTTATTTCTTTTAAAAAAATCATTTTTTTTAGTTGTTGAAACAAAAAATCATTTTTTTTGGTTTTAGTTGTCAAAAAGAATTCCTTTTTTTGTTTTATTTTTATTTTGCTTCAATATTTTTTTCTTAAAAAAAAAGAAAAAAAAAGAAAAAAAATCTTTGTTAAGTTGCTATTGTTGAAAGATTAAGTAACAAGGATAGAAAGATATGATGGTACATATAGACTTTTAAAACACTATGTTGCACCAACATTTTGGAATGTTATATCAAACATTAGGCTTGCAAATCAGGCAAACTACTTTGAGATCAAGCCTGTGCACATCAAGATGCTTCAAAACTTTGTGCAATTTAGTGGGCTACTAAATGAGGATCCAGAAGCTCACATTGAAGCATTCCTTAAATTTTGTAACATGATTGGAGATCATGGAGTTACATAGGATGTTATCAAGTTAAGGCTATTTCCATTTTCTCTTAGAGATATAGCTAAAAATTGGTTCTCTTCGCTTTCTGCAAGATCAATTACTACATGGGATGATTTGGCTCAGAAATTTCTTAGTAAGTTCTTTTCTTTCACAAGATTTGCAAAAATGCGTAATGATATTTTCACTTTTGAGCAGATGAATGATGAATTATTATATAAAGCTTGAGAGAGATTCAAAGAACTTTTGAAGATATGTCCAAATCATGGATTACCCACGTGGCTATAGGTACAAACTTTTTATGATGGGTGTAGTATGAATCTTCATTGTGTAATTGATACAGCTACAGGAGGGGACTTACATAGCAAAACACCAGAAGAGGCATTTAATTTTCTAGAAGAGATGGCATTTAATAACTATCAATGGTCTATTGAGAGACTACCAACGCATCAAGTAAGTGGAGTCCATGAAGTAGATACCCTCGCCGACTTACATGCAGAATTGGAAGTGTTCCTAAAGAATAAAGAATGTGAATTTTGTGGTGGAGCACATGAGAGCACATAACGTCAAGTAGGTAACCCTTATGCTCATTATAATGATTATGCTAATTTTGTTGGGATTCCTAGCAAGTCACAAAATGATTATTACTCCAATATGTATAATCCGAGATGGCACAACCATAAAACTTTTTCATGGAGTAACCCAAGTGAGATGAGACTGCAACCAACATTTTGGCAAATAGAAGAGGTGAAACCTAACTTAGAAGACATGATCAGTGAGTTGGCCAACACCACACAGAACATTTTAGAGAGGACTAAAGCAAGTTTTCAAAGAAACAAAGCTTCATTCCAAAGATTAAAGGTGCAAATGAGTCAATTGATCAGCATGATCTTAGAGAATCAGGAGGGTTCTTGGCCTTATGATGTGGAGAAAAGCCCTATAGATACCGTAAAGGCAATAAACCTAACATGTGGCATGCAATTGGGAGAAGATAATGCTGTCATGAACATTTTTTAAAGAAACAAATAAGGATGTCAGCATACAACTTGAGGAGGCACCGAGGAACAACCTTGTTCTAGTAAATCATGAGTCCTTTATGCTTCCAACTCCATCTACCCAAAGATTCCAACAACGTGTAAAAGATAAGCAGTTGTTGGAATTCTTTAATATATCTTTAAAACTGCACATTAACATTTCTTTTGTAGATACTCTAGTTCAAATATCTATTTGTGCAGAATTGTTAAAAGAGACACTGGAGAACAAAAGGAAGCTAGAAGTATATGAGATAGTTATGTTTATTGAAGAATGCTCAATCATTATGCAGCACAAGCTGTCTCTGAAAGTGTTGGAGTTTCATCCTCCTTAAGCAACAACATCTAGGATAGTTTGGCTGAAAACTATAAAGGAAGCGCTTCTTGGGAGGCAACCCAAGCATTTTCATTTTAGTCTTTTGCTAGAAGTTTTGTCACCACCATATCCTCAAAGCCTTACATGGATATGACCTACAATTAAAGGAGTTTTCTTATTCCTATTTCTTCTTTATGATCAATTTCTTCTGTTTTTACATTGAGGACAATGTTTCATTCAAGTTTGGGGGTAGGGAAAGAACCTTTGTGCTAAATTTGATTGAAATTTTTTTTATGTCATGATTACATCCAATGTTGTGAATTCTTGGTGATTCTTTAGAAGATATAAATTTTGTTCAAACTTGCAATTGTGGTGTGAGTTAAGTGTAATTTTGAATATGTTGATCCACCTATTGAGCACTAAAAGTCATTCATTTTTGAAATTATGTGTATTTTTAGAGACCATTCATGTGAAGTATGTGATTTTCTTAAATCTCACCTGGATCTTAGAATTTGTTTGATTTTCTCTTGAAGCGAAATCCTAGGCTACATCTAATTGAGAAAATGATTTAGACCATTCTTTGGATCGTTTGAGCCTTTCAAGCCAACTCTATTTATTTATCACCAGTCACCCTGCTGAGCCTTGATTTTTATCCATTTTTTTTATGACACCCAAATATATATATACCTTTAAGCCTTTGACAAATTATCTTTTCGTCCCACACCCTTGAACATATTGATTTTTAGGATACAAGTATATTTGAGTGAAGAGAAGTTGAGGGGAAGAATGTTATATGAGAAGGATGTTGATTACAATGATTATGTAGCATAATATGTTACTTTTGTGAAAAAAAAAAAGAAAAGGAAAGGAAAATGCAACATCTATCCAAGATTGGAATTATTTTATTGTTTATTGTCAAATTCAAGCCACTCAAGGTTCAGAAACTGGCTTTTGCATAGTAGTTGGATATCATCAGCAAGATAAGATTATAATGGTTACATTTCTAGTCCTAATACTTGCTTTATTAATGCAAGCATGATTGTGGCTTTTGTGAGTGTCAAAATCCAAGTGAAATCAAGTATTTTTGGGAAGAAAATAATAAGAGAAGTGGTGATAGAAAGATCATTTGCAAAAAAAAAAAAAAGTGATGGTAGAAAGTGACAAGAGTTTTTTATAAGATCTTAGAAAGTAATGTGTTCATGGGTGAATTAAGCTTAAATGACTTCCATCTTACCACTAGCCCAACCTTATATTACAAGCTTATAAAAGTCCTATTGATTCTTGGTTAAATGATTGGCCTACATTAGTGGAGAGAGGAATGAAAAGTAAACCTATGAGGTTTGGTTAAAGATTTTGAGAGATTGCATATTAATGTAAATCTATTTGGAGTGCATATAGTTGAAAAGATAAGGATTCACACACACACACACGCATAGTCAACATAGTTAAGAGTCTATATTATCTTATAAAACAATTGTGGTGTTTGGAAGAAAGTTATATTTTTCTTTGAATTGTTGAGTTTGAGCAATTATGAGAAAATTTCATAAAGGGGTTTTGTCTAAAACATATGTTGTTTATTGCTTTTGCTTGAGGACTAACAAAATGTTAAGTTTAGGGGTTTTGATAACTCTATAAAAATAGAGTTATTTTACCTATTTTAAGCAATAAAAAACTTTAATAATTGTGAGAAAACATTTGAACTTCTTTTTATTTACTTAACTTTATCTTGTTTATGTAGCACAAGGAGGCAAGGAGAAAAGGATTGAACATGGAGAACCTTATGCTTATTGTGTGACAAAATCGTAATATCAAGATCAAGAAAGTCAAGATGGGCTTGGGCTTTGGATGATTGTTATTAGATTTTCTATTGTTGTTGGGTTTTCTAAATAAATAGAAAACCCAATCATGTTAGGAATTCAAATCCTAATTAATTTAGAAGTTCAAAACTCAATTGTTTTAGATCTCTAAAACCCAATTCTACTAGGATAGGAGGTAGGTCTAAACCTAAACCCTATTTAAGATAAAAGAAGAGGAAAAAAAAAAAAGAAAATGAGGAAATTGAGCACAACTTGAGAGAGAGGCCAGGAATTCAAGGTTTTCTTGAAAAGAAGACAAAAAGGGTGATAGACCTCTTGTTCTTAGATTCAAGATGCCTTCTTTATTTTTTATTATTATTCTTCCTCATTATTTCTTTATATTTTAGTTTATTTTTTTTAGAGCTACAATATAACCTAATTATAATGGTATAAATCTTATGATTATTATGTTATGCAAGATATTTTGTTTATGTGAAGTTACATATTACTGTATTTAATGCTTTTAAGTGATTAGCTACCATTTGGATGATCTGATTTGCATATTTGAGACCGTCAAGAGATGATATGCAGTTGCTTCTTGTAATGTGTAACCATAAATTAAATATGAATAGACATATAGCATATTGTTTATGTGGCTTTCGGTATAAACTGGGAATATTCATAAATCCTAACACATTTGGTTTGTTTCAATTCACATATAGAGATATAGTGAGTTAATGAACTAAATAGGTTTGCTATACCTAGACATAGGATAGTAAATAAATTAGGAAGTTTCGCCATCACGTAGATATTATCCCTCTTTCAAGCATACATAATCTACATTAATATCTCATAGTTATGGTGAAATCGGACACTCTAACATATTTCTTATATTTAGTTTTCTTAGATTTAGTTAGTTAATCTATCATCTATCAATTTGATTTGCTAGATAAATTTTAGGAGTTGTTCACCATTAGTAATTAATTGATCTAGTAATCACCAATCTTTGTGGGACGATATCTTTCTTATCATTATATTACTTGTTCGACATGTTCACTTGCATTTAAAATTTCACTAAACAAATATGCTTGACAACTGGTGCAAAAATATCATGATAATCAACTCTTTTTTTTTTACTGAATCCCTTTGCCACTAGTCGAGCTTTATACCTCTCCATTATTCCATTTGTATTGTATTTTATCTTATACACCCACTTACATCCTAGGTGACAATTCTACAATATCCCAAGTGTCATTTTCCTCTAATACCTTGATCTCTTGTGTCATCATATCTTGCCATCTAGGATTGCAAACAACCTAATAATGATAGTTTGGCTCAATCCCAATTGAAACGGATGCAATGAAGTGTTGGGTGGTTAGAAGGTGCTCATATGGAATGAAGGCCAAAATAAGGTATTCATATTATTCACTTTCAAGAGCATTAATAGTATAACACACATAATTATTCGACCAAGGTGGTGATCAAATGACTAATGAAATGTTTGGAAATTGTACGAGTTGATGGAATTTGTGGGTTTTTTTTTATAACAAAGGTAATTATAGCTCATCATCATCAGAAAATGTGTCATATGAATACGCAAAAGGTGGTAGAGGTATGGGTACACAATCTGAAGGTAATGCTACAAGTTGTTCAAATTAAGAAAGAATGAGCTTATCAACAGTAGGCAATGAGGTAGAGCACTTATTAGCTAATGTTGAGGGTTGGTGCATTTTTAAGACATCTATGATATGATTAGTCAATGGGACATGTTGGGTAGAATGTGGTCTAGGCTCCAAGTGTGAGAAAGGAAATATGTCTTTATAGAATTTTACACCCCTACAAACAAAGAAATTGTTAGTTTTCGGATTATAGAGTTTATATCCCTTTTGACCAGATGCATAACCCATGAATATCTAGTGTTGGTCGTAGAGCAAATTTGTTTTTATGTCCAACAATGGTGACATAACAAAGACATCCAAAATGGAGGATGACATCTTATTGATAAAGTATGTTATCGTAAGAATGCATTCCCCCTAAAATTTGGTGAGGATGTGACTTTGAAATTTTAATGCATGTACAACATCTAAAATGTGATGGTGTTTGCGTTCCACAACTTTGTTCTATTAGGGAGTATGAACACATGAACTTTCATGTGTAATCCCTCTAGATGAAAAAAGATGTTTTGTGTTTTCAAAAAATCTAAAACATTAACAATTTTGACATGTTTAACTCTGATGTTAAACTAATTCCTTATTAGGTTAAGGAATTCTTCCAATTTTTGGAAAGTCTCACTCTTAACCTTGATAAGGAACGTTCATATTCCTCATGAAAAGTCATCAATAATGGTAAGTAAATACCGTAATTCAGCATGGTTGGGTATCTAATATGGACCCCAAAAGTCAACATGTATCAAATCAAATAATTGTTATGTTATATGATCGCACGTAAGAAAAGGATTGCAAGTTTGTTTCACAAGTAGACATATAGTACAATGCCCATGAATTGTAATATTTTGAAAAGAAAGTTCTTTCATAAATTTAAGTTTTGCATTGGACGTATGTCCTAACCTACAATGCTAAAAGTTTTGGAATAGACATTGTTACATGTTAATAATAAGTGTACAAAAATTAAATAAGGAATAATAGACATTGTTACATCTTTCCTAGTAGGTTGTGTAATAAAATAGTAAAGTTCATTCCTCATTCTACCTAGGCCCTTGACATCACTTGTCAAAAGGTCCTAAAACACATAAAAATTGGTATAGAGTATGATTTGACAATTATTTTCTAAAAAAAAAAATAGAAACAAATATCAAATTAAACTTGAAATCAATAGTATATAATAGTGTTCAATTTGAAATGCTTAGAGATGTGAGTGTTTCCAGTGTAGGTAACCAATGCGCTATCACCATTAAGAAATTTAACTTTCTAGATCTAGATGCACATGATACAATAAAGTGTAAGCAATTCAAATTGGTAGTAATATGATCACTTGCTCCTAAATCAATTATCCAACATCTATTTAAGAAAATGAACATACCTTCAACCAAATAAGCATGGTTATCCTAAATGTTGTCTTTGAGGAACTTGAGAAATCAATTGTAGTTGGTCTTAGAGATGAACACTTGATAGGAATTCTTAGTTACCAAAGTGGCTTAGGCTTCCCTTTTGTAGTTCTTGTGCCTGAGAGGAAATCCATTTAATTTGTAATATTCTTTGCACTTATGGCCATAATTCTTGCAATAATCACATTGAGGGCTGGTGATGTGATAGCAATTTTCCCTTTTATGATTTTTATTACCATAAATTTCATATTTTTCAATTAGGGGCCCCTTAAATGACATGTTGTTAGCCCTAAACAAACAATCATTGTGCATTGCTTTGAGTGTGAACAACACATTGTTTACGAGAGGCATTGACTACACTAAAGTCAACCCAATAGGCATCCTTACCATAATAGGTCTTGGGTGAGTGGCCAAGCTAATTGCATTGGGTGAAGGTTTCACCGCAACAAAGGTAAAATCTCTAGTTATCTTCCTTACCATTGTCCAATGATACTCAACCTTACTATGCATAAAATAGGCCTTAATCACATATGGAAGCAACTACATCATGAAAATTTTCTCCCTAAGGCCTTAATAACTATCATCTAGGCCATGCATCATCTAGTAGAATTTTAAGGTTTCCTAGTACTCCTTCCATGGTGAAAAAGTCATCATCAATGGTGAAACAAGCTCCATTATGGACTCATATTCCTCCTAGAGCTATTGGAGATAGCCAAAATAGGTGGAAGTCAACTCACCCCTTTGTCGGATGTGCCATAATTAGGTAATTAGGTCATAAATGTGGGATGGGTCAACTTATTGGTAGCAAGCATAGAGCTCTAACTACATTTTTGCAATCAAAAGAGTGTAAATTAGCTCATCGTGAAGCTCCTTGAAGATTGAGTTAAGGATCTATCCACAATAGGCATGATTATAGCATTCCCAAATCAACAAAAAGGGAAACCCATACCAAAAGGCCCATTAATAAATACTAACTTGTTCTTAATTAACAACGCAATGGTCATCGCCTTGTACCAAAAGGCATAATTGGAGGTCCTGGTTAATTTCATAGTCACTAAACTGAGCAAATTGGTATCCCCATTAGGCAAATAGAGCAAGTAAGTGAACAAACAAAGCAGTCATCGCCCATGACTAAGGCAAGGCTACAACAACATTGTTTATGTTGAATGGTAGAATGGCATCGTATAGAAGGCTTTAAAATGATGTTGTATAGAAGGCCTTGATTAACAAGAAAACCAAGTTACAAAGGATTCTTGAAAGAAATTATTGCTAGATAGTAAATGAAAGAACAAAACGAATGTACATGTACAAAAGTCGAGATTCAAAATATGCTCTTGTCATTGTCTTGCATATTCTATAGCCTCTATAAGCTAAAACTAAGGTGAGATACAAATGTAGGCTATGCATGTCTCCTTTAACTCTATTATCCATGACTGTTAGGGTGCCAACGTGGAAGCCACATCAGCTCATGTCCAAACAAAGCAAGAACATATACAAAAATGTAAGTTTGTGTGTCCATGCATCCATCAAAATATAAATCTATGTTGAAATGTGGCTCGTAATTTGCCACAACCTAAAATTTGTAGGCTGGTAGCTCCACAAGATAGGCATGCACTCATCTTTATGATTAGTGCAAGGACTTGGTTAAAATAGTGGAGCATGAAGTGCGGCCATTTCCTACATAATCTTGATGCTAGAAGTTCTCCAACATGGCTTCAATATTGGTGAGTTGGTTAAACAAGTGAATGGTTAATTTTGGCAATTGGTATTTAAGAAAAACCAAGAAAGAAAAAAAGAGATCAAGAGAGAAAAATATCATACTTTTAATTCTCTTAATGTTGATGATTTTCTCAATGGAAAAGAAAAAAGGCTCAATAAATCTACTAATGACAATGAAGGTAATATTGTATCTCATTTACCTTTATTTCTTGATTTCTATGTCAATTAACATGCGATGCCACACTTCCGTCCCAACATTCTTACACAATAGATCCATTCAAAAGCAAATATAAGATGAAAAAGAGGATTTACCATCAAAAATTTTGTTAGTTTTCGTTATGATAAGTCAATGTACTGATCTATCTTTGCCTAAGACTTAGGAATTTGGTGGCTCTTCATCGCTCCAAACACCATATCAACCATCTTCTTTACAATGGTCTTAAATGCCTCCCTACTCATATTACCTTGTCACCATGATGGCTTAAGAACCTCTTTTACAAACTCTACAATGGCAATCTTGAAATGTCTCATTGATCTAAAACCTTTTTGCTCTTTTTGCTCTTCCTAGGGCACTTAAACTAATCAATCTCAATTTCATCCCTAAGCATGTTAGCTATATTAACAAGATTACTTGGGCTTTTATTCTAAATAGCACCCCCTTCTACATTTCCTATCTCAACATATTCATCAATATGTCTCTTTTGTGGAGGATTTAGGATCACAACCTCTACCTACAAGTAATCAGCCTAGTTAACCTTTTGGCAACACTAGCCCTTGAGGATACACTTAAGAAGGAAATTCACCAACTTGTGTATAAGTAGTTTTATTGCTAGGGTAGTGTGTAACAAATGTCTAGGAACTAAAGCTAAGCAAGTGACTCCTGAAAATTGATAAGAAACACTTAATGTGGTTATCCCTGCATGAAAGCTTGAATCATATGGGTGGTCGTGAAGGTGATGAGGAAGGGCAAAAGGTACTAGGGGCTACAAAATATTGAGAATGTTGATTGGGTAATGGACTACCCCAAGGATGAAAGCTTTCCCCAAAAGCATATCCAAATGGAAAGGAAACACTCTATGGTGTCAAGTTATGATCCTTCAGCAACTATGGCAAATGTGCAACATTGTCCCTTTGTTAGATTGGCAAATGCAACTTATATGGATGGTGTGAAAAGTCCATGATGGATATAGTATTAGATGAGTTTTGGGGAGCTAATGGTTTTGCATTTTTTTTCTTCAATAGCTAGCACTTCCTACACTTTCATTGCAACTCTAGCACTCTCATAGTTAACCATACCATAATTGAATATTTCACTCAAAAGGTTAGTACTTGACTTCCCATTAAAAGAAAAAAAAAATGTACAAGAGCATGTTGCATTCTTAGCATAAATTGAACTTAAGAAAGTAGAAAAGTTATTCAGTGAAATAGTTGGATTCTTTCCATATAAGATGGATTGAAGTAATTTGAGAAAAATAAAGGAATTAGAGCCAAAACTTACGGAACATTTTGTTATAGCAGCAAAATAGTTACTTAGAGATAAGCTAAGTGAGAATGGAATGATCATTAAAAACAAGGCAAGACTACTAGCACACGTTTATATTCAAGAAAAAAAAATAGTATATGATGAAACATTGCCCCTATAGTTAGAGCAAAAGCTATTAAAACCCTTTTGCATTCTATTGAAATTTTAAGCTGTATCAAATAAATATAAAAAGTGCACTTTTAAATAGCATAATAAATGATAAGGTATACGTAAAACAAAAAATCCTAACTATACGTATAAATTGACCAAAGCTTTATATAGATTAAAGAAGCTTCAAGAGCTTATTATGAAAGATTTATTAAAGAATTTGATACTACATTATCTATGAAGGAAAAGACTATTATATTCTCATTATACAAATCTATGTAGATGATATTATTTTTAGTGCCACTAATAAGATTTTTTGCAAAGTTTGCTAAGGTGATGTGAAATGACTTTAAAATAAGCATTAATTTTTGCTTGACTTACAAATTAAAAAAAAATGAAATCTTTATTTGTCAAGCTAGTTCATTAATAAGCTAGACAAAAATTTGAAGTTAGAGGATGCTAAATTAATGCCAACACCTATGAGCACGTCAGTCAAACTTGATATAAAATGAAGATTAGTTAATTGATCCTAAATTCTATAAGAGCATTATAGGATCATTGTTTTATCTCCCTGTATTTAGACCAAACATACTATTTAATGTGGGCTTATATGCAAGATTTGAATCATATCCTACCAAAGCACATTTAATATCGGTTAAGAGAACTTTTTAAGTATGTTAAAGGCGCACCAAATCTTGGTTTATGGTAGTATAGAAACATTAATTTTGACATAAATGCTTATGGTAATATTGGTTACATGGGCTATAAGGTGGTGCTTGGACATTATATAAGTGATTGTACTCGCACTTCTCCATATCTTCTCATTACTTATTGAAAGAAAACTTATCCTTACATCATCATGCTTCTGATTTTTCTTATCCTATCTTTAACGATGCCTGATTTTTTTTTTTTTGGTTGTCCTTATCCATGTTCTTTCTCGATTGTATAGGGTTGGAATGTGTAAGGCAAAGGTATTTAAGTGAAAAAGGATTTAGGAATGAATGGAGAGAATGGAGAGAGAGAGAGAGAATTTCATGGGAGAATGAGAGAATGGAGAGAAAAGTGTTATGCCAAAGCTTGGTTCTCATTTCATGCCAAGGACCTCTATATATAGAGGTTTTACAACTAACTTTCTTATAAGACTCACCTAACTTTCTTACTTTTACTTTTAGGTAAAGCTAACTTTCAAAATGGCATCCCATTTTCAAAATTTGCTTTTTGACCACCTAACTTTTTACAAAGGTTGAATCCTACGTGGAGTCCTTACATACACTATCATAGACTAGCACACATCACACCACACAAAAGTAAGACTATTAATTATACATAGAGAATCCCATCGGATCAGCATCATATCTTGATCATGCTTCTAGTAGGATGTCCAAATTATGATCTTCCACATCAATGTCAAGTCCCTAAAGTTCATGATTGATTTCACGTGCCCATATTCCTTCTTGATTTGTGAGATGGATTTCTTTAGCCACGATCTTAGGTGCAGACTCCTCTTCAACAACTTCAGACTGAAAGTCATAGGACTCTGGATTTGGAGGATATGGAAAATTTAAATCTTTAAAAGTCTCCATTCAGAAATCTTCATCAGTGATAAAATGAAAAGCTTGTGCCCTCCTAAGATAGAGTCGGTAATGCTCTGGAAATAGGATTTTGGTCTTGTCTGCATGTTTGTCTTCATTGAAAAAGAAAGGATTAAATAGCTCCTATGGTACTATTGCAGGATGTATGTTATTGACATGGCACATTGCTTCCCGGATGTTCTTCCAGTTTCTGTGATTGGAACAATGGATATTGTTGAAAGGGTGTTGATGGTACTTTCCTAACAAGGATTTGGATGGCAAAATATTTACACGTGACTTTTCCTTATCCATGTAGAGATGGTCTTTAAGATGAAATGTCATGAGGATATAAGAACAGTCTGTCATATGCATGAGTTCTTGTAACCAATTTGCCTCAATAGAGAATAGGAAGAGCCATTTGCGAAAAAAAGGACTTTGGTTTCTTGTGGGAAATCTTCTCAGAAAATTGGTCAACCATGGTTTATAAAAGATCATGCCGATTCTGTAGACTTGAGCAAGATACCATAATAGACAAAAGGCTTCCTTCGGAAACGATATTGTGTGTAAGCATGGGACATAGAAGACATTGAGAAAAGGATAGGTTGGATGCCAATCTATCCACTGGACTGGAAAGCTTGACACACCATAACGCCTAAGAAGTATCCTTTGGTAAACATGGATCCTGGTAACAGTAAACCTAAGTAGAGCATCATCAGTAATGCTCCCTTTTATTGTAGTAGGTAAGAGATCCAATAGCTCGACTAGTACTTGTTTTGGATTATCGGGAGTTTTTTCTTCCATAGTTTCTGCAATTATGTAGGAAGATGAGGACATTTGTGAATGGAAAAGGTGAAGGGAGGTTTTGTAGGTCGAGAAAGGAAATCACTCAGGACATTGTGCTTTCCTTTGATATGCCTCACCTCAAATTTATATTGGCTAAACCAGTTGGCCCAGCGTAACAATTATGGTTGGGGGATTACCTTTTACTTGAACTGTAACATTTTTGGGAATGCTGAGCAGTTCATTTCAATCAAGAACTGGTAACCGATAAGATGGAATTGAAACTTTTCAATCCCCTTTTTTACCGCCAAAATCTCTTTAAAAGTAGAGTGATAATGACGCTCAAATTCTTTGAACGCACCACTTTTGTATCCATAAATTCTTCTTTTCCCATTTGTCTCTTTTAGCAAGATCACCCCCCAATAGAGATCACTAGCATCAGTCTGCAGTACTCTTTTGCCTTTATCTGGAATTTAGAGTGGTGGCAGCTTTTAAGCTAACACTTTTAGTGTCTAGACACATCGAGTATGCTTCAGATTCCATGCTGGGGGTTCTTTTTTCAATAATTGGGATAATGGTGCGGTGTATTCTGCTACTTTTTTGATAAAGTCTGCCATGTAGTTAATGATACCCAAGAACTATTGTACTTGCTTCACTGTCATATCTGCATCGAGAAATTCAAGCAACTGTGAGGCCACATGGGGTTGTAGTTCGTATCTGCCTTTTGAGATTTTCATCCCAGGAAAATCAACATCTGGCATGCCGATTATCATTTTTCTTTCTAACAGCATGATCTCATATCTTTGCATTAATTCATAGAACTGTTTGAATAGATCTATATGGGATTCTTCATCTTTTGAGAACAATAGGATATCATCAATGTAGACTAGGGCATGATGGAGAACTAGACGAAGGATCTTCATCATCATTCTCTGAAACAGGGATGGTGCTACCTTCAATCCAAATGGCATTACTGTCCACTGGAAATGAGAATTTGGAATGCAAAAAGTTATCTTGGGCCTTTCTTCAGGTTTTATTCCAAGTTGCCAAAAAACCTGCCTTAAGATCAAACTTGGAAAAAATATGGGCCTCTGATAATTAAGCAAATAATGTAGAACGGTTTGGCAATGGAAACTTATCATTAGTGAGAAAATGATTTAAAGGCTTGTAATTGATTACCAGCCTCAATTTTCCTCTTACCTGCTCTGTTCGTTTATTGACATAGAATGTTTCACACGCCCATTCTGACTTTGTTGGTTCAATTAAGCCATCAAGCTAGAGTTGTTGCAGCTCAGCCTGAGCTAATGCCAAATGCTCAAGATTCATGCCTTTGTGACTCACTTTTGTTGGATTAATATCTTCATTCCGTTTGAACGGAAGTGTGATGAAGAATTCCTCATTTTGCCATAATGGATTGGGATGTTTTTTAAGAAAGTCTATATGGCCTTCAGCACAATTAGTCTCAACAATCTTTATCTTAAGTTGTTGTAAGCCATTAGAGATATGGAACAGGTTTGGAACTCCTATCCATGGGAGTAAATGTCCTCCAATCTTCATACCTTCTAAAGTCCAACAGACATTTTTGAGATTGGGAATAATATCAAACCCAATAAGAACATCCTTGTCGAGTAGATCAGTGCCATAGAACGTTGCTGTGAATTGAAAACCAATAATGAGCTTAAGAGTGACTAGCTTACTCTTAAGAGTAACCTCAAACAGTTCATCATTGGCAGTTTGAAACATTCAGGAACATTTCTTCCAGTAGGCTTGTGGCAATGCTTCTAGCTTCATGAAACTAACCATAAAGCCTATATCAAAGAAGGCTATGACTTTGACTGGCTTTTCATATTTTTCTGGAATAATCCAGACTTGTGTTGATGGAGTGATCTGATTTTTAATCTTGAGAGAGGACAAATCTAGATCCATAATGTAAGCAAAAGTGGATATCATGTAGTAGTGATAGTCTTCATCTTCATAGGAGGAATCTCCAAAGTCAGAGTCGGTGTCAAAATATTCCTCTGCTACTTTGAGAATTGTATCTAGCCCTGTTTGTCTTCTTCAAAAAATATAGATTCAAGATCAACATCCTTATCCCATGGTGTAACTTGATGGAGAGAATCAATAAGTTGAGCTCGCTTCTTCTTCTATGGACATTGATCTGCAAAGTGGCCTTTTTTCTTGCAAACAAAACACTTAGTGTCTCGCTTTTTCCCTTTGAATTTTTTCTTCTTAAAGAACCAAAATCTCCTTTTCTTCTCTTTTCCATAGGATTGCTTAGAAAAATGCCTAAACTTGGCCTTATGGTGCTTTTTCTGAGAAGGACAATAACAGTTTTTATCTAAGCCTTTGCACTTGATTTGCAAGTCTGGTCTATGGCAACTAGAGTGGATAATCTTCCCCATAAACTAGAGATTTTGGATGAACTCATACTTGTTACATAGTTGGTCCAGTGCAATCAAGGCCTATTGGTATAATCGACCAAGGAAGGTTGCTTCAAGTGGAACTTTTGCCATGTTAAGATTCTACAGTATTTTTTTCCCCAATGGATCAGGGAGAGAATTCAGATAGGCTTGTTTGAGATTGACATCATCAAAGCCACCAACCAGATAAAATCTTTCTAAGAACATATTGTAATGCCACTCCAGGTCTTTTCTACTAAATGAACAACACTTGATCTTTAGCAATTCTTCTCCGGCTTGTTCAATAGAATCTCCCTAAAATCCTAAGAACTCGGTGTGAATGAGTCCAAAGAAATGATTAATGTCGTTGGATGCACGAACTTCATCTTGTCTATGACTTCCAAGATTAAACCACCATAGTTGTAGGCGTCCATGGAATTTTACAATTACTCTATCCATTGCCTGAGCAAAAGTAGTACCTTCCTTTCTTAGCTCAATACCCATGTAAGAATAAATCTGGAGCAATTTATCCTTCCATTGGTGGGCAAGAATATCGTCCAGGGAAATAAGAGGAATATCTCAAGCATATGTTTCTGAATGATTAGAAGCAATAGGCACTGCTTTGCGCTGTGGCCTTTTTGTACTTGTCTCTTCTTGAGATTCAGGTTAAGTAATTGTTGGCTCTTAAATTTTCATCAGCAAGTCACCAATCCAAGTGTCATCATCATTAGAAACATTGTCCAAAATACTGAGGACTTTAGGTTCTTTTGGAGGAATAGTTCTTCCAAAAAGGTAAAAATAGGATTTTGACAAGTCAATACTTTGTCATCTTTGATATAGAGTCCCTTTTGCTTTCGGTCATGAAGGGGTGGAGTTGGAGATCTTTGTCATTCAAAACGGGTATCATGGCCAACATCATGGATGTAACTGTTAGGAAATCCAAAAGATAGAAAACTAGGCTCAAATGGTGATGTAGTGGGTAAAGGTTGGTAAACTTTTGAGGGTTGTATAGAACGAAAGGAAGGGAAAAAATGGTCTATCTGGGGTTTTTCTCTTTTCATGGTTTCTAGCTGGCATTTCAGGTGATTGAGTTCAACTTCTTTTTCACGAAAAGCTAGAGAAAATGCACTAATTCGCTTGGCTAGGTTGGATAACTCAGCATTCACCTGATCAATATATGTTTGGCACCTCATCATGACATCATGTGAAATTTGGAAGCCTCGATCCAGTTGTTCTGAAATCTGGACTTGCCCCCATGCTATCTGCTTTAACATCTTATTTTGTGCAAGAGCATTCTCAGACTACTAGTCCAGAGTTACTTCTGTTGCAGTAATGGGCTTTCTAGTACCATCAAACTGAATGGTAGTTGTTGGGATCTTCCAAACATGTCTCGTCTTTTGTTGCTCATCTGAGTATTCAAGTGGAGGAAACTCAGCTTCATAGGTGATAGAGTTAGGATCCATGCCTTCTGGAGTCCATATCATATTTACTTCTGGAACCTTGCTATAGTACTTTTTGGCTGCTTGCTTGTTGACTTTGTAATCTAGCCATGCCTTAGGTGGTCTCTTTGGGTCACCATAAAGCACATAAAACTCAAACTTTTGCCTGTTGGTTCACCCAAAGTGTCTACTGCTAGGTCACCTTCTTCATATAACTCCTTGAGTTCTCGTTGACAATAACCAAAGTTACTAGAGTCTAGATTATCTTCTTCTTTTAGGTCATACTCAAGACATGCTTGGCAGCTACATTCTTCAAAGTACTTGTGGCCATCTTCATCTTAACCAACATAAACAGCCTTCCCGTCCCTGTCAAAGTAGAGGATAGGAAGGTCTACATCTGATATTGAATAGGCAGTAGAAAATGGTGTGAGTGAGAATGAAGAGGATGGTTTTTCTAACAACTCTTTGCCTTTTGGAAAAGTAATAGAAACTTCTCCATTGGATAGTGTTTTGAAAGATGGATCTTGACTTGCAACTGGTTATGTAAACTAGACTTTTCTTTCATAGGTGGTGATCCATGATTCTTGCAATAACTTGACCAACTCATCATGTGGAATTTTCCTTGGGACATACACGTGATTAGACACATGTGCGAAGTCATACTTGACCAAGAGAGCTTCACCATTTGTATTGTGAGGAATGGCGGCATCAAAAGAATGGTTTTGAAGATGATACGCCATCTGGTAGTGTAACGTTGCTTTGGTAGCATTAGCAACTTGGGGTGCTCCAGGGATCTGGACTTGGACAATAAGACAGCGGCACAGATGTGGATCTAACAAAGGAACACAATAGTTTGGATAGATAGTGAAAGTGAATGTCCCTTGATTCAAGGTAGTCTCCAAAGTTGCTATGCAAGCATCACTGTAGTATAAAAATCTAGAGTCAAGAAGAGCAATCCTTGCTACTAGAGGCATTCCTTTTCTACCATTGAAGGAAAGGTATAGTTTAACAACTCCAAAATAAAGGTGAGTATAACCTTAGCAGAGTAAATCTAAGGAATTTCTGAAAGGATTTCAAGGACAACTTGTTGCTCTACATCTGTGATTTCAAGAGCATTCATATGAAAAGAAGAGGACTAGATGAGTTCTTTAATGTTCTTAGATTTAGACCTGCCAAAGAGGTGTTTGACAATAACCTTTTTGTAATCATTCTTAAGAACTCGGTAAGGATTGGGGATAACATGGTCAAAGGTTTGTGGGACAAGATCATCCTGAAGGATATACTCAACCTCATAGAGATGGTCAAGTGATTTAGTGGATAAAAAAGAGTCTCTAGGCTTGCTAAAAGAAGGAAAAGCAGTAAGAACTTTAGAGTTTTTAGAGGATTTTGAAGAGAAAGTGACAAGAGATTTTTCATAGGAAATAGAGATGCTTAGAGTCTCAGAGTCTCATATCCTCAACCAAAGAGATCTTTAAGTACTATTACCTCCTGGCAAAAGAAAAATGCATAGATTTTCGTTAAACTATCCAACCTCCCTTCAAGGGTCATGGTTTGCATAGATAAACTCGCCCTTTAAGGTCACGTATTGCTAGGACAAAACTTTCAAGTCCCTTTAAAGAAGGATTCACCCATTTATGCATGCGATAAATAAATGGCCTTCATGGCCTAAACAAACTCACAACAACCTTTTAGGGTTAACACTTCCTTTCAAGGGTCTGCAAAAGCAATCTTTGCATATTGTTTCTTTGCAAAAACAAGCAATCTTTGCATGATGTTTTCCTATAGAGAGAAAAGGACAGCTCTTCAAGTACTGCACATCTCTCTTAAGTCAAGAAGCAATAGGACAAGAATCACCCTAAGGTGAGAAATGAAACTCAAAGAAAGAAAAAGTTAAACTATCATCGCCTTTTATGTTGAGGAGGCAGGCAAGGTGCAGCACGCTCCTCATGCGCGCTGGGGCCAGCATTTTCTGACAGCCTGGCCGACAGGCTAAACGTCGACGAAGCAACCGGGTAACGCAAGGAAATCAAATAAGACAGCTGGCTTTTGCTCCGACCAGCGGTCCACGTCAATTTTGCATGACTATATGTCTGAACACCCTTTCGGCGCCTTGGGATACGGTTTGTTGTTCTACGTGGTTTGTAATTCAACAACACAGAAGGGCAAATGATTGAAGGCATTCAAGGGAGATATGGGATCCACGGTCTGTTTACGAGACCACAGCAAACGGTATCCTAAAGATTGACAAATGCGTGCCACGACTTGAAGAGAAGAGAACAAGAATGAAATGATTTAATAAATGAATGTTCAAGCTTTATATCACCTCAGATGCTTAATCGTATTGGCTAATGAGAATGGTGTAATGGAGCTTGACGGGGTGGGCACTAAAGCTCTGATGCATCTGGCTTAAGCCTAAATGGCCCGAATTAATGCTCAAGAAATTGGTCTGACGTCCCATCAGTGCTCATAAAGGGTTTGGTTCGGTTTGGTTGGTTAAGAAACCACAAAAGGGACGACACGGCCACCACCATTGACTGTTGTCATCACATCCAACGATTAAAATGACTTGCAAACTGTTTCAACTTTTGGCTGAAGTATAGTTAAGATAATAAATTTATGTGAGAGATTTTGCAAAATGAATGTTTTGAGTTTAAATTTTATTAATTAAATTTCTAATTAATCTGATATGCTTCGAGACAGGTTGTTAATTTTACTTTTAAATTATCAAATGAAGTTTAATGGGGTTCTGGTAAAAAAAAAAAATACTCGACTGCATAACACGTGGCAAGATATGGTTCTTGTTGCCACATCACGCACCCCCATCCCGCAGAATACATAGAGCTCCGACTTTCCGGGTTACTTTAAAATACGCATCCCAAGCTCCTTTCCATATTTACTCGTTTTCTCCTTCACATTTTCAGAGTCTCTCTCCTTTGTATCTCTCTCCCCGTCTCTCCGGCGCTCCTACTCCTTCCGATCAAATTATCCTGAGGACCCAGCCGTTGTCTGATCGAGATTATTGTGATTCAGTCGATCCTCTACCCAAAACAACCATGAATCCCGAATAGTAAGCTTTACTCGTCGACAATTTTTTTTTCTTTTTTCCTTTTTTGCCCTTTCTGTTTTTAAGGCTTTTGAGTTCTATTCCCTTCTCTATGCTGTTTGAATTTCATGAATTTCTGGTCGAACTCATTTAGATCTGTGAAATTGTATTGTTCAAGGGCTTCAAAATTTCGTCTTTTTCTTTTCTTTTCTTTTTTTTCTGTTTAAACCCCACTGTCGACGTTTCGATCTAATTCCCCGTTGATGACTTGTGCTTTTGGAATTTGCAAACAAGATTTGGATCTAGATGGTTGGGTGCCAGATCCGTTGACCCGCTTCGATCAATTGTTTGAGGTTTTCAGGAACTTCTTTGTTATGATCTGATTGCGTATGAGTTGCAATGTCTCTTTGCATATATGTCATTTTGTATCTCTCTTACCGAGTTGCTTACAAATATGAATGCAAAATTAGTTTAAGATTGGAAAGTTAGCTAATTGCTCCAGTCCTGAATTTTATTTATTTGTCAATGTAAAAATTCGGAAGGTGGAATTAGGAGTCATAGAGATTTGTTTGAATGCTTCTAAGTTGGGGAAATCGCGTCTGCTGCCGGTGTAATTGGCTGTACCAGTAATATGTTATGCTGGAAAAACTTAGAACAAAAAATTGTGGCTAGTTGATAGTAAACTGTTTTCTAAGTCCCTTTGTTGTGTTGATGCTCTTCATGATGCTAAGAGTTGTGTAGTATCCTGGGAATTACGAATTTGTAAAATGTACTCGTGGAAAATTTACATACTTGAGTATGGATTTTGATCAGCAATGGTGTACAGAAATGTCGTGTGATGCACTTGATAATGCTTGTTGGGTTTTGTCAATTTCTGTGGATATTATACATGCATATCGATAGTGTACAGTTATCATTTGAGATTTCATCCTGGCTTTGGATGCAGTCTTTGTATGTGACGTGGTGCAATTCATTTGCTTGGGTGAATGATTTTGTGGCTTTTGTTTTGCATTTCAATTTTTACATAGAGGTGACGGTGTTTTTTTCTTCTCTCATGTACAGCGACTATTTGTTTAAGCTTTTGCTTATTGGAGATTCTGGTGTTGGAAAATCTTGCCTGCTTCTGAGGTTTGCTGTAAGTTCTTAGTGCACTTTGGTCTTATCTTCTATTAGCCTGCTCTATATTTTAATTCCGGAAAGAAAAAGTCCATTCCTTCTGCTCTGCTATTTTTGCGAGAACCAGTAATTGACTCAGTACATTGGCGTGTTGCATCTGAAACTGTGAAGTTTAAACATCAACATCGAATGCAGCATAGCCAAAGGAAAAAACATGGCTTGTCATGCTAATTGACAGGAGGTCTTGTACTAAATCTGATAAACAAACCCACGTTACTTAATGCTTTGCTGACCGAATTTTCTGGTCCAAATTATGACAATCTCTGTCAATGGAACAGTTCTTGTATATTAAATTTTATGTTCTCTGTTGTGGACAGGACGATTCATATCTGGATAGCTACATAAGCACAATTGGAGTTGACTTCGTATGTATCAGTTCTTCAAATAGTTGGCATGAACCATTGATATTTGACATAAACATACAGCAATAACAATTGTCTACTCTCTGTTATGTAGAAAATTCGGACTGTGGAACAGGATGGGAAGACCATTAAACTCCAAATTGTAAGTTGATGAATTCCATTGAATTGAACTTCTAATGCTGTTAATTGCTCATCCTGTTCTTGAGATATGCTTTTCTCTCTATTGATGAAGATGCCTAATCCAAAAAGATTTTTTAATATTTTGAAATGTCTAAACTCAAAGTTAGTACTAAATGTTAGTAGATCCAACGAACTGGTGTTGTAGTTTGAGTGGGACGTGCCTAGAAAGAGAAATTGAAGGCATGTTCCCTTTTGGGAAATCTCCATCGTGTTATTGTAAATAGCCTAGCTCATTTATGCTGTTCTCTGAACATTCAGTGGGATACTGCTGGTCAAGAACGTTTCAGAACAATCACTAGCAGCTACTACCGTGGGGCTCATGGGATTATTGTAAGTCTAAATCTTCAATTGCGTATGCTTGCATCTGTCGTGTTTCTCGGTTGGCTCCTCTTGTAAGAAATCTGTCTAAAGCTGACGGCTTTTTGGATAGGTTGTATATGATGTGACAGATCAGGAGAGCTTCAACAATGTGAAGCAATGGTTAAATGAAATTGACCGCTATGCAAGCGAAAATGTGAACAAGCTTCTAGTTGGCAACAAATGTGATCTCACTGCAAATAAAGTCGTGTCGTATGAGACAGCTAAGGTAAGACAACTAAAAGGGCAGGTTTTCCGATGTATCTGTTGAAAGGACTCTTTTACTCCAATAGTCCCCAACGTATGTATGAACTTTATGTTTCCTTTGGTAGGCATTTGCGGATGAAATTGGTATCCCCTTCATGGAAACAAGTGCTAAAAATGCGACTAATGTAGAGCAGGCTTTCATGGCCATGGCTGCCGAAATTAAGAACAGGTACTGTTTGTGCACAGCCTTTATTCAACCAAAATCTGTCAAAATCTGCTAGTTTGGTTGACTAAGTAATTATCTTCATACCTTGTACGATGATGGTTGACCTTTTATCATTTCTGCTGGTTCTTTGTCTGCAGGATGGCAAGCCAACCCATGAACAATGCTAGGCCTCCTACAGTGCAGATTCGGGGACAGCCTGTCAACCAGAAATCTGGTTGCTGCTCTTCTTGAAGGGAAGAAGTAATAGGGGGTTTGTGATGTTTGTCTCTGTTTCTGTTGCTTATAAACCTAGCCCTCTTCCTAATACTTGAAATGAAGAAGATTGTTAATTTACCTGTCAGTTGTCCAGCACTTATGTTGAATTCCATTCTTTCGAATGTATTTGATTCTAAAAATATTGTACAAATTAGGAATGTTGGTGAACAGCTATGGTTTCATCTTTGGTGCGCCTTCTGGTTTTACGTTTTATGGGGTAGTATTTACCTTGCAAAAAGCAAAATTTTTCTTCTGAAAAGCTCTCAGTAAAAAACATGTTCCGGTATACTAATTATTACTTATTGAAACCCTGGAAACATATTTTTCTGTGTTCGACAGCATCATGCTAGATTTAACATCTTCTCACATGCAAGATTTGTTTTATCTACATCTTAATGAGGATGACATCAGCCCCGGTGGGGTCTAGAGATGAGGAAAGACATTAAGTGAGACACAGCCGCTAATTTTAAATGTCTTTCTTTGAATCCCGATTATAATGCTATCAATAACAATTGACAACATTATGAGGCAACTAAATATGGTATGGACTTTCGTGTAAGTACGAAAGATTTCATTGCCTCACTAAAAACCTCAGAAATAAACAAATTCATGGGTCATCCGCAAATGGAATTGGGTCATTTGGTTTACCATCAACCTCATCCTACTTTTTATTGAATATTGAGTCGATACTGTAACGACATAATTAATCATGCTAAAGACTCGTCTTTGATAGTAATTCTCATGATTTCGAAGACTAAACCACTTCAATATGGGCTATACGGCTCTATGTGATTTTATATTTATAACCCCATGGCAGTGAGAGGCGGACTAACACCTTAGAACACATAAAAGTAAATAGCCAAAAACATATAAAGTTAATACACCGAGACCCCCACCGAAAAAAGATAAAAAGAAGAGACCTGAAAATAATAGTATTCGTGGGAAGGATTAGATAGGAATATCTGAATGAAAAGCTTGTAAAGGACCCCAAGGAAGATCACACGAGAATCATAGGTTGCTGATTAAAATCTCTTATGTTCTGCGTTAATAAATTTAGAGAGGGAAGTATGTAACAAGCTAACTCCAGACCTTTACTTTGGTGGAGTTGTAAATATATATTTCAAAATAGGTTTGACCATATACAGCGATTATTGGAATATTTTATTTCAAAATATTTTGAGATTTCTTAGTTTAAAACTTTCTTTTTAACAACGTTCTACTTTTGGAAATATCATTTGTGCTTATGGTATGCCGAGGTGCATCATTAGAATTTGGGGATTTGAGTGGTTAGATCAAATCTAAGAGTCTCAAAGTTTAAATGAAATATTAATTTGGGTTTGAAAATGGAATTTTCTTTCCTATTTGAAGGTAAGAGTTCATTCCCTACATTAGAAAACTTAATTTTACAAGAAGTGAATCAAATATTAAAGATTTTAATCTTAAAAGGATATTTCTAAGATTCTCAGTGAGGTTACCCTTTTTACTTTATCTAGGAATTTAAAAAAAATAAAAAAAAATAAAAAAAAATAAAAGGTTGAATATGACTAAATAACTTAGCCCTAGTACTTTTGATCCTATGCAATTTCCCGTTATTTGGGTTGGCAGTCCTATTCTTCTTGTCCCGAATTTTCACACTTGAAAGAGAAAAAAATGAGAGAACGATCCTTTTGGGCTAAGATGGGATACAAAAAAACTGGTGATTTCAGTGCAAGGAAAATGGTATGCAGTTAACCAAAGTAGAAAAGAACATAATTTAAAAATAATACTCAGTCTCCAAGGGAGTATTGTACTCTGGTCGAGAACTACACATCAATCTTTTTAAGAGAATTACAACTTTGAGAAAAATTCTTAATATCTATTTTATCATCAAAAGCTTTTTACAAGAGAGAAGAACATTCTGACTAACCATCTAATCAAATTAAACTAAACTGTTATAACCATTTAATAAATAAATACTTGAAATCATTTCAAATCTAATCTTGAACCATCCGCTTCTTAGAGGTGAACGGAGGCAGTGTGTACTGCCCAACGAGCTTCTTTAATGCTCCTTTCACTTTTTTTGTCATGTTTCACAAAAATCCTGCGTAAGGTGCCCATCCTCGCCTCATCTTTTGGGAAAACAGGACAAACAAGATAGGCCACATGGCATCGCTTGCACCTCTCGAGCTGTCGGCTCCTTACGGACTTCCACTCCGGCCCCTCCTTAATGTCTGTTAGGTGTACAGGCATGCCAATTTCCCAATTTCAGTTAAGAGAAATTTAATAAGCACATATTTCGGTGTCGTCCACTCCTCTTGGATCGCTAGCTTTCTCTCCATAGAAACATCAACAACATTGTCTGGGTCCTTTATTGACCGAGAAAGAAGTTAGGATGATTCTTTAACTTAAGGGGACGGACTGTTCTCTCAAGCTGTGGAGAGTTACATTCATCATCGTACCTTCTGATCCAATGTGCTCTATAAATTACCCTTCCAATCCTGAAGGAACTCATTCCTCTCGCTATGCCAATCCACAGTTGTACCTCTCCTCTTCCTGTCTTAGACATCAAAGCTATGCAGACTGTGTCCCCATGCAGGGTCACTGATCCGCGACGAGTACGTAAAGTCTCGGCCAAGAATCCTATCGTATCGGGAATATTACAAAGTTGCCTTCATGTCGTTCTTTACTACCAGAGTGCGTCGGAGGAGGACTCAGCATGGCTTTGGGCCGGTTGGGCTGTGGAGTCACTGGCACGAGCATTAGACGTGCACCAGCCACTACTTGCTGGAAGGCTCCGACATCGGATGGATGGTGATGGGGACTTGGAAATTGTATCCAACGATTGCGGGGTTAGGCTCGTCCAGGCGCACATCGCCACGACTTTATCCAGCTTTCTTGAACTGAAGGAAAAGGAAGAGGCAGAAACTCAGCTTGTTGCGTGGGAGGGTATTGACGAACAAAGTCTCCAGTTCTCTCCCCTGTTCTACGTTCAGGTAAGTAAAGCTCAGATATCAAACAATGTAAAACCACTTTGGTATTTATGATGGAGTGCACTTCCTAAAATATTTGTACAGGTGACAAACTTTCAGTGCGGAGGATACTCGATTGGGATTAGCTGTAGCCTTCTTCTCGCAGACCTTTTGGTGAACGACGACTTCCTTGGTAACTGGGCAATCGCTCACAGAAATATAGCGTCCAGTAATAACGGATCCCAGAAACCCCTTTTTTACCTCCCTAATATGAAAAGCAATGGTTCTTCCCCCGCCAGCATGCTTAGCTCGAGTCCAAGAACACGTCGTGGCCAAACTACCTATTTCAAGGTTGCTGTACCAAATAAAAAACTGGACAGTGAAATGTGCAAATCACTTGCATTGCATTGCGTTGAAGAAACAGAGAGCAGGCTTGGTCGCGATATGCATCCAGAGTTCATTTTGTTTGTGAAGGGAAACACTGAGGCTATTACGGTAGACAAGTGTTCAAAACAAGGATTTGCCAAGCCGCAATCGAGCTTCGATAATGAAATTAACTGGGCAGGTTGGGATGATTCAGGGTTGAAGGAGCTAGCGTTTCGTGAAGGGAATAAGCCAGTGCATGTTTCGCACTGGTTTGCGTTATTTTTCGATGAACTTGTCATGGCGATTCCATCTCTTTATGAGGACACTCTGGGACTGAAGATTTTAGTCTCAGTTCCAAAAGATAAGGAGCACTAAGAAAACGAAAGCTATTATATCATTTCACGTCAACATGAAATCCCCAGAGAAGGAACCGAATTTTATGATACGTGAGTCTTGCGAGTGTGCTGCCCGTGATGTTTATAAATGTCACATATTATGTATTTGAATAAGGGAATGTTTGCATATAATTTGAGTGAGAAACCAAATTATTATTTCCACCACTACTTTGATTCGTGCAGATACAAAATTTCGCGCGATTGACATTCACCACTAACAACCAGCTTCAGCTTATGATTCTATCTCAAATGTTAGGTTTTACTTCCTAGAAGAAAGCTTTTTCTTTCGAGCATTATTGCATTTATCTGTTTCTACCCTTTTTTTTTTCATTTAAGTTTTTAAGCCTATGTTTTTGTTTACATCAATTTCCTAAAGATATTTACTTTACGGTTTAGATATAATAAGGTCTACAAACCCTATTGCCAATCTCTATATGCTCAAATTCCCTACTATTTCTCAAGCAATGACATCATTAACTTACTCTTATGTATATTTATCTACCTTTTTTATTTTGCATTCTCTTTTCTAATTAGGATTTTCTTTCGGATATAATTGACATTTGCAAAAGTAACATGCGGATTCACTTGATAAAGTTGAATGAATATGGGACTTTAAATAAAGTGAGAAAACAAAGATCATCGGTTCGTTATGTCCCCAATAGTGTACCATTACTTTTACGTTTTTGTTTTATGAGAAAATTTGAAAGCTGTCATGCTTTCAATAATTTAGATTTTCAGATTTAAAAAAAAAAAAAAAAGGGGTTCACCTGTGAATTACCTATGCAGCTTTTTATCAATTTCAGTCGAACTTAAAAGCTGCATAAATTATGTAAGATGCGCAAAAGTTCAGGCATCTACAATAGGTGATTAAAGTCAAGCCTTCTTGAACAACAAAAACGGAAGGAATCAATTTTTTTATTTAAAAAAAAAAAGTTAATTCGTTAAAGAAATAAATCTTCAATATTTCAAAAGGGTAAAGGGAGGAATAATTTTTTACAAGGAAGAAATTCATTGAAAAAAATTCTTAAGTAGTACAAAAGCAAAAAAGCAAAAAAAGGGAGGAACTTGACACATGATGAGACGTAAGTCTTGGTGAACACAGAAGCAAGAATAACGTGACACAGATAAAAGCTCAATCTTCTTGAATAAGAAAGAAGAAAAGAGTAACTTGGCAGATGGTAAAAACACCGTTTCCTCGCAAAGAAATTCATTTGATGTCTGAACAAAAAGAAAAGGAACTCACTTTTATGGATAGGCTGTCGTTTTCAGCTTGCATAATTAGAAAAGTTAAATAACACACTGCATATTTTAATCTTTTTTCATTCCAGCTAGGAACCGAATGTTGTTTCTTTTCCAAAGTTGTAATTAAAGAAAGGTATGGAATAAAGCTAAAGTTGGATTGGCTGAGAAGAATGGCATATTGCTTGTGTATGTAATGACCGGTGAAGATAGCATGCAAGTCACGGAGTTCTTATCATTGAAAGTCTGCAGCTGTTTCACTTCCAAATGGAGAAAGAAGGTACGAGATTTCTCGCTGTCTTTCTTCCTCTTGGTTGTTGTTGTTTCTGGGCTTGATTAAATTGTCTCTCAGCATCCCATAATTATGCGGAGTTGCCTGACATGCATGCTTTAGACAACAAGAAGTTGGTTGTTTATGTTTTCCTTACAGTTGAGTGAATTATTTATATCCTTTATGGGTTTTGATACAGCAGTGTAGGAGATTATGGGTATGGTTTTCCTAGGCTTCACTTATTAAAGCAGCCAATCTAAAAAGTCACTCAGATTTCTTAATCAGACTTTTGTTTGGTTGCTCATCGGCACTCCCTCTGACGCGTCCTGTCTACCAATTGGCACAGCTTTAGAACACTCTCACATAAACAAGCAAAATAATTAAAATTAACTTCCAAACAGTTGAATTTAGATTCAGAGAAATAACGATTCCACATGCAAGCTCACCCAAGTGCCACTAAATCTTTTATGTCAGCTCATTACTTGCACATTTTACTCTAAATAATTATTATAAAACGTTATGCATCGTATTTAAGTAACACAATATAGCTAAATATGTTTGAGTCCTATTGTAGTGAGTAAAATAAACTTCAGTTTTTAGGAAAAAAAAATTAAAAAATTCAGTGCCTCATCCGAAATGCTTTGTGTTGAGCTTGAATACAATCACAGTAAGTAAATCAAAAATGCATTTTGGTTTTCAATTTTATTTTTGGATAATCAGTTCTTATAAACGATGCTTGAAACACCATAGCCCCAAACCATGACCTATCCGAAACTCTAATTTCAAGTTATCTTCAGCCAAAAATGAAAAGATCCTATGCTCATGATTGTGATGGCTCTAGTCAGCTTAGGATCAATGGTAGTTATGGGCTCAATTAAAGTTACATAACTTGCATTTAAACCTTTTCAAACTTTTCCTGATGCCTACCCAATGGTCATAAATGTGAACATAAACTGGAAATATGTTCATTTCTTCGATAGAAACTACTTTGCTTTACCAGTGTCCTTTAAGAAACAAAATGAAATGATGAGCTAACTATTGACTCTCTTACCTTTTGGCTTACTTGGACATTGTTCACGTTAGACACTTCCATAATTATTTTTTAGAGTGTATCACAGTATGAATCAATCTTGTTTTCCTAGTACCTATGTTATTTACAATAGAATAATACTCATAGTATAGAAAAACAACGGACTTAGTTTAGTTGGAATGGTTTCCATATTGTGGGAGAGGTGGATTGCAACACAAAACACAAAAATCAATTAAACAAGTAAAAGTTGTAAAACTTTTTTTTTCTACGAGAGTTCCTTTATCTAAAGTAACTCTTATGTCAAGAAAGAAAAAGAAAATATATATGAATAGTTATGTGTGTGCGTGTGTTTCTGCATTAAATTATGTATAAGTTAAAATGAAATCTATTGACAACCTAACATAATGATGGTGGGATATTTGATAACATAGAAAAGTAGTAAATTTTTCGTAGTAATGCTTTTCTCTAACAATGAGAAATTGCGGTTGAGGTAGTGTGTTGGTACATATATCCAAATTAATAAGCATTCTTCTTAGAAATTTCGATTCTCATGGCACTATTTTCATAAGATTTTCCGCAATCAATTCTAGTGTTGCTGAAGATAGTGGACCAAATTCTCTTTATTTATAGATGAAGACATTTTTTCTTTTATCCTTTCCTATCACACGATAAAAAATTCTCTCTTTAAAAAAAATTATAAAACAACAAGCTATCATAAATAAAATGATTTCCAGTGAAAGGATGGTTAATAGAGGACACTTTCTGTTTCTTTTGGAAGAAAATAGTAAATCTTAATTCTAGATCTCCAAGGAGTTTATTGTAATACAAATCAAAACTTATGAGATATTTATTGGATTATTAGATACCATAATATGCTCATGCAATATGGTGCTTGTATACACATGATTATGTATTACCACATTTCAACAATTGTATCTTAGCTTAATTAAGTTTCTCTCTTTTAAGTTATCATCCTTCTATCAATTGCTCAATAAATTTCATATTACTGTTAACCTTAATGCCATTGTGACTTCACAACAATGATTTGCTTCCTTTATCTAAATTTGTCTTTAGATTGAATGAAGATTCTTTCTTTCACATAAATGAAAACCTCATAATTCAATAACTTACATGGGCAAAGGAAGCAACTAAATATGAAACATTAAAATATAGTTTAGCAATGCTACAAAAAAAAAATCATATAGATAAGTGACACATAATCGGTCATTTATGATGGGAAGTTTTGTTTATCCCTATTTTTGTCTAGATATGAAAAATGTCACGTCCTTCGAATTCATATCTCAAAGTTGTTTTGCCTTCAAAATTGAGGTTAGAATTAAAAGGATTAGAAATTCTTAGTTGTCAAAGACATGAGAAGCTTGTATAACCTCGGGAACTAGAAATCTTATAGATAACTTTATTTTACTTTTTAAATTACCTATTGCAGTTTTTTTTTTTTCCTTCAAGTTTGTTTGTGGTACAGCTTTCTCTCTTGTGAGATACAATTTAAGGCTTCTTTTGGGAGACTCGGGTGGGAAGGGACAAAGCAATTTAAATTTATTAAACTAGAATGTCTCTTGGAAAAATATGTGACTTGTTAAGAATGTAGAAGATTAAAAAGTTGTACTATTCATAGATATAATATAGTTACTTCATTTTTATTTTATTTTTTCATTTTTGTTTACATCGCTGATATGGATTATGAAGGATATGTTTACCTGACAAAAAAAATTCTTATCTTATGCCATAAATGACAAAAAGAAGACATTTGAGCTTCTTTTTTCTGTCAAATTGTTTCTTTCTTCCATTGTTTTCGTTTTTTTCATCTATCAGTTTCTCTTTTTTTTTCTTTTTTTCTTTTTTTCTTTTTTTCTTTTTTCCAGAAGTCACTATGGGTTGGGAAGAGAAAAGAAATAAGATAGTGGAGCAGTTAAAGGGCGAAGCAAAGACTGTTGTCCTTGCTGGGGGTGTAGGAATCGGGAAAACATGGATGGCTAGAGAGGCCATTGATCATATCGACCGTCAGCTATTTTATGGGCCGCTCTGGATAAATAAGAATGAAGACTATGAAAAAGATGGCGACGAGTCGCTTTCCAGAGATATTGCATTCCAGTTATATGTACCAGAGGAGGACGAGGACGAGGACGGCCGAAAGAAAAAGCCTGAAGACTTGAAGGTCTACATCCACGAGTCGCTTTACAGAGGGATTGCATTCAAGTTATCTGTACCTGTGAACGACCAAAAGAAAGGGCTTGAAGGTTTGAAGGATGCTATAGGAAAAAAGGGTAAAGCAATTTTCATATTAGTTATTCTGGACGATAGTCCCACAGAAGAGTATGAAGAGAAAGTTGTGAGAAAACTCGAAGGTTTGGTGTATCGTCCAGAAAAGTATGAAAAGGAGGTTGAGAAAAAACTAGGTTTGGGGTATCTTCCAGAAGATAATGGAAAGGAAGCTGTGAAACGTTTGGTGAAGGAAGCTGTGTCACTAAAGATTTTAGTCACAAGAAGCGACAAATGGCAGGAGGCCTCTGGAAGCTCGTCTAAGAAGGATGTGGTTACAATAGATGCCAGTAGTGTGTTGGATTCAAAAGTCCACAAAGAAGTTTTGAAGAGGGACGATTTTAAGGAAATTCGAGGTAGCATTCGGAGTATCGAAGTTGTACCAGCTGTATTCATTGCGCTGATAGCAGAAGCCTTAAACAAGTCTCACAATTCGTGGGTTTCAAAATTCAAAAACGCGCTGCAAGAATCAAAGGAGGGCAAGGAAAAAGAAGAACGCCTTCTGCCGCTTCTTCGCTGTTGCATTGACATGTTGGAGAGTGTAGATAAGTCTTTGGTGAACTGCTATTGGTATATGTGGGAATTCTTCAGAAACAAGGGTGCTATCCGTCACAATGATTTGATCGTGAGCTGGATATTGGAAGGACTTGTTGGTTCTGATGATCCTGTTGAGGAGGCATTCAAGGAGGGGCATCGTGTTCTGATGATGTTTGTAGATTATGGCGTGCTCAAAATGCAAGAAGCTAATCTTGTTAGCTTCGAAAGTTCGCTACTCGCAGATGGGCTCAAAGATTGGCGACTTGAAAGATATGAACGGACATCAACTTTGGGATTGGCTCGTGCATTCCAGGATGGCAGTTGGCAACGTCTCCAGTTAATTCCATCCACAAAAGAGAAAGACAAAGACAAAGACAAAGACAAAGACAAAAAGAAAGAGAAAGAGAAAGAGAAAGAGAAAGAGAAAGAGACAGAACAACAACACATTCCTTCTCCTGAAACGGGTAAAGAAGAGACAAAAACCACAGGAGGGACTCCTCCTGCAACGAGTAAAGAAGAGACAAAAAACACAGGAGAGACTCCTTCTCCTGCAACGAGTAAAAACACAGAGCAAACAGGTACTCCTGAATCGAGTACAGAGCAGGAAAAGGACACACAAGGCAAAAACATAGCAGATGAAGGTTTCACTCTACTCATTGATGGGAGTCGTTTCTTCAGGGAAAAGCCTGAAAGCTTCTTCGAGAAGAAACCGAGACTCCATGCTCTTGCCATCTTCAATCCGACGTTCCAATCATTGCTAAACTCTAAGATCGATCCTCCTCCTCAGAGTCAGATACCTTCCACTCTGACTAAAACGCTTTCCATCCTTGTGCTCAGAGGATGTGATCAGTTGAAGAATATTGAAGGCATCCAGTCGATGGAATCATTAACAGTTCTGGAGATATCTGGTGCAACAAAGTTGAAAAATATTCCACCTCATCCTTTTGAGAAGATGAAGAAGCTTCGAAGCCTCGTCCTCCGAGGACTCCTTGTCACAGAACTGCCTTCCGAGCTGTCCGATCTGACAGAACTGCGATGGCTTATCCTTAGAGAGTGCACTGAATTCAAAGAATTGCCACGGCTGAAAAAGCTTAAACATCTTCAGGTACTTAATCTTTCTGGTTCTACCTCTTTCTCCAGAGTTCTGGACAAACATTTCTCACATCTTGAAAGTCTTCAACTCTTCGACTTCTCCAATACCGGCATCAAACGATTACCCCTGCTTGGTGACCACAACGTCACTCAAGTCTTGTTGAGGGGCTGCACCTCGTTAACCAGACTCCCCTTCTTTGAAGGCCTAAAGCGTCTCCAATATCTTACCCTTTCGGGCTCCACTCAGTTGAAAGAAATCACCCGAAAATTTCCCGGAAACAAGGAACACCTCAAGATCCTTGATCTGTCTAATACGAAGATCAGCAGTTTGCCTGCCAATTTCAATGAGATTAAAAATGTGGAGAGGCTTGATCTTTCTGGTGCCACTTACTTGAGTGATATCCACAAAGATACCTTCAAAAACATGAACTGCCTCTCTCATCTCAACCTCTCAAAAACTAAACTTGAGAGTCTACCAGAAACGAGTGGGCTGACAAGTCTTGAGGAGCTTGATCTTTCCAATGTCTCCAGTTTGACTAAATTCACAGATCATTCATTGGACCATCTGGGTTGTCTCCGTCGTCTCAATCTCTCGGGATGTGGAAATTTGTCTCAGTTTCCGGAAATCGAGAAAGCACTTGAAAAATTGGAGTTTCTCGATCTTTCAGGGACAAAAATCGAGTCTCTACCGAAACTTGACAATATGAGCAATCTCCGTGAGCTAAAGTTGAGAAGCTGCGAGAAATTAACCAGCCTACCGGGACTGAAATCACTAACTAAGTTGGAGGTTCTTGATTTGTGGGGCGCTGGAATCACAAAAATGCCCCCTGAGATCCATGAATTGTCTTGTTTAAAGAATCTTGATCTGCCAATAGGTATCCAAAATGTTGACCAGGAATTGATAAAGAAGTCTAACAAAAAGGAAGAGAAAAAGGACGGAGGAGTGGAGGTAAACTGGGATGAATGCGGCATCTTCGAGGGCAGAGAAGCTCCGGATTACATGGTTGTAAAAGGTACCGATTTTTTCGAAAACTTCAGAAAACATCCAGAGTTATGGGAGGATATACGCTTCAAAAAATTTCATTTCTCTGTTTCCCCTCGCGAGACAGAAGGCGGAGGTGAAGATAGATATTGGCACGAGATTGATCTCAAATTCAAAAAAATTTACTTCCTGACTCGTCATATTCCTCACGAGGAAGATGGTCGATATCTGGAGATCCTTGGATTTGATAAATTTCCTTCTGGAGTTGAGGAAGCCCTCAAGAGAGCCCAATACGTGTCCTTGATAGAAAATAGGTTCATCAAAAAGCTCTCAGATTTGCGTGTGGAAAATGTGAATGCAATGAAAGGCTGTTGGCTGGAGAGGTGCACCGAAATGACCACAATATTTTGGGATGAAGTGGAAGAAACCAAAATGGAGGTAGGAACCAAAATGGGGAAAGAAACCAAAACAAGGGAAGAAGAAGCTCAAAAAAGGTTAGAAGAAGCCCAAAAATTGGCGGAAGAAAGCAAAAAAATGACGGAACATCTAGAAATTGCGTGGGTTTCGGACCTCCCTATATTGAAAACTGTGTGCAGCAAGGGAACACAACCTTGGACTTTTAAAAAACTCAAAGAAATGTATATCGAGTACTGCCCGCAGCTTGAAGAAGTTCTGGTTTGTTCCCTGCTCCCGCAAAACCTTAAGGTCCTCCATGTCAAATTCTGTGAAAAATTGAAGTGGCTGTTTATGCTCAGCACCCCGGTAGAAGACCCCAAGCTGCCGAAATTGGAGACGTTGCACCTGGTGCAACTGCCGGCGTTGGAGACTATTGATTTGCCACCAGAGCCCAAGAGGTCTATCGATCCATCTCCATCGCAGACGGCTACCGATCCATCTCCATCGAAGGCCTCAAGGGATCCGTCTGCACCGACGACGTCCACTGATCCATCTCCATCGAAGGCCTCAAGAGATCCGTCTGCACCAAAGACGTCCACTGATCCATCTCCAACAAAGGCCTCCACGGATCCGTCTCCATCAAAGGCCTCAAGTGATCCTCCACCAAAGCCATCTACTGATCCATCTCCACCGAATCCGTCTCCACCGGAGGCCTCAGCGGATCCATCTCCATCAAAGGCCTCCACGGACCCGTCTCCACCAGAGACATCTACGGATCCGTCTACGTCAAAGGCCTTAAGTGATCCCCCTCCACCAAAGCCATCTACTGATCCATCTCCACCGAATCTGTCTCCACCGGAGGCCTCACCGGATCCATCCCCATCAAAGGCCTCCACGGATCCAACTCCACCAGAGACATCTATGGATCCATCTACATCAAAGGCCTCAAGTGATTCCCCTCCACCACCAAAGCCTTCTACTGATCCAACTCCACCAGTGACATCCACGGACCCATCTACATCAAAGGCCTCAAGTGATCCCGATCCATCTCCATCAAAGGCCTCCACAGATCCAACCCCTCCACCAAAGCCGTCTACTGATCCATCTCCACTAGAGGCCTCAAGTGATCCGTCTCTACCGGAGGCACCTACAGATCCATCTCCACCCGAGGCCTCAAGTGATCCGTCTCCATCAACGGCCTTAACGGATCCATCTGCGCCAAAGGCCTCCACTGATCCATCTCCATTGAATCCGTCAAGTGATCCATCCCAATCGAAGGCCTCAACGGACCCATCTCCACCGAAGGCGTCAAGTGATCCATCTCCACCATCGAAGACGCTAAAGGACCTATTTCCAGCTCTGAGAGTGATCAAATGCCAGAACTGCCCAAAACTGAAGTTGGAAATCATTGAGAAGGAGTTGGGTTTGTCTGTGGGAGACATGCTTTCGGAGTAAGAGTGGGAAATGCTGCAAAGTTTGAGAAGCGCATTGCTGGTGAGAAGAGCAAGGTCATCTCCATTGCTGGTGAGAAGAGCGAGGTCGTCTCCATTGCTGTCGTGTGTGTTTTGCCGAGTGTATTAAGGTTTCTTGTTCATCTATCTGCCTGCGTCTTTTCTTTTCTTTTCTTTTCTCATCCCTTTGTTGATTTCACTGTATGCGTTTGATGCTCCTTGTACTGTGTGGTTATCATCTACCTTATGTTGTGCCTTTACTTTGTACTGTGTGGTTATTATATAATATACATCATGTGGCTTCCACCAATTACGCTGTGAACTCTCGGATGCCTCTATGAATTGCTGGTTTTGGTTTCAAAAAGTCCAACTTCTACATGTATATGCACTTGGAATATCATTCTTGTTTTTAAATCTATTCATGAGGCATATAGACAAAGTAAAGATAAACGTATAGATATACGCATATATGTTTATACCTATATAAATGTATTAACATACAAATATACTAACAGAGTTATTTAAAGCAAATAATATTACATATAGCAATGTATAATATATAAATGTGTTTGCTCATAAATTTACTAAAAATTACATACAGAAGATTATATCAAGTTGTGGTAAAAGGAAGACGAAGCTACACAACCATTTATTAAATAGAACAGATGACATTCTTGTACTAGTAAAAACAATGCTCGTGAATGTTTTATTATCTCGTAACTTCTCCTTTACCTGTGGTTAACACTTTTGAAGGAACCTTTTCCAAATCGTGCAATGGGTACCGTGGAACTAGCTTTGAAGTGGAAACTTCTTAAGACCATCCTTGGCTTCTTAAGCGTTCTTCAACAAACAGATAACGGAGAAGCTATAATGGAGGCAGATCCAGAGAAATAGTACCCTTCATCTTTAAAGAACATTGAGAAAATGATATTAATAGTATTTCAAATGGATAGCAGAATGTGTCTCCATGTAGAAGCTATGCATACCTTGCTTGTTGTCGTAGGTTGCCCTTTCTGTACACGATCTGATGAAGGTAAGAAGCTGTGAATCGTAGATATCTAAGATTCTGGGAACGTTGGACAAGGTGATTAACTTCAACTAGCCTACCGCCGAGAGAGAACAAATGTGCAACAAGGTCATATGATTGAGCAGACTCTTTTACACCATCATCCACTCCATGCGTAGAGATTCTTAACTCAAATTCATGTCAGCTTCCCAGCACGACACTCACACTTTTAAGATTCTCCTGGGAAAAACTTCAACAGAAACCAAAATGTTGCGTGCGAGTTTACCAGTAATCACCACAGCTGCAAAACCCATCTCTGAAATGATGGAACCTTGTAGTATCTCTAACAATGATTTCCCTTCTTTCAATAGCCGATATGTACTTGGTGGCACGATGGCAATCTCCACATATTCTCAAGTTTTTAAAGACCCGGATTGGAGTCCCTGATGACATCTTTATGAGCCCGTATGCAATGGCCAGTTTTTCACTATGCCATAGCAAAAGCTGCTCCTTCAGCTCTTCCCCCACATCATGCAATGCAAATTCAAGATCTGGAACATATCCTGCCAGCTTCATTTTCCTCTCCAATTCTTTGAGTTTTTCATGTATAGAGGCCAGTTGTGGGTGGACCCTATCCCCCGACCTGAACTCATGAACTACATTCTTTACTTCAATCCAACTATATCCAGGAATCTTGATGACATTATTTTTCTTCATTGCTCGTCGAATTCTGGAAACATGGTCCCATCTGCTCATGGCGGCATAAATATTAGCCAGTTGAACATAAGCAGCTGCACTAGCAGAATCAAGATCAAGCAAGCTCTTGGCAGCATACTCAGCGAGCTCTAGATTCTTGTGGATCCTACAAGCACCCAACAGTGTTCCAAAAATGGCAGAATGGGGCTTGAAAGGCATTCTTTTTATCAAGTTCACAGCTTGAACTAACCTACCCGCGCGACCAAGAAGGTCCACCATACACGTGTAATGGTCTGGCCTAGCTTCAACTCCATAATCCCTCACCATTGAATCAAAATAGTGAACCCCAAGATCTACGAATCCTGCATGATTGCAAGCCAATAATACTGCAACAAAGGTAATCCAATCTGGACTCACTCCCTCATTCCTCATCTCATTAAACAAATGGAGAGCTTTTTCACCTGCTCCATGTTGAGCGTACCCAGAAATCATCGCATTCCACGTGACCACATCTTTTTTCGTCATCTGATTAAACAATCTCCAGGCATCCTCCAAACCTCCGCACTTGCAGTACATGCTAATTAATGAAGTCCCGGCGGTTGTATCCATGCACAATGGAGACTTACAAACCAGCTGATGAATTTGTTTACCCAACTGCAATGCTGATAGATTACTACAACCTAATAAAGCACTGCTCAAGCTTGATGCATTTGGCCTAACCCCGCATCCCACCATTTTCCTAAGGAGCTTCAAACCATCCTCTGCTCGATCATTGTCGACATAACCAGAAATCATTGCATTCCACGTCACCAAATTTTTAACCGGCATATCGTGAAACATCTTCTCTGCCAATCCAATCTTCCGGAACTTCATATACCCAGTTATCACTGCAGTCCATGCCACCACACTCTTAACCGGGGCTACCTCAAACAACTCCACTGCACATTCTAAATTCCCACATTCCACAAACCCGGAGATCATTGCACTCCACGACACGCTATTCTTCTCCGGCATCACCAAAAAACACTGGCGGGCTTCCCTCATCTTTCCATTCCGGGCAAAACCCGATATCATCGTATTCCAAGACGCCGTATCTCTAATGGGCATCTTTTCAAAAAAAGCACGTGCAGTATCTAGATCTCTGTTATGTACATAACAAGCTAACATTGTGTTGTATGAAACACAATCTGGTTTTGGTATCATCTTGAATAGTTCACAGGCTTCTTTCACTTTCCCTGGTTTCTTCGAGTACCCGGCCAAGATGGAATTCCAAGTAACTATGGTCTTTACGGGCATTTTTCCAAACACTTCAAGAGCAGAGTCCAAGTCACCAGCTCGAATACGGGCCGTGATAGTTTTATTTGATAAAACCACACCACAAAGATTGGGTTGTGCAGAAGGCTTGGACTTTTCTTCTGAAGAAGGGGTCGTTGCGCTTTCCAGGGTCATGTTATTGGAGGGGACCAGTTGGGAACTCTGCGGTGGGTAGGAGGAGAGATTGGAGGGAACTGCACTTCGGTTATGATCGGCATGTGGGTTCTGGATCAAGAAGGTGGACCGACCAGAGGACTGATGTTTGGTAACTGACACAGCTCTCAGGAAGGTCAAGTGGTTTCGGTTCCTTGTTACTCTAGAAGAGTGCATTTGCCATGATAGAAGAGAATGGAAAATGTGGTAATCTATAACAATGCCGCTCTCCGGACAAAACTGCTCGGAAATGAAGGTGAAAAACTTGAATTAACAGGTGACTGAGATTCCAAGTGAAAATGCATCACCTCGTTTCAAGAAAATGGAAGCACTAAATAGGAGAAGAATAAACCGCTGTCCCTTACCAAACTTGTCACTACTGAACTGCTTTTTTATTATTATTTGCTACAAAATATAGGACTGTATGCTAATCTTCTATCCCTTATTCACTTAAGATTAAACAAAAAAACAAACAAAAAATTCAATTAAAGTTAAAATGGTGAGGATTTTACCGTATTAATTTCGAAAAAATAAACCCTATGAGGTGACTAAAAACCTAATTTTTACACTTGTTTTAGTGCAGAACAACTGGAGGGGAAATGAGAGAACACACCCAATTTGATGTTGTATTTGAAATAAACGGGCATTCTATTGGAAGAAGTTCGAGTCGTTAAGTCTTAGGCAAAAGGATTTATCCGCACCATTAAACGCATTTGCGACATAAAACATGACAACAATGATAATCGAGCTTTGGCAACGTGAAGTTGATAAGGAGAAATGCTGCATGTTGAGCCAAAAAGAGATCTCCTGATAGAGAGACATTTTCGTCTCAGAAGCTATCTAACACTAAACCTCTTTCAATTTTTCAGGCTACAAAAAGAACAAGACAACCCCAAAAATAACCATGTTCTCCGCCTATTCAAATCAAAACTGATGCATCACTTATCCGTTCCAGTCATAATATCTAAGATATACACTCTTTAAAACATAATATTAAAGATCGTCTCAAGTACGCCTGTTAATAACCCGACATTCAAACTCAGATACCAAAATTAATTAAAATTCTCATTTCCCACCCAAGGACGGGAACTGCTGCTGATCTTCAATGGAAGGTGCTACATAATTGCTCCTGTTGCTTCCACCAAATCCACCAAATCCACTAACTCTGGGGCCACGGCCGCGGCCCCGACCCCGACCACCAGGAGTATAGTACCTCTCTCCATCGGCAGGCTTTAGAAACTCATTTATGCTCACAGACTGCAAAAAAAAGAACCACTCGATTAACAAAAGAGCGTGGTATTGCCACTTACAAATATCCGAAGAATTGCATGCTGAGTTAGTGCCATTAATCTTGATAAAAACAAAACAAACATACACAACAAGAAAGACCATTTTCACTATCAATATCACATAAAATATCCTTCAGATGCTGACGTCACAGGTCAAATACTTGTAAGATATATTCTTCGATAAAAGAAAATGACCATGAACTCATATTTTATTGAGGGTATCACCACCAGTAAACTTTTGGAAAAGATCATCACTAGATTTAGATGCACAACTAAGTAACGGAATTCAAATCAGAAAGTCCATTTTGTGCAGAAAAATGACACCCAATAACAACAATGGTAGTCTTGCTCTGTTAGCCTAGTAAACTGGTCATCCATAACATCGAAGCCAACAACCACACATGAACACGGGTATGCTCTCTATGGCTGATGGACGGAATATAAACATGGGCCACCAGCACATGGCACACGCCATAGCTGATGTCCACTTAAAATTATAATAACAGGAAAAGCAAGTTCCTGCAAAATAAAGACAGGTATTACCTTCTTTGCTTTCTCTTCTTTGTCAGCATCTTTACGCTTGTCCTTCTCAGACCCCTGGCAACCAAATTCTAGTGATTTAGCATACAAGAATCAAGTGTATCCCCTAAATTAAGGCAGCATTTTTTGAAGAACTTCAGGGTCTCACCAGTTTGATGAAAATGTCATCGTTGCCCTTCTTACTTGAAAGCTGCTGCATGGCTGCAAACTCTTTGTCGTCAACCTTCCTTTCCTCAGTCTTGGTCACAAGCAAAGCCTTTCTCTTCTCTTCCAGTATCTTCTCATATTCTTCTAAAGTCATCTCCTATTATTATATAAACAACAATGTGAGGCAATTTAAGGATGATATGGATAACTCCAGTATGCAGTCATATGGAAGTTAAAAATACTCAGATACTGCACAAACCCCCAAAATAAAAGAAATTAGAAAAGTAGACCTTGCTGAGTCAAGTAGCAAATGGAAAGGGTATTTGGAAGGGGAGTAACCACAAACTTATAAAAAATAAAACCTCGCCCAAGCAGTCCCCATCTCTGATAAAACCAAACAATTATACGAAAGTACCTGAATGTAATAAATGAGCTTGAAATCTACCAAGAACAAATAAACAGACAGTTCTATGAAGCTAAGGTGCAATATGAGTAATAACAGATTCTCAAGAACAGTAAAGGGATAACCTTGGAAACATCTCCAGATAAAAAGCTAACTGATTAGCGCATCTTTAAACCAGAGTTTGATGATCATGCTAGTCACGCTCAAAGAGTAAGGAAATTCAAGGCAAAACCAGAGTATGACAATTCTTTTTCTACTTTTCAGAAAAAGCAACCCAAAATGCAAAAACCAATATGAAGAGAAGCAAAGCGTGTGCCAAGATCAGTGGACTTGGAAAGCTACCTCTCATATGATTGTCTTTATAAAGGGATTTCCTTCGGAATCTCCACCATCATATTGTCCAATTAGTAAAGAGCACACATCATTAATTGGAGTTTAGTTTCCTCCTTTTGCTTTTTCTTACAACTCTCAACATACCAAGTCTTCAAGCTATATTTTCCTGTTTTCTCTTTTCTCAAGCAAGTTACAATGCCATCGCAGTAACTAATGCAAGCATGCAATAATGTATCACAGTATTGAAAGACAATTTGATGAACAAGAACTTCCATTCTTGAGCATCTCAGTTTTTCCCCCTTTTTTCTGGCAGCCAATTGCAAGAAAGGCAAATACAGGAGAACACGTAAATCGAGATATCAGAAATCCTGAGCAACAAATGATTTTACCTTGTCCTCAGGCTCCTTCTCTTCTGACTCATTAATAGGATTCTCTTTGTTATCATGACCAGCATTTTCCTCTCCCAAATGCTTCTCATCAACAACGTTCTTATCATTTTCAGTGACGGGCCCCTCAGTGTCCCTTAATTAGAGCAGGATAAAAAAGCAGATACAGATACAAATAGATGTCACATCACATTGAAGCATAGTAAAAGAGTTATCAGTCAGGAGTTGTTCAAGAGTGGCTCAGGTCACAATAAAGATACTTACGGAGCAATTCCATCAACTGGACTTCCCCAGTTACCAGCACCATCTCCTTCACGTTTAATCTCATTTCTGATTACAAATGATAAAATTAATCACTCAATAATGAAAAACAGAAATGCAAACAAATATTGGCACACAACTAGAAATAATAATCTCAAATTAAAGACTAACCCTCGACCAGTCCCACTGCGGCGGTCATACATCCTACGTGGACGTTCCCCTTCAGCATCATCTCCATTGCTAAAACCACCACGGCGACCACCACGGTAGGCACCACGTGGCCCACCAAAGCCACGCCTCTCAAGGAGCTTCCCTCCATCTCCCTCTTCAGTTGTCCTATAACCTCCAGAATATCCATTGTTGTTGCCAAAGTGATTCTCCTTGTTAACTGAATCTCTAGCAAATCCACCACCCTGTCCACGTGTATAACCACGTCCACCACCATGGCCACCTCCACGCCCCACTTCACCCTTTGCCTCCTTTACTGCTTGCAACAAAAGAAAAAAAGGTCATAAATTTCCGTATCCAGGTGTTTTAACAAAATATGCACAAAGAAAATAATTTACACCCCAATTTTGAGATAACACACAGGTAACCTATCAATCAAACTTTAACACAAAACCTCAAAAAATGTATAAAAGTAAACTAAAAACACAGTGCTACGGATGGATACCTAAGATAACCTTTTATTTTTCTATTGTTCGGAAATTATTAGAAAAAGTTAAAGAAACGTAAAAAAATAGATAAAAGTGTATGAGGCTAATAAACTAAAATCTATGAATAAAGCTGATACAAAGGAGGGAAAAGGAGTCTGCTAAAATATAACAAAGAAACGCTTAGTTATATTAAGTATAAATTGGAAGAGTAGTCAAGAAAACTAATACAATGAACTTCTTTAATTAAAAGCCAATTCACATTACACGGGGATGGAGAATATGATATCAAACACCACTCCTCATTGCCGTTCAAGTGCAACTTATATCACAGTCTGAAGGCCATCATAAACATTTTTTCTTTAAGCGAAGAAACTCAACTAAGACAAAGACTTAGCTGAAAATATAACTTTTTTTTTGACAAGAAAACAGGAAACAGAAAGAAACAAGCTCTGTCTGATTTAAGATAAAAGAAAAGGAACTCCACCAATTATAGATTTCCTTCCCCTACATATTTTTTGTTAGATAAAACCACAGACAGGAGTGGCCAACAATAAAAAAAAAACTAAAAAGAAAATGTCCTTCCATACTTATAGTATTAGATATAAAACATCGCAAGTAAAGCAGACAATAACAGACGGGAGATAAGACATATGCGGAAATCCTGATGTTGCACCATCCATTAGATTTAAAAAGAAAGAAAAATAACTAATCAACATCTTTAAAATGGTAAAGATTCTGACAGCAACTTTACAATCATTGCACATTTTGAAGATGTTGATGAATACAAAAGGGAGGCTTTTTGGAAGCTCTTGAATCACAGAAAAGCGACAATACAAAAGTATAACATATTCGATGAACATTTCATGAATTGGGAACCCTTCAATCAGAGTGACAACAACCCCATTTGCCACAACAGAGTGACCACCCATTCTGGGAAAATATCTCAAGCGTGGACGAACTTCTTTGAGAGAGCACAACGACATATCATACAACTAAGCTCATATAAATGAAATGACTGAACGTAAGTTAATTGAGTCGAGAATAGAACTTACCAAGCCGTTGACAGTTACTAGTACACAAAGTTCCACAGTTCGAACTGCGGCCTTCAAAACAAGAAAAAGGCTAACTCTAACCTTTCAATTGGTTTGCTTTCACGCATCACATAGTATAATCCTCTCTTTTTGATTTCTTAAATCTCAAGTATTGGGTTCAGTTAAAAAGGTAAAGCGAGAATCTCCAGGGTCAAACATTCAAAACAAATACAACCACACCGAGTGCCAATTGCAAAAACTCTATGAAATTACACCCAAAGCATGCAGCTTCACATGAAACGCAACTTCAAACCTTAAGGAAATGTACGACATAAAACCACTTCAGCTATCGAGACACATATAACACAGAATAAGCACAGAAACAAAAACCAATTGAAGCGGAGAGGACAACAAACTAAGAACAATTAATTTACATATTGAATTCGAAGAAAACTCATTCAGACCATAAAGAAAGAAAAAAAGGGCAACAACAGAAATCGTATCTCACCAGCTTGAGCCGGGGGGAGTGGCTTGGAGGGCAGCTTCGCTGGCTTAGCAGGCTGGACCGCGGGCTGAGCCGGAGCTTGGGGTTTCTTTGCCGCAGGCAGCTTCTGCTGCTGGGCGGCAAGAAGCTGACTCGGATCTTCGTTGTCGTCGTCACCCAAAAGATCGAAAGGGTTCATGGTTGCCATCTCTTCGCGCTCCAAATGGGAAAACCCCTAGCTTTACGAACCGTGAACTGCAACCACGAAACCCTAATGCTTACTGAGCTCCATGAAGCTTAGCACACAAGATATGATTGGGAAGAGAGAAGACGAAAGCTAAGCGCGGGGAAAGTGAAGGAGAAGTAGGGTGGGGGCTCTGGACAATCCTAAGCCAATGCGGCAGGGATGTAGTTAAGGGGCTCTGTCTGACCTTAAAAACCCTAGTCGGGCATAATTGCCTACGGGCGAGCACATTTAAGATGTCTGCAGCGAAACGACGTACTTTGTCTCGTTTCAACCCTCTCGTAGTAACTAGTTTTTGCTTAAAATAGTTGGTGTTATTTGTACATCTTTTTTTATTGGATGCAGTATAACCATTCCTCTATTATTAGGTCTTTAAAACAGTTAATGCGATTATCTCTCTTCCCTTTTCAGGATGATCACGTTATCAATATTGTTCTTATTTTAAACAACTTACTTTTACCTTTTATAAGTATTAATTGTACTCAATCTTCAAATTGAAAAAATTATTATATTTTTCTTCTTGAAATACTGTTGTAAGAATATTGCATGGCATTGGATGGAATATTTTTTTATTAAAAAATGAAAGATTCACAAACGACTATAATTATATCAACCTAGTCAACTAAATTGGATAATTATACAGATTATTTATTTTTTTTGTTAAAATAGTTACTTCTTCTCTTATAACTAATTTATAAGAGATGAAAATGGTTTATATATATATATAACACTATAAGTCAAAATGTTAACAATATTAAATATATTAATACAGAAGCAAAAGACAGCTTCATAAATTATCAAAGCAAATTTGAGAAACTTGGAGATCATCCTCACTAACAACTCTTTTATGAAAGCTCATTCAAAGAAGGTTCTCATAGTAAAATCATTTCAAGGGAGCCGAACTTATTAGAAAAGTGAAAGATAAAATAATGTCTACACCAAAAGCATAAAATCTATTTCAAAAAATAAATCAAATCAAATTCCACGTATCAATCCCTACACTGAAATTGGAAGAAAAGAAACTTCCTTTTATTCTTAACAATAGTTTCCCTATTTAAGCCCCTTATGATCGAAACCAACCATATCCAAAAACCACCTCAAGATTCTAAATTAGTAGCCAGCATTGAATCCCTCTTTCTCAAGCATCATTATACACTAATATCTAAAGATAAATAAACAAATAAGTTCCAAAGAAAAGTGAGCTTGATTGAAATCCTACATTCTTGGTGACCATCAAGAACGGCCTTAAATCATTTTTTTTATTATGTCTCCAATTGAATGAGACATTTTGCATACCCGAAAATATTATGCTACATCTTATATGATTAATGTGTCTGGTACCGTTTCCATTAAAAAATCCAATGGAATTTGAGGGGAAGGATCTCTCTGATATTTTGCAATGCATAATGATCCTTCAAACAAAATTTAGAGCACTAGAATCAATTTCATGGTGACCTAAATCCTAAAGATTGTTAATTCAAGGATTTTGCAACAATTGTGTGATGGTAATTAATAGTAAGCTCGAGGACTCTAATGTAAAATTATGTTTTATTACGGTGTAAATTCAAAATTGTATATACTTTGCTCTCTCATAAATAAGTATTTAGAATAAGTATAAGAGGTAAAAAAAAAAAGATTAATAAGAGTATGCACATTTTTACTCATTAGTCCATTTTCAAAGTTTTAATGGTACTATGTAGTTCCATAATATAATGAATTTTAGGTGTGAACAAATTGACCTATACTTTGCAACACCCCAAGACAACTATAATAATAATTAGCCAACGCTTTATTCTTAACAAGACTCTATTATTTAAGGTTTCATTTAAGGACTCGTGTCTTGATTGGGAGACTTGACACTTATAAAAGATTGTTGTACGCTTAAATGAAATCTTTACATTAAATTAGGAAAGGAAGATCTCTTATATTTTTTGTCCAATTTAATACAAAAGAACTCCAATTCATGTAAAGGATTAAATTGTCAACAAGTCAAGGCAAAGCATTGAAGGCTTGTGGGGTTCTTACAACCACTTAGTGTCCCTGAATGAGACTCAAACTTATGGAGCCTAAGACTTCATATTTAGAACATTGAGATTCTGTAATGGAGAGAAGGTGCAATTTGGGTCACTATGTAGAGAGTAAGCAAGACGTGACTTAACATAAAGGAGAACTAGCCGAGCTTTGTATAAAGAAGAACCCAAACTAGTGATGAAAGGCCTTTATGTATCAACTGATATTGGAGTAGGTTCTAGCTATTTCCAACATGGGCAACTAATTTTTATTTTCTGGACTCTTATTGGTAGGAGTGACCTATTATTCTATTTCTTTTATAGGATCTTAGTTATTTCCAAGTGGTGCATCTCTTAGTTACACTGATAGAATCTAGAGTCTTAGGTTTCTTCACCAATGAGACATCTCCATTTCAAGCAAAAGTTGTAACAAGATCTGTGGAAAGCTTTACCATATAATCCACTGTGTTCCTCAAAAGTTCCAACCAAAACTTGGAGCATATCGAGGTATAGGATGAGTATTAGGAACAGAACATGAAGATCTCTTTCTGGACAAAACAATCAAGAGAATCTCACATATCTTGCTCTTAGGTCAGTTCAATAGCGCAACTCGTCCTTGTGCTGCTCAAAAAAGATAAAAGAAACGAACAAAACAAAACGAAAAAAAAAAAAAAAAAAACAAATAGCGTAGACTAAGCTGTTCTTGCCCAAAGGTGGCCTAATCAGGTTGTTCCTTATAAGTGGTGTCGTTGATTGAAAGCAAAAGTTGTCAAGAGTTTAACATGGCTTAGATAATTAAGAACAACGTGTTGAATCACTCTCCTCTGCGGGTTATGATTTATCTGTCAAGAATGTATGGGAGTTGTGAGCCATTCTGACCCAATGGCCTTAACCATCTTGCTACAAGATGATGTGGGTGGCCCTTAAATCATGAATACTAACAACCAATAGCTCGATTATCCGTCCCACCTCGAACTCGTTTGCCATCAACATTAGTAACAACCTTGAAGTAATCACTTTCACCTAACACAAATGTTTAATAAAAAAACTATCCGATCAAATTCAAAGCCACTCTTTCTTTTGCAGACATGGACAAATGGAAGTTTGAAGAGTGTTGTACATAGGGCTATGGTGAACAAAGAGAAGCAAAGGCTATCAATAGCATATTTTCTGCGCCCAATAAGTTCTACCATCGTAGAATGTCCTCCTCAACTCATAGACCAGGACACCAATCCTAAGTACACTTCTTTCACTTGGGAAGATGAGAGAAGATCTATTCATGGTTCTATTAGTCATGAAAAGTCACCAGTATTAGGGACGATTTATTTATTTATTTATTTTTTATTTATTTATTATTTTGTTTAAAGTAATTGCATTAAGAGATAAGAAAACATATTTTTTTCCAGATGATATTTCTAACCTTTTTATGAAACAAAGATTTCATTTTAAGCTAAATTTAATAAAACTAATTATTTAAGTTCTTACCAATTCACATAGTCATTAATTTTATGATTTTAGTACACCTATTTATAACATATTCAATTTTCTGTAATGGGAATTAAGTAGTTTACAATGTCTTTGTGGTTATTTGAAAGGATTAAAACCATGAAAAGCTATTGATAAACATTTTTATACTGTTCAATAGTTTAGCTTTGGGTGAGCCATTAAGAGCTGACCAAGGCTACGCAGTTGAGTTCAGCCTAAGTGAGGGTTGATTATAGTTTAACAGACCCAGAGAATTCTAGCCCAAGAAACGAGTCTTCCTTCAAGGAACAGGTCCAATCAAATGAGGAGGATCCAATCCACAGGAAACCGGCTTAATCAAACCACGAGGATCCGAGTTGTGTTCAACCCAGTTCTGAGCCTATTTCAGACCCGACTGTTCATCAAGAAATCAATCAAATTCAACCATTTTAATCAACAGTCAGAGCTTGATTCAGTCGCCTGTTATAGACTTATTCTTTTACTGTTATCAAACCCGATTCTCATGGGCAATTAACGAAGTGGCCGTTTCCTTGAGGATCATTAGCTAGAGAATGTTAATCAAGCATTAATTTGAATATTGGGCGAGAAATCAGGTTACTGAACAAGGGTTTTGAAACCGACTATCTATGGCGAATGATCCAAGCTTTGGTGAACGGCTGAGGAATTGTCCTTAGGGCTTTGATTCGTCTTAAATAGGAGCAGAAGATAAGGGAGTCAATTGCAACAAATCTCGATCGGACGAATGACAGTGGCTGGGCATTGATTTCAATGACTATATATGACAAATTGCAACATACATATTTGCCATGCAGGATTGGACATTCACATCATCGTCAGACCCCTTACCGTAATCCTGTGGCATGGCTTTTTTCATGAACTTTGTACTCATTCATATTTATATGGGTTGTTACTAAAGGAGAATTACACTATAATACTATATAAAGAAATCTATGTTCTACCTCAAAAGAAATCCACCTATAACCAAGAACTTGAACGTACACTTCAGTAACTGAGATTAACCATTTAACCGTCAAGAAAAGATTAACAAACTGAGATTAACCATTTAACCGTCAAGAAAAGATTAACAATGCTCTGCGAAACACAAAGGCACAGAAAGCTGTATCGAGGATGATACAAAGTAAAGTAGTGTTGGAAGGTACAAAGAAAAATAGTTTTTTATTGGTCCGACTAAATCTCAAGTATAGGATTCTGCCTATGAGTTCTTTTGGAATGATTCAAAGCCAACAGCATTTTTTTATGGTTATAATCGGAAAGGGGAATGATGGCCCAAGCGACATCCGAATAACTTAATAAAGTACATTTAAGCATAATATCTCCTTTTGGACCCACAACGCAGCTGAAACTGTATCACAACCTTATAAAATTTCTGAATTACCCCTTAAAGGTCAAAGCATACCTTCGGCCAAGACAACCCAAACCCTCACCCAGGCAATCCGAGTCACCCAACAATCTCTAAAACATCAAAATGAAGACTGCAATTTGCACAATTCTAACCTTCTTTGGACACCCACTGCTGGGCAGCAGAACATGAAGGACCTCATTCTTACAAATCCCAACCTCAAAGCCACCAGAACAAGCACAACCTCATATAGACACCGATGAACCCAGGGAAACACCACTGCTTATGGTCACATGCAACCCAAAAGCCAGTATCCAAAAATCCTTTTCACCATCTGTATCACCCTAAGCCCCAAATGCTACCTCCTGGCAACCATACCTCGTAGCTATTATTATAAAAAATAAAAAATAAAAAATAAAAACCATACCATACCACGTAGCTAGAACATAAAATGGCCATAACCAAATATCTGTAGTGAATATCTCAAATCCCAAACAACACAACCATACCCAACAACATCGCACACATATGTGAGAACCATCTGCTCAAAAATTCACTCCTCCAACAAGGTAAAATTCATTGCACCACTTGCCCAGAAGGTTGGGGTCTCCACTAGCAAACCTTGTGTGGTGGTGGGGGGGGGGGGTAATTTGGGCATTTCCAAAGGCTAGAAATGAGAACTAACTGCTTTGTGGGCTAAAAGTGCAAGTCTTGGTGAGGCTGCAATCCCCTATCACACTCTAACAGTGAAGATATACCGCAACCATTCTTTCCAATTTGGATGTGGACCAATAACAATGATGCATTGGCAATGAAACAGCAGCAGGAATATTAGTCTGGAGTACTTACATGTAATTTTATCCTTAAATTGTTTCTAGTATTTTGCAAAAATTTTGTATAAAGGAGAGATGTAGTACACTGAAGCTTACATGGAATATAAAATTTAGTATGACCAGTTGGAAAACTCTTGTGTCTTTCCTTTATGATATCTTTGTCACCATGGCATATAAAAGTTCCTAATGTATGACAGTCCTGAGAAGTTCTTAGCGGTTAAGTACGAGTTTCCAATACATGTATAAACCCACTGAAACACAATATGTACTCCTTGAAGCAAGTATAAAGGCTATGCAATTCTAGGCAAACAATCTTTTCCATCAGCAAAACAAAGCCCGATAAAGAAGTCTTGCCGAGGTCGAAAAACTGCAATTTTTACAGCATCTGCAACAACAACCATAATAAGAACAGTGTATAAGAGACTTGCACCAAACAAAAAAATTCCAATTGTGAAACTATCTCAGTAAAAGGATAAACATCTTCAGCTAATTGCAAACCAGAAATTTTCTTACGAAACAACAAGTAGGGAGACAATATTTTATCACCTACCAAGTATGGCATGATGAGGGTCATAGACAACTCTCCTGCAGAAATAGACAATGAAAAAATTGGTACTTGACAACAGGACTGATAAATCTAGACATTCAAAAATCAGAACATAGAGCATCAGTGCCACCAATCCACCACTATACGTCAAATACATGGGTGTCATTCTGATTATAATCAAATAGGAAAACCTACAGGAACAACCCAAACAGGCACTGTATTACTTTCGAAGGGATATTTAAGGTCAATCGTCATATTCTTCTCAACAAAGCGATAAAATGGATGGATTTCATATAAGATGATTTCAATCAGCACAAAAAGCATGAGTATTAACCAGTGGTACATGTGTGTCCTTGCAACTGTGAATATATAAGACGTCACAGCATGTGAACCAAGCTGGAATTCCTTCATTCTTTACTGTTGTGTAAACAAGCACATTGAGATTTGAAAATAATTTGGTGTCAGAAATGTTAGTTCCTTTTGATAGGACACCTGCAATGATATGTTGGTCTATTGTGAAAAATAAAAAAGGAGAAAAACCCCGAACAGTAAGGAAACCCCACTCAGGTGCTGTTGCACCATATTTTCATTCTGCATTGCTGCAAACACTGTTACGTCAATGGCAATTAGCCCAACCTATTATATACCTCTATTTATGTCTACATCTTTTGGTATGTATTTCAGAAAAGAGACAACATAGTATCGTAGCCAAACAAGTTTAATGTTTCCTCATTGTTTTCACCCTTATGTGTACATCAGACAAGTCATTATCCTTCACTGAGACCAAACTGATATCCTAGATCCATCTACAGAGAACAGGGCATATTTTTTACAATACATGGGCTTTGTTGCACCAGAAACCTTTACATCTGTCTGAAAGTTGTCCCTTTTAGGTGGTAATATCGTATTGAAAGAAAAAAAAAAAAAGTCTTACAACTACCTCAATCAAGCACTTAAAAAAGGTATATGGGGTGAAATGCATAAACATCACTCGTGGTTTTACAACGTTCAATTGAAATCGCTCAAGTTTTCATTTCGTTGATTACATTAATAGTTGTGTCAAACTGTTTTAATCAACTTCTTCTACCCTCTTTTCATTGCAATCCCCTAATGGAAATAAGTCAAACAAGGAGCCTTACATGACGGTTTGGGCGGTTACTATGAATTGGCGTTGGTGATCAGAGGCTACAAAGTTGTGGAGCTTTAGAGTATGGAGGTGGAAAACGTTTGGCTGGAAATCAGGAAGCCTTTTTTTTTTTTGTATTAAGTTTAATTTTAAATTATCAAATGCTGATAGAAATAATGAGATGCTTTTGCAAAATTAATTTACATGCATGAAGATCTCCCAGGGAAAGAATCCAACCACACACCAAGGCTAAAACATATTTTCCTCTGTCAACCCCTTTGCTTTGGTCAATAAAATTCAATCTCTTCAGACGAACGAAAACAAACGGCTATTATGTAGACCTACATGTTCTTGATTTCTTTTTGGCATGTTGATTTCTTCTCAAAACGAAGTAAACAAGGCTGCCTATATACCGAGATATATCAGATAAAGAGAATAAGTCTCACGAATACCTTAAACCACAAGTTGTGGACTACCGACAGGTAGGAATGGTGACGCCGCATCTGGTAGCCACATCCTTCCCACGGGGAGAACACAAGTAGGGCCTCAGCTTGGGATCGTTGAGGTAGGCAAGTAGGCAGGGCCTCTGCTCCTTTAAACTTTCGCAGCTAGTGTTTGACGGCGACGCTGATGTACTGAAGAAGGGGATGCACGAATGGATTTTCCAGGGATTACACACCAACGCGGGGGTAGACGCCGGCTTTGTGGGTTTGAAGGAAGGTACAAGCTCCGCCCCTATTGATTCTGCATATACGAAAACCACTACCACCACCACCACCACCACCTTCCAGAAGGCAGCACTCCATCCCTTATTCATCCTCAACTTCGCTTTCGGAAAGAGAGAGACCAGGGACATTCTCTATTCTAATGACGGCAGCGTAGCAGAGATGGAGAAGGTTTAGAAAAAGATGTTTCGTGGCAGATGGAGAAGAAGAGGATGAAAGTAGAGCATGGACAAGCAGAATCTCGTATTTGACTGCTGCGTGGCGGTTGGAGGAATAAAACAGATTATTTATTAAATAAAATTTTTTAATAAAGGCATGCACAAAAGGGTTTTACGTTAAGTTCATGTGAACAGTGTTCATGGGCGACGCCGTTTTAAGTTCTTCTTCTTCTCCCAATGGATTTCGCGCGTTCAGTCGGCTCACGTTGTGTTTCGGTTGGTTTCCGACTAACGTTGTGTCTCGGTGGGTTTCGGTCAATCAATCGGGCCTCCGTTGCTCCACTCCATTAGTCCTTTTTATTTATACACAGGACCGGGGCAGGGTTTTTTGGGCCGGGTTTTGAGTCTATTGAATCCGGGTGGTGGATGTATGAAGAGGGCTTGTATGTCGCCGAAGGCGCGAGCCGCCGTAGCAATAACGACCGCCTGATCTGTAGCAGAAGCCGTCGTGGAGTGGATCGCCTTGGGCGTCGGATGAGGAGGGTGGTGGCTCGTCCTAAACCAAGGACCGCGCCCGGCGGTCCGGCATATGGGTGCTCCTGCATTTATTCCACGGTTTTTGGGGAAACTGGAAACCATCTATTGAAGGAACGTGCAAGGAAAGTTAACAGTAGAGGATATTCAAATCGTTTCCATTATTATCTTTAGACTAAATGTGCCATTTTTCTCTTTAAACCTCTCAAAGATAGTTGCTTGCTGTCCAAATATTTTCCGTCAAATTAAATCCCAACTTGATATCTTTCTTTTGTTTCACTGTTCTTACTGGTAGCATGCTTATTGGGGTGTACTTTGAGATTTATTCTCTCAATGGGCTCGCTTCACAGGTATGAGGTAGATGGAATCAACGTTTGCTCGCCTAAATTGCCAGATGCAAAGTAAATTAGCTTTGTGGTAAGTTTTACATGTTCGATTTGGTTTCCAATTGGGAGAATTATCTTTAAGAGGACGATGTAGAAGGGAAGATTTGGAACTTTCTTAACTGCCTTTTGAGAAAATTACTTGTGTTATGTGGCCACCATCTCCTAGAATGTCATATCAACTGCGTAGAATGTGCTGTGAAGTTTTGAATTTCGAGTTCGGTTTTCAAGACTAGCTGCATGGTTTATCAAGCAAGAAGTCGGAGATTTCTGTGGTTGCTAGTGTGGAAGGGTGCCTTCCAGTAATTTTCCCTTGATAGAACGCAAGAATCAAGAAGTTTGTATTATCTTTCCCAAATAATGCATTTAAATGAGATGAGTAATTCCTTGGGCTTTCAGAATTTCAACCTGTACTTCTAATGGTGGAGCAGCTTTAATTTGTTTCTTAGTACAAGAGGAAGAGGAACTTTTCGAACCCACAATTGCTAGAGTTATGTAGGATTCTCTGTTTTCTGTATAAATTTTGAAATGTTGACGTTTCACAATACCTATGAAGCTGTAGGATGCGTTCGTTCTTATTCTGTCTTTTTCTCCTCTTTTTCTTTTCCCTTTTTATTTTTCCTTCTTTATTTATTTATCTATTGAGTTTTGAAGCTGCACAGGATGCCTGCTTATGATTCCCTTGCTAATTGTAGCCTTCATATGGAATCATCTTCTTAGTTAATGACTACATTTAGTAAAAGTATTACTGGTTAAATAGCCCTTTCTTGTCAGTCATAAATCTGTCGACTATGTTTGCCGTGTTGCTGATTTGTGTTCATATAGAAAGCTTATTAATAAATAGCGTAACAATGGTGCTAAGGCTGTATTAAAATGACAAGTTGTCAGTGGTGTTATCAATTTCTAATGCAGGTTCTAAATTCCTTACATCAAATTTTTTTCTTCTTGGTCAAATATGGTTTTTTCCTCCTCCTCCTCCTCCTCCTCCTTCTTCTTCTCTTTTTTTTTTTTTTTTTTTTGGTGTGGGGTTGGGGGGGGGGGAGGGGGGTGTTTGTAATGTTTTATTAATGTCTTATACATAGACATAGTAGCATCTACACTGCAGAAAATTTCTGTTCTATCTTTAGACAATTGGGTTAACTCAAACGTGAATCATTGTGGTAATGGAAACTATCTGAAGTTTGGTATGGTTTTGGTTGGATAAAGTGGAATGATTGAACTAGTATTTCATCAAGTGCATAATGCACTTACATCCTGTGTGGTTTGATGGTGTTCTATTTAGGCTTCTTAGGTTTTTCAATTTTTCTACAGACATCCTAACTATTCAAAAATTTCACCTCATCGTGTTTCAATTTAAATCACTGATGGAAACGAGTCCATTGAGGGTTATGTCATGTGGGCAGTAAATCTTAGTATATGCGGGCAAAAACCTATCAGTGATAGATATTTTGACACCATAAGAAGAGGAAGACGGCTGTCAATTTTCCTAAATGTGTGAATTAGAGGACCAAATAGAAAACGGCTGTCAATTCTCCCATTCAACTGATTGATTTACCCCATCAACCAGCCATCTTTTCTTGTTTCTTTGCTTCTTTCTTTCCCTTTCTGCTCTTTTTTCCAATCTGAACTGACCACCTTCGTTTGCCCACCCATCAAAACCTCCAAAATCTTTTCCGAATATATTCATTCCTCAGTTTGATCTTGCAAACAATGAGTTTGAGTTGTTTAAAGAAGATGGATTCTATTGGAGTATCTTGCTGTAGTGGCATCTGCAGCCTTATATATTTTGTTTTGGGTGAAAGAATTTGAGAAGAAATCAACACGCCAAAAAGAAATCATGGACTTGTAGATCTACATTACAGGCCTTTGCTTATTTCAGTCTGCAGAGATGAGTTAGAGGAAAATATGTTTTAGCCTTGGCGTGTGCTTGGATTCTTTCCCCGTGAGATCTCGATGCATGAGAAGCAAAGTTCGTAATTTTGCAAAAGCATTTTATTATTTCTATTAGCATTTGATAATTTAAAATTAAAATTGAATACGGAAAGAGGGGGGTGGTGGTGGTGTTGGAAAGCTTCCTGGTTGCCAGCCAAGCATCTTCCTCCTCCATACACTAAGAGCCCCACCACCCTGTAGCCTCTAATCACCACGTCCAATCCACAGTGACCACCCAAACCATCCATCATGTGAGGCTCCTTGTTTAGCACATGTTACAACTCTTTGCATGTTTGTAGGGTAATTTAGATGAAGGGATGTAAACTATTGCAATTCTTACAAAGCGGGTTATCAGATAGAGGATGTTTTGTTTGGGTGGTACTTGTACTCTACTCAAAAGTGAATCTGTTTAGCAGGTAAGGGCATAATTGCAGAAGATGCATGATAAAAGTGAGTGGAACAGATGATAGCAGAGCATATGTACTGGACCGTTTGGAAGAATTGTTTTGAGGAAATTGGAATTCAAATTGCTGGGTCCTTTTCTGGTCTGGGTTTTCTGTCTCTGTACTTACCAGGAAAAGCAAGGTATTTGAGCGCAGAGCATGTTGCAAAACCGTGCATCGTTTTCATTCCTCTACTTGTTGCATCACTTGTTGGCATTTCAAGTGCGGATGACTAATGGCACCATCGGCAAACATGTTCTTATAAAATTCTCGCCCTGAAGGTATGGTTGTTGCTAATCTATTCTCTATTTTGTGTTTTGGTTTTCGGGAGTGTTACTTGCTAATAAGATATTGGAAGCCTGTTGCTGCTTTATTTGACCATTGCCCTAGGTAAAATCACTTAAGTGATTCAAGGTGAACTTCTTAAGCCATATGATTGTCAGCATTGCATTTCACAAGATGATTACATAGTTCTTAAAACTATCTGATAGCATTCAAAGCCGTTGTTTCTTTTTAGGCATTGACAAATGGAAGGCTGAGGAGTGTTGTGCACGCGGCAGTAGCGAACAAAGAGAGGCAGAGGCTATCATAGAATGCCCCTCCTCAGCACATAGGCCCGGACACCAATCCTAGGAAGTACGCAACTTTCACTTGGGAAGATTTCAGGAAGTAACTTCTAGTGCAAAAGAGGGTGCAAGGAAAAACCCCTCAGCCGATATCTCATCGCCAATCGATCAGTGATTAGCCAGGCGCAGCCATAATAACAATATTTTGAGTTCTCCAACCTTTGAACTTAGATCTGTTTTCCGTTCATCTTCAGTGGAAAACAAAGAACATATGTTTTCTTTGTTCAAAAGGGAGGAGAAGATCTGTCCACCGTTCTAAGAAACAGGTTTTAGGGACAACTATGTTGTATACTGAAAATCGAGATTCATTGATGAAATTGAGATTCACTGGACCATATTATTAATATATATCTATATGCTACGATTTTTTTTTTATTTATTTATCTTTTTAAATGGATCAGATCTGGCTGGCCTATTTAACTTTAAAGAAATTTAACAATTTTGGATCATTCTGGCCTTACTGCCAGGCCCACGTCACTTGAACCTTATAAAGCCCGAGCCTGACCTGGACCAAACATCCTCTTTCTTTGCTCTGGCACTGTTCTTAAAGGTTGTCGTGCTCTTTTTTATTTCTTTCTTTAAGCCCAGATCAATCGGACGTCAACATGGGAATACCGTTTTTTTCTTAGAACAAAATAATTCTAAAAAGAAAAAAAAAATCACTCCCATGCTATATATTTCTGTGTTTAGCAGTTGATAATGTTTACATTATACGGCGTGAATGGATGCGCATGACAACTTTAAAACAAATGGATATTCTTGACAAACGTTAAGTTGTAATTATGATGTTATTGCTGTTATTGCTAGCACCAACGTTAAGTTGTAATTATGATACTTTGGCATTATTCAGTCTTGGATTGAGTTAGTTTTCGGGTTATATTTAGATCTGATTTAGGTGTGTTGATAATAGATCGTAAAATTGCATTTTTCTATACAAATGCTAGACCATATTAATCTTAAAGGCAAGCATCTTCAAAATACTATACTAACACTTAGGAAATTTTGAATCAGATTGCTACCTAAATTATGATACATATGAACATGAGATGTTGTATTCTAATTTATCAAACAGTTCTCATGTTTAAGTAAAGATTGTTATTATTCTTTTGTTCTTTTCTTTTTGGGTGATCTTTTACATCTCGGCATCCACTCCAATACTAAGACCAAATATTATGCCCTTTTTAGTAGTACTCAAGAACTCATTTAACTTTGTTGGCTTCTTATTGACATAGATGTTTTTCACTCTAATGCTGGGAGTATTTTGGTGTGAAAATCGAAGTGCTGATTTTTTTTGGGTAGGTAAAAGGGAAAGGGGGTTGTGTGTCAAACTTTGAACTTCTTTAATCCTAAACAACACTGTCTATCAATTAAACTAGGCATTTGCTAATAATGGAAGTATTATTTTAATTATTTGCAAATGTACAAAATGTTAGAGACCACCTTTTTCATAGTATTTTATTTATTTATTTATGTCTCATTTTCTCCACTAATTAGATTACCAACCTCTTCATCAAAACTCATCAACGAAGATAGTTTCATGAATTGAGTTACAAACTCTATGAAATCAATTCATTTACGTTTAAGGGGATTAAAGATATTTATCCATTCCTTATTATTTATCATCATATATGAGGAAAACTTTTTATTATAGGAAATTTTATGAATCTTATCATTATTATATAATTATGTAGTTAAACTTATACACAACCTATACAAAGGGTCTTTTTATATATATATATATATATATATATATATATATATATATATATTTATATTTATATATTTATTCAAACACTTTAAATACAATCAATGTACTTCTCTCTTTCTTTCTTTCTTGCTTCCATATTCACATTACAAACGTCCACCTGTGCTTCCGACCTAAAATCCATCCTTTCCCAAGTACAGCTTTTCATGTCGGAAGAGTCAGAAAACATTTTCTTTCTAAAGTGGGTGAAACTGCCGACTTTCGGATATCTCCGTGAAAGTTAGATAACGAAATTGTTACGCAAAAAAGCCATCAGTCTGTAGACACAGCAGGATGCTTAAATGCCTCTGTTAGTCAAAGCACATCCATCAAACAGAATGCGCCTTTGTCGGCTTAACCACTGCAGTTTTGTCTTCGCTCGGACAACCAACAAACAAGCTTCAAATTCCATGGACATTGAAGAAGCAACCAGAAGCAGATACTTAAACAGCAAAAAAAGTCAACTTGTAGAAACAAAACGCTAGATTTTACAGAAAAGCCATTTTAAAGCCTTAAAAAATATTAAGCAGAGCAATTTGTCTTGTTATAAACGATTTTTAAAATTTTAATTTTTCTCATACTTACCAAAAACAGAAGACATTGTCCAACATAGTAAAAAGGCCGAGACGACAATGGAAACCAGAAACCTAATCAGAGGACTTTGAGAACCTGATCGTGTTTCTCAGGGTAATGAATATTATCCCTGCTTCCTCACCAACCCTAGATAAGACGGTGGAATTCTAGTTCTCATTTATGTAATAGACATTGACTCTGAAAGAGAGACGGGGGGCATTTACTACGTAGCTTCGCAGTTCATATTTCACATTTCAGGCTTATTTGGACTAACTACTTCCTCCTACTCTGGTTGTTGGGTCGCTTTTGCCTTCCCTCCCATATGCTTCATGCCTCCATGCATTACACGACGTTGCTATTTGGATTTGTTTATGGAGTACCATTGGAGTAGCTACTGACGGACAGTACTTCTTCCGCCCCAAATCTCACTTTTTCTTCTCTCCTTTTGCGGTAGTCACCGAGGTCGGTTTGTGAGTTTCGAGGATATGGGCCGAAGCGTATCTATTGCTCTTTCTTCAAAGCAAGGTACAACGGCGGATGTGGGTCGGTGGTCTCTGTAGGGTGAAAACAACCGATCATCGTGTCCTCCTTTCCTTTTGATTTCTTGCACCAACATGTTTTTTTTGTTGTTAAAGAAATCAAAAAAGTCTTTCCGAAGTTGCTTGCGCGTCTTTGCCGTGTCCCACGCTTTCTGCCGCGTTCACTACTTTCTGCCCGCACTCTATTAAACTGAATATAAATCAAATCCTCTCGTTGACATATGGGGTGTCTATTAAACTGCCACCAGCTACTTTTGAAGTAGAAAGTAAACGTTTTAGCGTGATAGCAAAATCAAGATCTTAAGAAAGGTACTCTTTTTACTCATCAGTTTAAGTTTAAGTAAATTCTCGTGAGATTTTTTTTTTAATTTTTTTAATTTATTATTTTCTACATCTGGAGTACATTGAAATTTGGTATGTCTCATAGATATCGATTTTATACATTGAAGAATATTTATTTTTACCAATTACTTTTTTGTTAAAAAGAATAGTGCTCCGTCAAAGGCGCTGAAATCTAATGAAAACACTTGGAATCTCTTTGTGAAGGATAAGTCATAATTAAACTTTGAACTCTTTTTAGGTCACTTCCCTTGCTCTCCATATTCTTCTTGTTGAAAGAGAGCTGGTGTATGAACCCGGTACTTTCGCTAGTATAAAATTGCAGCAACCTTGATGTCAATGAAGTGGTTTAAGACTGCAAGGACATATTAGACTCGGCTTTTGGAGCTACCCACTCAATTACTCTCAAACGGAACCCAGGTCCAAATTTGGATGCAAAATGCTCATGCTATGTCTGAAAAGATGAAAAGCGAAAAGCAAAGGACCTCATTAAAGGGGGCCTTTTAAATATATATATATATATATATATATATATATATATATATATATATATATATTTATGTGATGTAGTTTAAAGAAGAAGCTTGTGGGGACCGCAGGCATGTTCAGGATGAAAAAGAAGAGGATAGGTCCCCTTCCAAACATGCACGCGTGGATCACATAGGAAAAAGATTAAACACATAAACATGTGATTAAATGAATATGTCTAAACACATCAGCTTCGACTTTTTATTTTTATTTTTTCTTTTTGATAACATGGATTCATATGTATCAGATAAGATTAGTTTCAAACTAAAAAAGGGATTTAAGAAATACTTAATTCCCATGACCTTTTGTCCATGTTTGCTCTTAGTTTAGAAGTGTGCGACACAGTTGGTCGAAGGTCTTCCATAGCTCCATATGACGGTAGTCCTGCTATTAAATTACATGGTTTTTTTTTCCCTGTATAAATATGGAAGTATAACTGATTAAATTTAAACATTCGATGACACTAATAAAGTCAATATGGATTGGTATAGTATTTTGACGGCAGGTTTTAAGCTTTTGAGCTAAAATAATACATATGATATTGATAGACAGAAACTCAGATCTTCCATTTGAAGAGGTTGCTAGTCGATGTTGGGGTATACCTACTGAGGCGATATTGTGTTATTACTTGCAGAAGTATCTACTTGAATTAAAAATTGGTTCCCTCGAGGCCCATTAAGAATACTATTCGAATAAACAAGCAATAAGCTCAAGCCGAAAGCATGATTTGAACTTGGCTCATACAAAGTTCGTACAAGAATTTCAAACAAAAAGTTAAAAAAAATTACTTCATATGGAACACGTTGGGAAGACATTTGAATTGGACAGCGAATTGTAAAGTCCATAGTGCATCATCAGAAGTGCTTGAAATAATGGGATAGAGTTACATTCAACCCCCCTTTGTTTGAAATGCTTGTATGCTGTTCTACCAGGATTCTAAAGTTGCCTGACATTTTCCACAGAGCTCGAGGGTTCTTAAATGGCCATTAAGAGACAAGTGAAAGCAGAACTCAAGGAGCACATGTGAAATGAAAAACAGACGAGTGAAATATCATTTCTCGGCATAGTTTCTCTGAGAAATACAAAATACAAGAATAATATGGGTGACGTGGAAAGCACGTTAGGCGGTCGATAGTGCTCTCAACAAATGAAAAGGACAAAGATCACGATTCGAATCAAGTCTTCTAACTCTGTACGCAAAGTTTATAAGTCGTATGTTTATTTTTATTTTTATTTTTTTCCTTTTGTACTTGTTGTTTTTTAAGGTGCCATGAGTTTTGTGTGATTTCTTAAACTATATTTACCTTGCTTTGCTTCTATTATTATTGTTGAGGACATGACAGTTCTGCAATAATTATCTTAAAAGTTTGGAATATACTTTTCGTACTCCCTTCCTGATTGAATACCAGACGATAAAACGCCATTATGTCCACAAATAATCTCAAAACAATCACTTTCGGCATCCCCACATGACACAACAGGCCGTTGAAATACTGGGAAAACTCCTAGCATGTAGAACAGAGTGTCCCTTAAAGGCTTAAAGGCTCTGCAGAGTTTACTCTTATAATGCGTGTCCGCTTGACTTTTTGCCGCGGAGTTTGGTGGTGAGTACATTTCATTTTAGCATACTCTAAAGGAGATAAGTGTGTGCCTTTTCTGCGGTTGGAGGCTTGATGATTATGGAGAAGAGTTTCGCGCGTTCGGCCAGATAGTGGAGAGACGTAAGAGAGATGTGCAGACACACCAAACGCATATGCAAATAAGAGAATCTCCCTATTTAGTGCGCTTTTTACATGTTTCTTTCATGCGGGATAACTCTTTTTTTGGAACTGTGAGTTACACTTTACGACCATATGCAGCACAGGAATCTGTCACATGACGAAACACGCCATTTTAGCCTAACTTTAGCTTGGAGTACTGTTTTACACAGAGGACGCAGATGGTTTTTGACAACAGAGTGCAGACCCCCCTCTCCATGGAAAGACGACAAAAAAAGATCGGAAACTAACTGGGCGTTTCTTCATTATTCGGGTGATAAAACGTTTGGGGAAGAACAAGTTTTGACTATATATTTGTTAGTAAGTGTACTTCTACTGAAAAGTCAATCAAAAGGAAAATATTCTTTTGTTTACATAGAAAATATTCTCAAACAAGATTAAGTGATAATAGGGTTTTAGTCTCGTTACTCTTACTCTAAATTCGGGTATTACTTCTTATGCTTTAACTACAATATCTTTAAAAGTCAACTTAAAAATAAAATAATTTTTTTTCTATATGTAAATGATTATCAAATAAGATTTAAATAATATAAAATATTTATCACACCATAAAAGATACAATAATTCTTAAGTTTTATCTTTACTGAAGTAAAACTAAGCTGCAAAACACGGAGATATTGGACAGTCGTCTCTGCTCACTAATCTCTGTCCACTTCATTTTTGTCTTCCGGCCTCGCTGGCCATCTGTTATCGCCTCTTTTTTCATCATTCTTGTACACGAAGGAGGTTGCACTACGTTTCTCAGTGCTGCAACTTCAGTGGACAAGTTGAAAGGTTAATAGGAGCTACTACTTCTATAATGCTCATTATCTCCACCAGACACGCCCCACATTGGCCTGAAACATCAATTATCCCTTTGAAGTAACCCCTGGCAATGATTAATCAAAACAGGTTTAAGGTAGTGGGTATCTTAACCTTACGTATTCTCTGATGTATGTAGGCCTGAGACTCCGAAATTTTCATTTTTCCGGTTGTGTTTCAACATACGAAAGGTCACTTTCTGTTTTTATTAGGGTTATTATTAAGTTCAACGGTTAACGCGTCCTGGTCCCCCTTATTAAGGAGGAAAATGACCTACAGCGCTTACGAAATCGCTGATGCATTACAACCAGTTTGATGGCGCTGCCTAATACTAAAAATTACTACCGACCCTTTACGAAATCGCTGGTGCATTACAACCAGTTTGATTGCGTTGATTAATACCAAAAGTTACTACCGACCATTTATTTTATTCTCTTGGTGGTGGTTTAGGAAGAGGATTACGTGAAAGAAAAACCCATCGCATTCAGATACTACCCAGTTCCGTTATTTCGGGATTGGTTGAATTAGGACGCCGCGGATGTAGTTGCCTCCGGTATACCTTTTGACAAAACTATTTTGACTTGGAATTTCTCTCTTATTTTGGGTTCGTCTTTTTATTTGAAAACTCGTTCAAACTTAAAACTTTTACTTTATCCACCCATGAACTAAACTTCGTCTGCCTCTTCTCTTAAGACCCAACTACATGAGCTCTTGAAATATCTGGGCCGGTGATGAAATACCAGAGAAAATTGGCGTCTGGGAGTCATCAAGAATATTCAAAAAAAGGCAAAGTAGTAGTTAAATCTGAACATAAAGCTGTGTTTGAAAGATTGGTCAGAAAATGTGTTCTAAAGTTAGCTAAAAAGACTCAAAAATCGGGGAGGAAGTATTAACATATTAAGCACCACATTCGATTAGTTTAGCGAGCCACCAAACTTGTAAGATAAGAAAATGGTCTCCGTCTTCCTGTTGTATATAAACCGGATAACTCCATGACTATTCAATAGAAATCTGGGAGTGTTACGTGGTCGTCTTATGAAATTCAACAATCAAATTTGTAAATACGAGTATTCATTCGCCGGGGTTTTCCGTACAGGGCACGAAAAGTCTTACGGGAATTTAATACAGAAATCAATATAAGAGTTTGATTGACCAGTGCGTGGACCCCAAGGCAGGGTCCATAGTTGTCAACCTATCAGCAGCGTGGGACGCCTGCAGTGAACGTTCCGGTCAAATGGGTGGCACCATTACGCTGCTGGGGCAGACTTTTATGAACGTAAAAAACACCATCACATGCCGTTCCAAGTCGAAGCGAACCGGTCTAGTTATAAAATTAACCATTAAAGCGGAAAGGAACAGGTCAACCGGCATTACTCTCTATTACCCCTCGTATTTATGGGTTTCTCAAAAGTTTGGTTCCTTTGTTGCGGTTGTGGTTTGTAATAATTGAGAGATCGAAGGGTATTTTGCAACATGGCCCTCTATATAAGGATGTGCTGATCCGTTCCATTCCAGTTGGTTTCGGCCTTAGAGTTCAACATCCTCCTCCCCCTTGGTCTCTAACTGACCGCTTCTCTCTCTCCTACACGAAGATGGCTTCCACGCTTCCTGCTAACAACATCCGCCTCTTTCAGACCAGACAACACAGCTTCAAATCTCAAAAGTCTCCGTTAAATCCTTCATTACGGCCACTAGCTTCTTCTTCTTGTTCGTCGCAGTCTCTAAAACTGGAAACGTCGACCCAGAGGACACGGTTACATATGGCCAACCTCGATAAGCTTCTACAGAAGACAGCCCCACTGGAGCAGCAACCAGTTGCGAAGGACGCCAATAAGGGTAAAGGGCCGCTGGAGGGGCTCAACTTAGCCAGACTAAAGTGGCCGGAAATGAAGGCGGCCGAGGAAATGTCCCCTCGACACCTCAACCGCCTACAACGCCTCCTGTCAATGACGGCGGAATACTCCCCGAGAAACAATCTTGCCAGCAAATGGCGCGAGTACCATGGCAGCGATAATTGGAAAGGTCTTTTGGACCCGCTCGACGAGAACCTTCGCCGAGAAGTGGTTAGGTACGGCGAGTTCATCCAAGCCGCCTACCATTCCTTCCATTCTAACCCGGCCATGTCGACTCAGGAGCCTCCCGCCCCCCGTCATGTGGCGCTTCCTGACCGGTCGTACAGAGTAACCAAGAGTCTCTACGCCACCTCGTCTATTGGTTTGCCCGGCTGGGTCGACGACGTGGCTCCGGACCTAGGATGGATGACCCAGCGGTCGAGCTGGATCGGGTATGTGGCGGTCTGCGACGACCCGAGAGAGATTCAGCGGATGGGGCGGAGGGACATCATCATCGCCCTCCGTGGAACCTCCACGTGTCTAGAGTGGGCCGAGAATATGCGAGCCCAGGTTGTTGATATGCCGACACAACATGGAAGCCCGACCGACAGCCAACCCAAAGTGGAATGCGGGTTCCTGAGCCTGTACCAGACTCCCGGAGCTCAGGTCCCAAGCCTAGCCCAGTCCGTCGTGGAAGAGGTGCGACGGCTCATGGAATTGTACAAGGGTGAGAATCTTAGCATCACCGTCACAGGCCACAGCCTTGGCGCGGCCTTGGCTTTACTGGTCGCAGACGATATCAGTACATGTGCCCCGGACGTACCACCGGTCGCAGTTTTCTCCTTCGGTGGACCTCGTGTGGGCAACAGAGCTTTTGCCGACCGTATCAACGACAACAACGTTAAAGTTCTACGGATTGTGAACTCCCAAGACGTGATCACCAGGGTCCCCGCGACGTTTGTGAGCGAGGAACTTGACCAAAAACTGAGAAACACGAGGGTCGGAGGGGTCCTTGACATGCTCGACAGAAACATGCCGTTGGCTTATTCCCACGTCGGGACCGAACTACGCGTTGACACAAAAATGTCACCGTACTTGAAACCCGATGCAGATATGGCTTGCTGCCATGACTTGGAGGCTTACTTGCACTTGGTGGACGGGTTCTCGGCATCCAATTCTCCCTTCAGATCAAACGCTAAGAGAAGTCTAGTGAGACTGCTTCAGGACCAGAGATCTAATGTCAAGAAACTATACATTAGCAAGGCCAAATCCTTGACTTTGAAACTTGAAACGGAGCGACTGCCCATGTCCCCCTGTTTGCCTAGTCCATCTTAATGCTGCTTAACAACTGTAAAATGGTACATAGTTCTGCGAGAAAACTTGAAGAAAGATTGTCCATGTTCTATACTTACACGATTGTCCATCCATTCCTCAACTTCCTCTTTTGCAATGCATATTCACACAGATCAGCCAAGTTAACTCAATAAACTGAGAGCTTCCCGTACTAATATAATCCAGTCGCATTATTAATTATCATCGACGTGAAACTCAAAAAAGTTTACAAATATATTCAACAGTGAAGCACAGAAAAAAGTGATAATAGTAACATAAAACAATGGACTGCCACAGAAAGAGTGAAATTGGAGTTCGATAGATTTTAGCCACGAAATAATAATGGCTTTTTCCATCTAATGGTTCCTGTCTCCTCATGTAATCGTCATGAATAGTGCTTTTGTGTTATTGTTGTGGGACAAACTTACCCACCAACCCAAACCAACCAAAACCAACCCTAGACAGAAAAGCGTTCACGCTTTTCATCCTGTGTACCAACCTCGTTCAAACGACACGAAAAAGAGATAGACTCCTTCAAAACACTCTTAGCTGTTATCTTTCTGTTTTACCCTTTCACACCTCCACCACGAATTACGAAAGCGTCGTTTATCATAATATTTAAGGCAAATTACGAAAGCGTTGTTTGTGAAGGCAAGACCTTTTCCTTCTACGTACAAGGATGTCGGTGTTTTTTGTCTGCCCCAGAGATAGATACCACTGATTCTCAAAAAATTTCAGTACATTATCCATCAGGTTTCTACTTCCTTTCTCCTTGGTTGGACCTTCCTCGGGAAAATGGAAATTTCTTGAAGTGGTTCTCCTCCCTTAGTTCTTTTAAGGTCAAGGTCGCTATTTAATAAATGTTTCCCTAATATATAACGCCAAGGAGTAATGCTTCAAGAATTACTCGTTTTAATTTCTTTATCCTTATTTATCTTTAATTTAATCTTGAGCATGTCTTCCGGTTCTTCTCGTCTATGTCCCTCAAAAGGATACACATTTTCATGCGTACAATGAGAAGCCGTGTTTTGCGTAGTAGTTTCAGTTTCTTATGTAATACGATGCGGTTGGATAAACTGGGACCATCTTCTTTTTAGTCTAACGTGATGAGCACGAACATATGTAAAGGTTTCAAATTTCGAACTTTATAATCTAATCCTAAACTAAACTAAGTCGCAGATCATGAATCTATCTTTGCAGAGCTCTTTAATTGGCCAACTCAGGATATCATTACAACTAATAAAATCCTAGGAAACTAGGCTTAACTGGGCACGTATCATTATAACTAAGCAGTGTATATTATCCAGAAAAATGGCTACGAACTTCACAGAAGCTTACAACATAGTTACAAATATGGTTACATAATATAAATCTTAGAAGCAAAAACAAAAAACGTCATTTAGTAATCAGCTAACGCGTTTCGTGGTTAGGTTCTATTGTTTTTGTTTTTGTTTTTGTTTTTGTTTTTGTTTTTGTTTTTTAATTCCTCCTACCCGTTTTGAAGTTTATTCTTAGTTATTGGAAGAAAACAATTAGAAAGAAACAACATTTTCCCTATAAATTGGTTAAAATAACACAAAGGTAAAAGCATAAGAAACAGTCCGTGGAACTAATCAAAGCGTAAAGTTTAATTCACTACCTTGTTCCACTTTTTATAATTTGACTTCAACAACCTTGTCTACTTTCTTATCTTTCACAAAGCTTGGCACATAAGGAATACAATCACAGTTGTTCAGGATGTGGGGTTCCCAGAATGTACTTTTTTCTTTCTGACTTTGAAAGGTTTTTAGTCGTAATTTATTTGAGCTTGAAATTCTTCGTTTGGCTGTTTAAGTTAGCGAGCAATAAGAATAATCAACACTGTTGAACGGAAAGTTATTCATCTCGTTTGCCGCTTCATGTAATCCACTAAATTTTTTGAACAGTTTTCCTGCATGAATCCAAAAGTTAATGACAAAATCAAGTTATTGGAGATCATAAGAAGCGTACCGAAAAGATACTAAATAATAAATTTTTAATTCATAAGTTAAGTTTTGGATTCAACTTCTAAATTTTTTAATATGATATCAAAACTTAAGTTACATTTCATTGAAACTTTATTTTGCACCAGTAATTGATGCTTGATTTTGTAACCTTATTAAGGCCACATTTTATTTCTCCTTTAGATATATATTTTGAGATTGGACCCTATTTATTTAATATGTTAAATGAGCAAGTCAAGCCGGGGTTCTTCCCCTAGTTGGATTTTTCGCACTTAGCTATGGCCTTTCAACGAAGGCATGTTAAGACTTTGTCTCACATTGGTCACTAATGCTTGATTATGTGACCTTATTAAGGCTAGGTGGCATTCAATTATTTAACACACCTTACTCAAACTCATTAGTCGTTAGAATTAGTACCATCATAATCAACCTCTTTGTAAGTAAGAGATTTGGAGACCATGGGTTTTACATGGAACATATAAGGGATGTAAAATTTATATTAAAGAATAATTATTTAATTTTTGAGCTAATATTTAGGTTAAGACAAGTTTAGGCTAATGGATAAGAAATAATTGATATTTCTTTCTTGAAGAACACTCGAGGTCAAGAGTCAAAACCTGCCGGTGAAAAAGGGAAAAATAAAGAGAGAGTTTGAAACGAAACCTCGCAAGCATATACAACTAATTCAAAGGAATTAAAAAAAAAAAGGGAAAAAGAAAAGAAAAAGAGTATACTTTTCTCGTTAGGTAACCTAACGACTATATCTCCGACTCTCCGACTCGGTGGCTTTTGGAACGGAAATACCAGAATCTTCCCGGCTCCTTCCGGTAAGCATCCTCATCTACGCATGTACTTACGTCTGCGCACGAGTGCCAGTCGTTGTCTTAGTTTTTGTTATGACTCAATTGTCTGTTCAACCATGTAAAAGAGAAGAAAAGAGATCTTTTCCTTCGGGTTCAAGTCTATCACTGAATTTAATACTTCCAAAATTGATTTATGCGGGTATTGTTCAAATTTGATTCGCTAATTGTGAGAAAGTAGTGGCGTCATTTATATTATTGCGATTTTGATGCTCGGGAACAGCTCTTGTGTGTTGAAGTTTTCTTTGGATGCTTGGATACGATGTGTCAATGTTGCAGTCAAAGTCCTAACTGACCCTACCTGGTTGATATCTATCAATGTCGTAGTATCAGGTCCCAAGAAGATATCCGGATTGTTGTTACTTGGATTATCTATTGGCTAATATTGTATATGATATTATAGTTTTTTTGTTACTGATACTCGGTGATTGATAAGTATCAACTTAGAATTATTGGGTCTTTGTAGGATATCCTAATTACTGTTATTATTAGGATTGTATATTGGCAAATATTGCTTATAAGAGTTTGAGAAAATATATAGATGGTGTTATGCTGGTTAAGCATCCAGCAACTCAATCTCAACTTAGTCTCTTGTTGCAGGCCAAGAATCCTGATTTCTGTTGCATTTGGAAGCAAAAACAAGATGTGCCGTCAAAATTCCTGTGTCCATTTGTCTGTAGAAGAGGCAACTGCAGCCGAAGAGAGTCTCCTAATATATTGCAAGCCTGTTGAGCTGTACAATATTCTTCGCCGCCGTGCCTTACACAATGTACTTTCTGGCATTTCCTTGTGGAGTCTGTGCCTCTCATTTTTAACTAATTTATGTTGTTCAAGACTGTCTAGTCTGGGCCATTACATTGTTTGAATACATGATTTTCTGCATTTCTTGTGTACCTTGAGTACTGAAACACTATAGATATGTCCTTCTAGGAAATTTGAGAGTAAATCATTTTGATGTCAGGGTTCAAACTTATCCATCACATGTTGAGTGCTGACCTGTGAATGCCCCTCACATGTTGGCACCTTTGCTCACGATTGTTTGGGTTCTCAAATTCTAGGTCTCCTCTTTTGAAAGCCATCCTTCTATCCTTTTTCCCTTCTAATGCAATTTCTTTGTTGTAGCCTTCATTTCTTCGAAGATGTTTGCATTACAAAATACAATCAAAGCAAAGGCGGAGGTATGAGTTCCACTACATCTAATCTTTCTTGCTAGCATTATTGTAGTTTATTAGAGAAAAACCTGTGAACATCTTTATTTCAATTTTTGTAAATCTTTGAAGGCTGTTGATTTTTTTCCCCCTTTTTGGTAAAATTGTTTACTCAAACAGCAGATCATCAAGTGTATGTGCCTTATAAGTCAGGCTTTCCACTACCTCTTCCGTTGATATGTGTCAGCCTGGGTAAATGAACATACTGTGTGTCAGCCTGGATAAATGAACATCCTGGCACTAGAAAAGAAGGTTAAAGTGATATTTTTCCTTAAGAAAGGGGTAGAAAGGAAAAAGTTGGAAGACTAGCAATGAGTTAACCCACTTAACTTGGTGGAACGTTTTCACTAGGAGTGAATAGTCTAGGTGACCCATTTTCAGTGCTGGAGCAAGATTGAGTAGTGAGGTAACAGTGCCATATCACCTAGTCACAGAATATCTGACGGGTGCATTGCCTCTGGTGTCTCGGGAAATTTCTAACTAATAACAATTTGCCTTTGGTGATATATATTATGAATGGATGAATTTGGTGTACGTGGCACAACAGTAATATCAGTATCTGCTTAATTATGATTATGAGGCACTAATAATCAAATTGACTTGATCTAGGGGCTAGAAGTACAACTTTTGATCCTTGAGTGCTTTGTATAAAATCCAACAAGCTATTTTCCTTTTTTTAATTGACAAATAACCTGAAACAGACAAGAAGACAGACAAATCTGTTTTCTCATCAATGTGAGATAGAAATCTGCACTCTGTTAAAGGAACTAGAACTCGAGAGCAGATTTTTCTCTAAATGCACAAATTGGTTATCTAGTTCATGGCTGGTGTGTGTGGATGCAGGATATTGTAGTTGTCCAGTGACAATATTTGTTTTGTGGTGCTTTCTACTAATAAATGTGCTGAAAATTCTTACTAAATACAGTTGGCAGTGTTTCCTACCATCAAAGTGATTGTGACTGATATAAAACGACTATTTAACTGAAGTCCTTAAGCGAATGACAGTAGGAGGGTTGTCTCTTTTATGGAAAATGGTTTGAATAAGTTCTTCAGGCGGTATACCAGATGCTGCAGTGGGTGACAGATTGCTGAATTTTTGAAACAAAGATCAGTAGATCTGTTGAGACCTGGCAGCGAAATGACTCATTGCTGGTTAACGTATGTACTCTTTTTAACAGTGTAGTTGTGTGCGCACCACAGAGTGTAAGTAAAATTTGAAGGTTCAGAAAACAAATAATCATCCAAGCTTCTTTGACCACCCAATCATAAAATTCTGCAGTATAACCTCAGTCAGTAAAGCTTGGGCTGGTCTTGATGTAAGTTAATGCCACAATGCTTTAGCACAGAACCAACTCAATTTAGGACAATAGCCAAAAACCAGAAAATTAATCTTGAAAACAAACAATCAATCAATAACATGCATCCATGAGCATTTCATTTTATATATGTAAAGGTAACTACATAACCAAAGATAACTACAAGATTCCTTGGTCAATTCCAAACCCCAAGGAATCATGTAGAACTGAAAAAAACAGGGAGAAAAGACCGTTGTGATTTGGAAAATCTTAACCACTGAGAGTAAAGATCCTCATGCTATTGAAATACCTATTTGTGCTAAAAGTATTTTCCTTTCCAAACAAATCTAACGTATCTCTTGTTTCTTTGTTCACTGAAACAGTTATTTAATATCTTTGGCTATTTTTTCTTATCTAGGTTGAAGCCTGGAATTGTAATTTTCAACTATAGGGACTCTAACAACATGCTACGGAAGACTGAAGGTAATATGAATTTTCTTTCTCACTGAAGCATTCTACATCTTATGTAAATCATCAAAGGACACTAATTTCTAAACTAACATATTCTGTACATAATTGGTTCTTTTGTATGGTAGTTTTCGCTCATAGTACATTAACCTCCACAACACATCAACTCTGAGAGGTTCAGACTAGTGGGTGGTTGTTCTGCTAATAGGGAAATAGGATGCTACATTTAGATTTATTGTGGATGGTTCATTTGAATTGATTGACTAATGCTACAGTAATAATGCATGATAGTCATAATTGCAATTATATGCCCATCTATATCCTTACCACGTTCTACTAATTCTTTTTCGCCTCAATGGTTGTACTCAAGGAAACCTGGGATATAATGTCTTACTGTGATAATAATTGTAGCAATTGAACTGGGCAAATCAAGTTGAAAATCTTGAAATGGTGATTTGGGGTGTTTCTCTTAGTGTCTCACTAGTTGTATATCATTGGTTGTGATAATATTTCCGTACTCATTTGAATAGCTTGATAATTAATCAAAGCTAGATCGTCAATAGTGTACCAAAGGTGTCTCTAGTAATTTAACTATGATGTCTTTGTACATATCTGCACCTTAAGAAATCAAAAGAAACTGATATTGAAGTGACTGGTAATAATTCCTTGTTAATTTATCACATGTATATACTTCGTGTCTTTGCCATTGATAATCTAGTACTTAAAATTTATTCTTGTTAGAGACTAATTAGTTTGTGCTTCTTTTCAAAATGCAGTAACTGAGGACTTCTCTTGTCCATTTTGCCTTATGGAATGCACAAGCTTTAAGGTGGATATCCATTTTGGGTTGTGCTTCTAATTTGGGTTCTGTTGGCAACCTCAATGGTTAATTGAAGTTGTAAATATTCAGTTTTTCTAGAGGCTGAAAGAGTTAAATCCGTTATTGTTGTTGCATTGAGGTGTGCAAGTTTTGAAAGAAAGATGGATTATTAATATATCTTTTAAAAAATGTTAATGCCAAGAAATGTTCAAGATGATCATGCCACTGCTTATTTTTCCCATTAGTCCACCCATGCTAATTTGACCCACTTTGGAAATTATTATAAATGGCATTATAAATTGAAATGAGCATGTGATTAAGAACTATATGTGACATTGTAAATTTAAATTAGCATCTGAGTTTTTTGTTATGTGGTATGATAGTTGTTTATATTGGCAGAAATTGTCGCATTAACTTAATCTGCTTATTTTTCTCTCAGCACATGAGTTTCATCAAGTTTTCCTATCCTCTTATCTTGGGACACCATTTCATTTATAAAAATTGAGTTTTCTCATGGAAGTATTGTTTGTTTCTTAAGTTTCTTGAAATGTTACTTAGTAACTTTTTGATTACTTAGAAAATTATGTTCATTTTTGCTCGCAGGGTTTGCGGTATCATTTATGCTCTTCACATGACCTATTCAACTTTGACTTCTGGGTTGGTAGTTTGGAAAATGTTGTCACTCGCTACTGCTTATTAAACAATTCTAAAAACGCTCTCAAGCAACATATGTTTTGTAGGTCACTGAAGAATATCAGGCTGTGAATGTCTCTGTTAAGATTGATATATTGAGGTCGGAGGTAATAACTTTATTTTCATCCTAGCGATAACCATGTTGCTTCTTTCATTTATATGGCTGATAAGAGCAACTCATGAGGAACTAGGCAGGTGACCTTTTTTCTGATTTCCAATCTTCATGGAAGGATTTGTATGCCTTTGGGAACTATCATTGTGTTATTATGCATTTTTATCTGGATAACTGAGAACCGTGGGTGTTTTCTCTCTTAACCTTTTGGTTAAGATAGAGTGTGGATGCTGCTGCTAATCTTTATACATTTTTTTATGGACTTATATGAGTACATTAGGTGATTCCAAAAGAACTCACGGGAGAAATGAAAGCGTAAGAACCCACTCAAAACATAATAAAAATAGAAACTTTGCACCATATGAACCAAAACCATAACCAGATGTGACAAAATTTCAAGTTTTGTTGACTAGATTCAGAAATGGCTGATTAAATTACGCCAAAAAAACTTAGGGTCCAAAGTTTACATCTTTAAGGTCAAGGAAAACTTGCCCAAGAACAATGAACAACAGGATAAGAACAATAAGAACGAGGTAATAAGTAACCACTCCTAGGAAATCAACCTGTGCAATACAGAATATGCTTATTACTTCAAGAGAACCACCAAAGGACGTGTGAATTTACACCTACCATTTAATGGAAGTCGCTAAGGGATTCAGATACTAGACATGCTTATTGCTCATGATAATCACCATTAGATGCCAATGTGAACTTACACATGGAGGACTCATCCTCTAAGCCAAAAGCGAAACATTTCATAAATTAAAAAATTTGTTCAATAAGACTGAAAAACATGTCCTTTGTAGGTTAGATCATGGAATTTTCTACAAGCAAGGACCAAAGGAACTTCAAGATAAAAAGAAAGCGACAAAAGACCAAATAATGACTCCTGTATTATTATGACTCGGCTGTTGGTGGCATCATAAAGATTGTCCATTTTGTTGCCTTAATGTGACAGATAAAAGATCATGTGGAAATATTTCTGTGTGCAGATTGTAACTGCTGGAGTGGAGCCAAAGCTACAATCGTTCTTGTTTTGGTCTGTTTTTAGATTTTGAAACAGTTTACAGCTTCTTCAAATTGTTTTTGTTTGTACTGAGGGATGAAGAGGTCAACTAATTGTATGTGCAGCTCAAGGCCACGAAAAATTCGGCGAAAGGACCTTTATCAAAATGGAAAGCATGATAATATACAATTCCTGGAGCTGGACTCACCCACAACTGCTGGGGAAGGCATACAAAAAGGATTTCTGGACAGGGATGATGGTAAATTTATTCATTTATTTTTTGGTTGTTTTATGGTTGAGGATGATGTCAATAAATAATTTAAGATGCCTATTACTTGAAAACGAAAGTAATAAGTCATTTCTCATATCCATTCTACAACTTGTATTTACCATCTCTAAAAGCATGAGAAAAGTGTAGGGAAGAGGAGGAAATTAAAAACTTTTGTGAGATGTTTATGCTTCTTTTTTCTATTTTTCTATTTTTCTTCCTCTTATCCCCTGCTTCCAAGCTCGGTCCTTTAATAGTGTTGAATTATATGCCTCTGTAACCATGCGAGACTTGTGCAGTATGTCTGGATAGTTGTATCATGATTTTTAATCTCTACTAGCGTTGGAATAGTTAATCAAGTAGCCCATGTACTGAATTCTATTGATTTCTTTACTGCACTTTGCCTGGAAAGGTTCTAGTTTTACTGGTGCTGCTGTCATTAGGACCTATGTCTGGCTGGTAAGGCAGTTAATGGCAGGCTATGAACAGTGTCTCATTTTATACTCGAATGAATTATGTGTAGTATCAGCTGATTGAAACAACAATTATTCCACAAAGATTAATTTTCGTTCATGTAAACTTGTTCACTATCTGCTAGATAGTCCATCTTCTATCACTTGCTAATGACTGCTGCTGTATGGTCAAAGCCAAGCTCAAAGTTTTTGACAAATACAATCCCCAAATTTTGATTGGGATCTGAAATTTGCATTAGCTAGGTCTTTGTGGATCCACATTGGGGTTAGGTGCTGATATGTTCTACTAGAGAGGGTTAGGTTAAAAATTACAGTCCTTATTTCTATCTTGTTTTCTTTTAAACATGTTGATGCATAGCACATTTGCAATATATGCTTGGACAAAGATCACCATTTGGTTCCATCTTCTTTCTATGGAGTCTGAAGCTTTAATTTGTGGATCAGATGTTCAGTCCTGTAGAGGTGAGAAGATTTCTAAGTCATTACCCAGTGAAAAGGAAATGCAGAATGGAAGGATCGGAGGAGCAAACTTTGGTCCTGACTGTCCTGGTGCCTCTGGGTGCATAGAGCGAGTTGCCTCCAGTTCTAATGTTCCTGGCGTTTCAATTGCCATGGCTCAATCATCTGGGGACCCTGAATGTGTTAAATCACTATCTGGAAGTGATCCTACAGTGCCAGCCAAAGCAAGGAAATTAAGCATAGAGCGGTCTGACCCTAAAAGGTATGTCTATCCACATTATCTTTTGCATGGTGTCTTTCCAATACTCCGTTGTATTCCAAGGAATTCTTTATGTTTATTCCTTCTCTTTTGGTTTTTAGATGTGGGTGTTGCTCATGTACACATTCTGTGCTAGGATTATGTCCCTTTACTGCACTTCTCTTATTTAACGAATTACTTACCAAGAATATAAACAAATTATAGATGACCTGTTGGAATACCAGAGGTGTTTCCCTAGCTCTTAAGTGGATCGGATGGACATCTTGCCTCTTAGTAATAAATTTGCTTTTAGACATGCCCTCAAATACGTGTACAAGTTGGCACATGATCTCCGTCTTCATTGTTAAAGTGAAGCATAAAAAAGAACAAAGTCTTCATTCTAATAACAGGAGAGAACGTCTTGTCATAATCAAACCCATAATTCTAAGTATAGCCTTTAGCAATTCACTGGGGTTTTAACCTGTCCACAGACCATTGGTGTTTAGATATTTCATTGTATTCCATTTGCATACAACCCCTTGTTTCCTGTCATAATAATCAAAAGCTTAAACTTTACATGATTTTATGTTTAAAAAAAAAGAAGAAGGAAGTGGTAAACCTCTATATCCTTTAAAAATACAGGGACTATCTTGATGCAGTTGCCTTTGTAAGAAATCATAATTTTCAGGCCTGCTGATTTGTTTCTGTACCTTTCACATCTTTGCTTTTTCAGCCGTGGACTCCTGCAGAAGCGACAGTTTTTTCACTCTCACAGAGTCCAGGTGATTACCATTTCTTATATTTTCTTTTTCTTAATCTATCTACTTTATATGCTTGATTTATAGGATATGGATGCACATCCCACTCGTTGTGATTTGATTTTAACATCTGCTGAGTGTTACTGGCAATAATGGCTTTATTACAGTTAACATCTGAAGTTGTAGTTTTGTATCATTCTGTCTTTAGAACAATAGGCGATATGCAAATTAGGTTCTGGGGGACATATTTTGAATAACTCAGGCGGTATATTTTCCTACTAGCTTTTCTCTGTAAAGAGGTTAATTTTACAACGTGGCCAGCAGATGACCTATCGTAGACACTTTTATTTCAGATTTAATTTTTTTTGTTACATTCTTTCTGGGGTTTGCTCTTTTTTTTTTTTTTTGTGCTGCAAAATGTATAATGCACTGTGCATTCTCTTTCTGTCATATTTGCCTTTGAAAAACAGCTTTTGGGGTTTTACTCATCCTGTTTTTGTTGCAATTGATTTTGTGTAATGCACTTCACTTCTTCTTTCTGTCATATTTTCCTTTGAAAAACAGTTGTTTGCTAGAAGTTTTCCCTCACAGACTTTGGCTTACAATAAAGGTGTATGGGATATATGCAAGGAATGGCTCGTAACAAGGGACTAAATTTTAAACCTTGTCTTGTCTTTTCTAGGAGAAATTAGTTTGGAGATTGTTCTTTCTTTTCCAGCTGTCTTTCTCAAGGTGTTTAGGGAGATTCTTGTTAAATATTTCCTAGCCATCTTTTCTTTCTGTCTGGAAATTTTTCAAACGAACTGCTTTGTACTACAGTATTTTCCGTCATGCATTTCCATTTTCAGCTCCTACAATATTTTTTAATTGTGCTTTATGATTATCAGAGTTTTTACTTTCGGTTTACTCTCAGTGTAAGCTGATATTAGTGAATTTAGGTACTGAGCTTTTAAAAGGGTAGGTTCCTTGAGGAATAAGAGCACACAGATGGACTGCATATTTGCTCCAAATAAATTTGGATTTTATTTACTTGTAAATAGACATCAATGTCTAATCTTATGGTAACATCATTGTGAATGAGGTTTCAGTGCAATATTTGGTCCATAGCTACTAACCAATAGTTACAAAGATGTTAAGGTTGTCCAGAAAATTTGTTGTAATAGTACTTTTCTACTTGATTGTTTATCATGAATGAGTCACATCTGACATTTTTCCACAGGTAATTGTGTTTCCCTGTTGGTTCTCTTTCCAGAAAAACCTATCCGTGTCTTGTGCACTGTGCAGGATATTAAAAAGAAATTTCAAATTTCTAGTTTGTTGAACATCTCTAAAGGGCTTGATTCTCCTTTCCAAGTTGCTACCGGAAGCTTTTACCATGTTGTGAATTTAGTTCTTTAACGGGGAAAAAAATATCTTTCATCTCAGAGTGCTGATTTTTTGTGCAAGTGTATATCACTTTTATTATGATTTTTTGCCTCGCTTTATTGTAGTGGTAGTTTTGCCGAATAAGATTCCTTAATTTTTTTGTTTCACTTGGGGGACATAAGATAATAGTTGTTCTATTCACATGTACCGTAGAACTCCTAATAACTTATGCATTCTATAATTTTTAAGAGAATATGGGTTACTAGTTTTATTTCTAATGCTATCTCAACTTTGTGCTTGAAGCCTATGGCGTTGGATCAAGTGCTTTCAGATCGTGATAGTGAAGATGAAGTTGATGATGAAATCGCAGACCTTGAAGATCGTAGGGTATGCAGGAGACTTCATGAGATTTGTGTTTCTTCTTTTTCTGATTTGTGGTTCTTGTCAATAACAGAACCTTTTATCCTAGCTTGGCCTTCCTTTTTTTCTTTTTTTTTCTCTTTGGTTTTCTTTTTCTTTTCAGTAGAAATCGTAGAACTCAGAATGCTGTTATATATGCTCCAACAAGAGTTCATTCAAGTTATTTCTCTTTTCTCAAAATTCCCAAGTTGTGATAGTGATAAAAAGTGGTGATAGTTAAATGGCCTTATCAGTGGATTATCTGTGCCCAATTGACCTTTAGATTGACTAAAAGGAAAGATAAATTCATAACGATGGTGAGACATGATGCCATTTCCTAAGATGTAACACATCTGAATAACTTGAATAGGATTCTACTTTATAACCTCCAAAGAGATATAAGCAACATTTTTTAGCTTAATGCAACAATTGGGAGTTGGAATCTTGTAAGAAGAATCTAAGTTATATAACGGGAGATGTTCTAAACTCTCTTGGAAGGATAATAAAAATTGAGTTTGGCCCTTTTTTCTTTTGAATTTTTCCTTAAAACCTTGGTTAATGTGTAGTAAGCATCGTGCTTTTCAGAGAAAAGGGTCGTATTTTACTTTTATAGTGTTGATTTTCATAAAGTTGGGAATTAGACAAATCATTTTAATAGACTGGATTTTCTGTACCACTTGGTCAGTAAGTGAACGTAACTTTGGCTAAGTTTGTTATATGAGCTGTTTGAGTCAGATCAAGGGTGCTCTTGTTACCAAAATAGTATTACTGCCCCATTCCCTCCTTATGTTGTATTTGTACTCTTCATCTTTGTCCAATAATCATTACTGAATTTGTCCCCACCATAGATGATGTTGATGGGACTTGGCTTTGTCAGCTGCAAAGGAATTTATTAACTTTGGATTGGTTTTGTACATCCTCTTTGTTTTGGATGAGCAAGCCCAAGTTGGTCTCATGAATTGATCGTTTTTCTTATCCACTTTTTGGACTCCGAAAGTAATGCCAAATTATTATGTTGCAGATGCTTGATGATTTTGTGGACGTTACTAAAGACGAAAAGAAGCTTATGCATCTTTGGAACTCATTTGTGAGAAAGCAGAGGTGCACAGCTTAAACCTTTTGAAGCATTATTTTCCTTTCAGGATGGAAATTCTCAAATAAAAAATGTCTATTGGTCCTCTGGCAGGGTGCTGGCTGATGGTCATGTTCCTTGGGCGTGTGAGGCATTTTCAAAGCTTCATGGGCAAGAGCTGGCCTCATCTCCACCTCTCTTCTGGTATCACTCTTGTATTATTTTCTCTTGATAATTTGAGTAACTTAAGTTCCTTCATTTTAATGCTCATGTAGCTTTCCCTAGTAAATACGTATGAAGATGAATTTCGTTTACTATGCTTAGGCTAATGTTTTTGTGACACGAGTTTTGATGCACCTCTTCTTTTTCTTCTTGTTTTCTTAGACGGGGGGAGAGGGAAGGTTTTGCCTGGTGACTGCCCTATATATTCGATATAATTTTTATGTGTGCTCTGTACAATCTACACAGGACATTAATGGGATTACATCCTGGTAGTCGAACACTTTGGTCATCAAATGACTAAAATATATTGGAAACAAAAGAAAGGAATTGTAGATTTTGGGCATACCCTTATACTTGGCTTTTGCTTTGGTTATTCCTTTTTCTTCTACAGATTTTTGACCAATAAAAAGTTTGTTCAAAAAAAAAAATTAATGCTTCAGGGAGAAGTAAAATTATTTAAACCATGTTTCAGATGAGGGGCTTTTGGAGGCATTTTATTTCTCTTTTTATTGTTAACTTATACACAAAACAGTCGGTCTTTTTTCAAATAGGAGCTTGGCTTTTAGGTTTTTGGAAACCAAATGCTCCTATAGCAAAAGCCAATACTGATGATGTTCAAATCATTTTATTTCTCTTCTTTCGTTTGTGAACAAAGAGACATTAAATTGCCTGAAGGAGATGCGTTCTAACGTTTTGCTACTGAATTTTTTAATATGCAACTTGAATAGTTCTCTTTCAAGTATTAGACTAGCATTCTCTTTGAACAACGTAGTTCTTTTTTGTCTCATTAAACTGTGATGACACCATCAAATACCTCACATTCATCTTCATGAATTTAGATGTTGCTATTAGATATATAGGTGCAGCCTGCATAATGATGAGAGCCCAAGCTCAGGGGTAATTGTAATTATGTATGTATAGGGTTTCTCGTCTTATTTCTTGTATGGCAGAAAAACACTTTTGTAATCTTTTATCATCAAGTGTGAATAGGAGAAATACAGCCTATTGGCTTTCCGCGTATTTCAGATTTTCTCCTCTCAGATTTGGTACTTGCTGCACTCAGCTTGTAACAACGCTTGTCTTTTTTTTTTTTTTCCCCTCCCTGCTTCATTTCGTATTAATTGCATAATTTTAGTCAATTTTAGAAATGTCTGCCATTGGCTTATAAAATGATCGTGGGCCCAGGTGTTGGAGATTATTCATGATCAAACTTTGGAATCATGGTCTTCTTGATGCCCTTACAATGAACAACTGCAGTTTAATTCTTGAAAAATGCCAAGATGACGGATCGGGTGCTGTGAAAAACCAAAGGGCAGCTGACTAAACTCTTCAATTTAAAGAGTAGGAACATGATAAGGAGTAGGTCATAGATTTTGCTCTTTTTTTTTTCTTTATTTAACTTTTTTCCCACTATTCTTGCATATATATCATCATTTTTAGACAAGTGATAGAATTCATATTCTTTCACCTTGTTAGGTGCTGTATTCTTATTTAAGGCAGCCCTCCTTTGTTGAACTTTAGATGAGTTTAGACTTATTACAAGAAATTCTTACACAATATGTTACATATGAGTTCCTGTTTTCTTTTCCAAGCAAGAATGCGTCAATAAAAGAAAAAACATTTGGGCTACTTTGAGAAGACCCTGTAACGCACTATTGTCCGGTAGAAACTATACATTAAAAAGCAAGTGTGAATGGAATTAATAAATAGGCCAACACAGCTGCAGCTCTTTTGCATTCATTATCTTCCTTTGAAAGGAATTGATGCAAAGGAAGCATGAATTGCATGCAAACCCCTAATTAATGCGATGGCCTTTTGGTGAGCGTTACTTTCTTAGCATTGATGTCGCTTGGCCCTTGATTTAGGGGAATTCTGTCTTTCCACGGGAGTTCAGTCTTGGGAACGAGAAGTGCTCACAAGTTTCGTTGTTCTTTCCTATTCTTTCTGTCAAAACACTTAAAAGGAGAGATAAATCTGCTCATTTCATTGATGAAGCAAAAATCCTATTACGAATTTATTACAAAGACGGGTGAATGAATCCCGTGATGATTTCTAAAACAATCTATACAATGTCTATTTAAAGAAAATTTTTTTTGCATAAACAAGCAAATAGCTCCAGGTCTTGTCTCCCCATGTCGCACGTCGTCTTGCTGCCTAAGATGACTCACAGCAACTATTTTAGTAGCTGCTGCGCGTGCTGAAGGTACTGGTGATGTAGCCTCATACAGTAGCTGCTGTGTAGCTGAGCTAGTGGGGCAACTACTAGTGACGTAGCTGCCTTCCTAACCACATATCCAAACATCCCCCCTCAAGCTAAAGGTCGATAGGAATTAATAACATTTAGCTTGCCGAGGAGATGTGCATGCTGGTTTGCTCCCAGAGCCTTCGTGAATACATCCGCTGGTTGATCTCTAGTTCCAACATGGTGTGTTTTGATAAGCCATGCTTTATCTTTTCCCTGATGAAGTGACAGTCCACATCTATATGTTTGGTGCGTTGATGCACCATGGGATTTGCCGATAGCTCCATTGCGGCCTTATTATCACAAAACAGAGTTACTGGTTGTGAGACTTCGATTCCCATATCTTTGAGAAGGCCTAGTAACCAAATGATCTCACATGATGTGTAGGCCATAGCTCGATACTCTACTTTTGTAGAGGAGAGAGATACTACCACCTATTTCTTACTTTTCCAATATATGAGAGTGTCTCCAAGCATTATACAAAAACTTGCAACTGACTTTCTCTTAACCTTGCAAGTGGTGTAATCTGAGTTGTAGTAAGCCCTCATCTCATAACCCCCTGAAGTAGGGATGTGTAAACCTGTGCCTGGGCAGCTCTTCAAGTATTTTACCAATCTAGTAGCTGCTTCCCAGTGAGATTTCTTGGGTGAATGCATGAACTGGGCTAGGTTGTGCACAATATAGGAGATGTTAGGTCTGGTGACTATGAGATAGTTTAATTTCCCTATGAGCTGCTAATATTTGAGCGGTTCACTCAAAAGGGGGTCATCATCTCGAGGCACCTCAGCTCCCTAATTATGCTTAAATGTCGTCAATGATAAGTTGGTGTCCATAGGGTTGTCAACCAGTTCAGTGCCCCCAAGTCCCATTTCGTCAATCATCTCAAGAATGTACTTTCGTTGACTCAAGTGAATGCCTTTATCATCCTTAAGGACCTCAATTCCAAGAAAGTACTTGAGATCTCCTAAATCCTTAATATGAAAGATAGAATGTAGGTATTTCTTCAACTCTTGTATCCCCTCTATGTCGCTGCCTGTAATAAATATATCATCCACATAAATCATGAGAATGACAATGAAGTTACTTTTTTGTCAGACGAACAACGAGGTGTCATACATAGAGTTCTTGTAGCCAGCTGCGAGAAGTGCTTCTGTGAACTTTTCATACCATTGCTTGGCTACTTGCTTGAGTTCATAAATAGACTTCTTCAACTTGTAAACCTTCCCGCTGCTTTCTGCGGAGTTTCCTAGTAGAGGTCGCATGTAGACCTCTTCATCCAAATCTCCTTGCAAGAATGCATTGTTTACATCCATTTGGTGGATGTCCCATCTGTTCTGGGCTGCTAAGGAGAGAGTGCACCGAATGGTGATGTGTTTTACCACTGGAGCGAAGATCTCATGGTAGTCCACTCATTCCTTTTGGCTGTATCCTTTTGCTACCAACCTTGCTTTATATCTTTCTATTGATCCATCAGCCTTGTACTTGATCTTGTATACCCACTTGCACCCAATGGGTTTTCTCCTCGGTGGTAGGTCTACTAGCTCCCATGTATCATTTGCCTCTAATGCCTTAATCTCTTGTTCCATGGCTTCTTGCCACTTAGGATTGTCACCTGCCTCATGGTGATGCATTGGTTCGGTATCAATAGATATGAATGCAATGAAGTGCTAGTTATCCGATGGCAAATGGTCGTATGAGATGTAGGTTGAAAAAGGGTAAGCCGATGATTCTGTTTCTGCTACATGAATGGTAAGGCATACATAATCTTTTGACCATAAGGGAGGTCTGGTGTTTCTAGTGGAGCGTCGGGGGGTCATTTGTGGTTGTGGCTCGGATGAGGCCTCTGATGTGGGCGTAATGTCATCATCTGAGAATATGTCTAGTGTGTTCGCTGAAGGTGGTGGTGGTATAGACATACGAGCTGATTCTGGCAAGGATGATGTGTTTGGTTGGTGGTTTATGGAATCAGTGGGAGTGGGCATTGTATGTGTGTGATCAGGAGGTGCCTCATTATCATGCATTCTCGGATCCTCTGGAATGAACTTTATTAAAGGTGCCTGCATGGTAGAATGTGATTTAGCCCCTACTTGTGAAAATAGGAAGATGTTCTCATAGAACTTCACGTCCCGACTTACAAAAAATCTATTTTTTTCAGGGTCATGTAATCTGTAACCCTTCTGACCATGAGCATATCCCATAAATATGCTAGGGATTGCTCGGGGGGCAAACTTGTCCTTTGGTCCTACTGTGGTGGCATGACACAAACATCCAAAAACTCTAAGGTGTGAGAATTTTGGTGATTTTTCAAAAAGTTTTTCGAATGGTGTGACTTCACCAAAAACTGTAGAAGGCATCCTATTGATGAGATAGGTAGCAGTGAGTATGTACTCCCCCCAGAATTTGTCAGGAATTGAGCTCTGGAATTTCAGAGCTCACGTAACATCCAAGATATGACGATGTTTATGCTTTACCACATCATTCTGTTGAGGTGTGTGCACACATGAACTTTCATGTCGAATGCCATATGATATGAATAGTTGCTTTGTGTGATGATTGAAAAAATCAAGTGCATTGTCAGTTCTAATGCACTTGACTTCAATGTCAAATTGGTTTTTTACCAGGATAAGGAATTCCTCTAGTCGTGAATGAGTTTCACTCTTGGCTTTCATCAGAAATGTCCAAGTTCCTCGTGACCCATCATGATTGGGGATTTTATAAGGTCCCCAGACATCTACATGAATTAGGTCAAAAATCTATTGCGCAGTATGATCACGCGTAGGAAATGAATTGTGAGTTTGTTTCGCAAGTGGACAAATCATGCATGGCTCATATTGAGAGAATTTTGCAAATTTGAAATCAGAAATATATTGAAATTTTTCATCAGACATATGCCCAAGTTTGCAATGCCAAAGTTTGGAATTTAAAATATTACATGCCAACATAAAAGATAAATCATGTCCTGGAAGTTGTGATACATCATTTTTATCTGGACATGCAACAAAAAAATAAAGGCCATTTCTAACTCTACCAAGGCCTTTGACTTCACTCGTCCAAAGGTCTTGAAAGACACAAAATTCAGCATAAAATATGATGCGACATCTATTTTCATGGCAAAATTTAGATGCAGAAATGAGATTGAACTTAAAATCATGAGAATATAATATTGTGTCCAATTTTAGTGTTTTGGATATGTTGGTGTTTCCAATATGTGTAACCAATGCACCATCACCATTTGGAAATTTAACTTTCCTAGATTTAGAAGCACAAGGCACAATCGATTTTAAGCATGGCAAATTGACAGTTATATGATCACTAGCACCTGAATCAATTATCCAACATTGATTTAAGGAATGTGATGTACTTGCCAAGTGGGCGTGATTGTCTTGATTAGTGTTCAGGAATTGCATGAACTTCTGGAAATTTGTCTTCGTGACGAAGGTTTGATCCGAAGCATCCGTCACCAGATTGGCCTTAGCTTCTACTCTATAATTTTTGTGTCCCTGTGGAAAACCATGGAGCCTGTAGCATTCTTTTTTCTCATGGCCATATCCCTTGCAGTAGTCACATTGGGGCCCCACTAAACAGTAGCATTCTTCTTTCTTATAGCCTTTTTTTCCACAGAAGGCACAACGGTCATTTTGCTCACCCTTAAATGACCTGTTGTTTCACGCTGCCTTCAACGTAAACGACATGTCGTTTGTTGTGGGCTGCATAAACGATGCATCTCCCACGATCTGTCATTCAGCGCCTGAGGAGGTTGTCCCCATAGGTGCACCCATTGCAACAAGTCCCGCCTCGCCTCCTGAGCCTTTTGCGTCGACCCAATTTTTTACTGCAACAAATGTGAATTCACCGGTCGTCTTCCCCGACGAGCTCCGGCGGTATTTGGCCTTGTAAAGGATGGAATAAGCTTGCAAAAGGTCCGAGGGGGCTACATAATCAGAATCTGCTCTCTGATCGGTAGAAAATAGTCATTAAGGCCCCGAATAAACTGGAAAAATTTCATCTCTTCTTCATGCTCCTACCACTCTTCGAAGGACACCATTCTAGGGCATTTTAGCTCAATCAAAGAGTTGAACTCGTTCCACAGCTGCTTCAATTACTCGAAATAGGCCGAAATTGATTCTCCCCCTTGTTGAATTGTGCACAATTCAGTTGTTAGCTCAAAAACCCTAGACCGGTTGATCTGCTGATACCGGCTGCAGAGCTCTAACCACATTTCGGCCACCATCTTGGTGTAGAGGAGACTGTTGTGGAGATGGTCACCGATTGAGTTTAGGATCCACCCGCGACAGAGGTCGTTACACCTCTTCCATTGCTTCCGGGTCAGAGAGTCGGGTTCCGGCGCGGTGTAGGATCCATCGACAAACACATATTTGTTTTTAATCGACAGTGCGATTGTCATTGTCTCACTCCACACTACATAATTCACCAGTCCTTCAAGCTTAATCGCCACCAACGCCGTCGAATTTGTGTTTTTGAGCGACAGATACAGCGGGTCAGAGTAATTTAGGGTTTGGGCCCTATTTTTCGATTCTTGCTGCGGTGGAATGGGTGGAGGAACACACTGGTAGGTGCAAAATGCCATTCGGTCATCTCCGCTTTGATGTGGCGGCACATACCGTGGTGTCGATTGGTCGGGATCCACCATCTCGTTGGTCAAAAAGGGCTGGGAGTAGGACAATGTCGTTTGGAGAGGAGACGATGTCGTTGCTAGGTTTGGGCAACAGTGTCGTTCAAGTGAAGCGACGTCATTTTGGAAGATGCTTATTCCAAATAGCAAATGGCGTCGTTCCACTAAAATAGAGGATGATGATACGTCGTCGCTCTGATCGTCATTTTGTTGAGATAAACGAGCTGAACCAAAACTACACCGTTTTGAGTTAGGTCACCGGAATAAGCGCAGCGCCAGGTCAGGGTGCGGTCTAGTTTGTGATAAAAAGTGTCGGAGGGCGTTTTATGGTCGGTTTTGACTGAAAATTAGCCATAAAATTCTGATTTATAGGTTTTGAGTGAAAGCAATTTGGATTGAATGGAAACGAATGAGTTTTCAGCTCAATTCGTGGAGAAAAAAAACACGGTAAGAACCTAAGCTCTTGATGCCATGTCAAACCACTTGAAAGGAGGGATAAATCTGCTCATTTCATTGATGAAGCAAAAACCCTATTACAAATCTATTACAAAGACGGGTGAATGAATCATGTGATGATTTCTAAAACAACCTATACAATGTCTATTTAAAGAAAAAAAATTTCGCATAAACAAGCAAACGGCTCCAGGTCTTGTATCCCCACGTCGCACGTTGTCCTATTGCCTAAGATGACTCACAACAGCTATTTTAGTAGCTGATGCGCGTGCTGTAGGTGCTGGTGATGTAGCCTCATACAGCAACTACTGAGGTAGCTGCTGTGTAGCTAAGCTGGCGGGGCAGCTACTAGTGATGTAGCTGCCCTCCTAACCACATATCCGAACACTTTCCTTTCTTTACCTTTTCATTTTTGTTCCTCCATGGGTGAGATGAAACTATAGTAGAGAGAATGGAAGTTGACGAGATGGAGGAAGATGACAATCGGATGGTGCAGAATGGAAGAAATTTGTCCATGCAGAGGGAACTGGAGGTTGATAAGGAGGGTGACAGCTAGAATGGAAGGAAGTGGGACAAAGTAGTAGAAGCCGACCATTTTTTGACTTGAAGCCTTGAACCTTCAGAAGAGATTGAGAAGGTGAATCATGGAATGACATGGGACGGGCTGACAGACCAGAATCAAGCCGGCAACGTCTCAACGGTAGGAGTCACTCTCTATATGATCAACCAGTGAGTATAAAGTTTTTAAGAAGAAGCTCAACCTGAACCCCTCGATGAAACGTTGGTGCCTTGATTGGGTGCTCTCTCAACCTTCTCTAGATCCTTGCATGAGTCACCATTTGATTTTCTTCTTGAGGTTCAACGTCCAAGTTCAGAAGTGGCTAGTTTCTATGGTTTAGTCAGGGCTCTTTTCCATTTTGCTCCATCTCATTGTTGTTGACCTATCTCTCCAACCTCCATTTCCCTTTGCATGGGCAGGTTTCTCCCATTTTGTGCCATCTGATTGCAGGTATCCTCCATTTCACTCTGCGCCATGTTGTTATTCTGATGCGATCTTGGATCTGTTCCATTCGGATCGTCGTTGCTTGTAGCTCCATCAACTTCTGTAGCTGATAAAAGCGAAAAGAGAAAAAAAAATAAAAAAAAATAAAAAGAGATAGAAGAGAGATAAAGAGAGCTTGGTATGAATATCTTTTGGTTCTTCAGCATGTCTCAGCAAGGGTTTCTATAAGTTGATTGCTTTGTAAACATCAATGTATTGTAGAAGGTTCAATCTCTTTTCGAGCTATCCTTGAGTTGAAAAAAAAAAAAAAACATACTTCGTGGTCCACATTGGAACAAGATCCTCAAATAGATGGAATGATTAAACACTCGACCTTAAGAAAGGAAAGAGCTTGAAAACCAAATCATGATAAGAAATTGTCTGAGAACTTGTGTAGGCACGATCACAAACATGCATAACAACCTCGGAGAAATATAAAGAATCAATTGTTTTTGTCTCACATTGTCATGTCAAAAGTATGTAAATTTCGTGTGTTATTCTCCTTATTTTTCTCCTAATTCCTCGTGGAAATGCATGGTTTCAAATTATGTCTTTGCCAAGGATATATTTGAATAAATAGTCAATCTGATTCAATAACTTACAGATTCAATCTCAACCAGAAGCTTCCGCCCCATCCCTTCATGCCTATAAATTTCCTCGGTTGCGACAAAGGGCATCTCCGCAAACGTGTTCCCATTTATTCTGTACAACCATGACGTCAATGATTTAGTTTTTGGGTTCCTTTCTTAATATGTGTGTGCATAGGCTTTTGCACACACACACGGAAGGATAACTTGCGAATTATGAACATACCTCATTGATGCTGCGAAGATTACTTCATCATCCTTCTCTAGAATAACTGTGTAAAAGCCTTGAAAGTTTACACCATTGAAATTTGACCTAAAAGAGAAGCAAGTGTGAAACAATTGAGTTTTTGTTTCTTGAACTTCAACTTCATACCACAAGAAATATAGGAAGAGAAACCAAATCATTATTTCATGGCTTTTGGCAAAGAGCAGCACTGTCGGATTTTGTAAAGCTTACCCTCGATTGTGGATGACATCTTGAATAAAGTTGACGTTAGTGTGGCGGTCTATCATTGTCTCAAAAGGTTTAGCTATCATTTCTCAAACAACGATAATCTTGCAATTGCTATTATGATTGTAGGATTAGAACTTAGATTGTAATGGACTTGGGCTTAGAAGAGTTTAAGTTTATGGCAATAGTTAAATAAAACGATTCTTGATTAGCCATTGGCTCTAAGACTTTTGGCAAAATAATCTTGGATCATGATAATTAGTATTAGAGCCAACCACACATCTTGAATTCAAATCATAAATGGATTAATTCAAATCACACTAGGGTGTCACCTATGAGAGTGTGTTAGGTTGTCATGATTGTAGGATTGGAACTTGGATCACGATAAGCTTAGACTTATAAGGATTCAAGTTAGAGATAATATTTAAATAAAATGATCCTTGTTTAGCTATCAGCTTTAGAGTTTTTAACATAATGGTATTAGATCATAACAATCATCACAATTTTGAACTCAAACAATTCTCACAAAAGTGAAATATGTGCTTCTTGTTCATGAGCTTGGGCCTTGAGACTTGGGCTTGGGCTATCTTCAAGCTTATGTCAATTTATAGATGTATGTTTTGGTTAGCCCATTTGCACAAATGAGAATAGATCACATGAAGATATCCAATGTACTTTTAGCCCTACCATACAAACGAGGGAATAAAAATTATTCCCAAATGTTAGTACAGTTTATTGGTACAATGTTAAAACAAATATTATATTGAAAAAATGACTTGTGTTATTTTTCTTTTTAACATATTTTTCTAATATGAAAAATCATTTTGAAATGCCTTTTTTTTTTTCATCATCAAAATAATTAAAGGAATACCCATTTTCCTAACAACTTTAGTGTCCACAAGTGCGCTTGAAAGCTTTACCCTAGATCATAGATTCTTAAATGTCTGGCTGCTGTAGAAAATTTTAAGTAACTAAAATATCTAATTTGAGGAAAAAACTACTGGTTGAATTATTTTGTTTCTTGCTTTGTTAGAGGCTCTTGACATCAAAAACTAGTTTTCCAATTATATTGATGAATCTCCTTTGCTCAATACAAGTAATGATTTTGGAGATTCACTTTCTAAAGAAAGTAAATGCGAGAGCATGGGTGGTTTGACACTGAAGAGAATAACATAGAAACAAAGGTGACACTAAATGAATTGATTATTAAGAGTACACTCAGAAGATCTTGCAAAATGTGACAATAGTTTTGGCAATAAAATACAAAAACAACAATCGTCGAGAGTAGTACTCCTCCTCTCTCATTCATTTTCGCCTTATTGTCGAGTCTTTGATTAGCCAAGTTAAATATGGATTCCGTGTTTACGACATATTGGAGCACTTTTGATTGGAGATAGCTAAGTGAAATATGGTGCTGCTAAAGTTGACTGTTAAATTCATCAGAACTAGAAGGAATAGGTTCATTGTTCAAATGATGATCTTTCTCGAACTTTTTCTTCCAAGCCATGTCCCTGAAGAAGGGGACAAGAACTAATCTCTAGATCTTTTACTTCATCTTAATTTTTTTTTCAGGTTTTGAGTTTTGACAACTAGCTTTCTTAGGTTTTGTTTTAGTTTCAAGTATTTTCTTGCAAATCCACTGTCTAAGTGAAAAATGGGATGTCTTATCATATAATTAAGCTATTACGTGTAGTTTGCACTGGACATCTTTAATGTAAAAAATATATTTTACTAAAGTAGGGATCTTCGACAAGCAATCTAGGTTAGAGAAACAAAAAAATCAGAGTTAGCGCATATGATAGATGTATATGGAGTCACAATTGTAAGCGTAAAATCTTCGGAAGCTCATTGGTGGCATCATTCTCTTCTACTGGTGCGACGTTCAAATCCAGAAGTGGCCGGTTTCGGCCGTTTTGAGCCATTCCGTCAACCTCCATATCACCTTGCATCATATCATTTCTCCGATTCTGTCTTGGATCTTCTCTATTTGGATCGTTATTGTCGACAGCCTCGTCAACTTCCATAGCTGATAAAAGCAAAGAGAGAGAGAAGTCAAAAAGAGATGTGTGTGTGTGTGTGTGTGTGTGTGTGTGAGAGAGAGAGAGAGAGAGAGAGAGAGAGTTTGTGCCATGAATACCTTCTGGTTCCTCAGCACGTCTTTGCAAGGATTTTTGTAATCTGACTGCCTTTGTAAACATTAATGTGTTGTAGAAAGTTAATTCTCTTCTCCAGGAACCCTCCAGTTCAAAAAAACCATATTTCGTAGTCCACATTGGAACAAGATTCTCGATTGATGGAATGATCAAACACTCAACATTAAGAAAGGAAAGAGCCTGAAAACCAAATCACGATCAGAAATTGTTACAAGAACGCAGTAACTGTCACAAAGAAGTAAAAGTAGTCGGCTGAAATCATTTCGTTGTTGCTTGAAGAACTACTTCTATGGCATAAACAAACATGCATAACAATCTCTGTTATTCTCTCTATTTTTCTCCTTCTTCCTTGTCGAACTGCATGGTTTCACATTATGTCTTTGCTGCCAAGGATAAATTTGCATAAATAGTCAATCTGATTCAATAACTTACAGATTCAATCTCAACCAGAAGCTTTCGCCACATCCCTTTATGCCTATACATTTCCTCAGTTGCAACAAATGGCATTTCCGCAAACTTGTTCCCATGTATTCTGTACAACCATGACGTCAATGATTTAGTTTTTAGGGTTCTTTTCTTTATATGCTTGCGCATAGGCTTTCGTGCACCCACGTGGAAGGATACCTTGCATGTTATGAACATACCTCAGAGATGCTGCGCAGATTACTTCATCATCCTTCTCCAGAATAGCTGTGTAAAAGCCTTCAAAGTTTACGCGATTGAAATTAGACCTGAAAAACAAGCAAGTGTGCAACGTTTGAGTTTCTGTTTCATGGATTTCGGTGAAGAGCAGCATTGTCAGATTTTGTAAACTTGGATCGCTTACCCACGATTGTAGATGACACTTTGAATCACGTCAACGTTAGTGTGGCGGTCTATCATTGCGTCGAAAGGTTCCGCTATCATTCCCCATACGACAGCAATCTTGCAGTTGCATTCAACAATATGATGCAAATTGTCGATAGGTGCAGCGGACTGCAGATCTGTTTGGCGGATTAAAGACCAAGAGAATCCTCCATCGAGCTCGTTTCTGGCTCCCATAATGCTCTCCAAGTGCTCATAAATCTTTTATTGTAAGATAAGGTTAGAGTTCTACTGCTTAACAAGACTGATACCCGAAAAAGTAGATGATGAAAAAAAGGTTGAGATGTGAAAGTACCTCCCTGCAGCTTGGTCCGCAAAAGGAGTTGACAGGAGTCTTGTTGGCTGCTGAGATGACTGGAGTGGCCGGACCGTTAAGATCCAACTCACCATCAAGACAACATGCCCAGTGATCTGCAACCAGCATTAGTTAAAGTCGATCACTTCAGAATATCAAAGTCCCAATAAAATTGAAAGTATCGAAGTACATACATTTCTTCCGACAGTGAGAGCATGTGAATAATTCAACATTACTGTGACCGATATCACCACAATATTTGCAGACACAATAAGGACATAACCATTCATCCTGAGGAATACCCTGCTATTCCCACCATGCACACGCAAATTATTTAGGAACAAGACAACGATTTATGCAGAAAAAGAAAAAATGGTCTAGTATAAATTTTGAAGAAGTTCCTTGCCTCCATATGCATACAATCTGCATGAAATGTAGAAGGGCATTTTTCACAACATATCAAGTCCCCTCCATCTGCGCAGATCATGCAAGCATCATCATTTCTGTCTATAGCATTCTTTTCGATCTTGATCTGATTGAACCCTTTATCTTTGGACAGGGGTGTCCTTGAGCATCCCTCGAGTTGGCACTCCAGAAGGGATGCACGTTTCTTGGCTAGGAAAATGTTGGCATAAGGTGTTTTGAAATCGCACTCAGCATGGACTTCAAATTCCCAGACGGTAATCTCCTTCTTACAACAGTGGCAGAATATCCCCGCCCTGGTAACCCTTCCCTTTAGCAGTATTCTTTCACGAGTATCATCCATGTACCAGACTTCTGCATTCACCTCAATAATCTCCAAGTCTATCAACCATGATAGGATTGTTCTTCTTCTCTCCGTTTCTCGGGCCTTTTCCGCACATCTTGCGCGTTTCTCAAGGGAACAAGGAGCTTGTTCTCTTCTCCTAGAACTTTCTCCGGCTTGGGTACTTTGCTTTTCCCCTCTGCACATCTTTCTCTTAGGCGGCCGACCCCTTCTTCGACCGGGAGTAGGAGTTACAACCCCACCTTCCGCCATTACAGCATCTGTGGTCTGTTTTGCAATGATCAGATTATTGTTCCTTCTTCGTAGCTGTCTTTGAAGTCTTGTCCTGGAATAGTCAGGATCACTATAGCTCGAGTCACTTTCTGAACTGCTTGAGCTCAAGTAGATTCTCTTTTGCTTCCTGTCTCTAAATTTATAGACCATGGCTTCGCTTCTAAAAGTCCCTAGATTTTCCTCTCAGAATATTGATATTGATATTGATATCGGACAAAATCTCTGCAGCAAAACAAGTAGCGCTTCAAATAGAAACCATGAAAGCAAACGAGATTTTCTACTACAAAGCATTGGATGATGTTTGTTTTCATGAAGAGAATAATTGTAATTTATAATCAATCTAAATAGCGTGAAAAAAGAATAAAGAGATAACTCCGTTATATAGTGTAAGTATGTCATTCAAGATTATAATAGAATTATTGCTATTAATATCTTTCACTTACAATAAGAATTCAGTATAGAATATTTATCAAAAGATCGAAATAAAATTATTTATAACTTTACTTTAGTTTCCAGCAGAGGATCTCAAAAATAATGGAAAGCATAATTTTTCTTTTTGTTCCAAAATCTGCTAATTTCAAATAATGAGGCAATATTTTATTTGCAATTATCAAGACAACAATACAAAATGGACAAATAATGTGTTCTTCACTTAAAAAACTAAAGCAAGTATCACTTGAAATTAGCATCTCTTTCTTGTGTCAAAAGGACATTGAAATTAGCATATTTAGTTGTGCTAATTGTGATTTTTTTTGCTTTATCATAAACCTCTCTTATCTTTTTTTCTTAAAAAAAAAAAGAAAAATTTTCGTTCTAAATAAGAACATTAAAATAAATATCTGATACTTCTAAATAAATTTTGGGAAAATTATGCAATTAATGGGTAAAATTTTGATAAAAAAATAGAAAAGAAATCAGAGCATTTCACCCGTAAAAAATGAAGACGGTGAAAAGGAATCATGGAACTAGAATTCCAAACGCAGTGCTCAAGTTAGAAGTTATATTTTAGGGCATCAAAATCATGTAAAACTTTCCAAAGTGATAGATCTATACCACACTCAACCAGATCATCAATAAAGTAATTCAACTAAAAAATCAACTTTACTTTACTTGTAAAAATCAACATTTTTGCTAATTTACTTTTTAAGTAGAAGGTCAAATCCCATACGAAAAAGAAAAACCAAAATACGAGTCATCATTCTTATTGGCATAAATTTTTGTCTTGAAAAGCAATTAAAATGAAAAAATTACCTAAAACTTCTTAAAGGATTTTATCGCTCAAAATCGCTGGCATGCATGTGCTTATAAACCTTCTCAGATATGAAGTACTACTCATCAAGAGTACATAATCAAATAACTCTTCATGTTCCTTTTGACCTTGATTTGTTGTCATCATTCTTGCTAGCAAAACTTTCTATCTTGAAAGTTACAGTTGGGTTGATTCTACATATTAAAAAGAGAAATGCTATTCGAAAACCAAAATGAAAAGTTAAAAAACAAGTCATTATTTTTACAAGCATAATTTTCGATCTTGAAAGGCAGTCAAGAAAAGAAAAATTACCTAAAACTTCTTAGAGGATCTTATCTCTCAAGATCATTGAAACGCATGAGCTTGTGAACCTTCTCAGATATCAAACTAGTCATCTGAAGAAGCTAATCAAGAAGAACTCTTCTTGTTCCTTCTCACCTTAAGTTAATTAGATGTGAAATTCAACACAAATAGCAAAGAACAACATGGAAGAATATCGGCATACAATTAAGCAATGAGGAAGAGGAGATATGGTATCCAAAGAGCCAGATTAGTGCTTATATAGTACTTAATTGCTTCGAGAGAAATCCTAAGGGATGCGTTGTCAAAAAAGAAGGAGACACTAGGCAAGAAGTTCTGACTGCATGCAAGTCTGTCTTGTCAAGTGGCTTAGTATTTAAATTTATTAACAAAGCTTCAAAATAAGCTTTCCGTTAAAGTTAACTTCACTATTATCTTCTCCTTATGGATTCACACGTTGAATAGATTAACTATTATGAATAAGTATATTTGAAGATAAGAATGTGATTTTAAGATAAGCTAAACAAAAGTAATGAGAATATCATTATCTGTAATTGAAACAACATGTAACGCCAAACAAGTACAGAAAAGATATCCATATAGTAGTTTTGTTACTTTTTGTTAAAATGGTATCAAAGTTTTACTTGCGTGAGCATTAATTGAGGTTTTCCAAAGTTGCTCGTTAAGTTTAGCCTCTATGAATTGTCTTAATAATAATATTTTGGCTGGAAATGGTGAGATATGATTTGTTATCCAGTTAAAAATCATCTAGTTTCCATATGTAAGACTTTTTAAATATAATTTCTTACTCTTGGAAAAATAAAGATGTGGTTCGAATTTTTCACATATACCTTCTATAACTAAAATTTACCAACTTTCGCATATATATATATATATATATATAGGACCTAGAAATCATAGGAATGTAATTAAGCACATGATCTTTCAGCAACTATGAACAGGTATGCTCCGCAACTAACCAACTTTGCCTTACAAAGTACCAATGTACTCACACAATGTGAAGAATTGAGAAAAAAAAGGAAAACAAGAAATAGAAGTAATAAATTGTGAAGTTGTTTTTTATGTTCAAAAGATTTGTTGTTTGGATGATAATAAATTGATCAATTGACAAATTTCCTAGTTGCCAATTAAAGTAAAAAACATGTGCTTCGTCAAGCTAGTCATAATAATGCTCTATTCATGACACAAGGCGTGTAACGTTTTGAGGTTGGGATAGTTTTCAGGGTCATCCAAACGCGCCCTTTCCCTTCTTTCCACAAAAAATAAATGAAAATAAGGCGCCAACTGAACTCCGCCAGATTTAAATAAATAAATCGAATGGAAAACCCGCGTAGTTTTTAACACACGAACAGGCAGAGAGAGAGAGAGAGAGAGAGCGAGAGAGATTTAATGGACAATTCAAACCCAGAACTTCAACGACTATCGGATTCTAAGGTACCAATTTTTACGTTCTTTAGCCCCCAGTTCTCAAATCTACTGCGGATTCTTATTCTTTTTATTTTTTGTTGTTGGTTTTTTTTTGTTCCGTTTGGTTCCTGAGTAAGTGTCAGAAAAGAAAATTGAACATGAAGGAGCCTTGCAAAAGTTGGAATGGGTTTTACAAAATTCTACCAATATTTCTCTTTCTATTCCACTGAATCCACAGACTTTAAGCTCCGAATTTCTTTTCTATCAATTATCTCTGTAGGTTTTGGGTTCTTCGTGCTCACTCCTGCTTCCTTCTGGTATGTATTAGTTCTCCCAGAGTGTAGAAAGTGTACTGAATTTTTGTTTGCCAAGACGATAGCTTTCGCTTTCTTTGTGTTCTCTCAGCAACCAGACACAAACTTTTGATCTTATTCCTAGTCTTCCGGATTACTTCAATTCCTTTCTTACTTTTACCATTTCGTGGATTATCTCAGAGCCTCCCGATGTTGGAAACTGGTTCTCAAGCTACAAGTATGAGTCTCCTGTGCTGGACTCAAATGACAATTTCGAAGATTCAGTTTCTAAAGAAATCGGCTTTGCAAAAAATGAGTTGGTTACCAAAGAAAGTGAGGTAGAAAAAAAAGAAGATCCTGCTGAATTTAAGAAAATAGGGAGAAGAGACGAAGTCTTAGTTGTTGAGAAGCGTTCCTCCAATGGATTACTGAAATGCGGCTGCTTTTTGGGGAGTGATGAGCTTGAACGTCAGTCTTCAAACGAGGTAGTGTTCCTTGATCCCCCTTCTGCATTCTTTCCAATTTGGTTTTTCCCGGTGCATTAAATAATGTAATCTATGAATCTTTTTTCTTTATGTAGTTTAGGTTTACATCAGGTTGATTTCGTGCGGGAAGTTACATAAGGAGTTTGAAGATATACACACACACACACACACACACACACTTTTTGTTTAAATGATAGTTTTAGTTCCAGCTTAGAAATTATGGTCTATTGGTAGTCATGATTTTGGTATTTAGCTGCAATGATGCAACTATATCAAGCAGTAACATCAAAATATGAAAATGTCTCAAATCCACTGTGTTGTTCTTGTCGCAGCTTGCAGATTCATTGCACTCCCCTTCAATCCTTTCTGGTATGTATCCCTTCTTGAAGTGATGAGTGGATGTGAAATCGAATCATCTTAGAACATAAACATGGCTCATTATTCAGTGCTTGTCTCATTTAAATAGGCTCCCAGGAGGGTGGCATGGTTAGGATTATATGTATTAGCATTGTTTTGGGTCGTGCAATGGCTACTCATGAGACTTCAATGCTTACAATTGTGCTAAAAGCATTACCCTAGATCATAGATACTCAGATGTTTGGCTGCTGGGGAAAATTTTAGGTAAACTAAAAGGACCCAATTTAAGGAAGAAATAAGTGGTTGATTTGTTTTGTTTCTTAATATGCAGAACCTCCTGACATCAGAAACTGGTTTTTGAGTTATGTTTATGAATCTCCTTCATTAGATACAAACAATGACGTTGAAGATTCGCTTTCTAAAGAAAGGGAATGCGAGCATGATTTGTGTGATAATGAAGAAGAGAACAGCACAGAAACAGAGGCGACTCTACATGAATTTATTCTTGAGAAGAAGCACTCGGATGATGTTGCAAAATGTAAAAATAGTTCTGGCAATAAAATACAAAGACAGCAGCAGTCTTCAAGAGTGGTACTTATCTCTCATTTTTTTCTTATTATTGGGACTTAGATTAGCTATTTCCCCCCAAAAAGATACAGAAAAACAATGGCATTTCAATTACAAAAGGAGCTTTGAAATTATCTAATATTTTTGCTGTCATGTTACAAATTTATAGGGTGATGATGGGGGTCGAGGGAGCAAAAATGCATCTGCTCAGAATAACCCATTCTTTGGAAGGCCTTTTGAGCACCACTTGAAGGTTGAAATATTTCAAAACGATGGAGGTAGTACAACCAAAAATGTATCAACTTCGATTCTCAAAGGTTCTCTAACAAACCTAGAGCAACCCCAAAAAACTATTTGTGTGCCCGGAAATGTCATTGGATCTACAGTTTCTGATGATCAAAAATCTCTAGAACAGTTCATTTCCAAGAGAGATTCCATAGGGGAAAGCTCTCAAGTGAAGTTCCGAACAAAAGTTGATCATGTATCTCCACAAAGCAATCCAAAATCAAACCTAGTCCATGGAGTAGGAATGACTGAACTTACACATCGAAACAGTGGCAAAGAAGGTGAAGGAAAAGGTATTTCAGAAAATGGCTTTGTTACTACAAGGAAAGGCTGCTTTACAAGGGTAAAACGTGAAAACTTTTTGCGAGTGTCTGAAGGGATTAATGGGACAACAGTTTCATTGCGTGATCGAAAGGATGGTGCAATAGAAAGAAAGATTCTAGCAGAAAAAACAAATTTTCGACACTCTGATGAAATGGAAATTACAGGGCAATGGCGGTGTCCTCAAAAGAGGAAGCCAAACCTAGGGCCTCCTTTAAAGCAACTTCGGCTGGGGCACTGGGTTCACAGGATGTGAAAGCTCCATGAGTAGAAATCTAGAGTAATTAGGAAGAGCTCTACTCATTCCTTAGCATATCCTCCTTGTTCTGCCAGTTGAAATGTAAAACTGTGATGGTACACAAGGCATTGTTAATTCTTGAGCTACCCAATCCTTCTCAATGGGAACAGGATATACTTTCTGTTGGCAAATGTCATTTTTATGAAGGTTGCTTTTAGTAATCTGAACATCAAAAATTGTCTCAACTTGGGCGGAAATTTTTCTTTAATATTAACCTTAATCTAAATACAAATATAATTAACCACAACCAAAGTGTTATTACACAACCACATTAACAGTTATATTACCAGCATGCTAATAATTACCAACACTAACAAGTAAAAATTAAGAAAAAAATATGATCTTCTGTCTATTTTCTGTTGGTACCTAAGTTCTTTTTTAATTTGCTTTTAAAGTAAGACAGTAATATGTGTATTTTAATAAATAAGCACGTAGCTCAATGGTGTGATGAACAATATTACGTAACATCATTTATTTTTCCACTTGCGCCCCTTAATTCTAAGTCACTCTGGAGTTGGGAAGTCTGGTCATAACATCTTTCTTTCGACTAACAAGATAGTCCAGGGCTATCGCCCAGCTCCAGCAAAAATCCTACTTGCAAATTCCGATCCATTAATGGTTGCTTTCGGGGTCTTGGCGAGGTCTTTGGGCCATCACTACTTGAAGAAATCGAGACAGTCATCGCAAAGCTCGGTAATCTCTCGGAATTTCGTGTCCAATGTCTGTTCATGGCAGTACCAGACTCTCAGAACTCTCATTTTGGAGACCGCCTCTTCCGAGCCTGTCAGGCTGAACAGGCTCTCCGATTCTGATTCCGGTATCCTTGTCATCAAACTGAGAAATTCTAGAAAAGGTTGCACCTTGTTTCTTTTGTAGCTGTGAACCCGCTGGAGTTGTATGTGCAGGAATTGTTGAGGTTAGGTTGGAGAGACCTGAAGCCAAAAATGCGATTGGGAAGGACATGCTGAGAGGCTTGCAGGAGACATTTGAAGCTATCGAAAAGGATAACTCTGTTAATGTTGTGATGATTTGCAGTTCAGTTCCAAGGGTGTTTTGCGCTGGGGCTGATTTGAAGGTATTGAAACTTAGGCATCTAAGCTAATTTCGCCAATATTGTCGGTGTTCAGAGGAAGAAAGATCGGGTTCCTTTAAAGATTTAACTTATTTAAATTGATTGTTACTATGATTAGAATATCATATAGGTTCGAATCTGTATGGGAACATAGTTGTGTTTATCAACGCAGAATGAATATTTGTTTTATAGGCAGTGTGTGCTGGGCAGTACTGGTGTATTATCTTTGATACTATTAAACAATGAAAGGGGATTGGCGAGTGGAAGAATCTGCTATGGTATCCTCAAAGGAGGTGTTCTTTTCATAAAGATCGTGGAAAAGTATAAAGTGCTATATGATATGCTGTTAAAAACCAGGATTTTGGGCATTTTCATTTTACTAGGTCCGGTCAGCTAAGGCATATGTTTTGCCTCCATTCATGAGAGTTTTAAGGGCTGAGGCTCTACCGCAAGCAAGTTGTTTATAGCGCCGTATACTTGACTTCAACAAGGCTATGCTCGAAACCCTGTCTAGAGTATGACTTTCTGATCATTCGTGACAGCCTCTTGATTAGATATTCAGCAGTCGTCTCATTTCTCTAGTTACAATTTGTGCAGTAGCAAGAACGCTAGCTAGTATATAGCATTAAAATGATCCTTTGAGGGGTCATACGCACATCCTTTTCTTTAGAAACTGTGAGGGGAGACCAAAGAGTTTATGGCCGTGTGCTATATTTGAGGTGTTTCCATGGCTAAATTCTGTTAGAAGTACTGACTTACATTTAAAAGTCTTATGCGGCTTCAGTTGTTTATTCAGCTGATAATATGTTTGAGTTGTTCACTGTGAGTGAATGAATGATATGTAATGCCAATCATAACTTCCGCAAGAACTGCCATGATATCATGCTTTGTAACTAGAATATACAAGATTTGTCATCTTAGTTTTTATCATAGTATCTCGCCGTGCAGTTCACATCTCATGTCTGTGTTCTTTCTTTCTTCTCATAAAAACTGTATGCACACAGTGCTATCATGCTTGCACTTAATGTTGCTACTGTTAACTGAATTTCAGGAGCGCAGGTCAATGAATGCCTCTGAGGTTCGTTTTTTTGTCAACTCACTCCGTGCAACATTCTCAATTTTAGAGGTTGGTCCTTACCTTTTATCTGTATGTTATTGTTCTGCCACCAAATTGAGTCATAACTAGTGCACACAAAACATCTGTGAGACTTCTCCAATAGTTATCATGATCTCATTTAACGGCTGGTCATGGTAGAGTATGAGGTTCACTTCAGTTTACATTTTGCAGCCGTATGATTGGATTGGCTCCCAAGTCCACTACTCAAGGATGCCAACTGCCTCTGTTTTAGGCAGTTGGCTAAGTCTACCATGTTTTACTTGGGTGTTCTAGCTACACTTTGGACCAAAACAAAACATTCTGAACAGTTTTTATCATACTGTTGGTTTGAGGCTCCTACTTTATGCCAGATTTCTTAGCATTTGCTTGTATGCATACTTGCTCGTACTGATTGCTGTTTCCCTGCTCATGTGTTTAAGTCCTTGCAAGATTACTTTCATCACCATTCCTTTCTTGGACTTCAAAACTACCATTATTTGCTTACAGGCACTTCCTCTTCCTAGTATTGCCGTTATCGAAGGAGTGGCATTGGGTGGGGGACTAGAAATGGCTTTATCATGTGATCTTCGAATATGTGGTAGATCTAGACTTGACAAAACTCATAGTTAACTTCAATATAACTCTCTGAGTTATCTTCATATATAGACGTGAAGTAAATGTTGCTGTTTCATGATTTCCCATCTTGGATGGTTCAGGAGAAGATGCAATATTGGGCTTGCCAGAAACTGGACTTGCTATAATCCCTGGGTGGGTAGAGTGAATCTGAACAAATCTCCTTCTCGTTTAATCAGATTTACATCATAAGTTTGGTTTTACTATTTGGACAGGCTTCTTTCTGCATTAATTCTGTTTAATTACAAATCACGTCCTCATTGAGTGCTGGCCTTCCACAGGGCAGGTGGGACTCAACGACTTCCTAGATTGGTTGGGAAAGCAGCAGCAAAGGAACTTCTATTCACTGGTCGGAAGATTGGTGGCAAAGACGCAATGTCTGTGGGTATGTATGATTAGATGCTGCGTTTTTCTAATCCCATATCTAGTTACAGATGTGTGTACGTTCTGCAGGTCTTGTTAATTACTGTGTTCCTGCTGGTGAAGCTCATCTAAAGGCACTTGAAATTGCTCGGGATATAAATCAGAAGGTATAAGTCGCTTTGGCCAATTCTATATGGAAAAGGATGGTCTTGTGCATAAATCTCTACCGTTTTGTCAAAATCAGTCCTAGGCTTACATGTCATAAAGATCACTCAGAGGTCTTTTTGATTTGATTCATTGTTGTTTTTATTTCTAATGGCTTCTGCTCATTATTATCATGATACAAACGGTTATGATACAATCCTTAAGAGTTAAGCTTATTTGGCTCCTGAACTAAATCACTTGCTTTTCCTTGTTGATTGGTTAAGAAGCAACGGGTTATAGTCTTGTTCATGGGTTGGCAAATAACAGTAATGCAGTTTTATCCGAAGTGGCAACTTCAAAGCTCTTCGGATATTTCTGCATGGACTGAAATTCCATGCATTTCAGGTTTTAGCTAATAAAGCGATGCTGAGGCCCACTGATTGACCAGCATCAATGATACTCTTTGTTTTTTGTTTGCCTCCCCCACCTGATTATTCTTTTCACCTAGGGGGAAAAGCTTCTATCCTGTGTGTGTTGGGATCTCAAAACACCTACTTGGTATTTACTGATGATGGAATATGCATATATTTCACGATTAGTTCATTTACCCAAAACCAACTGCAATTAGTTTTATTCTGTAAAAGACAGCACTGCACTTGATTCTTCTTTTCATTTTCAAGTTGATATGTTATTCTCAACAGGGTCCAATAGCGATAAGGATGGCTAAGAAAGCTATTAATGAGGGACTTGAGATGGACATGGCATCAGCCCTGGAATTGGAAGAAGAGTGCTATGAGCTGGTATTGAACACAAAAGATCGCCTGGAAGGCTTAGCAGCATTTGCCGAGAAGCGGAAGCCGAGGTATACAGGTGAATAGAAGGTTTGGCTTTGGGGCCTCATCAACCTCCTGTTTCAGCTTTTCCATTTATGGTCGGCGGTCGTTCAAAAGCTATCTATTTGAGATTGATCTGTTGTATGGACAGTGAAACAATAAAATTCGAAAAGAGGAATGAAATAATCGTTTCACTACATTCATCGACTTACTCTGCATCATGTAGCGGCTCAAAATACAGTGGTTCTAAGCTTGAAATATTATTTTATATGCTTCATAATGGTTATTCGTTACTTACAAATTTATATCTGAAAAAGTTAGTGACTATCTTTGTTGTTGCAGCTTTGGACAAGTCTGCAAAATTGACATTTTTTTATTGTTAGGCGACATAAACTACTAATAAACTGTCAATTTGACATTCTTGCTCTAATTCAGTCGATTTTTACAAATTTGCTTTTGTTTCCATACGTACGGTTTCTTGTCATGTGCATTGATTTCATGAAGCGAGGTGACATCGTTCCTCTTAATATTTCTTTTAGATAAAAAAATAGATACAAGAAATCTTTGATGATTTGATAGTTTCATAGTATATGCAAGCAAATTGTCACAAGTTTGGATTCCAATCCAAAAGACCGTTTTATTAAGAGAAGTAACGAACTTTTTATAAGCACCAAGATTTCTTCACTTGTATATAACATGGGGATAAATGCCATCAACTTTCCTCCTTAAGTGGGGCTTTTTATTGTGGTCTGAATATTTACCCTCACTTAAATTTACATTTTTCCTAATGTGACTTCTTCATAAGCACCAAGGTTTCTTCACTTGTATATAATATGGGGATAAATGCCATCAACTTTCCTCCTTAAGTGGGACCTTTTATTGTGGTTTGAATATTTTCCCTCACTTAAATTTACATTTTCCCTAGTGTGACTTTCATCCCTTGACTTGACTGTCTCCTAACAGCTTTGAAGACCCCTTATCCACCTACATTGGGTGCTTCGCTCTAGCACTAGAATCGGTGTAAAATGGCTCTAATACCACTTTGTCACCGGCTCAAATTCCCTCAAGCACCCATGTGGCACTCAATCTTGGTGTGGGATTGACAAGGCTAAGTGCCCACGTGCTTGAGGGAATTTGATCCCATGACAAGTCGGTAACATTAGTTTATTCGAAAGTTTCATAAAATTCTGAATCATTTAATTGATGATTTTCATGATAACTTGTGGATAACACTAGTGAAAATGATGACTTTCCTTTGTTATAACGTAACCTTTTATTTAAAACTCATCTTATCTGTCAAAGGTAGAACCAAGTAAAACTCGTATAACTTGCCTTTTTAACTATGCTGACCTGTTAAAGGAATTAATGCACCAAAGTAGAAGTTGCAGCTTTAGCCTCTGTTCTATTTTGTAAATGTGGGTTTTGCATTGTCTGTATTCAATTATGTTGTAGTGTTTATCATTGGAAACTAAAGGAAAACTACCAAAAATGAATGGCCTCGGAAGATGTCACTATGCACGAGAATTACCATAGCTGGCTGACCTGTTTGCTATAAATTTGATGGCAACATGATAACATTCAACTTATAAAAGGGAAAAACCAAAAGTAAATTTTGCCATTGTTGGGTTTTCCTCCTCTCCTCCTTGCTCCAACTGCAATATTCTCAAAAGAAATCTTTCTTTTTACAAGTTTATGGAGCTGGGATTGCATCCAGGCTCAAAAGTAGGCCTAGCGGAAGAGAGCCCAGCTTTGGAAGAGACTGTCCCGCATCAGCAAAATGAGAATCTGAACAGCATTAGAAGAGGATCCTCCTCTAGATACAAAGGAGTGATGCTACTGAAGAGTGGTAAATGGGGTGCACGAATCTCGTACAGATACAAGCCATATTGGCTTGGGACACATCAGAGAGAAAAAGATGCAGCCATCGCTTACGACAGGGCAGCCATGAAGCTTCAGAGAAGTGAAGGACCCCTTAACTTCTCTTGGACTAATTACTCTGCTCGAGAGAGAATCTTCCAAAACCAGTACTCGAATGAGGAAATTCTGGAGATGATCAAAGATCAAACTTATCCATCCAAGTATGTTCATTTCATATCAAGTCATCTTTCACCAATTCAGGGAACTCAAGCATTTAAACTGAGGAATGAACGACGAATCTCGTATCAGTTACTCTTTGAGAAAGAATTGACTCGTAGTGATGTTGCTAACAAGGCTTTTCTCATCCCAAAGAAGCATGCATTACTACACTTCCCTTCACTTCATATCAACGGTTTGGGCAGGAACAAAGAGAAAAGTAAGTCTATAAAGTTAATTTTCTTTGACAAGCTGTTCCATTCCTTGACTTTTCAGTATTCATTTTGGAAGAGTTCCCAGAGCTTTGTTTTAACAAAGGGCTGGGGGCGCTTTCTAAGGATGAATAACTTGAACCAGAAAGACATCGTCTTTTTCTACAGAGGTGAGTGTGAAGAAGCCGTGTTTTACATGATAGATGCACAGAGACACGGAACACAAAACTCTGTCCATGGACAGAACATAGAGCAGGAAATGGGTTTGGAAGGAAATATTAACGGCAGTTCAGAGGTTGATTTCAAGAGGCAAGAGGAGTCAAATAAGCTGATCAATCTATTTGGTGTGCAGATTGGTTAAACAAATCCCCGTTCTTCTGAAAGGTCCAAGGGGAGAATGAGGTTCTATAGTTGCATCTATTGAGCTTTGTTTGTTATCTTTTGTTATTTTTACATCGGCTAGTGGATTCTGAAAATTGTAATGCAATTTTTCTCTAATACATCCTCTTTCTTAATACATTGATCAAGCTCCGTACGCCTCTGTTCTAGTGTTCATCGTACTCCACCTTGTTCCCATAATGTGAAAATACAAACTAGAAGGCTTACAAATACTTGTATGTAAACAAATAGGATGACCAGTGACAATTTTTCCACTTGATCATGTTACATTCTGTGACCATCCTGCCAAAAGGTTTAAGCTTCTTGGCTAGTCTCATAATATTTCATTGTGACCCATAATAAACTACCATGCTTCCAAGCCGACGTCCGACAGCCTATGTTATATGATAATCCATTTAGGTTGGTCTAGGCCCACCCATTGAGCGCACACCATAATATTTTCTCATGCCGTGGTTCAAACTCATGGTATGGGACTAATTCTAATAACATAGTTACGCTTCACAACCATTGTACCAAAAAAAACTAATGTCATGGGCTCAAGTTACATCCTAAAAGATCAATCCAATGAATTCTTAACCTTTATATGGCCAAAACTCTCACTTTCATTTTCAATATGAGACAAAGTTTAAAATGTAACATTCTTTCTTAAAGTGGATAGGCCTCCCTTGCCAACCTTTTTTAAGCCTAGGTTGTTGGGCCCAAGGCCCAAGCTTCAAGGATGAGCCCCTCCTTCCAACCTTCTCTATGCTTAGGTATTGGCCACTAGGTCAAACGGTGGATTACTCAATCTTTTTGATGTGAGATACAATCTCAACTTTAACACTAAGCCTATTGGCTAACTTTCAAAAATTTCATTTGGACCCAAAATAGATTATGGCAACAAAACTAAATTACTTGGTTGAGGGCTTGCTTGAAGTTCTTTAAATAGACCATTATGATTTAGAGTATGGTTGTATTCCATATAGCAATTGATAATGGAAATCCCATACTAGATACGCAAATTTTAGGCAACACCATAAAATTGCCTTAAATTTAGAATTTGTGGCTATAACCCATCTTATATGAAATAATAGAAATATGAAAAAGATAGGCTATTAACTCAAACCGAAATATGAAATAGAGTACTTCCTTTACGGATATTCTATAAATCCTTAAATTGGCATGGCATGCGGATCACAAAAATCTTATAACCTTTGAAAAGTAACTCCTATATTCCCAACTCCATACTCTTCTGCAGGGGAGCTGTCTTTTTCATGTGGCCTCTTGTATATTATCGTGAACTTGAATACTTATGAAGATGTCTTGTGGTGAAACAGCCATCCCCCTAATGTTCCTTTTTTTTTTTCGCTTGTGTTTTTGTGTTCAATATCCATTGGATTTCCCAAGGGGTCTCAGGTGTCAATATCTAAGAGAGGAAAATTTCACTAGACTGCGTTAAGAGATGGCATCCACAGATGAGAAAGCATTGACGACGGATTATTATGCTTTCAGCGAAGCAAGCATGTCACCCTTTAGTCTTCAGATAATGGCATTAGATTATTACAATCCTATAGAAGTAAGCTACTCTAAAATTAGATGCATCAGTAGCTAAATGGATCCTTTTTGTGTGGACACTACATATCTCCATAGAAGGAAAGAAATATTTTAACTGTAACCAAATATGTTTGCTTCTTAGAACCGTGGAGGACCTAATCAGATTCAATAAAGACAAGTCCGTGAGCAGCATACGTGCACTAGTTATACTCCAGACATTGTAGAACCAGTTACTCATTTATCGGTCAGACTCATACAAAGCTCCACAAACAAGAAAAAGAATTTAATGCTTTTGGTTCACAAAACACACAAGTTTTGGAAACATACTCGCAGAGCATCTTTTATTCAATTTTTTTTCCTCAGTTTTGCATGACTTTTTTTTTTTCTTCAACAAGAGATTGTATTAACTTGATTCAGTTGGAGGCTTTTCCTTTGGATGTTTGGAAGCATAGTGATCGCCAAGTTGATTCTGATTTGCTAGTTGAACCTGAAAATACAATCCACAGCAAATATGTAGCTTAAAATAACAATGGCAAAAGTTTGTAAGAAAGATAACAAGCACATGGTTATGCTATCAAATTAATAAAACAGATCTAGAGATCGTTAGTTGTCAGAATATTTATATCCTGATGCATATTTCATGAATATAAATATTCTGGTCGTGCACTTGAACTTCCTGTGTCTTAACTTTTACATCATCCAAATGTAAGACATGTAGAGGTCTAACAACTGCATGGCAGTATATATATAAAATGACATGATGCCCATGCTTGCTTTTGACTGTCCCCACAAGAACAGAGATGACCCTACTTTGCTGCAAAAGACTCCAGCGTGCTCCCAAAATTTTGAGCAGTAGAAAATAGGCAAAACACACTGAGAGACAGAATTAAGCAAACATAATAGATATACCAAAAAAGCCATATAATGATTTTGCCACCATTCTCCTTGCATCATAAGTTCTTAGATATAATGAGGTGTCAGCTCAACAGGAAAATAAATCCTAGGACTGTATATCAGAACGAAAAGAAAGAAAAAGGCATCCACATCATAAACTCCACATGGAGGGTCCCCAGTGAGGTGATCCTATTGTAACTGTGGCTATTGAGTTGTCCCAATTGTATAATTACCCTAGGAATGGTAATGAATCATGCGACTCGTAGATTCGATGAGATCTTCTTTTGTGGTTTTCCATTTATTTTTAGATTATTTATCAGTTTAAATTAGTTGATAAGTAATACTTTAATAATAGACAACACTAATCCTAACATCATTTCAACCTTTTTCTTCCATCAACCCAAAAGAAAAAGGAAAATATAATTTCCAATTTGTTCCAGTTCAATTGATTAGAAAAAAGATAACCGTCTCTTTCTAACAATAAGCCTAGCTCACTTAAAACAAGAAGTGACATTTCTTGGACCAGGCAGTTCCAAACAACCATTTACTGTAAGATTGCAAGTTTAGTGCCATTCTTGACACCAGAAGCTAATGTACTCATCACCCCTTGTTCTCTTCATGCCTAATGAAGGGCAGCAATAACAAAATAGTTTTTGTTTTGGGAGGGGTAGGGAAAAGAAAAATACGCTACAACCTGTTGTCTGTAGCCAAGATAAAGACCATACTGTCACCGATTACAGCGTAGTGTAAGGTGGAGATGTTGCAAACCCGACTTTGTGAGGGTGGTGGAGATCATCTATCTTGTTGGGAGGATCCAGACATTTACTATGAAGGAAAACCTTGCCAAGCTTTAGCTCAAGATTATTTTCTTTTGAAAGGAATCAACTTTCTGTACCAGTTACCTTCTCATTGTCTAATACTAAGTTTAGTAGATTACTAGGTTGGATTATATAGATTAAATTGGCCAACTGAAGACACATTAATACGAGTTGTTTGCATGAAGTGCCATCTTGAATATAGAAAAAATGCATATTTGTGGGCAGATGGACATTTGTAACCATTTGCAAGAATTAATCCTGATAAATCGATTCCAGAACCCTGCAGCAAGATGCGATTAAGCAAGCCACACATTTTGGGATGCCACAGTCGACCCACCCTAACTGTTATGTAAATATAAAAGAAAAAGAAATTCACGCCAAACAAGGACTTAGAAAAATTGCGAGTTGTTTGCATGCTTCATTAGCCATGTGATTGATATGCTAAAGTGTGAAGAGAATCGATAGAAAGAGAGTAAAGAGAGTAAAGAGAAAGAACTGAAGGAGGTCTCTCTCTTTCCAGGTTCATGGATTCCGTTGATAAGGATTACTTCGGCAGATTTCATGTGTTTCCTTTCATTGCAAGATGCCCATCTGTGGACCAGAACACTTTCTAGGATACTCTTGTGGATACTAAGCATACCAATTGGGCCAAAAGTGCTTATTCTGAATTTCATTCCCTTGTAGGCTTCCTTGGTCTACTAGCTTTGTATTGCAAGATGTCCATCTGTGGACCAGAATACTTTCTAGGATACTCTTCCGGATACTAAGCATACCAATTGGGCCTAAAGTGCTTGTTCTGAATTTCATTCCCTTGTTGGCTTCCTTGGTCTACTAGCTTTGTTCTGATTTCAATATATTCCTCCATGCTCCATGCTCACCATTTGCTAGTGTCACAAAGAAAAAAAGCGTATTCTCCTTTTTATCCTTTTGATGAATTATTAGTTGATAAAACCCGTTGTGTAGGGCTTTGGATAGAAGATGTAGTGACATATTCTACCGATACCAAGGGAAAATTCCTGGCAGACTAGGTCTTAAACATTGACGACATTAAGCAAATGTGAAACAAGTACCCTTGCTTTTTTCTCTTAAAGGTTATAATGAAAAAGAAATATGCATGATTTATTGACACCATGTTGAACAACTTACCCTAAGGCAAAGCACAGTAATCCTAAGTGCACGGAAATCAATAAACAAAAATGTATTTCTGTAGTGCAGAATCTTTGCCCACTCCAGTCTATTATCAAGCACACCAACAAATCATATCTTTCATATTGCCGAAGAGGTCAGTTTGTTAACCAAGTGCACAAGAAAGGGTATCAGCGCTACCAAGTTGATTAATTTACTTCCCCTTTGCGATGATTGCATCTTTTTAGGATCCCAAAATATTATTCAACGTCTGAAAGAAAATAACAGGCCTACTTACTCTATAAGCTAACTCCCCATCAACAAAATCTACCAATTTCTAGGTTCAACCCCCAATTAGTTAGTAAGTCCAAAACATAAACAACGAAGCAGAATAATCGATAAACGAGTATCCTCAGAAATCTCCAGAAAACTTTAAGCCCGATCTGCCTACTTAATAACACGAAATTAAAAAGCAGAAAGAACAGAGAAACAGAAGGGGTACCTTACAGATTGGGCAGATGACTTTAAGGGCAACAGCCCTGGCCTCAAACTGAGACCCTTTCTGCTTCTGATTCCTCTCCGCATTTCGTTTCTGCGCTTCGATTTTCTGCTTTCCCCTCGTCATCCGGCTCTCTCTCTCTCTCTCTCTCCGGGACTCTGATGAGAGGAATCAGCTGACAGGGAAGGAAGACGGGAAAGTCACGGAATACTGAATAATGTGGTGGGGTCTACAATCATCGTCGTCTCTGACCCGTCTCTGCAACTGTTCGCCAGGTGCGTCAGCAATCCGCTTTGGGGTTTTGCCCATCCTACATAGTCTTGCCACGTGCACTGCTTTTGTCTTTTTTTTTTTTGGTGGTTCGTACAAAAATTAGCCCAAAAAGAACCAAAAAGCCATTCACAATAGCAATATTTATCACTGTCCTTCATCCCCCATATTGTAATTAACCAAAAATATTCAAGTGAGTATTTCTTTTAAAGTGGAGTGGTTCATTTGCCCTTTTTTTTTTTTTTTTTAAACTATGTGGTTAGAGTCATGTCCCACGTAAACAAACTTATTGTTTGGTTTATGTTAAAGAAATTACCTCTAATTAATTAATTAACTTTTAGATTGAATTATGAACTCTTTTAAAATATTAGAGTTCATGAAATCCTATTTTTAAGATAGTCTTTTAGGGTGTTAGAGCCCATGTCCCATACCAAAAGAGGGAGAGAGAGAATACTTTTAGTTTGATTTATATTAAGAAAGTTGTTTTTAGCCTATGTTAACTTTTGAATTAAATGATTAACCCTTTCAAAACTCATACTCTAGGTCTAATCACTCTCACCACAATAAATACTTTATTACAATGCTTCAACATGGGCCCGCCTATCATTATTACCACAATAAATACCTTATTACAATGTTTCAATATGAACTCCTTGTAAGGTTGCCTTTTGTATGAATTACGAGGTTACTCATATTTATAAAAGTAATAAAAAAAATTTCAAGCTCAAATGTCATATTAAGAAAAAATTATTTTGATTTTAAAAATTAATTCATGAAATAAAGAAGCATATTCCTATTTGACTAAGCAAATACATTTATACATGGTCATCTATTTTGAAACATAACATGAATGTCTTGGTTAATACCGTAGTTGGCCATGCTGTGTCCAAATTTTGTAGATTGTTTCGGCATCCAAAACCAAATTTACATGTCGCCCAAGGATGCCATTAAAGACTCATCGAGAACTTCCGCCACTCCTGTGAGAAGTCGTGGCGTAGACCCAAAAAGGCTGCAATCTTAACTACACTAGTGTGTCAATCGGCAGCTAGATCCCAACAGGCAATGACAGCAACTTTACATAACATAATGGCCTGGGGAAATTGACGACTATGATGACGTTGTTGTCCAGTTTGAGACAACAGATTTGACACTTTAACTACCATGAAGATTTTGTGACGTTATTTACATCTTGCCATTCAATCCACTCCAACGCGCATTTCGGCTTTTAACATAAAAGGTTAGGGTGTTTTACCCTTGAATTGACTGCAATCACTTCGTTTTCCACTTCCTTTAAACTCGACTGCCAAATTGCAGCAGGCATTGCAACATTTAACAGTAGTTCGTAAGTATTAAAACCCAGTGCCACGTACACCTGGCCATGACAGCACCTCTCACTCCCAGAATACAACACGTGGCTGCACTAACCACGTTAGCCTTGAATCGTAAACATCGCGACCATCGCGATTCCTCAGCACCGCGCCGTCTCCCTCACCGAAAAGTTCGAGAAGCTCCAAATGCATCTGGCCAGAATTCAGTCACCGGAAAAGTTTCCTTTTCGAGCACAGAGACAATCGATCATCACCAAAACACAAGATCAGGAAATCAGATCAAGTCATCAATCACGGCAATACCGCGTTCGGGAAAAATCCCAAAATCGTCCAATATCTTATTCAATCCGAATTTATTTCGCAGATATGTAACTTGAATCAAATTGTCTTACGATTTTTCTTTCCTATTATTTACTAGTCTATAAATTAGAATTCCTTGTACAGTTTAATCTATCGAAATCATTTCAACAATTTGCAAGCTTACGTTTTGTGTTCTTGTGATATTCTTGAGAAAAATAAGAATTATTCCGGTTCTTGTTCTTCAATTTGGTATCCAAAGCTTTCGGCCACCGCCAAATCGATCCTAACCCATATTTTTTTTTTCGATGGCCTCTACGCAGAATGATTTCGTTCCCACCCAAACCGCTATCCCTGCTCAATCCAGAAATATCACCATTCTGACCTCCTCTGTCAAACTCGAAGGTCCAAATTATTTGGTGTGGAAAGCCCGTATTCTTCCATATCTCCGGGCCACTGAATTGCTGCCCATCGTGGATGGGTCTATTCTCCAACCACCCCAATTCACTACCACCGCCGATGATGAAGGCTCCATCATTCAAGTTGCTAACTTGGCTTATCTTGAGTGGCTGAAACGCGATCAAACCGCCCTCGGTTTGCTTCTCAGCACTTGCTCCGATGCCATTGTCAGCCAATTGACGAAACAAACCACATCCAATGAAGTTTGGATGGCTCTTGCGGCGGAATTTGCTACTTAGAGTACTGCAAGGGCCTCTAGCCTTTGTTTACGGCTTCAGGCAATCACGAAGGGTCACCGCTCAGTCTCTGAGTTTCTCCAGGAAATCAACTCCCTGGTTGATGAACTCGGTGGTGTGGGTGAGGTCATTTCCGACAATGAATACCTCACCCACCTATTCCGTGGACTCGGCGCCCCCTACGCACCGCTCGCAACCGCCATCTCTGTCCATACTCGGACTTCAGGCCTTACTAGAGAAGATCTTCGGGGTCTTCTTCTCACTCAGGAGGCTCAGTTAGAGCTCACGGAGCAATCTCGTGCTCCACCGGTGGCTTTCTCCATGGCCCACAATCCGTCGGCTCGCCCTCGGGTCGTGGTTCAGACCCATACCCATACCCAGGTTCAGCGGAGAACTGCCCCTGCCGGAGACAATCAACCTTTTCCACCACCTACTGGAGGTCACTTCCCCATTGACGGCAATAATCGCCGTCGTCCCCGGTGCCAAATATGTCGACGGATTGGTCACTGGGCCACCACCTGTTGGGCTCGCTACAACCAGCCCACACAGAATGCCGGCCCGACTCACCAGGCCCTCAGTCTGGCCTAATCCGTTCACAACGGATCCAATGGAGCCCACTCTGTCCTCAATTCAGAGGCCCAATCTGAAGTGGACTGGTACCCCGATTCTGGGGCAACCAACCACGTGACGCCCGAGACCATGGGCTTGGACCACCTGCTGCCCTACCAAGGTGAAAATGAAGTCACCGTAGGTGATGGAATGGGCCTTCCCATCACCCACACAGGTAATTTTCCCAATCCCATGAATTTAAATATTTCTAACGTTTTAGTTGTACCAAAAATTTCAAAAAATTTACTTTATGTTTCACAATTTACCAGGGATAATAATTATGCCTTCATTTTTTACCCTAACTTTTGTATGGTACACCGTCTCTCTACGAGCCGGACTCTACTACAAGGTCCACTTAAAGATGGACTCTACCGCCTTCAACCCAATAAATTGGTGCACGGGCCCTTTGCATTTAATATTAATTTAAATATGTTTGAAAAATGGCATCAACGGTTAGGGCATGCCTCTCTACCTATTGTATCCAAAGTGCTCCAACAGAATAAAATAAAGTTTGAAGGCTCTATTTATAAACTTTGTGATGCTTGCCAAATTAGCAAAAGCAAGAAACATCCACATCCCCCAACACATAATCTCTCTCGGGGCCCACTTGAATTAATTCATTTTGATATTTGGGGACCTGCCCCAATACTATCCACTTCAGGCAATAAATATTATATTACCTTTATTGACGATTATTCCAAATTCATGTGGATCTACAACTTTCAATCGTGCACTCAATTCTTATCCATTTTTGAAAAATTTTGTTCTCTTGTGGAAAATCAATGCAATTCCAAAATAAAATCCATACAACGTGATGGGGCCTCTGAGTTCACATCTCGAGATTTTACAACTCTTCTATCCAACCTGGGCATTTCCCAACGCTTATCAAGTCCTTATGCCCCGTTCCAAAATGGATCGGCTGAGCGTAAACATAGACATATAGTTGAAACGGGCCTCTCTCTCCTTAATCAGGCCCATGTTCCTCTTTGTTATTGGGATCTTGCCTTTGAAACTGCGGTCCACATCATTAATAGGCTTCCAAGCCCTGTCATTCAAAACAAATCTCCTTGGGATTTAATTTTCCATGAACCCCCTCCTATCCTTCACTTACGAGTTTTTGGCTATCTTGCTTATCCCTATTTACGACCTTATAATAAACATAAATTACAACCCTGATCTCGACCATGTGTCTTTATGGGTTATCCTCCAGGCTACAAAGGTTATCGATGTCTCTGCCTTAAGACAAATAAATATTTTATTGTAGCTGATGCAAATTTTGATGAATCCCAATTTCCATTCATGAATTTTATTGAATCAAGGCGCCCCTCAAGTGCCTCATATATCTCGTTACAAATATCATTACCCAATAACTCTAGGCCCCAGGTTCCACGCATAGAACCTCATTCATTCCTCCCCACGGCCTCCTCTAATACTCTCATACCATCTCCTCCTCTTCCTCCTCCCTCTACTCATCCTATGACAACTAGGTTAAAAGGAGGAACTATTGCCAGAAGAACTTTAACTAGGCAACATACATATGCCTTAACTGCCACCACCAAGGTTCTTAAGGAACCCTCATGCTTTACAGAGGCTTCTTCCTTTCCTGAATGGCGAAAAGCAATGGCCGAAGAATATACTGCATTAATCAAAAATCAAACATGGGAACTCGTACCCCCTCCTGCGAAGATTATCCCCATTGGTTGCAAATGGGTCTATAAAATCAAACTTCGCTCTGATGGCACCCTTGAATGATACAAAGCTCGCTTAGTAGCGAAAGGTTTTCATTAACGTCCAGGTATAGACTATACTGAGACGTTTAGTCCCGTTGCCAAACCCGTTACAATTTGAACGTTTCTTTCAATCACATTTAGCAACGGATGGAACATTCGTCAACTTGATGTCAAGAATGCTTTCTTAAACGGTCATCTTGATGAACAAGTATTTATGCAACAACCCCAGGGTTTTAAAGATCCTACTCACCCTCACTATGTTTGTCGCTTAAAGCGCTCCCTCTATGGATTAAAACAGGCTCCCCGTGCGTGGAATCACCGCCTTACACAATTTTTATTAAAAATTGGTTTCTCCCTTTCTAAAGCCGACTCTTCCTTATTTTTTCTTCATACTGCCACCTATAGTGTCTTTATTCTCGTCTATGTTGACGATATATTATTTACTGGCAGTCCCGATGCTCCTCTTCATCATATTTTGGAACAACTTCAACGCGAATTTCATATCAAAGATCTTGGTGATCTTCACTACTTCCTTGGCATCGAGGCTTTACCAACAAAAAATGGCCTTATTCTTCATCAAGTCAAATTTGCTCAAGATATTCTTCAACGAGCAAACATGGGAAACGCCCGTGCTACATCTACTCCCTGCACCACTGGTTCTCCCCCATCAATTAATGATGGGGAACCCTTTCTTGACCCTACTCACTATCGTAGTATTGTCGGTGCCCTTCAATACCTCACACTCACACGTCCAGACATTGCTTATGCTGTCAATACTGCATGTCAATACATGCATGCTCCTATGACAATTCATTGGACCTTTGTCAAACGCATTCTCCGTTTTCTAACGGACACCACTCGATATGGCATCCATATTACAAAATCTTCTACCAACCAACTCCATGCTTATTCTGATGCTGGCTGGGCTGGGGATTGTGATGATAAAAAATCTACTGGTGGATTTTGTATTTATTTAGGTTCCAATCTTATTTCCTAGTGTTCTCGCAAACAGAAAACCGTTGCTCGATCAAGCACTGAAGTAGAATTCAAAAGTCTTGCTGATACTGCTGCCGAGCTCATCTGGATTGAGGCTCTTCTTCGTGATTTTGGCCAAATCACACCTACATCCCCTACCTTATGGTGTGATAACTTATCGGCTTTATACCTTTCCACTAATCCTGTTTTTCATGCTCGTACTAAACATGTAGAAATTGATTTTCATTTTATTCTTGAGCGTATCAAAAATCGTCAATTACATGTTCAGTTCATTTCTTCAGTGGATCAACCCGCTGATATTTTTACAAAAGGCCTTTCTTCATCACGTTTTGCTACTCTCCAAACCAAGCTGACGGTTCAATGTGACCCATCTGCTTGCGGGGGGGTATTAAAACCCACATTACCGTGCCACGTACACCTGGTCATGACAGCACCTCTCATTCCCAGAATACAACACGTGGCTGCACTAACCACGTCAGCCCTGAATCGTAAACATCGTGACCATCGCGATTCCTCAACACCGCGCCATCTCCCTCACCGAAAAGTTTGAGAAGCTCCAAATGCATCTGGCTGGAATTCAGTCACCGGAAAAGTTTCCTTTTCAAGCACAAAGACAATCGATCATCACCAAAACACAAGATCAGGAAATCAGATCAAGTCATCAATCACGGCAATACCGTGTTTGGGAAAAATCCCAAAATCATCCAAGATCTTCTTCAATCCGAATTCATTTCGCAGATATGTAACTTAAATCAAATTGTCTTACGATTTTTCTTTCCTATTATTTACTAGTCTATAAATTAGAATTCCTTTTACAGTTTAATCTATCGAAATCATTTCAACAATTTGCAAGCTTACGTTTTGTGTTCTTGTGATATTCTTGAGAAAAATAAGAATTATTCCGATTCTTGTTCTTCAATTGTAAGTTCATTCCTCCTTGATGTCCTAAAACACTTGCAATATACGAAGAAGATCCTGGTTGTCGATCCCATTTGTGTTTCGACTAGTCTTATGTCATAAGCACAAAGCCCACGACCCCATTGCAAGATAATGACGTTTTGGGTATTGAGCATTTTGGTAAGAATTCTTTGTATCTATTAGGAATAGTCTTTAAGGTTAAAAAATTATACAATGTTCATAAGAGCTACCTTAAGGCAAGGTGTAAGAGTAGTTCAATCTAACTTACCATTGAGGATTAGTGGTATCTTGTGTATGAATGTTTAGTGGAATGAAATGAAGATTGTGATTATGATGAAATTATGAGTAGACTGTGCAGCTGGTAACTAGAATTGTGACTTCTTGACGTCTAGATGTTTTAATACAATAATTGAGAGCTTTTTTAGGACTGCACCGCTGTTGGGTTAGTTTCTCAAATGCTGTTAGAGATGTTGTGGTGTCCAAGTGTTTTTTTTAGTGTGTGAAGGAACAGCAAAGCGGTTGCCCGTGAGGAAGTCTACTGCTACAGTAATCATTTCAGCCTGTATCCAAAAAGTTAAGAGCAGGTGCTAAAGAACACCATTGTTACTGCTACACGTATTGTTGTACTACCTCTAAAACATATGACTGGTGTTTGGAATGGATTTGAACAAAGGCTTACCAAGGAGCTTACTGCTTGAAAAAGAAGGGGCGCTTGCGGATTTCTCGGATTTAGGATGAAAAGGGACGTTGCTGAATTTGTCAAAGGCTGTAATGTCTACCAAATCCACTTCGACATCAGCTTATCACTATCCACTCCACCTTAAAAACATGTCCACCAGTATGGCCCTCCGACCTTCAAAGGCATCCAAGGGGTGCTATAAGCTTATTTATCAAACGTAGTAGGTTAACAACATATTTATTACTCATAAGGCATTGGATAAGCTGAAGTTACCATACGAGTTCTAAATGTAGTTTTGTCCATGAAGACATGTTCTGGATTGGTAAGTTTCCAATCTCATGAAATGGAACTTCTTATTAAGGACCTTTTCCGAGGTGGGATCTCTTCCAACTATCGTTGGAACGTGAATCCACCCAATGGACTTTCGTTGTCACAAGCGTTGGGGACGGACTTTTGATCCTACCAAGCTGCTCTTCCTCAACGTGTAGATAATTAAAAAAGGAGCAGAACTGAACAAAAAATAATAAAGAAGATGTTCCGGACATGTATATGAGCTGTAGCTGCTCTTGGTTCGATGGACTTTGGCACTCGACATTATCAAATCAGAAAGTGGGATAAGAAACGTATGCTACTCTACCACATGCTCTTTCAAAGAAACGACAAATTTTCACTTTCAAGTTTCCTGATTCAGAGGATTCTTGGAACCAGATATTACTAAAAATCATTCATACGAGATGATAAAAAAAATATTAAATTACATTTGAAAAGATAAAAGTCATTCCGTCGTTGGATGTCCAAACTCCGGCGGGCACATCCTCGGCAAGATATGAACTGCCACCGCCTCAAACCCCGTCGGCAAATCCACCACCCGTAAGCTTCCCATCGACGAAACCACATCCACTACTACGATCCCCTCGCCGCCGCCGCAAACAACACATAACTTTCCACCACCCGCAGCCATCTGCTGAGCCCCTCGGAGCCGTTCCGACTCCATAATCTCCTCCCACTCATCCCTCTCCGGATCGTACTTCTTCAGAGCGCCCTTCCGTTCATGCAACGCGTACATCACTTCCTCGTCCAGGGCTGCCACCGGCCCTCTCCACCCGTCTCTCATACCGAACGGCATCTCCTGCCACGCATCCTTCTCCACATCGTAAACCAGGCCTTCTTTTGGAGCATCGCCTTTCACGTTCACCATACAAAGCTTCCCTCTCCACCCGACTGCATCGATTGCGTCTCTGCTGAATCTCCCATCTTTAAGACCGCTCTTCGTTTGCCACTCCCACCTTAAATTCCGGAGGTTTTGGGCTTTCTCCTCTTGCAGGTGCAAGTCCCACTTCTGCACATCCCGAGCGGTGTCGGTGGAGAACTGGGATCCAATCCCGCTTGCCACATACACCGCGCCGCCCACTGTACCTGCTGCGCACCAGCGGCGCGGTGGGTTGAGCGGGGGGCCAAAAGCCCACGCTTTGTACAACGGGTTAAATACGAGGGGAAAAGGAAGTGCAGGGACGAAGTTATCGGTCGTGGCGGCGACGAGGACAAGATTCCCAGCTACGGAGACTGATTGAACAGGAAGGCTGCGGGATATGAAAGACGGGTGGTGGAGGAGGACACGGAGAGGTGGGTCAGGTGGCAGCGGAGGAAGCCGAAGCCAATTCGACGAGATGGGATCGAAAGAGAAGAACTCTGCGGAATCAGAAGAATTTTGATCTGTCTGCAACGGTGTTGAAGAAGAACAAGAAGAAGAACAAGAGGAAGGAGATAAAAGAGCGTATAAAGAGAGGAAAGGAGGGAAGGAAGGAGAATAGATAAGGCGACGCCATGAGCGGCAGACAGCGTAGAGAGAAAGCGGATGGACAAGGGAAAGGCAGAGAAGAGATATGTGGTCGGGAAGTCCTGGCAGCAGAGCGTCACTCGAACGGCAGTGGCTGCCATCCATCGGCCTTCTGCGTTTTGGGATTGTGGATGCAGAGCCGCCGGGAGAGACAGTCGGCCGGTCGATGTCGTTGGACATGGGGAAAAGCAGAGACGGTGGGTGTTCAGGCTTTGAGGTTTGGAAATTGGCAGTCACGTCTTCAGAGTTTCTTTATTCTTTTTTCGTTTGTACATATATATTTGGTTGTTTTCTGGATAAAATTCTTTATTCTGGACATGAGGGAACCCATCATCTTCGCAGGGGGAAAAGTAGACGGCGAAACTGGAAATGATTAAAATCATATATTTTCCATTTGTTTAGAAAAAAAAAAAAGAAAAAAAAAGATTTCTTCCGGCGGGACTTTCCATGTGAATACTAAGAGACAAAAAGGCAAGTACATCAATTGTTGAAATTTCGGTACCAGAATCTCACATTGATGCTCTTCAGATGGAATTTATGAGAAGCTTGGAATGATTTTGGACATGGTTAATAAAATCTTCTTTAAATTGTTAAAATCTCATGGGCATGTCACATGATCTGACTCCTAATGCTTTCTATTAGTCGAGCCCTTTAATATTCTATCATTAAAACACTCTATCCATGAATTGGTGAATTTATGCAATTAGTATTTTATTACAAATGAGATGAAAGAATATGTTGAAATTTAATATGTATATCATGTTATTGATATACTTATTTGCTGTGTAATTTATAAGTGAAAATATTTTTTTTTCTCTTATGAATCAATTTTAAGGAATAAAATACTTTTCCCAACAGAAATTAAAACTAACTAGACATATTTTCAACATTATTGTCCCACAAAACCCAACGCAATCACCATCTATTGGAACCTAAATTTAACATCTAAAGAAAAAAAAAAAAACGTAAGTTAAACTTAAACTTTCATTGCTCTTCATGCAAAGGAGGTGAGAGATTTTAGTTTCTAAAACTTGAAGTCCCAAATTATTTTGGTTCCAACTAAGTCAAGGCTTCGTGACTCGTTGCACTTTCTTTTGATTTGTGATCATCTTTGTTACCTCTTTAATCAATCATGAGCTCCTCCAAGTCCAATTAAGGTATGAAGAAGGTGAAAGAGACCAAGCTAATGACTTAGTTCAAGGAGATAATGAACTATGAAGTTTGATAAGATAACTACCCAGAAACCCTACAAGTATCGCTTCTGTAAAATATGTAGAGATACAATATTGTACCTCCTAAAAGGGTAATTATTGTGAGTGGAGTGATAAAATTTGAGTCCTAAAGATAACTAAAAGCTCAAAAGTACATGACAAGGAGATCCACTTTTCTCTGCTCATCAAACAGGATCTTAAGCTTTACCTGTTTTGTCCTTTACGTAGTATGGTTCTGAAGAAACTGTTGACAGAATTATGCTTTCGTTGATCAAATTAGTCAAGCAACGTACCTTGAAGATTAAAATAGACCAAAGCACCAAGCCTAACGTATCCGCACGTTCCAATTATATGATAGGCCTGAACTAGAATAGATAAAAGTCCTAGGATCCTCTCCAATTGACTAATCTCCCTACACCAATTGATGCCGTGTATTTAGATGGGGAGCCAAAGCCATTGGTTGGGGGGCCAAATTTGATGAAAAATATTTCATTGGTTTAAGGGCCAACTTTAGAAAAGCTTTTGCGATTAGAGAAAGACCGTTCTTGTTGTTCACGAATATTATTCTTTTTTTTTTTCAGCGGTATTCTACCAAAATTGCTTTACACATCATAGGCCTTTTAAAAACATTGATTAAGATTTGATTTATTTAGTATCAAAGTAAGTTACAAGTAAACTTTTATTATTATTATTATTATTAATACCATTATCTAAAAACAAGTTGCCTAATTTCACAAGAACCATGAATTTCCTTTGTTGATAAAACTACTTAAGTTATTGGAGGGTCCCAATTTAAATGGTTAGGGTTCAAGACATCAACCCACCCCTCTTCTTTTATTTAACTAAAAGTTAAAAAAAAAAAGTTTATTAAATGGTTTGAAATCTTTGACTTTGTGCTTGTACTTCATTCCAGCGTACCAGTCAAGTGGTCACCTTGCAAGGATAATTGTTTTGTTAGAACGACATTTTATTGACATATAATAATAATAATAATAATAATAATAATATTATTATTATTATTATTATTATTATTATTATTATTATTATTATTCAAAAGACTATAAAGAAGAACATCGCATGTAAAATGAAGGAACAACTAAAAAAACATTGAAAATCAAAAACTCGGGAAGAGCGGAGATTGGCGAATGTTCACCGCCAGGGAGAGAGCGCTGAAGGCTGAAATGACAAGTCGCACCGACGTTTGACACACAGCGTAGTGTTTTTATTCAAAAGTTGTCAGTCTAAGAAGCAGAGCCAGACAGCCTCACCTTTTGCGCCGGTGCACGTTGCCTGCCTGGGGATCACAGAATCTATAACTTGGCCGGCCGATTCATTTGAATCACGAGGGGGCACAGTGACTGTGGAAAAGCTTTTGGTTGGACTTTAGCAATCAATGGGGGTAGAGAGAGAGAGAGAGAGAGAGGAGGAGGAGAAGAAGACGAAGGAAGAAGAACAATAAATGGGAAAAGCTGGAACAGCTGCTGCTTTGTCGGGTCGGGCTCTTTTTGTGGTTAATAGAAGCCTGCCTAACCCATCCATCCGGGGCTGTTTTACTTTTCAAAGTTTTAGGTAAGCCATCCGTTTGGTCAATTCTAATATTTATTGTCTGCCATACTTTGGATAAAAAATAATTGAGAGATAGATCCCCCCTTCTCCTCGCTCTATTTTATTAAAAAGCCTTTTGTCACGTTTATTTCCATTTTATTTATGATTTCATCTAATTTTATTTGTAGGGAGACATATTAATTAATATTTACCTAGACACACGTATTACTACTTATATTTTAGGAATGATGGATAGATGTTACTTTCTCAAGGTAATTATTCAATATGAACCATGTTCCCATCCCATGGTGTTATTCTTTTGCGTAGATTCTGAGTTAATGATGTTCATAAGAGTAGGGATATATTTTATTTAATTAGACTTACATATTCGTACATATACAAATAAGAGATTGAAAATTCAAAAAATAAATCCTAACAGAGATGGGAAAGAAGAAAGAAGGCGTGTATCCTCCCTCGGTTGCTCCAAGAAGACTTAAGACATCGAGGCTTCCATAGAAGAAGACTGACTCAATTAAGTCTAGGATACTCCCCCTGATCCTGATCCTGATCCTGATCCTGATCCGTGAGTAATTAAGTGCCCAGTTTTAAATGTTCCTCACCAGCATCTCTCACCTTTTTTCGCAAGAGACAACGACTACTTTACTGGCTTAGTTGTCTAGAGGCTCACGTTGCAGCATCCCTCCCATGTCTCCACTTCGGGTCATCACTCCCAGGGCTGGGGCTCAATGGTCTTAGGTAGACAGACATATTGCCAGGAGGAACGCCAGCAGCCCATCTCATCTGTCCCTCGCTTAGTAATACTTATTTGCCGATGTAACACAGGCTTAGTAAGAGAGGGTCAGAATGTGATCGGTGATAATTGTTTCATATTAGATGATAAGTATAAAAAGATATTTGATTTGTATAAAAAGAAGTTTGGTTATTTTTCTTAATAAAACCGGTTTTTAGGGGCTGAGATTCAAGCATGTGACAATTGTGCCTTTTAAAAGTCATCAGCTGGCGAAAGTATGGCAGAAAATACTCAAAAATTCTGTTAATTAAGTCCAAAATTTTTTAGCACATTTGAGTATTTATATAATAGTGTCATTTTCCTGCAGACATTCAACCTCCAAAATTGACCAGTAAACCAAAACACCCAAGTCTCAACCACTTTGCTAAAAAGCCCTAGTCTAAAGTAGAATGTAAGAAATGAGCTTAAAGGTGAAATTCTTCTTGTTCCTATAATATCATTATCTAGGTTTAAAGTTTCTCCTCTTGATAATCAATTGAAAAAAATCATCCATTTTAACATAATATCACAATCTAAGTTTAGGCACCATATCTCATTAGAACTTGATCCCTATAATTTCCACCATATGATCGTATTTCAATATTTTTATCTATATGTGAGAGGAAAAAAAAAAATTACATGATGACTATCTCATATCACACTTATGATTTCTACATTATGCTTATATCTCAATATTAGCATATTGATCTACATTTAATGCAAAAAAAACATGTTAAATAATAGCTATCTCACATCATTAATATCTTGATTTAGCATCTTTCTTTATTCATACATATATATATATATTTTTCTCTTAATGATGATATCAAAGAAAAAAATTCGACTATTTCTGATAATAGTTGCAAATAATTGTCTATCATTAGTACAAGTCAGAAGGTACGGTTAATCCCTGCAAATATAAGACCTAACTACTGGTTTCTATTTTAGGTAAGTGAAATTTTTGATTAACATAATTTTCACAGCCAAACTTTTATAATAATAAACACAAATTTATTTTTATACTTCATCCGTATGATTTTTCTACTTGAAACTGTGAACACAGAAAGCTATAAATACTAATAACTAGATATTATCACCCCAAAATCTTCTCACTTTAGGTAATCATAACTAATTACTCATAACTAATCAATTTATTTTATATTTTGAACAGAATTGAAAAGTAACAAGCACGTTATGTTTGACCAAAATGTGTGTTCCTGCAAATACTTTCAGCTTTAAACAATAATGAAAATAAGCTATTATGCTTAGTTTTACGCCTTCCATAAAATTGGGTGATTGGTAACAATTGAAAAAATGAAACAGTAACTAGTTCCGGAGCCTGTAGGAAACAAATCTAACAACGGAGAATAACAACTTTCATTCTTTAGTGCAGTCAGGATTGTTATATGTTCTTTCATTACCTCCCTCCTCTTTCTTCATGTAGCCTATCTATAATCACAAGCAAGGATATCACCCAAAACCCAAAGCAGGAAGGAAGGAAGAAAGAACAGCAGGGGAAAGAAATTCAAATTTAAAAAGAAGTCAGGATTGCCTTTAATTTACTAACCCACTCACGCCTCATCATCGCTGCTTTCAATGACAACGAGAGCCTTTTTGCTTTTCAGCCGTTTGGTAGCTCTTTGTTGACCTTCTTTTTGTTCATTTAACTCATCACTTTGCACAGAGTTGGAGTACTTCTCAACATATTCAAGAATTCTACTTCCATATCTCTCTGTCTTGAGTTTTCCAATGATTTTCTCCAACTGCAAGAAAAATTGGATATTTCATGATCACAGTTTCTACTTAGACAGGCTGCCACTTGGGCTGTTTAACAATGAGAATCAATTGCAATAAGGGATGACAGTTTGAGTTGCTAAGGTTTAAACTTCAAAATTGCTACAGGTTCCTATTCATAAGGTTAAAGCCAATTTTCCAATACTTAGATCCACCAAAATATTCGCAAACTTAAATCTCCACCCTTCTAATTGTACTCAATTTCACAATCAACGGGAAGACTGATGCTTGAAAGATTTCTGAACAAAGAGAACGAAATTTCCGATAAAGTATAAATTTGGCGTTGTTTATTTTCCAACCTCCACTTCTTCCTCTTCTTTAGATGAGGATAAGCAAATGAATATGAACTTGGCTTTCCTTAATTCAGGAAAGCTGTATTAGATGGACACGTTACAAGATAGACAAACCGAGAGATCTTTGCAACAATCTAGTGGAACGATTGCTACTCAACTAATAATCCTAGTGACTAAAAAACTTACCTGTTCCAACGAATTTGGCTTCTGGGAACTTATCATGCTGATTTGTTGAGAAGACAAAACAGAATGAGGGAATATTCCCCCTTGGACTGAAGACAGTTCTTTCCGCAACTCATCAAGTTTAAGCTCCAAAACAGAAGACGAAAGGCTGCGTTTGGTTGATTTCAGACCAGCGGTAGTCTTCTGCCCACTAGAAACTTCAAGTTTCACAGTTTTCTTACCTACAAGCAATATTACAACCAAAAGGAAGTAAGAATAATTGTGATTACCGCATAACAAGACAGTAAAAAGTTCCCCAACTTAGGCCAAGTAGAAACACAATAGGATATATCACTGGGACTAGTAGTTAATGGCAGACACAGGAAAGCAAGCCAATAGTGAACAACTATGAGGGTCCTGCTGAGCTCACTCATGACCCAAAGAAGAAATGATGAGATAAATATCTATATTCATGATGTTTCATTTTAAGAGAACATATACATAATTGGTAATTATTTCATTTATCAACTCTCCATCATACTGTTGTTGCCTCATCTGTTTTCCAGGATAAACACAAGAATCAGTCAGAAGTCAAGATCTGAAGCATTAGAAAGTCATCGTTTTCCTAGAACAATGTATGTAGCGCATATAAATCCAGCTAACTTCAAATATCATGAGAGGAGAAGCAGCACATTGATACACAATGAAAAAAGATACTTACAGGTCAAAGCTATGACATTAATATCCTGATAAAAAAAAAAGGCTCAAAACCAATGGTTTCACAAAGTTAGCACATGCACTGAGAAAAAATATCTAGTTGAGCTTATCCTACCTTGTCCAAAATATTCTTGTAAATATCAGGAGAGGAAGAAACAACATTCTTCGATATGAAAATCTTACAACTTTAGGTTTTAAGATTCAAGATTAGGATTGGCTGAAAAGAGAGACTTTAAATATGTGATGGCATCACTATTACATTAGATAAAGAGAAAAATACAATAAAATCAAGCATGGCACGTTAAACTTTACTACAATAATATTTTTTCTTAACTAAAACTATAGGTTAGCATTTTTCTTGAAAAAGAAACGCTTTTACCTTGTAATACTTGCTTGGAAAAGGGCCCCAAAGTTACATAAGCATTTGTGGCAAAAGCTGTATGTTGAAATTCTTCTTTCTGCACCAAGAATGGATTGTTCTCTTCAATACATCAACACAAAAAATGCAGGGTTGCGCCAACAAAAGTTATATTGGTCAACAGAAACAACTTAAGTTTTAGACAGACTTTATTGCATACAGATCTCTTTAATGTAGATAAGTGGAAGAGAAATCTGTATTTTGATAAACAACAGCCCAGGTTTGCAGATTGCTTATCCGCATTCCTTACACCCTTTTTGGTTTTCAAAAGACCAGGGAGGAATAACAGGTTGAAAGACCAGAGCTACTGGCAAAACACTGAGCTAAGTCTTGTCACAACGAGTTTCATAAGTTAAGTGGTGAAAAAGCTTGAAGGAGCTCTGTTTAGAAGAAAAGTTGGAACCCAACATGACCAATATTCAACTCCAAAGATTATGAACCCTGGCGTTGTTAAAATACAAGTATTTTTGAGCATTTCTGTCAACTTGTGCTTGCATATGTCTCTTTGTGTATTCAGAAGTCAGGAGGCTCTTTTTTGTGTGATTTGATCATTCACGCTGCTCATCTAAGTGGGTTAACATGCCTGTGTTTGTGCCCTCTTTTTCACTTATCTTAGAGCTGTATCTTCTGTTTGTCATGTAAATTTAGAAGAAGAATGAAATAAACACTAAGGCCTTCCAATTCATTCTGGTCAATGATTAATATTTGCCGAGCTAGCGGTCTTTCATTTCAAGTGGCTTGACAACATTTTATGGAAATCAGAATACCATGGGAAGAAATTTATTTTGCCAACTAATGAACTTGCTAGAAGGATGAACAATGTTTTACAAACCGACACCCGTATCAGAATTGGTTAGTCACTCCTATACAGTACTGTCAAATGATTCTCATTAGACAAAATAAAAAAAGAAAAAAAGAAAAAAGGGAAAGTTCCCTTCATGTATTGAAAATTACATCTTAGTTACGCAATGGTTTTATATACAATGGTGTGAGTAGATATAGCGGAATGTAGCATAATGAACAAGGGATTATAAAATCCAACCTTTTTAAATTTTTTTCAGAACATAGTTAAGAAATAAACTTCAAATTAGCAATTGATAGACTTTACCAGATTCTGCAGCAAATTAATGTGGTTGAAAATTAAATTTACAAAAGTTTCTCAATATTTTTAGGAATCCACTAAGAAAAGTTATTGAGAACAAGGGTTGTCATTTTTACTAAAAAAATTCAAGGCCAATGGAATAAGCATTCTTACCAACACACGGTCTAATATAAGCTGTATGACAAGTTGTTCTTTATCCTCTCTCTTTAGTTCAGAACCTAGGGAATGTTTACCATGAAAGATAAATTGCCACAAAACAGAACGAAGAAAGAACAGAAATGAATTAGCTCCAAGAATGCATTAAGAAAGAGACAAAAAGATACAACTTATTATGGAAAATGACATCTAACAGGTATAAGTGAAAGGACAGACATCCTCACTATGCAAGTCACCGATCTTTTACAACAAACAAAATCTAATATGGAAACAAAAACTTTCATCACTATCCATGTTACGAGACCTAATACTCAGCGAATCCTCATAGGCACTATAAAATGATTATTTCATTAATTTTCCTTTTCACTGGGTAATCAAAAATTGTTGTGAAGACAAATAAAAGAGCTGCCATATGCAACCAGCAGCAGTAATATATATAGGTAATACAAACATATACAAAGAACAACATCTACAGTTGTCTTGTTCTGCACGTACCTGACATGCTGCCCACTCAGATTGGATAAAACTGAGAATGAATTAGAATATAAGACCAACCTCGTTCTTTGTGCTTTGTTTTCATTTTCTCAACCAATTGTAACATTGTCAATCTCTGGTCATTTACTTGCACATCTTGTAGCAAAGAAATGATAAGTTGTGCATCACCTGCAAATGATGCTCATTTATAAAAAATTATAATCATCAGTTGTGTCTTAAGACTGTTTATCTAAAGTACAGCTGACTCAAAGAACAATGTAATTGAAGAAATTCAAGAATGGTTTATTAGATGAAAAACATTATATGCCTAATAAGAACTGGGAAGCAGGACAAAAACATACACCCGAAAGACTTCACAACAGTTATTATGCTATAGGAAGAACAATGGAAGAATTCAAGAGTGAAACATATCAAAGACTTTTGCCAAGTAAACCCATATGTCTTCACAAAAGCCACAGTCACTTGCTCTTTAAGGATTTTCACCAACATGGTATAACAAAAGAGGTCAACCAGTTCCATCATTTAATTGTCCACTTCAAGAACGACTACAGTACCAAAAAGGCCACATGGCATGGTAAAAAACTAAGCTAAATGATCAAATTGCCAAAAAAGACTTCCATTTTCTCATAAGTTATGGATCCATTGACTAGCTTAACGCAATTATCTGTGAGTAGGAAACAAAAAATATGCAACTTCTATCATAAGCTATTGGTTGAAATCTAAGGAAAATTCTAGATCTAAGAAAAATTCTAGAGAATGTTTGCTAACCTGAAATTATTTTGTGATTCCAGGATGTGAATGGTAGGAAACATGACACAGACTAAATCCTTGATATTTATCACTAAACTTGATATTTCCTTAAAGCAAACTAGTGCTAGATTGAAAAATTAGAAGTGTCAGCTACTTAAAGGCCCCGTTCACTTAAATGCCAAAAGGAACTAGACCATAGCAAAATAAAAGAAACCAAAGCTACCAAAAATTTAAAGCATGTCTGTATGAGTTCTCAAAGAGTATCAGCTGTTTTCGATTTTCAAATGTGTTTTCTCACTGTTCAAAAACAAAATAGTAAAATTAAAAGTACTTAAATGCAAGATTGGGAACAAATTTTCGAAAAATAAATAATTAGGGGATAAACAAAATCTGAACCACATATTAAGTTTCCACTTTTGTCTTCTGACTCTTCCACCAAATTCCCTACGGATTTCATAAACTTTTTATTTTATTTTTGTTGTGGGGGGGGGGGGGGGGGGGAGCCTCTAGAAAATTATAATAATACACCTTGCTGAAAAACAACACTAAGAAAAGGGTAAGGTGCGCTAAGAGTGGCTTGTGACTACTTCCTTTTAAGGAGTTTGTCTTGTACTGCCACCCCTTTATAAGAGGGGTGGCTCACCAATAGTAAAGATGACCCATATATCAATAAAGATGGTCATGAGCCACCTCTCCATCAAGGAGGGTGTTTAAATGCCACTCCCTTGGCAAGGGAGGAGGTAGGGAAAGGAACTTCCTTCACCTCTAATGAAGGACAGCATCCACCACGTGAAGGGCAGCTTGTAACCCCCTTTTTTCCTTCTCTTAGTGAGGTCTGCCTCGATCTGTTACCATGTATGAAAGATTGAACAATGATCTTAGAGGTATTTCACTTGGGTTTGAAAGGTATATGTTTCATAAAAAAGATGTCTGTTGCTTCTGGACAAGGACATTTTGAAAAAAAATAAATAGATAAACTTTTTTAAAAAGGTTTTTCTTGATTTTTGATCAATTTTTCCTGTTTTGGGAAGTGTTATAGGAAAGCAAAAACTGAAAAACTTGAGATATAATGAATTGAAATTATTTCAAGATGCAGAATGCAACGTAGATCTTTAAATTAAAATGTCAGAATCATGAAAAAACTCAGGGTAAGTGGTCTGTAGCAACTTATTTACTCCATAATAATTTGTATTACTTCTCTACAATATCTCTTGTTCGTTTTCTTCTTATTTTTTCAACTAATCCAGACAAATTAGTATTGTTCCTTTGTATTTTGTGCGGAAGGATAAGTTTGTTCAGAAAGTGTATGATGAAAGTGGGGACAGCTGTGTGGAGTGCCCTGTCAATGGGGTTGATAAGAATATGAGAACTGAGGTGGCCGCAGCAAAAATATTCACGGATGGGCAAGACCATGCCAGACCAGGCGTTTTAAGCAATTTACCCAAGCCCAGCCAGGATCAGGCCTTAATTATGGCCAACCGGTTGAGTCTGACATTGCATGCCCAAGCCCTCAAAGAGTAGGTCAGGATGGAGGCCACTCAGCTCTGGAGCAGGTCTGATGATGAGTAAGAATCAAGTCACAAACATGCAATTTACCATTCAAGATAAAACCGAGTACCTCAAGCACAAATTCATGGGAAAAATTTGTTGGGAAACACCCGTATAAGGAGAAACCCCAGAACAATACCAGAAAAAATCTAAACAAGAAAAAAATTGATTGAGAAAGGAAGAATGTTTAAATCTGTTCATTTGGATAAAAGTCAAAGAAACATACGAGTTGCATCCACCTCCTTAACTTCACTTGATAATGCACAATTGTCACACATCCCTGAAACAGTATTAATTAAGTTCTGTATTATTTAGGAACAGAGCAGCACAAAGGATGAAAAGAAATTCTAATAACGCAACAAAAACCAAACAGTACCATTGCAATCCTGTAAGGGCTCAGCAAAATGTCGGAAAAAGGCATTCCGGCGACAGTGTCTTTTAGACTGGAACAAAAATAAGAAATTAAGTGAGACATCTTCCACGTGCAGATTATCCACATATCTGGTATCAAACAAAATGCACTTCGTGTATAAGGCCAGGAATGTTGAGAAACATTACAACAGGTAAGACTGCAAACAAAAGAAAAGGTTCCAAGTAATAGTTTCCCATCAGAGAGGGATGATAAAGGTTTGAAGGTCTTTGTAGGTAGACTTTGCCATTACTTACACACAAAGGTAATCCAGAGGAAAAAATAAAAATAAAAATAAAAATAAAAATAAAAATCTAGTTCAATGATCAGCATAGCATGTATGGCTGAATATACGTGTTTGAACTCTAACATAATGTCAGAAATGAGCAAAAGCAATATTATGCTATATTCTTGTCACCAATGTTAGTTGTTGATTGAAATGCAATTTTGGTCCTTCAACATGCTTGATTCTGTCTTCATCCATAATAAATGACTGTGAATTAAGTCCTCACTTCTTGAAACTTCAAAATTGACCTTACTTGGTCACTACAAAGGACAATTACTGATGTATAAGGCTTCTATTCTCACGTGTGCTATTACTAAAACACGCACATTAGTCTATAGGAGGGTTCAGAACATGGAAGGGAAAGTCACACACATGCATGTGGGTTCACTTAAGACTACTGGTGATGTGGTATCATGTGTATGTGACATGGTATCAGCGTTCTTCATTTCATGATCCCTACTGTAGTGACCAACATTTCCAGAACATGAAAGACAAAATAAAACAACTGACATTTTTGAGACAAACTAAAATCTGATACGTAGATCAAGGGCCAATATCATGCTACGCACTAAGTTAATTTAGACAATTAAATACAGAACGGGATTCTGGCAGCTGACCATTGTTACACAGAACTAAAAGAACAAAACTAGCTTTAAAGAAAGCTTTTCACATCAAAGGAGAAGGGTGTATTGAAGATGGTTGACCTCTCCTCCACTTCCTTAAGTAAGACTAAAAATTTAAGAGACTCAGATCTTTTGTCCAGTAAGTCCACAAAAATACATTTTACTATGAAGAAGATAATTCAGAAAGTATCTTTGAAGGGTGAAGTTAGAATGATATACTACTTTGACTAAAAGTTTTCAGTTAAATTGATTTTTGACCAAACAATAAGGCTCAAGCATATTCGAATGCACCAAGAGTGAAAACCTGCAAAACTAGACCAAAACTAGCTTTAGGGACCAAGTGTCAGAGAGATGTTAAAGTATAGAAGCTTCTGAAGTTTAACGGTTTATCTAATGCTGCCCTCAAATCAAAAACCTGCAGAATGATACTCTCTTTGTCACAATTGAAGGGGAAGGAAGATAATGGAAAAGGGAGGCAAGGAAGGGAAGGGAAGGGAAGGGAAGGGAAGAGAACATATACTCTTTTAGTTAGATAGGCTAAGTGGAGAGAAACGAATGGAAAGGATTTAAAGAAGCAGATCCTTTTGTAATGAAAAAACTCAAGATGATGCATCATGTTTCTTTCTCCCACATCTTCCATCCATTTTCCTTCCAAAATTGGGAGGGAGACAAATGAAGGGCGCAGAAGGATGGATGCCTTCCCGTTCCTTCCCCTCCCCCCATTTCTCCCTAACCAAATATGAGGTTCCAGCCTCTCTTTTCCTTCCACTCCCCTTTCCTTCCCTCTTAACTCCTAACCAAACACTGTCAATGTCAGTAATATTTAGAACAGTACCTGACAATATCGAACAATTGCATAGAGATTCAGCAATCCAGAATTCTCATAGAAGACCATGGAACTCTGCTAAGATCATCAAATTCGAGATTTCAGATAATCCGCAAAAGTTCTATAAGAACAAAGAGAACCCAAAAATATATATATATATATATATATAAAGCGAATCTTGCCTGCCTAGGGACATCAGCAGGCCTGTAGTAGAGTAGGCATTCAGAGGGGAGTCCATCTCGCCCGGCTCGACCACTTTCCTGTGGCAAAAGAGTTTACAAAGAGTAGTGTTTAGTAAGAAGTTGAACACACTGAAAAAGAGAGAGAGAGAGAGAGAAACCTGGTAGTATGTCTCCATCGATTTACTCAGGCTGTGATGGATGACAAACCTGACTACAAGCAGGTGCTATGTATTAAATATCAGAACTTAATATTCCCAACCAACTCCAAATTTATAAGTGGCATATGAAAGGAGGAACATATATTCCCTCCCCCCCCCCCCCCCCCCCCCCCCCCCCAAAAAAAAAGAAGGAAAATATCACTAGCACTCACACTTTTTTTCTCGTCACATCTGAACCAATGCCCTAGAGAAACCCTCATTGACCCCTCTATAAGCTGCATCAAGGCCTAATGGTTCATCACTTGCACAAGCCTAAAAAGCATGTTGGTTCTCATGCAACAGAAAAACTGCTAATTCAATAACCCAAAAGCTAGTAGAAAGAAAGTCCTCACTTCACTTCTTTATAAAGAGCATGAAATCACGATTGAAATTTATAGGTACATCCAATGACTTAAAGAATTCTGGGAACTAACAAGAGTTAGCCTGAGTTGTTTACACCCGATGAAGGGAAGAACCTGTAATTCTTGGTATCATTGATGTATACATACAAGCCTTCGTATTATACACAATTGAATCTGTATTATACATGATTAATACAAGTTCTCTTCTTCTTCTATTGGAAAAGAGTAGGGAGATGATTGCTTAGGATTTACGTTTTCTGTAAATCCTAGCAAAGTCTTGAAAAAAAGACACCTGAACACAGAGACATATACATGCAATCACAGGCAGCAGCACTTAAGACAACCACATGGTCGCATGCAAAAGCATGCCTTTGTACCTGAACACATAAGTATATCCTCAAACATCTATAACCCATATTATCACAACTCAAGAAAGCATTGGTAATATGTGCATGGTAGCATATAAAGGACTGCAGTTCATTCACAAATTTCAGATATTTTTGTGATGTTTTTCCAGTCATCTACATTTACTGTGAGGTTGCAAAAATACCTATGATATATTTTTTGACTCCGTGCTACTTTAATTGGGAAAAAAAACAAAGAGTTCACCTACTTTGGTGACACGAACTAATAAATCTCATAGTCTCTACTGCATTCACAAAAACTGTAGTAGGCTATCCTAAGAAACATGTAATTTCACAATACTAACCATCTGGTTTGTTGATTCCCATACCAAATGCCACCTGGAAATGCAAGTGAATATATTACACCTAAGCCAACACCAAGCAAATAAAGAACTGCAAATTTGAGTCGCACATACCGTACCAACAATAACTTGCAATTTGCTATTGCTCCATCTGTGTCATCAAACAGACACAAGAGGCTTCAGAATGTCAATGTATGGACAACATCACCACATTATATAATCCTATGGGGTCTACCAATTAGAATAAGTCAACAAAAATAAAGTTCAAGTCTATCACACTTCCCATAAAATATGGTACTACAGAATGAGAAAAATCTCAAGAAAATTAGTCAACCCATTAAAGAACTTGAGCATTTTCCTTTTACGATACTGTTCAAATCACACAAAGGAGCATGACAGCCTAGATACTTGGTAATTCAAGTCGGAAGAGAAGGAAAGACTACTTCCACTCAAACAAGCTGCCAAAATTTACATCAAGTCTGAAAGATGATGCTTGATGCACTACTTTAACCTTCCAATGCCTCTATTTGGCTTAAGTGGACAAGGGACAATTCACAAACAGAAGCCCAAAATAGCGTTCAACTGTAGATTTAAGGACTTAAATGGACATGGTAGAGACCACGATCAGTTTAAAGCTGACCCCAATCCTTGATTCCAGTCTTCCAAGAAGACAAAATAATAAATTAGCTAGAAGATTCAACACAAGGTGCTTTGAAGAAAACAAAGCACGGTAAGATATCAGTGATTTGAGACCATAACTAGAAACAGCCCATTTAACAAATTGCAATTCACAACTTTTTATCTTAAAACAATGTCTTTACCGCATATGAACTTTCTCACGAGCATTTACGTCCATATCTGCATGATAATAATCAGCAGAAATTCCTCTCTCTCGTAACTCCTTTGCCACCTGTCACTCTTGATGGTGTAAGCATAATAGTTTTTGCTGGACCCAAATTATCAATAATTTTGATAAAAAGAAGTTTCAAGTGGTGTCTTTTGAACATTCTTAAGCAAGCTACACATATGGAATATCTTTACCTTCACTTCTAGGTGAATGTGGACGTCCTAAATTTATTTGTATATTCATGTAGTTACACTAATTAACACTAATATAAACAAAATATTAGAAGAGTAAGGACCATACTTTTGAATCCCCTATTTATGATATCTCTATCCTCTCCTCTATTTCCTTTTCTTCTCTATTCTTCAAATCTGTCCTTTAGTTGTACTTCTACTTTCCTTTGGTGAACGATTATTTATCAGGAAAAACAACTAAACCAAACTATTCATCTTAGGTACTTGAGCGCCAAGCATCCACCTCCAGGTTTCTATTAGCCTTGCAATAATTGGTAAACTTAGCAATAGGGGGGAAAAATAGTAGTGACCAAAACTTCCTTTCATAAAATACGCAATTCAATTTGCTTAGAACCAATTGAAATACAATTTTTATCAAAATCTTAACTTTTTAGTCATTATTTGCTTTTGTAATAACATCTTGCATAAGCAGCTTCAAGTACAAAAGGTATCTAAAATACTACAATATCATTCTAGTTGAACACATCCAAGCATCTCCTTATCTAACATAAAACAAAATTGCACGATAATTCAATCAAGAAAGAATTAATGATCAAACTATAACAGTTAATAAATCATTGACGGCAATGGCAGGAAATCTGGAAGACAGACCTGTTCACATTCCTTTCTAGAAAAGCAATAAACTATCCCCGATTCATTATTTGGATAAGATTCTTGAATGAATCGAGCAATTTCATCAATAACCACCTTGGCAACTGATGATTTTTCACGCACCTGCAATTTAAGAAAATATATTATTCACTCATAAGTTACTAAGCCAGAAAATAGTGAAGGCAAGCGAGTTATACTAAAAACCATACCATATAGAAGAGATTCGGCCTGTTGACTGTGCTCACGAATTTAACACACTTTGGGATGTGCAACATCTCCATCAGATCAGTCTGGACCTTCTGTGTAGCAGTTGCCTACCAAAATATTAAGAAGGCATCAACTTGCCCCGAAAGTGGAATATCAAAAATAAGAAAGTTACACATGGAGGTTGTTTCTCATTAAGTAAGACAGAGAACAAAATGAAAAACAAAGATTTACAGTCAAAGCAACCACAGGAACATTCGGAAACTGAGTTTTGAGGATGCCAAGATTCTTGTAGTCAGGTCGAAAGTCATGACCCCACTGACTACAACAATGTGCCTCCTGCAAAGTAAATAAATCGCACATTAAAGAGTCCAGCAAATCAGAATACAAATGATTTGGAAAGCACTGTCCTTAAGGGTTAATATCAAACATAAGAATCATTAGCTCAAATCAATTGTCGAATATGAATCTTGGCATCATAAGATTACCACTACCAACACATTACAATTGAGAATAACAAGAATGCAGTGTACGATGCTCAATTAAATGAATGGAAATAGCAGCAGTCCTTTTCTTTCTTTCAAATACTTCAGAAAAAAATCTAAGTTCTCTGATTATACTGCTTGTCTAAAGTAAATGTATGCAGGTATACAAAGATATACATACATCAATACATTATAGCCCTTGTAACACCAGAAGGTCTACTATGCCTGTTGTATTTTCTTTTGTTATGGTTCAAAGCTCAAACTATGAAATACTAATTTTCTACAAAATACTCTGCCTCTCATGTAAGTTTACATCCATAAGGAACATGCTGAGAAAGGCATGGAATTTCTCCGTTTAATACACTTCAAACCAAACAGGAAATCAACAACTACTCACAGTCAAGATGCATACTCAGCTTTGAAATCAATACAAAGATCATTTTCAAAAATGAAAAAAATACTTACATCGATAGAAATTAGGGAGAGACGAGCAGCATGATGACACTTTTCAAGTTTTGACATAAATCTCTTGCTCTTTGATATCTTTTCAGGTGTGACATACAATATTTTGAGATCTCCTTCACCCTTTTCAAGAGTCCTATATATGAACTTCTCGTCTTCCTTACCAGTAGTTGATGTCAACATATATGCTGGAATCCCCAAAGCAGTCAAACCCATCACCTGATGGAACAGTTACGGAATCAGCTCTTAGACTCATATCAGGGCTTCCCTGAAGCATGTATGTGAGAAAGCAGAATAGTATACAAGAAAGGATACCTGATCCTGAATTAAAGAAAGCAAGGGACTGACAACAAGAGCAACTCCATTGCGAAGAATGGCTGGAAGCTGGTAACACAGGCTTTTGCCACCGCCAGCAGCCATAATCACTAGAACATCTCTTCCACTCATGATTGCATTGATGATCTGGCATCCACTGATTACAGATTAATTAAAACCTATATAAAGGAGTGCAAGAACAAGTTTTCAAGCTACAAACACCGCGTCTAAAAGAGGCCTCAACATACCAATATTATTTACTTCAAAAACACATTTGAATCCAAAGTACTCTTCCAAAGAAATAAACAATACAACTACATCTCAATGTTGAAAAAAATTATAATCAAAATTCCAAATTAGCATATATCCAAGACTAATAGCAACGAGAGTTTCAAAATTTTAAACTGATGGCTGAAACAACAGATAAAAGGTTATATAAATTATGATCAGCAGCGAATTTAGGTACTTGTGTGTATCTATTGTGTTATTTGATTTCCAACAGGTGGGGAAAAACATTTGGTATTCTAGAACCTCAATAGGTAAGAAATAGGCTTGACTTGAGGTGTACAGAAGGAAAAAAGGAGAAAATATCGTAAATACATAATCACTCAACATTCTGTAAATCAAAATCTCAAAATCCCTGGGAGTACATTAATAACAAATATAATAAGAACTTTTTATTGTACTAGTAATGTCAGTAGTCCTAATTTGACCAATAAAATAAATACCAAAGAAAAACCGTTGAAATTCTCCCCACTCACTCTAATATCAAAAGTTCCCAAATACTTTAGATCAAACACCATTAAGAAAATAACTCGAAATACAGTCACAATAGGAATTGTTATGAAAATTTTCCCATAAATTAAGTGAATATTGTTTACAAGGTTTGGAATTTCATAGCTCTTGCTTCAATTGCATATGGTACAATGTGCAAAATATGGAGAGATCTTAAAGCTGCCAAAACTGAACGTCACGCTGAATGCAACAACTTTTGGCATCCTTGAAGAAGTATAAAATCTCTTTCAAATTCAAAAAGCTTTCATGCAAAAGAGTCTGTTATAATCAGCAAGTCATAAAGCAGTCACTTCTACAGAAAAGTGCAGAATGTGATCAGATGTGCACCCCAGAAAAACATCTTTTTTCTTCTTTTTTTTTTGTGGCAGTGGCCCCCATGGTTTTTGTTTGTGTGTGTGTGTGTGGGGGGGGGGGGGGGTTGTTTGGGTATTGGTTGGAGAAGAGGGTGGGGGTGGCGCTGAAGACTAAGTACAATTCGACTATAGAAGCAGCATGCATGAACCACCTGACATAAAAATAAATGCGCCTTAAAGGGGCACTGACCTCCCTCTGATTTGAGCGATATGCGGATATGCCAAAAACATTGAACCTAACATCATCAGCTTCAGAATCCCACTCAAATTGTCCAGACCAGTTTTCAGTAGCTGAAGTGCCAGCTGCAACTGGGTCTCCCGATCCTCTACATGCTTCCAGCAAGGCCTTCAGTTCAGATTGTCTTTCATACAGCTTCTCTTGCCGCTCAAGCAACATCGTTATTTGGTCTAGACAATGACAGAGGAAAAGAAATGCAACATGAAGCTACTAAAACTCATGTCTACAATTTGCAGAGCACATAATGATTATCTCAATGAATATCAGCAGATACGAGGAATCCATTCAGGCACAATGTGAAGATTGAGATTCTTTCAGAAAAATGGAGAAAATTACGGCAACTACTGAAAAAAAATTTCCTTTGTAGTATTTCCATAATTTTTGCTCTTAGTTATGTGTTGAAAAAAAAATCTCGTGATTGGCAGATTTCTTAATTGCCGACCACCACGTGAGAAGACCTTAAAGACACCACATTCTGAAATAGTATGATTGACTAACCGATATAGAAGAGCTGCACTAGCAAGACAGAACCACCCCAAAGCCTGGTGGCCATAAGAAAAATTCCCTATAAGATACTCCTCAAGTGTAAATTGTTAAAGATCATCTTTTTGTTTTTTTAAGATTTTTCTTTTTTGGTAAGCGATTACTCTTATGATATCTTCCTCAACCTGACATTCAAACGGGTCACTGAAGATGCAGCGGATTGTATAATCGGCCGACTCGTAACCTCATAGTCATTTGCTCTTTTTCTTTTCCTTTTTGTGACTACCTCTCCGCTCTCTAGTAAAGAAGCCAGCTACTGCTTACTAAAATTACCACTGAATAACAATTGCGTTTTACAGGATCAAACTTTGGAATTTCCATATCTCTGACTTATGTCATGTCTTTCCTAAAGAGAAAAGGGCCTCCTATACCTAGACTCAGAAACTCACACGAGAAGTTATATGCTTTTTCTCCTACACACGATTCCCTTGAGAACTGTTACCGTTTTCGAATGTGTTGAGGAGGAAGAAAGCTACAGCATTATTGGTATTGAAGGTTTAGACAGATATTAAGACCGAAACAGAAAACATTAAGAACAAAAGTGAAAACAACGGCAAAATCAGTGTTCAACGAAAGCATCAGAATAAAAGGTACTAAATATGAGAGAGAAAAGAACCTTGGGCATCTTGAATCTCAAACTCCACGTGAAGCAGCTCCTCCAGTATCTCTTGGGTCTCCATTCCCAGTAGGGAAATGCAACCGTGGCATACAATTACATGGAACCGAAGAGATCGTCTGTTTAAGAATTCACCCCTTCTCTTTGATAAGGAGAAAGGATGAAGTTCTTTGATCGCTCGACGCGCCGGTAATCAGATTCTGCAGAAGTTCCGCTCGTCAGGGGTGATACCTGCAACGTCTCAAAACAGGCCTCCTCAACTCTTTTCAAACACAAATTCCCAAAACTAAAACGCTTGTCAAAAAATACAGCGTAAATTTTAACAAGTAAAACCAAACATATCCTTAAAGTAGTGAATAATTTTAGAAAACTTTTTTTTATTAAGTTGCACAACAAATTTTAAATAAATTATATAGAATGTATTAAGGACTTATTATCTAACTTAAAATTAATTTAAGAATTAATGAAATTCAATTTAATTTAAACATACCCACAAACTCAAGCCTTAGGAAAGTAAATTTGAAGAGTTCTCTAGATTAAATAAGATTTTAATAACTTTTAAATTATTTTTTAATTAAATATTAAATATCTTAATATAATATTAAAGTTCAATTATTTCTTAACACTATAATGACACTAAAATAAAAAAATTTAGAAAAAATACCGTTATGAATATAAATAGATTCAAAGTCTATGCAAAAAGGTTATATTGTAAGATAATTAATTTTACATTGTTACAATGTGAATATTTAGTCTTACACTACTAAGATATAAATATATATATATTTAATTAAATAATCATTTAACTAATTGGCTCAATAGTAATTTAATAAATATTTTAACTACAAGATTTGAATTTTACACTTTGTAAGTGAATTTGATGGATATATTGTGATACTAAGATATATATATATATATATTAAATTAAACATTATGTATGTATACATTTCATGAATTAGGATGTACCCATTTTAATTAATATAAAAATTATACAAATTTTTAGTGTCAAATGATGGTGATATTATAATTATAATATCTTAATTTGTTTTGTATATTTAAGTATTTCTTTATCATAATAATAATTTAAAAAAAAAATTAAAACAGTTTTTACAGCGACACCAAACTATAGCTGACGCCGGCTTTTCTGGCTGGCCGACTCGGTCCCAGCCACTCGTATGCTCTACACTTCAGTGCTTTTCATCACTGTGCTCAGTGCTCAGTGTCTCTTCGTCTACCGAAACGTACGAGGGGCACGTGCTATTGAGCTTCTCTGCTTTATTGACGTCGCGACGAAATTAATCTGACGAAACGACGAAGCTAGTGGAGTGGTGAAACCAATAATGGAGTAAAGAAGTAGACAGCGCACAGAATGGGAATATTTAATGTTAGTGTTGGCGTAGGGGAATTCAGATTCCTGCACGGGCATCTACAGGTCTGTGCCTATAACAGGTGCCACATTGGGAGCTGCAACTGGAGTGCACTATCATCATCTGTGAGGAGGAAGAAGCTTGCTTTTGGTCCCGAGGGCCTCCTTGTTTTATCATCATCGTTTCCGTTTGGCCTAACCAGGTTATCGCTGCTTATTGATCGTTGTGTGATTTTAACGAAATGCACCTTCCATGTGTGCTGGAGATTTCTTGTCGAAATCTGGTCGTGCTTAGGCTGCTTAATTGTTTTCGTTTTTGCTGTAAGCACAAAGGACTCTTGCAGCCATGGCCCCCTCCGCGTGGAGGATGTCGGTGATGGTGCCGTAGATGCACATGAATTAGCATCCTACAGTAAAATTTTCAAATTTTGTCTGTGTAAGAGATCGTTTCTCATGCGATCTTCAAATGATGAATACCGGCGATGTATCATCTCTTGTTTCTGTCTTATAGATGATTTTCTTGTTTTATTTTTCATCGTTCATATGGGGACAATGGCATGTTGCGTCACTTTTCAATTTGAATAGTCTTTTTTGCTGTGTCGTGAAGAGAAGTGAGGAGAAGAGTCCCTCTTAGAGAAACATTCCTGACGCAAGTTTTGGCATGCAGAAAGAACAAGCAAAGTAAGAAGTTGATTTATAGAAGGTTGATATCTAAAATGGCTAATCATGAAGAAAAGGCACTCGCTACAGATGCCATCTCAGGCGATATGATTTTTCAACCTATATTGGAAGACGGAATCTTTCGATTTGATTGTTCTGCAAGTGATAGAGATGCAGCAAATCCCAGCTTATCTTTCATAAACAGCAAAGATAGGGACGTGTCCATTATGATGCGCGCGGTGCCCTCATACACCCCAAAGTTTGAATGTACTTTTGGGCGGCAGATTGTTAAAATTGAGGCAAGTTGCTTTGTTATTTTGGCTTTTTGATAAGTAAGAAATGGGGAAACCTCATGTTACCACCGTTTTATGTTGCATCCTTCATCCAGATTATATATTAGTTATCAATAGATTCTAATTTATATGATACTGCAAGATCAAGAAGTGTATGCTTCCATCCTAACTGATGTCATGAAATTCACTACTAATTTAGCTTCCTGCTGGTACCTCCTTCTATGGAACTGGAGAAGTTAGTGGACAACTTGAGCGGACGGGAAAGAGAGTATGTCACTTTTATTTATTTGTTTTTAGTGTTCTATCCTTGTAAGCTTTACTTGTTCTATAACTATTGAGTGTTTCCATTTCTTTAGGTTTTTGCTTGGAACACAGATTCATGGGGTTATGGTCCTGAAACTTCATCTTTATACCAGTCTCATCCTTGGGTGCTAGCTATTCTTCCCAGTGGAGAGGCACTAGGAGTTCTTGCTGACACAACACAACGCTGTGAGGTGCAGCAACTAATGATCATATCCCCTTTACCTTTGAGAAAGCTTGATACTTTCACTCATTCTTTTTTTCATTATGTTTATCTTTTCATAAGCAGATTGACCTCAGGAAGGAATCAAGAATACAGTTTACTGCTCCATCCTCATATCCTATTGTTACATTTGGTCCTTTTTCTTCACCAACTGCTGTCTTGATATCTTTGTCTCATGCAGTTGGTAATTCACTGAGCCATCATGGTCTTTTCTTCTTTAGTGTTTCTCTGCATCATTTTGGATGTTACTCACGCCAAGAATAAATTAATTAAATTGAAGGAGAGGCTAGTATCAACCTTATTTTCCCACACATCATTCTAAACAAGTCCTTAGATAGCTTTGCAGCTTTTTCCAAATTCTCTTCCCTATAAGAAGACCATTGTTAACTAATGGCCATGGCTTGAAGATTTCTTATTATCAACTTCTTCCTCTGAGCATGACTACTACTTGAGTAAATCATGTATTGCAACGGCAACCAACTTCAAAAATGCTACTTTATTGAACATAGATAATCTCATCAAGTGATTCCAATTGAAAGTCCATACAAAAGAAGCATCATCGACAATTTTTTATAATCCAATGGTATCACTCGTCAGTAATTTTGTTTCATTTGATTTTTTTGGCTGGACAATATTTTCTTCAATCGATATGCACAAAAAATCATCCAGAGGATCTAAATTGTTTGATCTATTAGACCTCTTGACAGCTGCATTATCAACCTGCCTTGGACAGTTTTTAATGTCCAAGTTCATTGATGACATCAATGAGCAATGTAATGCCTATCTCTGTACTTCTTTGTAATATCAATTGCTTTTAGAAAATTGGTCCCAATCCCAAAGTAGCCTTGAAGATGATGAGCACCCTTTGAACATCAGTCCACTGCTTAGGTACCATGCTTGGTAGTAGTAGTGACAGAGATTACCGACCTTTCCATGGAGTTCATAATTGTTGGCTCATATTCATAATTGTAGTATCCATAGAACAATTATAACAAGTCACACACTCATATTCCGGAAATACAGAAACAAAGAAATTCCACAGTCGAACTACCACAATCTTTTAGTGTGGAGACCTGTGTTTTTGGTAAACAGTCGCGTGTTTTGTATAAATGCAATTAAGATCACAATGAAAAATTCCTCTGTTTTCAGTTGGAAAAATAGAAGATAAGACGAAAAAAAAAGAAGAAAAAGAATTGACCGTTCAAGTATTTCAAATTACATGAGAAAAATAATAGAAAAAGGGGTGGCATATATAATATATATAAGGATAGGTTCTATCTATAGCGGAGAAGGGAGGTGACATTGATCCACAAGAAGCTCAGCAAATTCTTGCAATAGCAGAAGAGAACTTGAGTAAAGCTGAAGGCAAGAGACAAACAGGTGTTTGTGACTGCATATTTACAGTCACAAACACCTGGTAATATGCAGTCACAAACACCTGGTTGAGCATTCATAGACAGTTACAATCCTCACGAATGCTCAATGATTGGATGCAGCAGTCTTTTAGTGTGTGCTGTCACTTTTTGCAAAGAGTGGTTCTAAGATTATGGTACCCTGGAGGAAGAAAACAAAATCATTTTGTTTGTTGCATAGGTACCAAAGCTAATATAATATTCATACCAAGCAAAGTGGAAACATAAGCCATTAGGATAAAGGATCATGGTAAATTCAAAACTTTCATGTTCTCAAATTTCAATGCGTACTTTTTTCAATGATAATCTCTGATCAATTTTGCCTTTTGAGTAGTATTTATCTGAATCAACGACATCAAGCTTAATTTGCTAGGAAATGCATAACCAAAGCATTTTGAAACCAGAATCAGTTAGGTGATTTTAAGAGATAATTTAATGGTGTGACTGGGATCAAAATATATAAAATTACAGGTCACAATTTCCCACACATTTATTTGGCCATGTCAAATCCATTCTTGTGTCTGAATGACTTCAAGTGTCTTGAATGTTTATGCTTTTTAGGTTACTAGATTGTGAATATGAACCATTTGACTGTGAATAACCATAAAGAAGGTGTAGTGCACATTCTTTGATCATTAAGTTTGTCATATAATGAGTGATTTATGCTGAAGAACCAGTGATTTGTCATCAGGACCTGTATTTATGCCGCCAAAGTGGGCCCTGGGCTATCACCAATGTCGTTGGAGTTATGATTCAGATAAGAGAGTTCGTGAGGTTAGTATTTTCTAAATATTTTAAGCTACTGCTATACTTTCCCTTGAATCTGTATGAATATGCTTGTTGTAATGTATGTTCAAGTACTAAAATGGCTGGTTTTTCTTTGGTGATATACATGAGTGAGCTTGCCTCTATGTTGACAGATACGTTTTAGACAAAAAAAAAACTTTGATTTTCTCTAGTTATTTGCTAAGGAGACAGAAAAATGTTGATTTTTGTCGCTTCTCTGCCATCCTGTTATAGATTAAATTTTAAAAATGATGGATTTGGAGGAAACAATTTAACATAAGAATCATTCAAAAGCACCTTTGCTTGGACCATGAATGTTTGATGAACTCCACAGTTGCAAGTCCACTTGGTATCAGGCATCTTAGGAATGCTATCATGTTAATTTTCAAAATAAATGTCATCTTACAAACCTGCACCTGTTGTGGGAGGGAGGGAATCGTTTGTTGTACAATGCTTTCAGGATATCTCTAACCCATTCTGGCTTAAGTTTCCTATCCTTTTCTTTGCCTAATTATTGAATTACTCATATTTGCAGATTGCCAGGACATTTCGAGAGAAGGGCATACCTTGTGATGTCATATGGATGGACATTGATTACATGGATGGATTTCGTTGTTTCACATTTGACAAGGCATGTCATCTCAATTGAACTTAATCACTAATTCTTTTTTGGTTTTATTTTTCCTTGTCTTCCTAAACTATGTTAAGTTTCAATTTTGTCCTTTCACTATTGACCATATTGATTTAGTCTTGAAATTTAAAATGACTGACATAAGCCTTACCTCATGTTAATGTAATGATTGGAACAGAAATTGCTAATATGAGATACTAATTGACCATAGGCTGATGTAAAATAATCAATCAATATAAAGACATGCAATGTGAATTTTTGGAACCATACCTTTGGTTATTTTTTTCACTTTTCTGTAAATAGTTGATTCATAGGCCTAATGATATGCTAATCTTTTTAGACCAGACATTTTCAAATGATTATGGTTTACATAAATTAATGTTGAGGTAAAGCTATATGTTGCACTAAGATATAATCGGAGACTGATATTTTTCTTGCATCAAGCATTAGATGTAACTGCTAATGTGCGTGTGTGATTCACAATTAGTTGAACTTCTTCAAAGCATGCAAAACTTATTTTTATTTTTTCCCTGATACTCCAGTTACTGAGAAAATTTAATTGGAAATTGATGGCCATTCTCTAATATATCCATGACACATCTTTACATGGATAACTGAATGGTTATTTCCTTTTATCTACAGTAATCAATTTATTGACTTGGCTTTCCATTGCTTTTGGATTTTGCATGTGCCATGTACATTTATATAGTCTTTGTTGCTGGATGCATTGAATGTCTCCATAGTGGATTCTATCTTGTGGTGCATTTACGGTCATGAAAAACTTTTAACTGCAAAAGATAGTTCCTTGTGATTATGACATTTGTATTAAATCTTTGGCATCATTCTTGAAACTGAAAATGAACAATTATGATATCCTTCAGGATCGCTTCCCGGATCCACAATCTTTGGCAAATGATCTTCACCATAATGGTTTCAAAGCTATCTGGATGCTTGACCCAGGGATCAAGAAGGAAGAGGGTTATACTATCTATGACAGTGGTTCAAAAAGTGATGTCTGGATTCAAAAAGCTGATGGAACACCTTTTGTGGGTATATCTTCTAGGCTCTTGTACTTAATTTTGATAGTTGATGTGCTACAATATTTGTAAACACTCTTCAGGGAAGGTCTGGCCTGGGGACTGTGTTTTCCCCGACTTTACAGAGTCAAAAGCTCGTTCCTGGTGGGCTGGATTAGTTAAAGATTTCATAGCTAATGGTGTTGATGGTATATGGAATGATATGAACGAGCCAGCGGTTTTCAAGGTAATCCAATTAATCCGTGTTAGTACTCCAACTTTTACATTCTTATTGGTGTGGTTTTCATGGTAATTCAATAAATCTGTCTTAGTACTTCACCAACTTTTTACATCTTATTTGGTGTAATTATTCTTCATTTCAGTCTGTGACAAAAACAATGCCTGAAAGCAATATTCACAGGGGAGATGATGAACTTGGAGGTTGTCAAAACCACTCATTTTACCACAATGTATCATCCGGTAACCCTTGATGTGCTTTTTTTCAAAACTTATTATATTGGTTGCTAACCCTAGTCAGTATTGATGAATAAATGCTGCCTACTTGTTGTTTATAATAGTTTCTGGACCTAGATATATACTGGTTGAGTTTGCTGTACTAAATCCTTTGTAGGAACTTGATACCATTATAAATTATGAAGTTATCATCTAGTGATTTGCCTGTTCTAGGTGTATGGCATGCTAATGGCAAGATCAACATATGAAGGCATGAAGTTAGCCAATGAAAGTAGGCGTCCCTTTGTCCTCACCAGAGCTGGATTTATTGGTAGCCAAAGATATGCTGCAACGTGGACAGGGGATAACCTTTCAAATTGGGAGCATCTTCATATGAGTATCTCCATGGTACTTCAATTGGTAAGTAATTTCCAAAGTCCTGTTTGCCTGAAGCAAAATTTGGAGAAGTGAATTTCCTTTTGTGCATTTCATTTTGTTGTATTTATGCTTTGCCTTTCCTTCCAACTCTCTACAAACCTGTCTCTTATCATGTGGTTTGGTGGAAAACTTTGGAACTGCCTATATGATGGTATGTGCATGTGAGGTCAAAACTCAATGATGTATCCATGCAATAAGGGTCAATTTGTATGAAAATGCTTCAATGTACTTCAGGCTTTGGTCTCTGATTATGAGACGAGTGTTTGTGTTTGAAGGTTTCTCATGCTGCCTTCTCTCTCTGCCTCTCTGCTTCTTGTCCTTCTTTGGTGAACCGTTCATTGGTTACTTTTCATAGCAAAAAGAACAGTCCTCTAATCTGTCCTTCCTTCTCTGCAAGCCCAGAGCACGTCACTTTTTATTAGACCCACAAAATGTTCCTCTTCTCTTATATATGTTTAAACCGTTTAGACCAAAAATTTCCATCACTTTAAGCCATAAAACAGCTCTTCCAATCAGCTTTAACAGAACCGTCCTTGTCCTTGTCTGTCTGTGTGTGTTATTTTCCTTTTCTTGCTAAGAAGAGCTAATAACGAAAGCAAAAGGGCATATTCCAGACTGTAGAACAAGCTCGAATTGGAAGAAGAGAAAGTAAATAAATTAAAATTCCCACCATCGATAATTTGAGAAGTTAAAATAGGAACCTGTACTTCAGATATGTAGGCACCCTTTTCATGGTACACAGTTGTTTGTTAAAAAGTCATTTCCTCAAGAATAGAACTTGCATTTATCTGATTTGATGTAAAAGACAATAGCATTTTCCCTACCAAAAAAACAAAAAAGACAACAGCAGCAAATATTATTGTTCAGAAGATTTTTGAGAAAGCCTTTACATTTAAGTATGGCATATCCACTGGATGGTCCCTCAAGCCCCACAAATCCATGAAAATGCCGATTTCCTCACATGAGCTACAGTAAATGCTCTTCTTGAAAGGACAACTGAAAAAGGACTGATCATGTTCTCCAGGTGTATGTCACAAAGACCCACCGTTACAAGAGATGATTCTGTGATCGCATGTTGATCTTAGCTAAGCCTGTCCAGATTGCTAACCCTAGAATTATGACAGGTATAGGGATTGCCTTTTGAAACTAGACAAAAATAGACCAACCACGTGTCTCTCCTTGCTCTATTAAGCTTTCACACGGCCTTAATGGAAAAGACCATTCATGGGATCGGTCCAAACTTTCTTGGCTCCTTTATAAGGAATGCTTTGTGGTTGAGAATATCAGGAGATTGTTTTATGTCAGCTATTCATAATTGTACTGAGTCTTTTGTAATGGAAAGTAGAATGGAAAAGGCTCTAAAAGAGTACCTTGACAAAGCAGGATCGATGCAACTGGGAATAAACATAGCAGCTATTTATATCTTATTTTAGTCTCACTGAAAGAGTATAAGAGTGGCTAAATTCGGGCTGTGTGTTTGGGGATTAGAAGGGAGGTGTGGGTGATACTGACTTGGGGTAGGTTGTAACTCGCCTTTGTGGAGGTTTGATGATGGTGATCCCATTGACTGCCTGTGAAACATTTTCTATGGTGGAATCAGATGGGATCTGAGAGGTGACAGTTTACTATGTGACAAATGGGATAGTTCCGTAATTGCATACTGAGACAACTTTGTATATATTTGTGAAACAAGGAAGTCCCATATTCTACTGATCTTTGTTTCTCTTTATGTTCTTGTTTAATTTCTGCAAACATTTTTCCGCGTTATGCCTGGTCTTATTATCTTTTTCATTTGAAAGAAAAAGGAAAACAGTGACAGCTGCTTATTCCATCCCCATGTTGTCTACTTTTCTGCATAAGCTCCTTCACTTCCCTAACTTTCCTTTAAATATTTTTTGCCTAATTCTTCCTTGGACTTTGTCTAGTTTTGGAGGTATTCAAATATTTTTCTTTTCCAGAGTAGTTACTTTAGAGATGCATATTCATGTATGGTTTTTAGTGTACTCCACTCTAACTTAGGTTTTTGTTTGTGTTTAGGGCCTTAGTGGTCAGCCACTTTCTGGACCTGATATTGGTGGGTTCGCTGGGAATGCAACCCCAAAGCTTTTTGGAAGGTGGATGGGCATTGGTGCTATGTTTCCCTTCTGCCGTGGGCACTCTGAAACTGATACCATTGACCATGAACCCTGGTCTTTCGGGGAAGAGGTTTGTTCTCCTTTAGCAATTCAACAAGATCATATACTAATTTTCAACTTGTGGTAGTTATGCGAATGAGCATATTATTTTGTTGACAAGTGCTTAATTGTACCATGTTAATCCTGATACATACAGAGGGAGCCATTTATCTATCGCAAATGCTGATACCCCTTGGATCCACTAATTTCATAGGGATCCCCAAAGCTTTAGAATGAGAAAACATATATAGTATGTCTTGGATACTCTTGGGCAAGTGTTAATGCATCAAAGCACCTTGAATAGACTGTTGAAGTGCATTAAGAATAGGATGCATTAAGGACTCCTTGAACACGAAATATTCTAGACTGTTGAAGTGCACTAAGAATAGGATGGATTAAGGACTCCTGGAACATCAAATATTCTAGTGCTATGTAATAATCTTATCAAAGAAGAGAACTCTAAAATTTTACCACGTCAGAGGTGTAGAAAGACACCAAGTATTCACTATCGGAACTTCTGGAAGGATGCCACGTACCTATCAAATTGAACATGTAAATACTTGCTGATACACATGCAATTTCAGATTGAACATGTTTATACGAATGTGAATTGTCATCCCATAATATGAACATGGTATATAGTTTAATGCAGTTGGAATATCTAGAGTCCATGCAATTTTGAATATTGTGAGAGGATATAGAGCTTTAATTGCTCTGTTCTTAATGAGAAGAAATGGCTCTTGCAATCCTACTAATATATAGGCTTACTGGTTATGCCGGTTAAATTACGTAATACTCTTTATCTGTTATGCCCACAATAAATTTTGACTTACTTTAGTTTTATTCCACAGTGTGAAGAAGTTTGCCGCCTAGCATTGAAAAGGCGCTACCGCCTTATACCTCACATATACACTCTTTTTTATAAGGCTTATGCAATAGGCTCGCCTGTGGTGAAACCTACATTTTTTGCTGGTGGGTTTTCATGCTGTTGAATAATCAATCGATTTCATGAATACATTTTCTTTGTTATAGGTTGTGAAAAAGTGTATTTATTTGCTATTGCAGATCCAAAAGATCCCAGCTTAAGGAAGCTTGAAAATTCTTTTCTTTTGGGTTCAGTTTTAGTATATGCAAGGTTCTCGCTCTATTCCTTTCAAAGATGGAGTGCTGGGTGATTGTAGCACTTAATGAGTTCTTATACTTGCCTTTCGTGCTCACCGGGCTAGCTTACATCTTCTTTGCTGTGGATCATGATTGAATCAAAAATTTTAGAGCTTTTGAATTTTGGACATGATGGAATCAATTTCTGCATACTTTGTGAGCTAGCTTCTTTAGGTATTAGGATAATGTCTGTTGTCTCATTTTCCTTCTTAATGCATCTATCCAGTGATATACTAAACAAATTTCTAACTTTATTTGGATGATCTCCTTCCCTCCCAAAAGTCTCTGTGTCTTGTGGATTATGACTGAATTAAATTTTGGAACTTTTAGAATCTTTGAACAAAATGAAAACAATTGTTTTTAGTGGGTAAGTAGGGTAGCTTGGTTGCCTCATTTTTCTGGTCAATGCATCCTTCCAGAGGTATACCACATAAATTTCAATCTTTATTTAGGCGACCTCCTTCCTCCTAACAATCACAACACTTTCTCCTTCAAGTTCTTTTTTCAGTGACAAGAATGTAGTCTTATTGTTTACAAACCATATGATGTGATATTACTAGCATTAATTTTTTTCTGTCAGAAGTTGGCATTTCTGAGGCATGTAACGGAATGTGCAAATATAATGATATAACCCTCTTGTGCAAATACACACAAGCCTATAGAGTAAAAGTTGGTTTCTTGCTCTCTGATTTCATAGCATTAAAGCTATTTATTTATTTGACATAGTTTTTGCTAAACCTTTGTTATCTTGATTAGCACTATGCGTGATCAAGAGTTGGATAAGTTGGAATGTACACTTCCTGAGGGAATTTGGCAACGTTTTGACTTTAATGATTCACATCCGGTATCAATTTCTACACATTTTGGTTTTGCTTTCAAAGTCAATGTTTTGACAATTGTTAATACTTTTTATTCTTCTTTTACCCTTAGTTCTTTTGGACCTTTCAGGATTTGCCACTTTTATATTTACAAGGTGGATCAATTATACCTCTGGGTCCTCCTCATCAGCATGTTGGTGAAGCCAATCCTTCAGATGACTTGACACTTCTTGTGGCTTTAGACAAACATGGCAAGTTTATTGCTTTCAGTATTATCCGCAATAGAATTGAGCTATTCAGTCATTAATGTCAATGAACTTAGTGTATCTAATTCAGGTCGTGTTTTGGAGCGGGATGCCTGAACTGTTTTTGTTCTGGACTTTCTGCTTGCCACATCAGCAGTCTTGCATGGATTGTTTGAGGTGCTAGGCTGGCTTTAACAACTCCGCCTTTCTAAAAACATACACATCTTTTTGTTTGCAGGAAAAGCTGAAGGTATTCTGTTTGAAGATGATGGTGATGGATATGAATTCACTAGGGGTGAATATCTCGTGACACAGTATGTTGCGGAGCTACAATTATCAGTTGTTACAATCAGAGTTTCCAAAACAGAAGGATTATGGGAGAGACCAAAGCGCCGTCTGCATGTGCAGTTATTGCTTGGTGGAGGTGCTATGGTGTGTCATTTTTCTTTTTGGGGCAATGCTAAAGGGTCTAAAATGTGCATGTTATAGTATACTAACATACTTGGTTCTCTGTTTTCCAATTTTTCATATGAAATCTGGATACCTCTAACAGCTTGACACATGGGGCATGGATGGAGAAGTTCTGCAAATTATGGTGCCTTCAGAAGAGGAAGTAAATAAATTGGTTTCTACGGCAGAGAAGCAATACAGAACTAGTTTGGGTAATACGAACTTCTTCAAGGGTCTGTTCTAGCTCATGTTTTTTCTGGTTGTATACCTATTAATCTGGCTAGATTCTACTTGTTTTGGCCCCAATCTCTTTACTAAATCCTTTTGCGTTTGGTTATTCATTTTAATTTGGTGGAAAAATGTATAAAGACATTCGAAATCAAAATGCCTGGATTATGTAGTGCAGAAAGGGATACAACTCATAAACTTGATGTGATGAGCAACATCGATAATTTAAAAAATTTCTGTCGGATCCAGTTCTTTTGATGTTTTGGGTATCAAGCTGTTTGATGATGAATTCGTCAACTGCAGAAAACGCAAAGCGAATTCCAGACGTGGAAGAGGTTTCTGGACAAAGGGGAGCAGAACTTTCAAGGACTCCTGTTGAACTCAAAAGCGGTGATTGGATACTGAAAGTAGTTCCTTGGATTGGGGGTCGGATTATATCCATGATTCACCTTCCTTCAGGTAATGCATGAATGACAATCCTCATGATATTTACACCTTGCTGTCATTTTTTGTTTTCCCATTTGTGTACTGGGAAAATATCTGAGAATGGAAGTTCTGCTTCTATAATCAATTGTTTTAAAGTCACTTCCAACATGGCTCTACCTTCAGCTGTTATAAGTTTGTATTGAGAAATATGGTGAGACTCTTTTGAAGTATTAGTATCCTTTGAAAATAAAACAGCGTATCAGGGGGATGGGTTTTAGGTTAGCAATTTGGTATGTTGGCCTTTAATCTGAATTTGGGTTTTGTTTATGACCCAGCAATCTACTCTTTTTTTTTTTTGTTTTGGGTGGCTTCAATCCGTAATTTGGAAATAGATGTTTATTTCATGATTCTTGCAGAAGAAGAGTGAGGTGATTATATCACTATTCTCACCTCCTCGGTATACCTAATTGTGGGTCCACCACTTGTCACTATTTTCAATCCCTGTTTTCTCCAGTCACCATCTTACCTGCACCTCTTAGAAATGACATGTTTATCTGATTGCTTGGCACTCCCTGTGTGCCGTTAGTCTCTAGGCTTAACTGATTTTTTCAGGAAAGAAATTTTCTGATCCTTCCCTGCATTACTTTGTGGGAGGTGCTATGTTCTATATAATCCTTTCTGAAGAACTGTGTCTAAGGAATACCCTTGGTCTTTACTTCCAGCGAAGCAGTTATCAAGATTTGAAGAGCCCATTTTGTTTTCCTTTTTTGGTTTATGTAACACTTTAATAATGGTCTTCTGGATCCAGCCTGTTTTGGTGCTTTCAATTGACTGAGGTAGCTTAATAAGTCCTATATCAAGTGAATGTAATCTGCATCCTGCTCATTATGGTTAATGTTTTGTATCTTTATGTGATAATTGATGCAGGAATGCAGTGGCTCCACAGCAGGATTGATATCAATGGGTATGAAGAATATAGTGGCACTGAGTACCGATCTCCCGGATGCTCTGAGGAATACAATGTCATTAAGTGAGTTTCTGAATTACTTGTCAGTGCAAGTCTTTATTGGAGTAGCATAATTTTGGCAAGCACATTGTTAAATACTCATATAGAAATCCACTGCAAAGTTTGTAAGGAAGATGACCTGGGAGTCAGCTTTTCTGTTTTATGTCTAAAGCTATGTTTGTCTGCCTGGACTTTCTACTTTTTCAATGTAGGCTGTCCTCCGAGAAGGGCAGGGAGTGGTGAGGGTTGAGAGTGGGGAAAATCTGATTGAATATTTGAAGTGGAAAATGGACATTATAGTGATTTGCTATTTGCCATTTCATTTTTTGTAGTCAAAATAATGTTTAACTAAAAATGAGGTCAGGCATGATAATGTTTGAATAAATTGTACACTTGTAGTTTCACAACGCAGCCTGCTTCTGTGCTTTGGTTAAAATAGCCTTGGTGTTGGATTTTTTGCTTGTCCCCAGTCCATCAAGTACAGACCAGTGTTATCTTTTCTTAGATATGATATGCATATTGTTCTCATAGATCCTGGATCTTTTTCTTTTATACCACTGGACATAATGAAGGTTGGATATGGCTATGGTTCAGGAAGGTGTTACCTTTCAGGCTAACTGGAATTATCTGAGCTGTTTAGAAGAATTTCCAGAGATAGAATGTTACTAGAGGAGCAACATTGTTGAAATAGAACAATGAATAATATATCTCTAGTTTCAGAGGACCCAAAAAATAATCCTAAAATTGTTTCAAACTCAACTTTGCCTGGAGCTGTGAAAGGAAAACATATTAATCAAAGGTTATGGAATGAAATTGTTTCCTTTGCAAGGTTCGAGGATGCAGATTATACCATCAAGAGAGAGAAATTATTGCCTTCAGAAGGGCTTAAAACCTGTGCTATAGGTCTTCTCCAAGCTGGATTCTGAAAGATACTTTTTAATGTATTCATAGGGCAAAATACATTTCTGATCTTAATCCAGTGTAGTGTCTACTCTGCGTTATGCATGAGATTCTGGACGATTTGGAGGACTTCCTAAGTGTGTCATGAGTAGTCAATTATGTATTTGATTCAAGAAATAACATGCACAAAGAGGTTCCAGCCACTCTCCAGTGATTTTCATTCTTATTCTTTTATGACCAACATTCTTAACTGTGGTACAGAAGTCAAGGTTTGGCTAGATAATCAAATCATAAGGTTTGATTTTAGTACCTCTCCTGTTCAACATTGGGAACTGAGGAATATAATAATAATAATAATTTTTTATTTTTTAAGGTTGGAGGGCGCTACATCTAGTACAGTCTTGTGGTTTCATATTTTCTAACTTTCTTTTTCTTTTTCTTTTTTTTTTTCCCTCAAAGAGGCACCATATTTTGCTTTGCTGGTTTACTGCTTTGTTCAGTTAGCGACAGAATTCAGAAAAACTGTGAAATTCCAAGTTTTGTACATTGGAATTTTCAAGACTAGTATATTTCTTCTGAGTGCCTTAGATGGAATAATGGCTGTAACAGTATTACTGGGGCAATCTTTCTTTTATGTTTCTTTTGTTGTCTCCTTGGGGAACTAACGCAACGCAATTCTCCTCTTCCCTTGTAGGCGTAATCTTGAGCATGCAGAAGAGGAAGAATCAATTATTTTAGAAGGTGATATTGGTGGTGGGCTGGTTCTTCAACGGCAAATATGTATACCAAACAATCATCCAGAGGTTTTCCGAATTGACTCTAGCATTATAGCCTGCAAAGTTGGTGCTGGTTCTGGTGGGTTTTCAAGGTTTGCTCCCAAAACAACCCTCTTCCCCTTGCCTGGAACCAAAATCTTCTCTCTTTTTGGGCCTGTTAACAATACGTTTTTCCAGCTTGAAGTTTTTGACATATTTGTCATCCCAAGTCAGCAGTTTCCGATTCTATTTTTTGAGAATATCATACATTTATGCTTTGTGTTTGTACTATCTGTGTATAATAATATTGGAAAGCCAAAGTTATTGTTGGAGTGAAAAATTGCCAATAGTACTTTGTTTCTATATATATTGATTATTGAAATGAATAGAACTTGTATTTGGATATTGCCTTCAACCCCATAATCGTTTTATTTATATGGCACTGATATTTGAGCTGAAAGTGAGGTAACACCAATTTGGGATAAAATGAGGGAGTTTTCTAAAAGGTTTTGGACATATGTGATAGATGCTTACTAATGCAGCTATTAAATCAATTTGGAAGGAGCCAAAGCGAAAAGGGAAGTGAAGAGAGATGTGGATACATGTTATAAGAAATAACTTGTCTGTAAGATAGTGAATTTCCCTAGATAGGGCTCGCTGGCGAGTTGGGGTTGACGATTATTTGAACTGGGTGAACTGAGACTTATTTCATAACATTATACTAATATTTGTGACTTCTAGAGTTTTTGACTAATCGATACTAGTTCAAATAACGTTCCTTCCTCATAAGAAGGGATGAGGGAGCGATGGACCTGTGGATTTATGATCTACCAGACACATACCTTAAAAGACAACCATCGCATTGGCGTGCAATTATTAGTGTGCACTGCTGTATACTTTTTATATTACAAATTTACGATGAAATTTGGAATCTTTTCTTGTTTGGATTTTAATCAGCAGTCATCCAAAAGAGACCTCTTAGCTTGGAGGTTGTTACTTTCCCACTATGCTTACCACTTTTTAGGTGGAAACCTTTTAATACATTAAATTTGTTCTACGTACTTTATACACTGTCATTTTGGCGTTGACTCTGCTTCTGACTTTTAATTTTATTTCTTGCTTTGAAATTCATGGATACTTCTTAATTATGATTTTTTCTGCTGCAGACTTGTTTGCTTGAGAGTTCATCCAATGTTCAACCTTTTGCACCCCACAGAGTCGTTTGTGTCATTTACTTCCATTGATGGGTCAAAGCATGAACTGTGGCCTGAATCTGGGGAGCAAGTTTATGAAGGGAATCTGTTGCCTAATGGTAAATTTTTTTATTCACTTGTACAGAATCTTCATTGCATCGTAGTCAAAACCATTTAACTATATGATGTATAAAATAGCTCTTGGAGAGCCAAGAAGGTGAGGGCATGAAGATGAACTTGGGCTGAACTCTTTAATTTTCTGTTTTCCTTTGAAATGTGTCAGTGCATTGATTCCATTCTATTACTTGAAAATGAGGGGGGGCGGGGGGTGGTGGTGGTGTTGGAAGGTCCCCATACTAGACCTAAAACTGCATCAGTTCATAGTATCATCATTGCATATTTTTCATCCCTCACAATCTGTAATTAGTTCCCACAGATACATGACATTGCTGTTGTGAAGAATGCTAATTCTTTTCTTTTCCTCAATTTATTTGATTTCTTAAAACTATGAATTAAATTCCAAAGTTCAAAGAACTCTTTGATGCCTAGTGCTTGTAGCCCATTTTTTCGTAGTCTTCATGGTGGTGGAGTTGCTGGAACCTTAATGTAGGAACCAAAACTAAATGAACATTTGGAGTTTAGGATAAATACTTATGGGCTTTAAAATGTTGGATTTATAGTTATTAGATTGTCTGTAAGTAGAAAAACAAAGAAGGGAAAGAAAAGACAGGATGTGATTGTCACGTTGCTATAGGTTTTGAGGTTTTCTAGGACTTAAATGAATTATCATTGCAAACTTCTGTAGAAATGAACATGGCAGAAGTTGTAGCGGGTTGGCAATGTATTCTCTTGCTTCCTATTAGAACTAACTAGTTGTTGTCCACAAGGTAGCCTTGACAAACTGCTTTTTGCGGGCACAATGAAAAAGCTAGAAATACATTGTGGGGACATTTTATTCATGTCGCTTGGCGAAACTGAGTCACGATGCCCTAATAAGCGTTGGACAGGTAGTCAACTTCTAAATATTATGTTCTTTGTCCCAAAACTAATCCAAGATTTCCCCTCCAGTGAAAAGGAAAAGTAAAAAAAGAACAAGTCAATCCACGATTGCAGTAGATCAACTAGAATGACTGATCCATCATTGTTATAAAGTGGGCATAAAAAATGTACTTGTTGAATATGGTATGGCCGCTGTTTATCATAGATCTTCTCTATAGATTGTCTTTACACATTTTAATGTATAAATATATTTATGTATTTAACACGTGATTTTACTATCGCATTGAGAGGTGGTTGACAGAAGGTGTAGAAGTTAATCTTTTGTCTTCCCTTAGAAGAAGCACCCTTCTCACTGACATTTGACTTTCTGTTGGCTCTGAAGGACCAATATGGCAGGGTTGTTACTTTCCAAAATATGAGAACCTGTAGCTACCCTTAAAAGGTACCATGGGTTGCTTGTCAAAAGCCACCACTGATCAAGTTTGTTTTTATTGCTGTTTTCATTCAGGTGAATGGATGCTCGTTGATAAATGCCTCAATTTGGGCCTCGTCAATCGGTTTAATGTTGATGAGGTTTTGAAGTGTCTCCTCCATTGGGGAACGGGGACAGTTAATTTGGAGTTATGGTCGGAACAAAGACCTGTTTCACAGCAATCGCCTCTTCGGATCTCCCATGAGTACCAGGTGATAGAGATCCCAAGTTTATAATCAGACATGGATAACGGAGTCTCTGTGGGAAGATTCTAGACCTCTTCTATTTTAGCAGTTATTTACTCCACACCCTATGTCCTCCAATATCCGAAGAACTTTACATATTCTTCTGTACCTGTAGAACTGGAGAACAATCAGGAAGTTGATTGTGCCTAGGATTCTCAAATAAAGGTTGGCCGCACAGGGACTTAGTGTTAACCAAGTGTCATTTGAATTGATCATTTAGGGCCATTTGGTTGTTCTTTCTTATATATACACGTTGGTCTTCCATCTATCCACTAAGTAATGTAAAAGAATTTGTGGCTCTAAAAGTTGCATTATCATTCAGCTTGCAATAGTATATTCAAGTTTCTGGTTATTGTTCATTCAGGATTTACTAAAAGCTTGTCTCTTGTTACCATATTTTAAGACACAACAATGAATTCAAATAGACACAACTTATGTCATCAACTTCTTCAAAAACAATAGGAAATTTTCCTATCCATGTTTGCAGACCAACAAAATCTGACAGAAGCCAGGAAAAGGGGTGATGAGCTCAGACAGCTTGAATCTGGGACTGACTTTGTCATCCAATCATTTCTTAATTCAATGAGAAGTTTGGCAACCCCTCCTTCAACTCTTTATGTTTGTTCTTATTCCCACCACTTGCCATCCTACGCTCGAGTCTCCCTTGCTGGTATCGATGCAGTTGTTTCAGCTTGTATGACTTCAGGCCCAAGATGGGAATCTCATCTATATGGTCAACTAATAAGAGTAACTACTGCAACAACCAAGAAAAAATGTGCAAGGACTCCGGAAGGAAAACATAGCATAATATGATTAGGCTAAGGGTAAGTATATGCACTACAAGCACAAGCTTGATCCTTCTTCAGAAGTTTCTCCAAGGTAAACGGGTTCTAGCGCTAATCACACTCGTTGACATCCTTCTGGCCAGGTTTCATGTTCTCAACATACTCATCCAAGCTGATCGGATTATTCTCACTCTAAAAAGATGATGGTGAAGCAATGGAGCAATATGATTGTAGAGTTCGTGGTCTTCAATCCAAAGGCACAGTACACATTTTAGAGAAGATGGGCTGGCAAATCCTGTGTTCCTACTTGACTTCACTTGATCTTACCTACACTAGATAAAGTAAGAGAAACAAAGAGGAACATAGAGAGAGAAAGGAAGGGCAGAGATGAGGAATCAATAGGGTAAGAAGAAAAACATATTAGAATTACATCTCTCTTCAATTCTTAGCTTCCATATTCTCACACATAACTCTATCTACATGCATACTCATAACTAATGCATATAACAAGAAAGTAGTACAGGAAGAAGAATACGTACATCTCCGTTTTTGCTTAGGTCTATAGCAGAATCAACAAAGGCCTTCAAACCAAATGCTTCTCGTAATCTATACCTTCAATAAAGCATAGAAACACAATTTCGCACGATGGCTGCACACGATACACACAACCGGGTTTACAAGCACAAATGCGGCTCACAATTTGGTTTATACTAAAAAATTTCATGAGAAAATCCACAACAGATTGTTTAACCCCACATCTTAGCCAAACTAAATACCCATGGGGACTAATGAGATAAATATGAAAAGATTTAGCACCATCGTAATTTTAAGAATTCAATAACTGCATTTCTCATTGTCCAAACGTAAGCAATTATTACTATTGATTCTCCATGAAAGTGATTTGAAAGAAGCACTCGTTTCACAGAAAGACATGCTTTGGCATTGGAGCAATTGTTGGAACGTAAGAGTATAGATAGAACTCTGCCTCATCCTACCATATAGCTCACACAAAGTAAAATAGACTCACAAATAACATAAGAATAGCTGCTACCAAAAGCAAAGAAGGGATATTTCATCAAAAGTAAAAAAAGGATATTTCATCAAAAGCAAAGTCTGCACTAATATGTAGTTTCTTCGTCTAGTAAATTAGTGCTACTTGATGTCAATAACAAGTTGGAATAACAAGTTGGAAAAGATATAGAAAGTGTCAAAATATGCTAGCGTTTTAGGTGAAAAGCTTGCTTTTTCATTAAATCAAGAAAAACCCCTAATACAAACTAGGTTACAAATAGGGAAGTTGTTCCCATGTTAAAAAAATATAAGCATCCTATACACTTCCATTTATAAATAAGGAATCGTTAATGAGCTTCATCCTCACAACCATGTCCCATCTAGCCAAGTCGTGGATTGCACAGTAGCTACTTAAGTAACTATTGTCTACTATGGGTGAGAAGACTACACAGTAGCTACATAAGTAGATGTTGTCTGATGGTTTGATGTGGCAGCCACAAGTGACATGGCTCTTTATGCTCCTTTCATGTCCAAACATCCCCATTCAAGCTGAAAGTCGATAAGCATTAATGACATTCAACTTGCTGAGGAGATGAGCATGCTAATTTGCTCTTAGAGTATTGGTGAGAACATCCACTGGTTGGTCTTTTGTTCCAACATGATGGGTTCTAATAAAGCCATGTTTGATATTTTTTCTAATGAAGTGACAGTCAACGTCTATGTGCTTGCTATGTTGATGTACCATTAGATTTGTTACTAATTCCATTGCAGCCTTATTGTCACAATACAAGGTCACTGGGCGTAGACTTCAACCCTCATCTCTCCTAGAAGACTTAGCAACCAAATGACTTCACGTGATATGAAAGCCATGGCTTGATACTTTGCATTTATGGAAAAAAGAGATAGCACCATTTGTTTCTTGTTTTTCCAAGAGATAAGTGTACCTCCAAGCATAACACAAAAAACAATGATTAATTTCCTTCTAACTTTACAAGTGGCATAGTCTGAGTCACAATAAGTTCTCATCTTATAACCTCCAGAAATGGGGATGAATAAACTAGTGCCTTGGTAGCTCTTTAGGTATCTTACCAATCTAATGGCTACTTCTTAGTAAGATTTCTTAGGTGAATGCATGAACTAGGTCAAATTATGCACCATATAGGAAATGTCAAGTCTTGTGACATTGAGATAGTTCAACTTTCCTATAAGCTACTAATACTTAAGTGAATCACTTAGAAACATATCATCATCTCAAGGCACTTGAGCTCCTTAGTTATGTTTGAAAGTGGTCAATGAAAAGTTGGTGTCCATAGGGTTATCAACCGGATTACCACCCTTAAGTCCCATCTCATCTATCATCTCGAGAATGCACTTGCATTGACTTAAGTGGATGCCTTTGTCATCTCTAAGGACCTTAATTCTAAGAAAATACTTGAAATCTCTCAAGTCCTTGATATGGAAGACGGAATGAATGTGTGCTTTCAGTTCTTGTATGCCCCTAGTATCACTGCTAGTGATAAGTATATCATCAACATAAATCATGAGGATGACAATAAGGTTACCTTTACATATAACAAATAGTGAGGTGTCATGCATAAAGTCCTAATAATCAGTTGCAAGCAGTGTTTCTATGAACTTTTTATACCACTGTTTGGCTAATTGCTTAAGCCAGTAAATAGATTTTTTCAATTTGTAAACTTTCTCATTGTTCTCTACTAGATTACCTAGTTAAACCACTAAGGAAAGAGCACACCTAATTATGATATGCTTTACAATTGAAACGAAGATTTTATGATAATCCATTCCTTTCTAACTATATCATTTTTTTACCAATCTTGCCTTGTACCTTTTCACTGATCCATCAACTTTATACTTGATTTTATACAACCATTTGTAACCCATGGGTTTTCTTCCCTAAGGTAGATCTATTATCTCTCATGTGTAGTTTGCCTCCAATGCCTTGATCTCTTTTTCAATGGCCTCTTGCCATTTAGAATTATCAATCACCTCATGGTAATAGGTTGGCACAACATTAATAGAAATAGATGCAATGAAAAACTAACTATCCAATGGCAAATACTCATATGAGATGTAGGTTGAAAGAGAATAAGTCGATGATTTTGTCTCTATTACATTAATGATAGGACATATTTAGTCTTTCGACCACATAGGTGGTTTAGTGTTTCAAGTATAACACTAAGGGGTTATTTGTGGTTGCAATTTAGGGAGGGTTATTTGATATGGATATGGTGTCCATCAATTTCATCATCAAAAAAGATATCAAGAGGTTTAGCTGAAAGTGGTGGTGGTATAGGTGTATGAGCTAATTCCGATAAGGTTGATATCTTTGATTGGTGACTATTTGAATAAGCCAGAATGGGTGATGAATGTGTAGGGACAAGAGGTACCTTAATGTCATGCAATTTTGGAGCTTTTAGAGCAAGTTTTTTCAAAGGTATCTGCATGGTAGGATGTGACTTGGCCTCTTCTTGTGAGAAAGGAAAAATGTCCTTATAAAATTTTGCATCCTTATTCACAAAGAATTGTTCTTTTTCAGGGTCATAAAGCCTATAACCCTTCTAACCTTAAGCAAATCTCATAAAGATGTTAAGGATTGTTTGTGAGGCAAATTTGTCTTTTGGTCTCATGGTCGTAGCATGACACAAACACCCAAAAACATGAAGGTGTGAGAATTTAGGTGACTTTCTAAAAAGTTTTTCAAAAGGTGTGATTTCATGTAAAATCAGGGATGACATCTTATTAATGAGATAAGTAGCCATAACTATATATTCTCCCAGAAATTGTTAGGCATTGAGCTTTGAAATTTTAGAGCACACGTAACATTTAGAATGTGGTGGTGTTTACACTCAACTACATTATTCTGTTATGGTGTGTGAACTCATGAACTTTCATGCCTAATGCCATGAGAAGTGAATAATTTTTTTATGTGTTGGTTGAAAAAATCAAGTACATTATCAATTCTAACACACTTAACCTATGTGTCAAATCAGTTTTTTACTAAGTCAAAAAATTCTTCTAATCGTGAATAGGTTTCACTCTTAACTTTCATTAGGAATGTCCAAGTTTTGTATGAAAAAACATCAACTAGAGTGAGAAAATATCATGACCCATCATGATTGGATATTCTATAAGGTCCTTAAACATCTATATAAACTAGATAAAAAATCCATTGTGTTATATGATAACACATGGGAAAGGGATTGCAAGTCTATTTCACAAGATGACAAATTGTGCAAGGCTCATGTTGAGAGAATTTTGCAGACTTAAAGTCATTTATATGCTGAAATTTTCCATCAGACATATGTCTAAGTCTACAATGTTAGAGTTTGGAATTTAAAACATTATATGTTAACATTAAGTTTACAAAAGATGGGACATCCCTGGAAGTTGTGCAACATCTTTCCTATTAACACATGTAACAAAATAATAGATGCCATTTTTAACCCTATTGAGGCCTTTTAACTTCACTCGTCTAAAGGTCCTAAAACATATAAAATTCGGCATGAAATATAATGCAACATTTATTCTCATGGTAGAATTTTGAGGCAAATATGAAATTAAACTTGAAATCTGGTGAATTTAGGACTATGTTTAGTTTAAAGGTTTTAGATATGCTTGTATTGCCAATATATATTACCAATGCACCATCACCATTTGAAAATTTAACTTTCCTAGATCTAGAAGCACATGGAAAATTTGAATCCAAGCATGATAGATTTGCAATAATATGATTGCTAGTACCAAAATATGTTATCCAACATTTGTTTAGGAAGTCGGACATACTTGTCAAGTAAGCCTAGCTATCCTAATTGTTTTTTAGGAACTACATGAATTACTAATAGTTTGTTTTGGTGATGAAAACATGATTAGCATCTTCAACTACTAGGTTGGCTTTGGCCTTTTCCTTGTAGTTTCTATGGCTTGGTGGAAAACCATGGAGTTTGTAGCATTCTTTTTTCTCATGCCTATATCTCATGCAATAATTGCATTGTGGGCCCACCACTTAGTAACATTTCTCCTTTTTATGGCCCTTTTTTTAATAAAAGGCACATTTGTCAATTTACTTACCCTTAAATGCCAATCATTTTATGGTGCCTTTAGTGTAAATGACACGTTGTTTACTGCATATTGCATAAATGACATGTCGTTTAGCATCTAAAGTCGACCCCAGAGGTACGCCTATTGCAAGAGCTCTCAACCCTCCTCCTAGGTTTGTTACATTGATATGTTTTTTTGCCTTAACAAAAGTGAATTCTCTAATCGTGTTCCCTAATGACCTCTGTCGGTATTTGGCCTTACAAAGCATTGAATACACTTACAAAAGGTCCAAGAAAGGTTGTATAACCAGAATATGCTCCCTTAGCAACAACTTATCTTGACCTCAAATAAATTAATAGAATTTCATCTCTTCTTCATGCTATTGCCATGACCCATATTTCTACCCATATTTCAACTACATTTCTGGTGCAGATTAATCCTTCATGGAGATAATTGTCGATGGAATTGAGAATCCACCCATGGCAGAGGTTGTTGCAATGTTCCTAGAGTTTTAAGGTCGAAGAGTCAGGTTTAGGTCTCTTCTAAGATCCATTAACTAAGATGAATTTGTTCTTACTCGAGATGGAATTTTTCATCATTTCTCTCTTGGTTGCATAATTCAACATTCTAGCAAGCTTAATTGCCAGAATCACCATCAAATTGGTGTTTCCTAGTGGTAAATAGAGTGGATTGTAGAAGTCTAAGGTTTGAACCCTATTATCTAGATCTAGTGATGGTGGAATGGGTGTGCACTAATAGGTATGAAAACCAATTCAACTTCTACCACTGCAATGGGGTGGTATGTAGGGCATATGGTCACCTGAATTTGCCATCTTGGTGGTTAGAGTAGAGACGCTGATACAGAATGTGGGAGCCACATAGACAATCAAGCAAGCTAGCACAAAAGGATATCTTGGAAGGGCGGGCATTGTAAAAAAAGGACGTGAATAGCAAGAAAATAAAGAGATTTGATAGCATTTCAACAAGAAAGGCAACAATTTGAATTTGAATTTGAATACAATGAGTATAGGATATCTTCTGAAGTTAGCTTCCTTAATTTAGGACCATTATTCAAGGGTGGTTGAGATTTCTTTATTTAAAGTAATTTGAATAAATTGTAGTATTTAATAGTTTCTTGGTTTTCAAATTTAATTATGTAATGGGAGAACTTTCCTTTAGAAGATGAGAGGAGTACAAGTAGAAATAAAGGTAAGGATAATCACAGAAAGTAGGGAAGAAATTATATTTGCTTTCTGATTTCGTAAATTTCTTTGCAATTCAATGCAAATATTCTCTTAAAGTTCTTGTTTTGATTTTGCATAGCAACCATAGGTCACCCATATAAAGGCAAAAATAGGTGAATTTGGAATGATTTTCCAATAGTCGGGCATATTATGCATTCTATTTCACAAGCAAGTAATATAATGGCATTAGAACAGATTATTGAACCACCCATGGTGGATGCATGAATTGAAAAGATTGAAGCTGATATGGTTGCAAAGGTTGCAGAGGATAACAAATGCTTCAATGAGATCATTGAAATGTTGTGAAGATTGATGGAGAACACTCACTCTAACAATAATCGAGAGCAAGATGAAGGGTCATCACACCAAACTGAAGGCAATGACAATCGTAATGGTGGGCCAAATGTAGATGATGGAAATCATTCCAAAGGGATCTAGTTTGATTTCCCTTGTTACAACAGTGGTGATGAATCTTTTGATTGGTTATGCAAAGCAAAGTAGTATTTCGAATTCTATGAGGTGTGAGAAGAGGAAAAGGTGAAGCTAAGCATGAAGGCTAAGATCTCTCATGGGAAACATTTACCCAAGAGATAGAGGAGCGCTTCGGCCTCATAGGGTTTCAAAATAACTTTGGAGAACTAATCCAATTGAAGCAAAATGGTTCATTTAAGGACTACTATGCAAAGTTCTCAAGGTTGGTGCTAAAAGCCGACAAGCTAACATTGGAACAACAAATTGTGTACTTCACCAATGGTTTAAAGGAAGTAGTTCGGGTGGATGTACAAGCAGGTAGGCCTTTAACTTTATCGTCTACAGTTGCATTGGCTCATTTGTATGATGTTAGGCACCACTTCAATGAGCTTGAACCAAATGTGTGGAAATCAAATTCATCACAAGGCTTGAGGGCAGGACCAGGACCATTAGTGAGGCGTATGACCTTAACAAAACTAATGGATAGGAAGGCTTGAGACCTTTATTTTCATTGCAATGAAAAATTTACTCCAGGTCATCAATGTAAAATATTTTTTGTGATAGAAGAGTCATGGGATGATGAAGAGTGGAAACCTGAACAATTTTCCAAAATAAACCTTGTGGGCAAGGTTTCATCCAACGGGGTTAGGATGATACAAAATGTGGGAGCCACGTAGACAATCAAGCAAGCTAGCAGAAGAGGATATCTCAAAGGAGTGGGCATTGTAAAAAAGGGACATGAATGGTAAGAAAATAAAGAGATTTGACAACATCTTAAGAAGAATGGCAACAATGTGAATTTGAATAGAGTAAGCGTAGGATATCTTCCAAAGTTAGCTTCCCTAATTTAGGACCATTATTCAAAGGTGGTTGGGATTTCTTTATTTAAAAGTAACTTGAATAAATTGCAGTATTTAATAGTTTCTTATTTTTTCAAATTTAATTATGTAATGGGAGAACTTTCCTTTAGAAGATGAGAAGAGTATGGGTAGAAATAAAAGCAAGGATAATCAAAGAAGGCAGGGAAGAAATTGTATTTGCTTTCTAGTTTTGTAAGTTTCTTTATGATTCAATGAAAATATTCTCCCAAAGTTCTTGTTTTGAGTTTGCATAGCAACCATAGGTCATCCATGTAAAGGTAAAAATAGGCAAACTTGGGATGACTTTCTAGTAGCCAAACCTATTATGCGTTATATTTCACAAGCACGTAACAAACGTTCCAAATAACATCGTCAAAGGTTGAATCGGAGGAAGAAAATGGCATCATTGCAAGTTTCATGCAACAATGTCATTTATGTTAAAAGGGCATGCAACATTGTTTTGGAAGTTGATAGTTCTAACTAATGAATGATGTCATTGCATTTAAAAGGCTAAGAGGGAAAACATCATCATTTTGGCTTCGTTGTTTTAAGGAAGATAAGACAGGCCAAAACTATGTCATTTTTTATTAGATTACCAAAAGAAATGTGGAGCCACATCAAGATGCCATCCAATTGGATAAGAAAGTTATTGGAAGGTCTTTTATGGTCAATTTTGACTAGAAAATAGCTAAAAAAATCCAATTTTTGGGTTGTGAGTGAAAGTGAATTTGGATCAAAGAAAATGAATATCTTTAAACCTAATTCATGAAGAACATAGTTTTGATAACTTGAGCTCTCAATGCCATGTCAAAATACACTAGTGTTTTGGGTGAAAAGCTTGCTTCTTCATTAAATCAAGAAAAAACCCTAATATAAATTAGGTTACAAATGGGGAAGTTTTTCCCATGTTAAAAAATATAAGCATCCTATACATTTCTATTTGTAAACAAGGAACCTTTAGTGAGCTTTATCCTTATGTCTCCATCCCATACAACCGTGTTGCAGACTGTACAGCAACTACTTAAGTAGCTATTGTCTACTACAGGTGAGAAGATTGCACATCAACTACATAAGTAGCTATTGTTTGGCATTTTGATGTGGTAGCCACAAGTGACACAGTTGCCTATGCTCTTCTCATGTCCAAATAAAAATATTTTAAAAATTCAATAAGAAGCTCATAACAAAGAAAAAAATTTCCTATTGTGACTTGAAAGTGAATTCACCATAAATTGCAAGTCACCATCATATTTTTCAAAATGAAAAGAAATTAATGCATACAAATCATTCAATATATCTTTTTCAATAAAATTCATTGCATTCCTTTGTTGTAATTTTGTTTCAGTTGCAAAGAAGCAAAAATCAACATAATAGTTAATTTACCTTTGAAGTAAGCATTCTTTTTAAGCATGTTAAAAATGTAAGCAACAAAGTCCAAAGATACTCCATCTTGACTGTTACTTAGTGATAGGTGCATTCTTTTTGCAAAAAGGCTTTTTAACTTTATCTAGGTCAACTTCACATTTTTGCAAGAAATAATAAGACCCAAAATCCATATTGTATGACTTGTAAAGGAAAACTTTTTCATATTTATACAAAGCATCTCTTGTTAAAGGACTCTTATAATTTGTTAAAGGTAAAGGACATTTTCCTCTATGGTTTTACCATATCATCATAAAAACAAACTAAAAGAGGACCAATGAAAGGCCAAAATATAGGACCACAATATGCATGAATTTCTTAGGTTTTTTACAAGCTTCCACATCCACTTTAGATGTATAAAATTTTGTCTTCACACTGAAAGTGGCAAGTAGGTAAAACATAAAGTTAACTTGGAAATAATACAATTACAAACAAGTACATCAACATATGTTCTTAACAAATCTTAACATATAAAAGGTAGGTTCCTTAAGAAAAAACATTTCTCAGGGTTTTGTGTCCTGAATTTATAAGGACTTGTCCAAGCCTCTTTTTCTTGTTCATATATTATTTCTTGGATTTTGAGGTTTTTCTTACGTTTCAAAATAGTATGGTTCATCAACCATGGAACTAGTAAGAGAAAAGGGTTTATTTCAAAACTACCCCTACGCTTCCACCTAATGCAAGTTGCCATTCCTACTTTTCAAAAAACTTAGCTATTGAAATGTCCATTGTTGTAAGAATTTGAGATATTAAGGAGAAAATCCAACAAATGAGTGAATTACTTGGTTTCTATTATGATAATTCTTTACAATGGGGAGCCTTCATTTATAAGCTATAGACCAAATCTATACAAGGAAAACATAATAAGTACAATAATTACATAATATTCTACCTAATGCTAACATACAATCAAGACCAAGTATGGTAACATGTTAGGTGTGAAATTCAAATATTAACACTCATTCTCAAGTTGGAGATTTGAAGAGATCAAATACTTCAAATTTGGAGAGAAGATGTTAATACTATTTACTGTAAAGTGCCTTTGTCAAGAGAGTAGCCAATTGTTCCTTGGTAGGGATGTATCGAATTGTAATGATATCTTGTTAAAGTTTTTACTCTTACATAGTGACATTCAACCTCAATGTGCTTTATATACTTATGAAAGATCGGATTTGTTGTTATCTTCTCTACTGCCTCATTATCATAATGTAATAGTGTTGGACATTGCATGTGAAAACCAAAATCTTTGAGTAACCCTATAATCCACACTATCTTGCATGTTGTGACTTGCATGGCTTTGTATTATGCTTTTATTGATGATAAAGAGACAATCAGTTCCTTTTTCAACCGTCATGATATTAAGGAGTCTCCAAGCATCATGCATAAACATGTTGTTGATCATCTTGTCATAGGGCATGTGCTATAGTCTAAATTACAATATAACCTAAGTTCGAATTTGGATAAAGGTGATAACATAAGACCAAGACTTGGGTAGCTCTTAAGATATTTAATTACCTTTAGGGCTACTTCCATGTGAGACTATTTTGGATTGTGCATGAACTAATTGAGAAGCTGAATCGAAAAGTGATATTAGATGGGTGAAGGTTAGGTAGATCAATCTCCCAACCAATCTTTGATAGATGAATGGATTTGTAAGAAGTAGGTCATTAGTTCTTTTTTCCCCGAAATGACATCGTATTCAAAGCTTATAAATTTCTTGTTGTGTTCCATCAAAATTACAAAAGGTTTTAAACCTACCAATCCAACCTCAGAGATTAGCTTCAATGTGTATTTGTATTGGTTAAGTGAATGCCTTCTGGAAAGTAGGTAATCTCAATGCCAAAGAAGAACTTTGATTGACCTAGGTTTTTCATAAAGAACATGGCATCAAGATATTGTTTAAGATCTATAATAGTTGTCAAATTGTTGCATGTGATCAGTATATTATTAATGTAAATAAGTAAAACCACAAAGGAACTACCTCTAGCTTTGGTGAATAAAGAGTAGTCGTGATAGGACTAAATAAAACCGTTCACGATCAATGCTCTAGTGAATTTAACTTTCCATTCACTAAATGCTAACTTCAACCCATAAAAAGATTAGTGCAATCAATAAACAAAATGTTCCCTTTAATGGCAAAATTTAAGGAGAAGCTGTATATGAACCTTCTCTGAAAGATCAACATAAAATAAGGCATTTTGAACATTTGATGCAGATGCACTTAAGGCCTAATATTACGAGTTCCAATATCAAAGGATTAAGAGTTCACAACATAATCCAATGTGTCCAAGAAGGCCAAGGTTGAAGAAGTAACCCAAGAATATTCCATAGCATCTCTACAAGCTTTAATATGGGAGGTTTCCTAAATAATTGTTAAGTCCTTAATTTCTTAGGTTTAATTTATTGTCTAGGAATATTTACTTTTGTTTGGTTTTCCATAATTGTCTAGGTTCCTGATTTATCTAGGTTTCCATATTTGTCAGATTTCTGATTTGTTTAGGATTCCTTCTTTGTTAGAATCTAGATTTGTTAAGACTTCCTTAATTATATGGATTCTTGGTTTATCAGGATCCTTCTAGAATTACGTTTTAAGGAATCCTGATTTATAAGAATCCTTCTAGAATTAGGTTTAGCTGCCTATTTAAAGGGAGCATTATTTCAGTTGTAAATAAAGTTATTTTTCCAGATAATAGAAACCCTAGAGTTGTGTGAGCAACTTTTGCATCCTTTAACCAATTCTTGCCAGGGATTGGTGGTGGTCCTTGACGGGTGGCGTTGCCTTTACGTCTTGGAGTTTATTGGCATCTATCTTTTATTTTTGTTATTCTTATTTTCGTTTTTCCTCCCTTCCTCCCTACCCAAACACTCACTTTTCCCACAGAAAAACCTAAAACACCAAAAAAACGATTTTTACATATTTTCTTAACCTGAGCTCGCTTAAGCCCACCATAAGATTCGCATCAAGTGGTAATCAGAGCCTAGGTTATTCTTATGAGTGAGCTCTCTTCAAGATGTTTAATTCAAGAGACAATTTTTCGTCGTATTATCGTGGCCATTATTCGACAATTCCACCATGGGAAGTTGGAAACAAAATTTTATCTTTTGAGTTAGGCGAGGTAAAGGAGCAAGTTTTTTACATCGTCAAGAAATTGCAAGCCTTTTGCCAAGGCAACCAAGATGAAAGACAACAGAGGAGGAGGAGGCCAGATGATGATAACTTGTGTGCCAAGATCCCAAAATTTAAAGGTACTCTTGATCCTAATGATTTTATTGATTGGCTATGTCATATTGAAAGGTGTTTGAGCTCCAAGCATATGATGATAAGAAGAAATATAAGGTTGTTGTTCTTCATCTCAAAGAATTTGCTTCTTTGTGGTGGGAGAATATAAAGAAACAAAGAGAACGAGATGGAAAGGAAAAGGTCCGTTCGTGAGAGAAACTAAAGAAGTTACTCCAAATGTGCTTCTTACCCAAAGATTTCAAGCAAGACCATGTTGACATGTGCAAGATGAACAAATCCCGAAGCCAAGACCCACAATGTAACCAAAAAAAAGATTGTGCTTTTTCATATTCCAGGTACCAACAACAGAACAACTATAATTATGACAAAGAAGACTATGATATGTGGATAGAAAGGTGGTATGGGAGAGAAGCTTCACCAAAGAAAGCCATAGAAGTTGTTCAAGTAAAAGAAACAAAGTCAACAAAAATAAAACCAAAAGATTTGGATCTACTAAAGCTAGTGGTGTTGGCAAAGAAAGATGAGAACCTAGAAAGTTTGGATCTTTTGGAAATTGAAGCACCAATGACTATGAATGCAAATCCAAAGTGCTTGGATCCTCTAAAGCAAGATATGCTACTTGAAAAGGAGATAGATCCAAGAAGTTTAGATCTACCAAAGCATGAGATATTACCAAACAAGGCAAAAGAAGAAATTTTGTTAGAAGAAACACAAGGTTTCATCCAAGACTTAAAGAATTCAGAGGCACTAAGCATGAATAGTGGTTTCCTTTATGGATTTGTATTGTCAAATCATGAGAAGACAATGTGTCAACAATAATCACCAAGACTTTTCAATGCAATTGATGAAGGTGCTATTACAACATTCCATAACTTCAACTATTTGTTTAGATCATATTGTTGCTTAGGTTGTAGACTCCCATCCAAGCAGCATGGTAGTTTGCCATTTATTTGTGAACCAACACACTTGGGTAGGGTAGGCCGCCCGAGTTAAAGATTAATTTGTGTGCACAAACTTGGATTGTGGATCTATGGAGCAATAAAACCCAAAGCAGCAATCAAGATTTGAGGGCAAATCTTTGTCAAGAAGGGGAGATTGATGCGGATGCACTTAAGGCCTAATATTACGAGTTCTAATATCAAAGGATTAAGAGTTCACAACATAATCCAATGGGTCCAAGAAGGCCAAGGTTGAAAAAGCAACCCAAGAATATCCCATAGCATCTCTACAAGCTTTAATATGGGAGGTTTCCTAAATAATTGTTGAGTCCTTAATTTCTTAGGTTTAATTTATTGTTTGAAAATATTTACTTTTGTTTGGTTTTCCATAATTGTTTAAGTTCTTGATTTATCTAGGTTTCCATATTTGTCAAATTTCTGATTTGTTTAGGATTCCTTATTTGTCAAAATCTAGATTTGTTAAGACTTCCTTAATTATAGGGATTCTTGATTTATCAGGATCCTTCTAGAATTACGTTTTAAGGATTCTTGATTTATGAGGATTCTTCTAGAATTAGATTTAGTTGCCTATTTAAAGGGAGCATTATTTCAGTTGTAAACAAAGTTGTCTTCCAGAAAATAGAAATCCTAAAGTTGTGTGATCAACTTTTGCATCCTTTATCCAATTCTTGCCAGGGATTGGCGGTAGTCCTTGACTGGTGGCGTTGCCTTTACGTCTTGGAGTTTATTGGCATCTATCTTTTATTTTTGTTATTCTTATTTTCGTTTTTCCTCCCTTCCTCCCTACCCAAACACTCACTTTTCCCACAAAAAAAAACCTAAAACACTAAAAAAATGATTTTTACATATTTTCTTAACCCGAGCTCGCTCAAGCCCACCATAAGATTCGCATCAACATCCATTTGATAAAGGAGCCAATTATAAACAATAACAATAGTGATGATAAGGTAAACAGTAACATGCTTCATTGTTGATGAAAAAGTATCATGATGATTGATGTCTTTACATTGATTAAAACTCTTAGCCACCAAATGAGCCTTATATCATTCAATGAAATCATCAACATTATATTTCACCTTATACACTCATTTACACTCAATAGGACGTCAATTAAGAGGCAATGGAACCATATTCCATGTGTGATTAGCCTTGAGGGCATTAAGTTCATGATCCATGGCAACTTGTAAGCAACTTCATGGTAGGTGGAGGGTTCATGGATAGTAAAGATGGAGGAAATGTAATGTTAATAAAGGGGGTGACAATGCTGAAAGGAGACATAGTTAGAGATAGGGTAGGATGAGGTGCTAGGAAAAGGGTGGATAATGGGGCAAATGTAGTTAGAGGTCTAAATAGGTGGACAGGTGGAATAATTGGAGTCCCGTAGGGAACTATCAAGGGAAGTGGTAAGGGAGGAATTTGAAGTTAGGTCAAAGGCAAGGACAAAAAAGGAATGGGGTCCAAAGCATTAGAAAGGGCCATAGGGTACGTGCTAGTGGGTCAACAGGGTTAAAAAGGTCAACCAGGAGAGAGGAAAAGTGTTGGAATATATTTTAATATTATTAAAATATATATACATTTTGATGATGAGAAAAATGTGAATTATAATATGAAAATATTATAATTATTAGTTGATTATTTGTAGGATTTTATAAGCAAAATAATATGGATTAAATTGCAGGAATTGGGTTGAAAAATAAGAAGCCAAAAACTGTGCAGAGCCCGTACAGATGAAGCCCAGCCCGTGCAAACACTCGCCAGTCCAGAGACGCGCTCCAGCCCGCGAGTCAGGCCCGTGCAAACGCGACCCAATCCAGACGCGCAACCCATTCGCTCGCTTGCCTGCAACCCGCGACCCGCGAGAGCTTAAGTGACCCGCGACTCAACTCGCGGAATCATCAGCCCGACCCGCAATCCGCTCGTAAACGTGACTTCGCCAGTAGATTTGACCGCCCATTTCACCTCCGATCAAGGCGCAAGATAGCTCGTTGGAAAGCTAATGAAAAGGAGAATATTTCTGTGAAGAAAAATCAAAGACCCACTACTCAGAAAGGATCAATTTGAAGAAATGGTGAAGCTCATCGAGTTCTTGCCCTAACTGCTCAAAAGTGAAATTGGAAGCAAATTAGAGGGTTTCTGAAGACGATTTCAAAGGGCTTTTGTAAAGAAAATGATGCTCTATCAATCTATGAAGGACCCACAAAGAGTTGATTCAAGATTGGAGAGAATTGAAGAAGAATTGAGTGAGACCCGAAACTTGCTCCACAGAACCCGAATTACAGAGTTTTAAGTTGAGACTAAAACTGCACCGTTTTGGATGGGGTTTTGAAATAAACGAAGGCAGAACCTCTTCCACAACATTCTATCTCTCTTAAGCTCAAAAATGGACAGAGAAGAGGGAAATAAGGAGCTCTAACGGGAAGAAGATTTGATGGTGCTTAGAAGTGTCAGAACGACTCTTTGAAGTGAGAGGTTAGTTGTTTTGAAGGTATTTAAGCAAGTTTGTCTTTACCATTGCTAGAAGTCCAAAAATTATAAGCAAAGAAAGCAACTTGTGAAGCATCTAATACTACTCATCCTAGCTCATCCAAACCTACGATTTTGATCTTCATTGGGTGACTAATTTCTAAGCTCATTACTTGCTTACTAGAGAATCAATTTGTGCTTCATATACTTTATTATTGAAGTTAATTTTCTACAAGTAGACTCTGTTAGGGTTTGAACGAATTTGGGGCTTTTGTCCATTTACTCTGTATTAAGCCTCTAGTAGTTGTTTGAAGCTTCTGAACTTGTATTGCATATCTTATAGAAGCTTAGCTCGAAATTTGTAATAAGCTTGATAAACTTTGACTTATTGATGTGTGTTGAGACACACATTGTAATTATGATCCTTGGTGTAAGGATTGTTTGACTCCTTGAGGAGGGGTTGGAAAGTGTAGGAGAAAGTTTCTCCTAGCTTTGTAGTAAAGTGGACTTCAACCGATTGTGTTGAAGGAGAAGAAGGTGGAAGTAGGTGAAAAAGGGCCGAACCACCGTGTAAACTTGTGTCTTGTCTCTTTTGTGTTTAATTATCTTTGAATGCTTTATTTGATTGCAAAAAGTGATTAAACAAAAATTAGAAGTGAATTTTTAAAGAGAAACCTAATTCACCCCCCTCTTAGGTTGCTATAGGATCCAACAAGTGGCATCGGAGCCTAGTTTTATCTAATCTGACCACCGTTAGTTAGATAATAGTGAACCTTACATAGCAACTAGAATGGCTGCCATATTGACCTTCAATAGACCACCCATATTTGATGGCACAAACTATAACCATTGGAAAAATATAATGAAAATGTTTATAATGGGACAAGATGTAGAATCTTGAAAAATCATAAACAAAACAATATAAATACCCAAAGAATCACCTTTACTTTAGTCAAATGATGTTTCTAAAGAAATGAAAAAAAATGGTAAAGCTATGACTTTGTTGTATTATTCTTTGACTGCATCTGAATATAATAAAATCTCTACTTGTCAAACAGCAAAAGAACTTTGGGATAAATTAGAGGTCTTGCATGAAGGAACTGAAAAAGTTAAAGACTCTAAAACTGACATGTTGATCCATAACTATGAATTGTTTGTGATGAAACCAGGTGAAAGCATCTCTCAAATGTATAATAGATTTTCTGATATTGTTACTAAACTTACATTGCTAGGAGAGACTTATCCAAACAAGAAATTAGTCAAAAAGATTTTAGCATGTTTAGATCCAAGTTGGGAAGCTAAAAGAACTGCCATCGAAAAAGGAAATAATTTGAATACAATGAAGCTAGATGAATTGATAAGATCTCTATTAACATATGAACTTCAAATCAATAGAAGAATCCATGATATAGAAGAGTCAAAGAAAGTAGATAAAAATATTGCTTTTAAGACTGCTGTAAATGATAATGATAATTCTGATTCTAATGAGGATGTTGCATTACTTGCTCGAAAAATAAGGAAGTTCTACAAAGCAAAAGGTAAGAATGCAACTAGGGCTACTGATGATCTTTGCTTTGAGTGCAAGAAACCAGGTCATATGAAAGCAAACTGCCCAACCTTGAAGGCAAAGAAGGATAGAAAGTCTAAGAAGAAAGCAATGGTGGCTACTTGGGATGATGACTCATCTTCGGATGAAGAAGTAGTGGAGACAGCAAATGTATGCTTCATGGGGATAGAAAGGCATGCTGAAAAGAGTGAATCAATGCCTATTTGGGATGAAGACAACTCATCCTCTGATGAAGAAGAAGATGAAAGGAACTTTCAATGTTTCATAGTAATGGAGAGTTATGATAACTATGAGGTAAGTACATCTAACAAGTGTCAAGATTGTATTTTATTTAATGAGCTAAATGATACATTCAATGAAGTAGTTGATAGATTGCATGAATTAGAATCTGAAAATAAATTACTAAAAGAAAAACTATCCAGCATGCAATCTGAAAAGAATGTGCTTGAATGCCAATTAAAGAAATCAAGTTTGAATGTAGAAGAACATGAGAAAATGAAGAATCAATATGAGCTAGCTATAAATGAAAACTCAAGCATGAAACTTGATATTAAAAAGCTAAAAGAAACAATTTTTTCTCATGGAAACAAATCTGAAATGAATGATAATATGTGTATGTGTTTTGATTTGAATGAAAAGCATGAGCATATAAAGAATGAAATTGATTCTTTAACTATAAAGCTCTCAAATATTGAATGCTTAAAGAAAGAGCTTGAAAACAAACTAAATAGCTCAACATGCTTACTGAACAAGTTTGCTAATGGTAGTGCTATGCTTGAAAAGATATTACAATCACAACAAGGCATGTATGACAAGGCTGGTATAGGCTATAGATCAAATGTAGATGCAAAACCTTTTACTAAATTCTTTGAAAAGAAAAACAGCATGACTTCTTTGTATGATAAATGCACATATTGTAAATATGTTGGTCATTCCATTGATAAATGTCCATTGAAATCTGGTAGAAGCTTTAAGATTAAAAGAATATGGGTGCCAAAAGGCACAATGATCCCTAACACTCATGGACCCAAAGAAAAATGGGTACCAACAAAATCAAAAATTATTTTCTGTTCTGCAGGGCTTGAAATCAGTGGAGGAGATAGATTACAGCAAGGAAACATGGATTGTGGATAGCGGATGCTTCAAACACATGACTGGAAATCCCAAGCTGTTTTCAACCATTGCCCCAAGACATGAAGGAACGGTATCATTTGGAGATGATTCCTCTTACATCATAAAAGGTATAGGAACTATAGGTAATTCATCCTCATCTTTTGTGATTGATGATGTCTTGTATGTAGAAGGATTGAAACATAATCTCATAAGTGTTAGTCAACTATGTGATAAGGACCATAAAGTAAAGTTTAAATCAAATTTTTGCAAAATATCTAGCAAAAATAAAAAGACTGCTGTTTTTGGAAAAAGACTAGGAAATATATATGTTCTAGATCTAACACATTTCAAAAACAAAGAAATATGCTTAGCGGCAAATCTGGACAATAGTAGCTAGTTGTGGCATAAGAGATTGGCTCATATTAATGTGAAACAACTTGTAAAATTGTATAGAAAAGACTTAGTAAAAGGGCTGCCAAAACTGAAATGTGACAAAAATGTGGTGTGTGATGCATGCATTAAAGGAAAACATGCAAAGACTAGTTTTAATTCAAAAGATATAGTTACAACCACAAAACCAATTGAATTAATACATATGGATCTCTTTGGACCCATGCGGACAGCAAGCCTTGAAGGTAAGTATTATGTGTTTGTAATTGTTGATGATTACTCTAGATTTACTTGGACATTTGGCATTGCACATAAAAGTGAAACCTTTCACATGTTTGAAAAGTTTTGTAAAAAGGTGCAAAATGAAAAAGATTCTAAAATCAAATGCATTCGTACGAATAATGGGACAGAATTTAAGAATCATGAGTTTGAAGATTTTTGCACTAAAAATGGAATTGAACATAATTTTTCTGCACCAAGAACACCACAACAAAATGGTGTAGTGGAAAGAAAGAATAGAACACTACAAGAATAGGTAGAACTATGTTGTGTGAAAATAGTTTGCCTATGTATTTGTGGGGTGAAGCTGTAAATACTGCATGTTATGTCTCAAATAGGGTTCTGATCATACCTATATTAGAGAAAACCCCATATGAATTGTTTTATGGAAAAAGGCCAAATGTAGCGTATTTTCACATATTTGGTTGTAAGTGTTTTGTGCATAATAATGGAAAAGAAAATTTGGGAAAATTCGATTCCAAAAGTGATGAAGGAATCTTTCTAGGATACTCTAGTAGTAGCAAAGCATTTAGAATTCTAAATAGAAGAACATTAGTGGTAGAGGAATCAGTCCATGTAATATTTGATGAAACTATTAACTCCCAAGCAAGGGAAAGGTTGATTACATGTGCAGATGAAAATCCAATGCTTGCACCACTTCTGGACACTTCACAAAGCAATGCTTCTAGTACAAGTAAAGATTCAGAATCTGTACCATTTCTGGAAGCTCCAGATAGCAACTCTCCCGATGCTAGCATTATACAAGATGAAAGGGAAGAGTGGCAAGAACATGTGCAAAGAGACCCCACTTATCCAAGGGTACGAAATGAGGTAACTCCTACTAATATTATTAGAAATTCCTTGGATAAGGTCAATACTCGTTCCTCAACCTATAATATCTGTGCATTTGCTGCATTTCTATCACAAGAACCTAGGAACATCAAAGAAGCACTACTTGATAGTAATTGGATCATTGCCATGCAAGAAGAGTTAAATCAATTTCAAAGAAGTAAAGTTTGGAAATTAAATCTTAGACCAGAAAATAAAACCATCATTAGAACAAAATGGGTATATAGAAATAAAATGGATGAACGTGGAACAATAGTTAGAAATAAGGCTAGACTTGTTGCACAAGGATATAACCAAGAAGAAGGCATAGACTATGATGAGACTTATGCACTAGTAGCTAGATTGGAATCCATTCGCATGCTTTTAGCTTATGCATCTCATAAGAATTTCAAATTGTTTCAAATGGATGTCAAAAGTGCATTTTTGAATGGCTACATAAATGAGGAAGTATATGTTAAACAACCTCCTGGTTTTGAAGATCCTTTGTTTCCAAATCATGTTTTTAAACTCACTAAGGCATTGTATGGTTTGAAACAAGCTCCAAGAGCTTGGTATGATCGTTTAAGTACATACTTGGTGGAAAACAACTTCAAAAAGGGTGCTGTAGACACTACTCTATTCATCAAGTCACATGATTCTGATATTCTCTTAGTTCAAATATATGTGGATGACATCATTTTTGGTTCATCTAATTCATCTTTATGTACTGAATTTGCTGAACTTATGAAGAAAGAATTTGAAATGAGCATGATGGGAGAACTTAGTTATTTTCTAGGATTGCAAATCAAGCAAATAGCACATGGTATTTTTATCTCTCAAAGCAAATTTACATATGAACTTCTTAAGAAGTTCAACTTTGATCAAGTCAAAGAGATAGACACTCCTATGGGTACTTCTACCTATATACATGCTAACCCGGAAGGTACTTCCATTGATCAAAAGACTTATAGAAGCATGATAGGATCATTGCTATACCTCACTACTTCCCGAACTGATATTCTTTTTAGTGTGTATATTTGTGCACGGTATCAAGTTGATCCTAAAGAGAGTCATCTTGCTGCTGTAAAGATAATCTTTCGATATCTCAAGCACACACCTAAGCTTGGTATATGGTATCCTAGAGAGTCATCATTTTATTTGCATGCATATAGTGATGCAGATTATGTTGGTTGCAAAACTGATCGTAAGAGTACTAGTGGAACATGTCAATTTCTAGGAAATATGTTAGTTTCATAGTTCTCTAAGAAGCAACAAAGTGTTGCTATCTCTACTACCGAAGCTGAATATATTGCTTTGGGTAGTTGCTGTGCACAAGTTCTTTGGATGAAAAATCAACTTGCTGATTTTAATTCATTTCAAAGTTCTATACCTTTGAAGTGTGATAACACAAGTGCTATTAACCTCACAAAAAATCCTGTTCAGCACTCTCGCACTAAACACATCGAGATTAGACATCACTTCATAAGGGATCATGCCCTTAAGGGAAATGTCACCATAGAATATGTTAGCACTCTTCACCAACTTGCTGACATTTTTACTAAACCTCTAGACAAAGAAAGGTTTTGTTATCTAAGAAGAGAGTTAGGAATGTGTAATGCAGATGATTTATAAGTCCAGTTTTTGCAAAATCTGCATCACTACATTAATGTATTGGCATACATGTGCTCTTCATCAATCTTATGATTGAAGTAGCCTTCATTGTCAATCAACATTCCCTTTCTTGTAACAAGAGGGGGCCCTTCCTAGTTTGAGGGAGAGTTTACTTGGTATTCCGCTGCATAACTCCAAACTCCGTTGCAAAACTCCAAACTTTGCTACAAACTCCACTCTACAACAATGGTAGGCGCTACTACTCAGGGAGAGCTCTTGATTCATTAAATCTGGTATGATCTTTCCAATTTTTGGTTGCCTAAGCATACAACACATGCTCTGTAAGATCTATCTTTTCTCTCTTATGTTGCTGGAATTTAAATTTTGGACATGGTCCTGCTGTGAATATGAATATGCAACTATGTGTGCTGCTGTGAATTTTGACTTCTGTCAATGTAATAGTATTGTGCACTCTTAATTATGATCATATAGTGGTGATATTATGATAATGGTTCATCATATATCTTGCTGTAAATTTCTGCACAATGTTGAGAATGTGAAAGGGAACATGGTATGTATTGAGCCCGTATGCTCTCATTATATATCTATGGGGGAGATATCATCATGCAGAAAATTTATCTCACCATAACCCTTTGTTATGTGGTTGGTTGGCTTACTTTGCAAGAAAGCTATCCTTGAGGGGGAGCTATGAGCTCTTGGAGATAACCACATACCATCATTCTTATGCTTTTGGTGTAGATAAATGTTTGCTTATTTTGGTTATAGTCCATGTTTTGATGCTTTTGGTGTTGATAAAACAAAAAGAGGGAGAAATATATGTTATGATGCTTCATTAATCATATATATTTGATATACTTTGAACTTGTTATAAGGGGAGAATTTGTGAAATATTAGTCATATACACCTTGGGAGAAATATATATTGATTATATTGGTCATATGCACTTTGAACTTGTTATAAGGGAAGAAATATATAACTTGTTCTAAGGAATATATTTCTCATGGATTATATTGATGTGTGTTGGATTTGGATTAATTTATGCATCAATATATATGCTTAAAGTTGTCCAACAAATGATCATATTTATTTAGGAAACTTGAAAAGTGAAGAATTGTTGCTCCACTTTAGAAACTAATATTGCATCAAAATGTTTTATTTTATCATCATTAAAAAGGGGGAGAATGTTGGAATATATTTTAATATTATTAAAATATATATACATTTTGATGATGAGAAAAATGTGAATTATAATATGAAAATATTATAATTATTAGTTGATTATTTGTAGGATTTTATAAGCAAAATAATATGGATTAAATTGTAAGAATTGGGTTGAAAAATGAGAAGCCAAAAACTGTGCAGAGCCCGTACAAATGAAGCCCAGCCCGTGCAAACACTCGCCAGTCCAGAGACGCGCTCCAGCCCGTGAGTCAAGCCCGTGCAAACGCGACCCAGTCCAGAGGCGCAATCCAATCCAGACGCGTGACCCGTTCGCTCGCTTGCCTGTAACCCGCGACTCAGCTCGCGGAATCATCAGCCCGACCCACAATCCGCTCGTAGACGTGACTTGGCCGGTAGATTTGACCGCCCATTTCACCTCCGATCAAGGCGCAAGATAGCTCGTTGGAAAGCTAATGAAGAGGAGAATATTTCTGTGAAGAAAAATCAAAGACCCACTACTCAGAAAGGATCAATTTGAAGAAATGGTGAAGCTCATCGAGTTCTTGCCCTAACTGCTCAAAAGTGAAATTGGAAGCAGATTAGAGGGTTTCTGAAGACGATTTCAAAGGGCTTTTGTAAAGAAAATGATGCTCTATCAATCTATGAAGGACCCACAAAGAATTGATTCAAGATTGGAGAGAATTGAAGAAGAATTGAGTGAGACCCGAAACTTGCTCCACAGAACCCGAATTACAGAGTTTTAAGTTGAGACTAAAACTGCACCGTTTTGGATGGGGTTTTGAAATAAACGAAGGCAGAACCTCTTCCACGACATTCTATCTCTCTTAAGCTCAAAAATGGATAGAGAAGAGGGAAATAAGGAGCTCTAACAGGAAGAAGATTTGATGGTGCTTAGAAGTGTCAGAACGGCTCTTTGAAGTGAGAGGTTAGTTGCTTTAAAGGTATTTAAACAAGTTTGTCTTCACCATTGCTAGAAGTCTGAAAATTATAAGCAAAGAAAGCAACTTGTGAAGCATCTCATACTACTCATCCTAGCTCATCCAAACCTACGATTTTGATCTTCATTGGGTGACTAATTTCTAAGCTCATTACTTGCTTACTAGAGAATCAATTTGTGCTTCATATACTTTATTATTGAAGTTGATTTTCTGCAAGTAGACTCTGTTAGGGTTTGAACGAATTTGGGGCTTTTGTCCATTTACTCTGTATTAAGCCTCTAGCAGTTGTTTGAAGCTTCTGAACTTGTATTGCATATCTTACAGAAGCTTAGCTCAAAATTTGTAATAAGCTTGATAAACTTTGACTTGTTGATGTGTGTTGAGACACACATTGTAATTGTGATCCTTGGTGTAAGGATTGTTTGACTCCTTGAGGAGGGGTTGGAAAGTGTAGGAGAAAGTTTCTCCTAACTTTGTAGTAAAGTGGACTTCAACCGATTGTGTTGAAGGAGAAGAGGGTGGAAGTAGGTGAAAAAGGGCCGAACCACCGTGTAAACTTGTGTCTTGTCTCTTTTGTGTTTAATTATCTTTGAATGCTTTATTTGATTGCAAAAAGTGATTAAACAAAAATTAGAAGTGAATTTTTAAAGAGAAACCTAATTCACCCCCCTCTTAGGTTGCTATAGGATCCAACAAAAAGGTATATGCATCATTGAATGACACGATAGGAATTGAAAGGGCGACCAAGAAAATCAAAGGCGAGGCAAGCTAGGGAAAGAAAGGAAAAACTATTTCTTGAAAAGTGACATCTCAACTAATGAAATTTTTTTTAGACTCAGGGTCATAAAGATGAGAACCCTTTTGAGAAAAATGATATCCCATGAAAATACAATGAATGGTGTAAAAACTAAATTTATCGCGAAAGTGAGAGTGGTGGAAAAATAACGACAACAAAAATTCAAAGATGATCGAGGACAAAGGGTTTGCCAAACAATTTCTCAAATGGGCTAAGGCCATGAAAAGAAGAGGAAGGAAGACGGTTAATGAAGTGAGTTGCAATAAGGAGGCATTCGCACTAAAAAAGGAAAGGAATTTGGGCTTGGAACATAAGGGTACTCACCATATCTAATAAATGTTTATACTTGTGTTCAACAATTCGATCTACTGTGAAGTATGAACACAAGATGTTTCATGGAAGATGTCATTCATAGAAACAAATGAATAACAATTAAAGAAAAAAATTTAGTGTCATTGTTAGAATGGATGCATTAGACGATAGAATTGAATTGAGTAAAAACTAGGAAAATAAAAATATTTAAGTGTGAGGGTTCATCCTAAAACCTTAAGGCTTTAGGTGGAGAAACCTCATCACTTATAAGCTTAGAAGTCCATCCTCATGCTTTCAATGTGAGAAAACACCCACCTTTAACACTCCTTTTCACTTATATGTTGACATAAGTATAAACAACAATTAAAGGTATTGTCTCATAGAAAGAAATGAATGACAATTAAAGGGAAAAAAAATTTAGTGTCATTGTCAAAGTGGATGCATCAGATGACAGAATTGAATTGAATAGAAACTAAGGAGATAAAAATATTTAAGTGTGAGGGTTCATCTCAAAACCTTCAGGTTTTAGATGAAAAAAACTCATCACTTATAAACTCAAAAGCTTATCCTCATGCTTTCAATGTGAGACACAACCCACCTTTAACACTCCTTTTCACTTACATGTTATATAAACATTGCAAGTGGACTAAAGCCTAACTTTGGGGTGTAAGGAATTATGAAATTGAGGCCCATTCCTAGCTCTAATTCCATGTAAGAATTTGAAGTATTAAGGATAAAAGCCAACAAATGAGCGAATTACTCAGTTTCTATTGTGATAATTCTTTACAATGAGAAGCCATCATTTATAGGCTATAAACCTACCCTAAAGAAGAAAAACATAATAATTACAATAATTACACAATGTTTTACCTAATGCTGACATACAATCATAACCAAATATGGTAACATGTTAGGTGTGACATTTAAATATTCACAATTGCTCATGGCCTAAGCAAAAGCAATCAACAAGTCCTAGAATAGGAAACAATCTTTAATGATCCTAGGGGGATGGAGTTTAATATTCATAAATTGAGATGCTCTTTCATATATTACTCTTTTTATTCTAACCAACAAGATTAATATTCATTAGCATTATTTTAAAAGCGTTTATGATTTTGTTCAAATTATATACAATGAATACATATTAAGAAATGAAATTTAAGAATTTTCACAGTCAAATCATTTTCTTTAGTTACTTTATTTATCCATTGCAATTCAAAATTTCAATCATTAATAATTTTTGATATTTTTATCAATAAAGAAATTACTCATTTTTTTAGAATAAGTTGGATCACTTAATGAATGACTAGCTCTAATATAATGTGAAAGTCCTAAGTTTACCTTTTCTCCAAAGATTTTATTAAGGGGAGTTGTTGTGGAAGGTTATAAAATATGTTACAAATATTTCTTAATCCAATGTGAGACTTTATCTAATAATTTTGTTTCAAGATACATTTGAAGGACATTTGTAGTATATGAATAATTTTATATGTGCCATTCATTTCTTGGTTAAGACTGTTATTTTTATATGGTTTAATGTATCTCTATATCACAAAAGAAAATAAAAGTTATAATGAAAAATGAGAAAAATACTTGAAGGTTTCTGTACATGATCAAGAACACATAATTAGTAAAAAAGGTGAGATGATTAGAGCACATTAGAGGAAGATTGATCCACCCAACTTTTCAATCATGAAATGTGGCAATAAATAAAATAAAGAATTTTTTATAAATATGTAAGTTTATTCATTTAAGAAAATTCTTTCTCAACCCCTTAAAATAAAAGCAAATTCTTATATCATTAAGAATTACATTTGATATAGACACCCAAACATAATTCTTGTTCTCAGTAGTTTATTTTTCTCTTACCGAGCAATGAATTCACGATCAACATCTACTTGTCTTTAAATTATAACCATGCATCTTGTACCAGAATAATTTCAGCTAAATTGGTAAACTGGAGATATAAAACATAATAATGTTTGAAGAAAGTAGCGATGATACAAAAGTTCCCCATGGTCAAGAGTGGACCTAATCCCGAAACAGAAGCCCACATGACCAGCCACCGGATGACAATTTCGAGGATTTTGTGCACCTTTTTGGAGCAACCCATCGGTGCAAGGACGAAGATCTCAAAGAGTCATGCAAATTGAAAATAAATAAATGGAGGATCGAACTAAAGTTGATGGCGCCCATTTTAGCAAAGCACGAACCCAAAAAGAGGTGCAATAAAGACCCGAAATTTCGGACTTGCCTACAAAATTTAATGCTCATAGGTGGCCCATATTAAAACCCAAAGTTCATCATGTTTGCCATCTCATCATGACACATCTAAGCTTGTCAACATCGTTTGCACACGTTGATGTCGTATCTAGCTTGAATTGCCATGTCAGCCCTACAGGTTGACTGGGTTTCAATATGAACAACAGATGATTGGGAGGGCATTTTCAAATGGGGATCAAAAATGGGTTGCAGGCTTTCGTCGGTAGGCCGTTTGATACCAAGATAGAGAGCAAAAATCTTAAAGAATGGAGGTTGATTCTCAGAGAAAACTCAAAATTATGCAAACCTAATTTGAAACCAAAGATCACAATATGAACTTGAGAAAAATTCGAATTCGATCCATGTAATTAGGTTCTCATACAATTAAGTTTTATCCAAAGGATTAATGGCTAGATGTATCATTTGATGGTGAATGAGCATAAATTGTAATGTTGTTAAAAAAATTGTATATTGTGAAAACTTTTAATGACTTCCAATTGTATACCATAATAATTTTCATAAATTATTGATTATTTATGATGATATTAAGCACAATATATGTTTAAAATAGTATGACATAAGTTTTATATTACTTAAACTTTACTTAAAAAAATTTCTCTTTATAATATAAAAATATTATATACTATTTAGTTTACTCTTAAATAAGTTTAAACTTTGTAACTTGATATTAAAAATCAATTTTAGAAATGGTTTAAGTAGATCAAAGTCTAAATTAAAAACTAGTTTATGAGTGTGGAGAATAATTTTACATTAAATATTATCTAGATATCATATTTTTTCGAACTCTTAGTTTTGAAAGCACCATATTGAATATTAAAAGTTTTAAAATAAAAAGAGCCTAAAAAAGAAATCAGGGTATTGATAACGAACACTATATTCCCAATAGTGAACATTATAATACATCAACTTTCTTATTTGGTATGAAAACTTGTTGTCTTATTCTGGTTCCAATTGCTTTCTGAAATAAATTTCTGCGACCAGTTTTGATTTTATATTGACCTCTAACAAGAGCTTATAGCAAAATCAACTTGGGTTTCTTGTGCATCTTCCTCTCTCCTCCCTAATATTCTCCTCTACCAACCTACCAAGCCAACCACATTAGCTATATTTTTCAGTTTCTGTCACATCAATGCTAAAATTCATTGCAATACTCTTCATGTTTTGTTAATAAGGATCATCAACTTGTTATATATAACCAAACAAAGTCCAAGGAGAAGACCATTTCAAGCGCGGAGTGTGCAAATCCTTCGATTAGGTCCCAACCACCACCTCCAAAAGTCAAGCCATTCATTCTTTACCTCTTTATACAAATAAAGCATAGCCGTGCAAGCAAGATATGTTTTCGAATAAATGATCCTCTCATTGGCTTGAAGCATGACTTTGTTAAGGGAGAAATTTAACACTGATTATCAAAATTCAAAGGCATGGATAGAAACTTGGCTGTTATTGTTTATCATATGATAAAAATTGGTGTAACAGTTGTGAAAAGCATTGATCCACTTTTTCCTAAAATGCCTCCTTAAGGACAAAGATTGTTTAACTTCTATAGCATATTATAAATACTCTCCTCTTTGATGTAAATCCTTTGTTTTTATTTTTCTAGAGTCTAAACTTACTCTTTTTATTGATGAATTACTAGCCCATTTTTGAAATTAAGTTAAATTACATAGAAAAAGGATTAAATTTGATAATATGTAAAAGACTTAGGTCCATGCCTTCATAAAAGCCTAGTTGAGAAAAAAAAATATTATTTAAATTTTATAAGAGACATTATAAATACTTTTATATCTAATGTGAGACTTTCTGTCTAATAGAAGTTATTGTTTACCTTGTTAATTCAATGGTGAATTAGTGGGAATCATAATTGAGAGATTTAGAGTTTGACAAATTGCATGTGCGAATTTAGATGTATGAGTTATAATAAAAATTTTAAAATTTAAAATTAAAATATTTTATATTATCTAACACTTGTTAAAAATCATCTTTAAAATAGAACGTGTATCTCTTTTTTATACATTAATTTTTAGAAGGATAATGAGCTTTTTTAGCATAGTAGTAAAGTAATGAAAAGAGTGTCTTTGTCAATTCATCTACAAACAACTTCTCTTACATAAAACAAAGCTCTCTAAACAACTCTCATTGCAATTAACGTAACTCTTTCGTGGCGATCGCATGAGCTGTGGGGGGGAAACATTTAAGTTGAAGATGAGAATTCGTGCTCACATCCTCCACACTTCAAGCCGAAGGACGTCGGGCGAACCAATGGCATCCAGCTAAGAAGCAAGAGGGTGTTGAATTCATTTCCGTTGGAGCTTCCGACAAGGCGTTGAGTGCCCATTGAAACAAAAGCAAGCGCAGGGTGGTCGGGCCTGGCAAAATCGCCCATTTCTCTATAAGCTTCGGTTTGGGCTCGTGGGACGACATGGCCAATGCATCTGGGTTCTTTGCTCCCTCAGTTCCCAGCTTGAGAAGGAGGATTCAACTTCCGATAGGGATTTACCGATCTGGGCTTTGTTGCCCTGAAGGATTCTCAAAAAGGGTAGTCTGTGCCGGCACCATACAAGATGCGGAAAAGCTTTCTTCTGGTGCATCCCCTTCTGAATCTCGGACGCCCAGGTGACTTCATTTCTGATTTCTTTTGTATTTTGGTGATTCGTCGGTTCCAGTGCTGATTTTTAAAGCGTATTTGGTTGTGAAAGGCAATTTTTTTGGATTACAGTAGCGGAGTAGGTAGGAATTTGTTTGAGGAGAGGTAGTTGGATTCTCATATCTATTTAAAAACCAATGAATGGATTCGAAATTCTCTTCTGGCTTTTGGGTTTGCTAGAACAATTTGTTCCTTTTTATTTTTATTTTAGCTGTGTTTAAGATTGGTTAAGAAGAGGTCATGTGTTCTTATCTTCTTTCGCATGGGCACACACTTTCTCAGAGGGTTTTATTTCAGTAGATGGAATCCATCGCAAGGGTAATATTGCTTTTCTGAATTTGATGTGCTAAGATATTCTAGGCGGTGACCAAGTTGTTCAGTTTGTTGCTTTCATTTATTGGAGAGTTTTGCAGTAGCTTCCTGTGATTTTGCTTAGCAGGAAATCTGTTCCCGTTATTTAAAGCTTTTTTTTTTTTCGATGAGCTACAAAGAGTTTATAGGGGAAGGAAGCAAGGGCTAATCAGGGTTTGTCTTTTACTCCCTTGGTATTAATAAGGCGGTTGGAAAATATTCTATCTAATCCTCGAGATCTTGAAGGAGGGTTGATCCTCCTGTCAGATGATCAGTTGAAAGAGTGTTTTTAACGTTTGAAATCAATGTCCAGAGCCATCAAATTTAACGTAGCAATAGGCGAGAGAACATGTATGGTTTTGCAAAGCTTTTTGGTAGGAAGATGTGCTTCTTCATGTTTAACTCTACTCACTTTGCGTGCTGTTTCTGGTAGAGAAGTCGGATGGTGCCTTGTCTAAAGGTTTAACCTTGCAGCAACCCTTTTTAGTTTCCCTTCCTGCTCAGCCTTGAAAAAAGGTAGTATGCTTGGAGAATCATTTGGAGTGAAAGAGATTCTTCTCATCTACGATTTTTCCGCATATCTTGTATATCCTAAACAGAAACATTCTTAACTTACATCATTGCTACATAGTCACAAGAGGTGGACCTGTTGCAATTCCATTCAGTTTGCTTCATTCATTTGAAATGTCCATATGGGTGGTTTGATTGTCTATTAGGTTTTCTCAAGCAAGCAATGATGCCCCAATGTGTGACATATTGAAAACCTAACCTTTGCAGGTCTATGTTATCATAAACAAGAAGCCTAATTTAATTTTTTCCTTTGTGCAAGTCAGAGGCCTGGTTTTATGTGATTTCTAGCAATCCAATTTGGCCAAATAGGAATTGGAGGTGCAATATCCGTTGGATATCTCACAAGTTTTAGGGACAAGAGTCTCATATCAATTTATGTCACTAACGTCTCATGATTATTCTCGCCATTCTGCTTTTTTGCTTTTTTTTTTCTTTTTTTTTTTTAATGTGGGAATTCTTTGTATTTGGAGCCCCGGTTGTGTCTCCTTGAAGCCCACAAATGTTTTGTTGTACTTTTTCTTAGGAGTCCAGCCCCCCTCATTTTGATATGTCATTGAGTGAATGGGGAAGAAACTTTTGAGTTAGCAATTGATGATCTGAATAATCAAAAATCTTTATTATGTTCCATACTTAAGAAGGATATCTGTTGACAGGCTGGTCAGTAGAGGCTGCAAATTGGCTGGTTCAGGCTCAGCAACACCTGCTCTAAAGATTTCAAATGATGATCTTGCAAAAATAGTTGATACTAATGATGAATGGATATTTGTTCGAACTGGGATTCGTAATCGACGAGTTCTCTCAGGTTAGTTCTTACTGTAGGTCATGAAGGTGCCATATTTGGCAAAGTTGTTAACGGTTTTTGTCAAATTTTCTTGGTTCTGGCCAAAAATAAATGAATATATGATGGGGACTTTACTTGCTTGGGAGGCAGCCTCTTGATGAAAGATGCTCAAAATCTGGGATGGTGGATTCTTTTTATTCTAAATTGTGGCATAGTTTCCTTGAAATGGGGGGACGTAGTTGCTTGTGCAACGGCACCTTAGTTTATAGAAATGGTGAATGACTTTTATGTGAATGTTGCTCTTACAGGCAAAGATAGCTTGACATCTTTAGCAGTAGAGGCATCGAGGAAAGCTCTTGAGATGGCACAAGTTGATCCTGATGATGTGGACCTAATCCTGATGTGCACATCAACGCCAGAAGATCTTTTTGGTAGTGCTCCTCAGGTATAGAGAAACGATATTAAATATTCTGAAAATTTGCTAAATTGAAAGATCAATAATGCTCATATAAGTTTGAGCAGCGTGTATGTCTTTAATACTCTAAGGATTCTTGTTCTGTCATTTTGAGCAATGTTGCATTCACATGGCAAGCTGGGAAATTGATTTTTGCTCTCTTTTTTTTTTTTTTTTTTAATGATTCAAGCTTAGTTTATAACTGTAGCTATGTGATGTTGGGTGCATAAATTGAAGTAACGAAGGATTTTCTATGAGATTATTTATTTATTTTTCAATCTACCAGACACCTGCAAGACACATTTCTTTGTTTTAGAAAATCTCTTTTGTACTATGATTCACTGCATCTTCCTGTTTCAAAAAGGGTTCTATACAAGCTGAATGATGGGATTCCGAGGGTAGCAGTACATCCAAAAGATATGCATAGTTGATAGAATTGTTTCTCTTCTAGTTAATGCTATCTACATTTTTTGAGTAGGGACTGAATTATATAAAGTAGGAAGCTTTACAAGGCTGGCTTCAGTTAAATAGAGCTTTTAGGATAAATTTTAAGTCTCAACATACCCATAACTGCCCCCCTCAAAAAAAAAAAAAAAAGGTTTGTCTAGTCTTACTATTAAACAATTATGGCCTTTGTATTGTGAATTGAATTCTACTTGAATAACTTGTCAAAAATATGCTGCCCTAGAACATAATTGCTTCCACTTTGGTTGCTATTATAACCACTCTAAGACTTTCTATTCTCCTTTTTATTGTATTGTAATTGTCAGATCCAAAAGGCACTTGGCTGCAAAAGAAATCCTTTGGCTTTTGATATTACAGCTGCATGTAGTGGATTTTTATTGGGTCTTGTATCAGCTGCTTGTCACATTAGGGGTAATGGATTTTTTTCTTTGCTGAATGGAGCCTAACTTCTTTTTAGATTAAAATAATTAAACTCTACCTTTGTAAATTCAGGAGGTGGATTTCAAAATGTTCTGGTTATTGGAGCTGATGCTCTTTCTCGATTTGTTGATTGGACGGATAGGGGTACTTGTATTCTCTTTGGAGATGCTGCTGGTGCTGTATTAGTGCAGGTAATGGTCTTTATTTTGGTCACAGTATACGTAAACATCTACTTGTTCTCATATTTCTGCAATAGCAGATACAGACTAATATCCTATATCATTAGATATCTATTCATGACTTGGTCATGATCTTTTCAAGTGCCATTAGATGAAGTTGCTAGATTCGTTGGGTGTGTGGGACAGTGACTTAGAGTTGGCCTTGTTTTGAGGATTTACAATATAAACAAAATTGGAAATCTAGTCTGATCGGTTAATACAGTTACATCTGGGTTTGTCTCTCTTAAGGCCTTGTAATTAAAATTCATACAACTTTGGACTGTAGAGAAATGGCCTAGCTGATGTAGCAGTTTTCTTTTTCAGTTGAGAATTGTGAGATTTTAACCGCTGATTTTAGACTTGTTTCTAGTTCATTTACTTTTTGACTTTCACATTATGACCAGAGTACCAAACATTGTTTCTTGGCATCTGTTCTAATTGAAATAAGTTTGCTGGATGAGACTTCTATGATGATGCCATGTTTCTGTATAGAACTGGGAGTCAGAGGGGTCTAATGTTTAGATGCTCAATGCCACCCAGTATTCATATCGCATGTACATCTCTGTAGTTTGGCCTTATGCTCTTAGAAGCCAAGAAAAAGGTGATTACTGATAATACGGCGGTAAGACAATTATCAGCTCTTATCTCCTACACCTTGTAAAATACATGACACTAGGTTTGATCACCCTTGTACTTCATCTGGAAGTTCAGGTTCAAGGATGATAATTACCTCATACCTGCTTCTGTAACAGTTCACACTTCTGGGAAAGAAAATTTCGTATTTATTCTAATAAGGTAAGTATTTTGCAGGCCTGCGACAGTGAAGAAGATGGTTTATTTGGTTTTGACCTGCATAGTGATGGTGATGGCCAAAGGCATGTCATTCTAATAGTCATGATTCAACAGACTTTCACTTCCATCTCATTATGTGACTAAGCATGTGATCTTTTATGCAGACATCTAAATGCCACCATAAAAGAAAATGAAACAGATAATGCGTTTGGATCAAATGGTTCGGTGTTAGACTTCCCTCCAAGGCGCTCCTCTTATTCTTGTATTCAAATGAATGGCAAAGAAGTATTTCGATTTGCCATTCGATGCGTGCCTCAGTCAATTGAGTCTTCCCTTCAGAAGGCTGGTCTACCTAATTCAAGCATTGATTGGTTACTGCTTCATCAGGTATGCCGGACAGTACGTCCGAAATTTGTGTAAAATTTAAGAAATAGCTGTTCTATTCTTGATTTCTCTTACATTTTCTTTTCTTTTCTATGAGTTTATGAGGATAGTCTAGGTGAAATTTTTTCCCTATTGGCCAAATCAGCATCTGTTGAAGGTTATAGCATATATTTCTCTTGAAGAGAAACAAAAAGTGCATCTGGACTTCTATTCTGATACGCTCTGCTGTCATTTGTAGGAAGTATCTTTTGAGGATGAGTGACTCTTAGACTCCTAGTGGCAATACAGATATCTAAGTCTCTGTAACTTTTGCTTATCTTTTCTTGATATTAAAAGGCAAAAGCTAATCCCCACTGTCACATTTGCTTATAAAATGCCTTAATCAGGTGGTCTAAAGTAGAGAATAGTGTAAGATACATCCATTATAAGGTATACTGGAAGAAGCTGTTCTTGGAAACACAGATACAATCTTGAAACTTGTCATATGTTATGCATTGTACTTATATTGACAGAGAAGTAATGATAGTTTGATAAATGTAGGCAAACCAGAGGATCATTGATGCAGTTGCTACACGTTTACAAGTCCCATCAGAAAGGGTCATTTCAAACTTGGCAAACTACGGTAACACAAGTGCTGCCTCCATTCCATTAGCACTGGATGAAGCTGTCCGAAGTGGGAAGGTGAAGCCAGGCCACAACATAGCTGCTGCAGGCTTCGGAGCCGGTCTTACATGGGGTTCTGCCATTCTCAGATGGGGATAAAAACTCACTTTGTGCTGTTCTTCAATTACATATGTATTGCAGATATATGGCAAATTCTCCATCTGCTTTCCCCAGAAAGAACAAGCACATTCTCCATATGCTTCTTTTGTTTATCTGGCTTTTTGTTAAGTTTTAATTTTGACACCCTCAATAAATTTATTCTTTTTCCCCATCTCTCTTCTTTATCATTCTTCATTAAAGGAAAGGAAATCACGACTGGAATCTAGTGAAACAATTGTCAAAATGAGATAGAATAATCTAATCCTCTTTGTTGTTTAATTTATAAAAATGAACAAATAGGGAATGGAATCTATATAAGTTACTCAAACTCATTATTATCATGGAAACAAAAAAGGAAAGCAAAATCGATGTTAGTAAAAAGCCTCTTCTTCAAGCTTGGATGTAATCCTCTGCAAAGTACCCTCAATTGCAATGTCAAAAGCATCCTTCATGGTGTTCAAGCTCAAGGCATTCCCATGACTCCTATATATAACTCTTGGCATTAACTCTAATATCTTCTCTCTCATCCTTCTAATTTTGGACCTCGGAATGGCCATTAACAGGTCCAGAATTCTGAGTCCCTTGAACACCACCTTCTCTGTCGGTATAAAGACTAAGATTATGGTACCCTAAAGGAAGAAAACAAAATGATTTTGTTTGTTGCATAGGTACCAAGCTAAAATAATATTTATACCAAGCAAAGTGGAAACATAAGCCACGAGGATAGAGTATCATGGAAAATTGAAAACTTTCATGTTCTCAAATTTCAATGCATACTTTTCCCAATGATAATTCTGACCAATTTTGCCTTTTGAGTAGTATTTATCAACGACATCAAGCTTAATTTTCTAGGAAATGTATAACCAAAGCATTTTGAAGCCAAAATCAATTAGGTGATTTTAAGAAATAATTTAATGGCATGATTGAGATCAAAATATATAAAATTATGGGACACAATTTCCCACACATTTATTTGGTCATGTCAAATCCATGCTTTTGTCTGATGTGTGATAAAAATTATGACTTCAAGTGTCTTGAATGTTTATGCTTTTTAGGTTATTAGATTGTGAACATGAACCATTTGACTGTGAATAACCATAAAGAAGGTGTAGTGCACATTCCTTGATTACTAAGTTTGTCATATAATGAGTGATTTATGCTGAACAACCAGTGATTTGTCATCAGGACCTGTATTTATGCCTCCAAAGTGGGCCCTGGGCTATCACCAAAGTCGTTGGAGTTATGATTCAGATAAGAGGGTTCGTGAGGCTAGTATTTTCTAAATATTTTAATCCACTGCTATACCCTTGAATCTATAAGAATATGCATGAATCTGCTTGTTGTAATGTATGTTCTAGTACTAAATTGGCAGATTTTGCTTTGGTGATATACATGAGTGAGCTTGCCTCTACGTTGACAGATACGTTTTAGGAATGCTATCATGTTAATTTCCAAAATAAATGTCATCTTACAAAGTTGCACCTGTTGTGGGAAGGAGGGAATCGTTCATTGTGCTATGCTTTTAGGATATCTCTAACCCATTCTGGCTTAAGTTTCCTATCCTTTTCTTTGCCTAATTATTGAATTACTCATATTTGCAGATTGCTAGAACATTTCGAGAGAAAGGCATACCTTGTGGTGTCATATGGATGGACATTGATTACATGGATGCATTTCGTTGTTTCGTATTTGACAAGGCATGTCATCTCAATTGAACTTAATCACTAATTCTTTTTTGGTTTAATTTTTCCTTCTCTTCCTAAACTATGCTCAGTTTCAATTTTTCCTTTCACTATTGACCATATTAATTTAGTCTTGAAATTTAAAATGACTGACATAAGTGATACCTCATGTTAATGTAATGATTGGAACAGAAATTGCTAATATGAGACACTAATAGACCGTAGGCTGATGTAAAATAATCAATCAATATAAAGACAATGTGAATTTTTGGAGCCATACTTTGGTTATTTTTTTCACTTTTCTGTAAATAGTTGATTCATAGGCCTAATGATATGCTAATCTTTTTAGACCAGACATTTTCAAATGATTATGGTTTACATACATTAATGTTGAAGTGAGCTATATGTCTCACAAAGATATAATCCAAGACTGATTTTTTTCTTGCATCAAGCATTAGATGTAACTGCTAATGTGCGTGTGTGATTCACAATTAGTTGAACTTCTACAAAGCACGCAACACTTATTTTTATTTTTTCCCTGATACTTCAGTTACTGAGAAAATTTAATTGGAAACGGATGGCCATTCTCTAATGTATCCATGACACATCTTTACATGGATGACTGAATGATTATTTCCTTTTATCTACAATAATCAATTTATTGACTTGCCTTTCCATTGCTTTTGGATTTTGCATGTGCCATGTACATTTATATAGTCTTTGTTGCTGGATACATTGAATGTCTCCATAGAGGATTCTATCTTGTGGTGCATATACGGTGATGAAAAACTTTTAACTGCAAAAGATAAGTTCCTTGTGATTATGACATCTTGTATTAAATCTTTGACATCATTCTTGAAACTGAAAATGAACAATTATGATATCCTTCAGGATCGCTTCTCGGATCCACAATCTTTGGCAAATGATCTTCACCATAATGGTTTCAAAGCTATCTGGATGCTTGACCCCGGGATCAAAAAGGAAGAGGGTTATACTGTCTATGACAGTGGTTCAAAAAATGATGTCTGGATTCAAAAAGCTGATGGAACACCTTTTGCGGTATATCTTCTAGGCTCTTGTACTTAATTTTGATAGTTGATGTACTACAATATTTCTAAACTCTCTTCAGGAAAGGTCTGGCCTGGGGCCTGTGTTTTCTCCGACTTTACAGAGTCAAAAGTTCGTTCCTGGTGGGCTGGATTAGTTAAGATTTCATAGCTAATGGTGTTGATGGTATATGGAATGATATGAACGAGACATTGGCTTTCAAGGTAATCCAATTAATCTGTGTTAGTACTCACCAACTTTTACATTCTTATTGGTGTGGTTTTCAAGGGAATCCAATTGATCTGTGTTAGTACTCCACCAACTTTTACATTCTTATTGGTGTGGTTTTCAAGGTAATTCAATAAATCTGTCTTAGTACTTCACCAACTTTTTACATTCTTATTTGCTGTAGTTATTCTTCATTTCAGTCTGTGACAAAAACAATGCCTGAAAGCAATATTCACAGGGAAGATGATGAACTTGGAGGTTGTCAAAACCACTCATTTTACCACAATGTATCATCCGGTAACCCTTGATTTGCTTTTTTCTTTTTTTTTTTTGAACTTATTATATTGGTTGCTAACCCTAGTCAGTATTGATGAATAAATGCTGCCTACTTGTTTGTAATAGTTTCTGGACCTAGATATATGCTAGTTGAGTTTGCTGTACTAGATCCTTTGTAGGAACTTGATACCATTATAAATTATGAAGTTATCATCTAGTGTTTTGCCTATTCTAGGTGTATGGCATGCTAATGGCAAGATCAACATATGAAGGCATGAAGTTAGCTAATGAAAATAGGCGTCCCTTTGTCCTCACCAGAGATGGATTCATTGGTAGCCAAAGATACGCTGCAACATGGACAGGGGATAACCTTTCAAATTGGGAGCATCTCCATATGAGTATCTCCATGGTACTTCAATTGGTAAGTAATTTCCCAAGTCCTGTTTGCCTGAAGCAAAATTTCGAGAAGTGAATTTGCTTTTGTGCATTTCATTTTGTTGTATTAGTGCTTTGCCTTTCCTTCCAACTCTCTACAAACATGTCGCTTATCATGTGGTTTGGTGGAAAACTATGGAACTGCCTATATGATGGTATGTGCATGTGAAGTCAAAACTCAATGACGTAGCCATGCAATAAGGGTCAATTTGTATGAAAATGCTTCAGGCTTTGGTCTCTGATTATGAGATGAGTGTTTTGAAGGTTTCTCATGCTGCCTTCTCTCTCTGTCTCTCTGCTTCTTGTCCTTCTTTGTGAACCGTTCATTGGTTACTTTTCACAGTAAAAAGAACAGTCCTCGAATCTGTCCTTCCTTCTATGCAAGCCCAGAGCACGTCCCTTTTTATTAGACCTACAAAATGTTCCTTTTCTCTTATATATGTTGAAACCATTTAGACCAAAAATTTGCAATACTTTAAGCCATAAAACAGCTCCTCCAATCAGCTTTAACAGAACCGTCCTTGTCTGTATGTATGTGTTATTTTCCATTTCTTGATAAGAAGAGCTAATAACGAAAGCAAAAGGGCATATTCCAGACTGTAGAACAAGCTCGAATTGGAAAAAGAGAAAGACACTAAATAAATTAAAATTCCCTCCATCGATAATTTGAGAAGTTAAAATAGGAACCTGCCAGGTTCCTTGTAACCAGAACTTCAGATATGTAGGCACCCTTTTCATGGTACACAGCTGTTTGTTAGAAAGTCATTTCCCCAGGAACAGAACTGGCATTTATTTGATCTGATGTAAAAGACAAAAGCATTTTCCCTACCAAAAAAAATAGACTACAGCAGCAAATATTATTTTTCAGACGATTTTTGAGAAAGCCTTTGCATTTAAGTATGGCATATCCACTGGATAGTCCCTCAAGCCCCACTAATCCATGAAAATACCGATTTCCTCACATGAGCTACAGTAAATGCTCTTCTCGAAAGGACAACTGAAAAAGGACTGATCATGTTCTCCATGTGTATGGCACAAAGACCCACCGTTACAAGAGATGATTCTGTGATCGCTTGTTGATCTTGGCTAAGCCTGTCCAGATCGCTAACCCTAGAATTATGACAGGTATAGGGATTTCCATTTGAAACTAGACAAAAATAGACCAACCACGTGTCTCCCCTTGCTCTGTTAAGCTTTCACACGGCCTTAATGGAAAAGACCAGTAATGGGATCGGTCCAAACTTTCTTGGCTCTATAAGGAATGCTTTGTGGTTGAGAATATGAGGAAATTTTTTTATTTCAGCCATTCATAATTGTACTGAGTCTTTTGTAATGGAAAGTAGAATGGAAAAGGCTCTAAAAGAGTACCTTGACCAAGCAGGATCGATGCAACTGGGAATAAACATAGCAGCTATTTATATCTTATTGTATAGACTCCCTGAAAGAGTATAAGAGTGGCTAAATTCAGGCCGTGTGTTTGGGGGGATTAGAAGGTAGCTGTAGGTGCTACTCACATGGGGTAGGTTGTAACTCGCCTTTGTGGAGGTTTGATGATAGTGATCCCATTGACTGCCCGTGAAACATTCTCTATGGTGGAATCAGATGGGATCTGAGAGGTGACAGTTTACTATGGGACAAATGTCAGTCCTTAATTGCATACTGAGACAGCTTTTTATATGTTTGTGAAACAAGGATAGCTATCTGGGAGACAGCTTTGTATATGTTTCTACTGATCTTTGTTTCTCTTTACATTCTTGTTTAATTTCTGCAAACATTTTTCTGCGTTATACCTGGTCTTGCTTTCTTTTTCATTTGAAAGAAAAAGGAAAACATTGACAGCTGCTTATTCCATCCCCATATTGTCTACTTTTCTGCATAAGCTCCTTCACTTCCCTAACTCTCCTTTAAATATCTTTTGCTTAATTCTTCCCTGGACTTTGTTTGGTTTTGGAGGTATTCAAATATTTTTCTTTTCCAGAGTAGTTACTTCAGAGATGCATATTTAGACCCATTTGGTTGTTCTTACTGATATATACACGTTGGTCTTCCATCTTTCCACAAAGTGTTGTAAAAGAATTTGTGGCTCTAAAAAAGCTGCATTAACATTCAGCTTGCAATAGTATATTCAAGTTTTTGATTATTGTTCATTCAGGATTTACTAAAAGCTTGTCTCTTGTTACCTTATTTTAAGACACAACAATGAATTCAAATAGACACAACTTGTGTCATCGACTTCTTCAAAAACAATAGTAAATTTTCCTATCCATGTTTGCAGACCAACAAAATCTGACAGAAGCCAGGAAAAAGGGTGATCAACTCAGACAGCTTGAATCTGGGACTGACTCTGTCATCCAATCATTTCTTAATTCAGTGAGAAGTTTGGCCATCCCTTCTTCAACTCTTTATGTTTGTTCTTATTCCCACCACTTGCCATCCTACGCTCGAGTCCTCCTTGCTGGTATCGATGCAATTGTTTCAGCTTGTATGACTTCAGGCCCAAGATGGCAACCCCATCTATATGGTCAACTAATAAGAGTAACTACTGCAACAACCAAGAAAAAATATGCATGGACTCCGGAAGGAAAACATAGCATAACATGATCAGGCTAAGGGTAAATATATGCAAGCAACCACAAGCTTGATACTTCTTCAGAAGTTTCTCCAAGGTGAAGGGTTCTAGCGCTAATAACACTCGTTGACATCCTTCTAGCCAGGTTTCATGTTCTCAACATACTCATCCGAGGTGATCGGATTATCCTCACTCTGGAAAGATGATGGTGAAGCAATGGAGCAATATGAATATGATTGTAGATTTCGTGGTCTTCAATCCAAAGGGACAGTACACGTTTTACAGAAGATGGGCTGGCAAATCCTGTGTTCCCATTTGACTTCACTTGATCTTACCTACACTAGATAAAGTAAGAGAAACAAAGAGGAACAGAGAGAGAGAGAGGAGGGGCAGAGACAAGGAATCAACAGGGGAAGAAGAAAAACATATTAGAATTACATCTCTCTCCAATTCTCTGCTTCCATATTCTCAGACAACTCTATCTACACACATACTCATAACTGATGCATATAAAAGAAAGCAGTACAGGAAGAAGAATACGTACAACTCTGTTTTCACTTAGGTCTATAGCAGAATCAACAAAGGCCTTCAAACCAAATGCGTCTTTGTAATCCATACCTTCAGTAAAGCAGAGAAACACAATTTCACATGACGGCTGAACATAATAAACACAACCGGGTTTACAAGCACATATGTGGCTCAGAATTTGGTTTATACTAAAAAATTTCATGAGAAAATCCACAGCAGATTGTTTAACCCCACAACTTTGACAAACTAAATACCCATGGGGACTAATGAGATAAATATGAAAAGATTTAGCAACATCATAATTTCAAGAATTCAATAACTGCATTTCTCACTGTCCAAACTCAAGCCATTATTATTACAGATTCTCCGTCAAAGTGATCTGAAAGAAGCACCCGTTTCACATAAAGAGATATGTTTCTTGTCTTTTGACTGACCATGTCATGTTTTGGTGTGGGAGCAATTACTGGAACATGTATGATAGAACTCTACCTCGTCCTGCAATACAGCTCACACAAAGCAGAACAGACTTACGAATAACATAAGAATAGCTGCTACCAAAAGCAAAGGGCGGATATTTCATCAAAAGCAAAGTCTGCACTAAGATGTAGTTTCTTCGTCCAGTAAATTACTCTGACGTCAATAACAAGTTGGAAAAGATATAGAAAGATTTGAAAAATCAGAAGGAAACTTAGAACAAAGAAAAAAATTTCCTGTTGTGACTTGAAAATGAATTCACTGTAAATTGCAAGTCACCGTCATATTTTGCAAAATGAAAAGAAATTAATGCATACAAATCATTCAGTATATCTTTTTCAATAGACTTCATTGCATTCCTCCATTGCAGCTTCGTTTCATTTGCAAAGATGCAAATCTCAGCACAAAATAGTTAATTTACCATCGAAGTGAGCATTTTTTGAAGCATGTTAAACATGCGAGCGACAAAGTCCAAAGCTACTCCATCTTGACTGTTACGTAGTGGTAGGTGCAATGATAACATTAAAACTTCAAGTACTCCTCAAGAAAACCAAGAATTTCAAGCAAAGTAGAGGGAGTCTAGGTCAACTTCACATTTTTAGAAGAAATAATAAAACCCAAAATCCCTACTGTAGGACTTGCAAAGGAAAACTTTTTTCGTATTTATGTAAAGCATCTCTTAGCAAAGGACTCTCATAATTTGTTGAAGGTAAAGGACATTTTCCTCTATGGTTTTACCATATCATCAGAAGAAAAAACTAAAAGAGGACCAGTGAAAGGCCAAAATATAGGACCACAATATGCATGAATTTCCTGGGTTTTTTACAAGCTTCGGCATCAATTCTGGATGTGCAAAATTTTGTCTTCACACTGAAAGTGGCAAGCAGGTAAAGCATAAAGTTAACTTGGAAATGATACAGTTACAAACAAGTCCAGCAACGTATGTTCTTAACAAATCTTAACATATAAGGCAGGTTCCTCAGGAAAAAAATTTCTCAGGGTTTTGTGCCCTGAATTTATAAGCCTTGTCCCGGTCTCTCCTTCCCATACATATGCTGTTTCCCAGATTTTGAGGTTTTTCTAAGGATAACCTTCAAAATAATGAGATACATTGCTAAGGTAGAACTCTAATATTGAAATCAAAGTGTTAAAACTGGTTGTGTAATCTACATCAAACTACAACCTGTCAGAAACTGGGAATGTCGGATAAAACCCACACAGCATTCTTCAATCGAAGTGGACAAGGCACTACGTGATTCATCAACAAGACCAAACGGACCAATTAAATTATTTTTCCTACCATCATGCTTGCAAACCTGTTAAATATTCCAATTTCAGTACATACATACCATGATTTAGACCGGCACACTTGTGAAGAAATTATGCACCTGCTCAAAGCGGTATTAAATGTTCAATGCCTTCAAGAATTTTACAGTTCACTATGGGCAATAGTTGCAAATGTTAAACAACTTCTTGCCAAGTCATGCCAGCATCATGGCATATAGCAAACCACAGTGCAGAACCACAGAAGGATGCGAAGATCATGAACAAAAATAGTTCATGCTAGAAGTCTACTAGTTGAAGAAATCTAACCCACATATGTTTTACTAAGTATGGTAAATGATGGAAAAAATATCTGGGATGGACATTTCTAGGGTATACAACAGCCTGAAGCTTCAAATATAACTGTCGTGTGAGATGTAGCTATCAGGAAGAGTAGCCAGCTATGCCTTGACAACTTCTGTGCCGTAGCACTTGAACCTGCATAGTTGCAAGAATGTCAAATACTGAATTCTCAACTCACATTTAGCATGGCAATAACAATATGGTGTAAGCATGTAAAAAACAAAAAGTAATACATGCCATCAAGAAACCTGCCTAGATGATCATCTATGTCCATTGTTCTTTTCTTATTCATAGGCACGAGCATTTTCAATCCAAAATATTTCTTGATGGTGGGTAATGATCTAACGTGACACAACGTGAATGAACTATTTCAAACTTAAGATAATCAAAAGCATGGAAGACTCATGGTCCTTTCAAACCCAAATTCCCTAGCTAGCTTAAACGTGGAATGCCACTAGAGGACACTCATCTGATCAGCAAGTCATAGCAACAGTTTCAGGAGACACTAATTAGAATCCCAACTAAAAGTGCAAAAGTAAAAAAAATAAAAAATCCAAGAATGTAGTAAAAAAAATTTTTACTAAAATGCTTATGAACCACACATAATCCGAACTATATTCCTACCTTAAGAAACGCTTTGTGCAAAACCAAGACCTTTAGTTATATCTGAATTTGATCATCTTTTATAATAATTTTCCAATTGTTCATCCTGACCTGGAAAATCAGATTTACAAAAGATCAAATCAACTTTCTAAGAGGAAGAATTGTAAATAAATGCAATGAGAACATTGCAAAAAAATAAAATCAAAATATATACAATTCCAAACACATATAAGGGAAATAACAAAAGATAACAGGAGCCAGAGGCAATGTCTGCTTACACATACTGGATGATGACAGGGTTGCAGTGTGAGTGAGTGCCTCTCCAACAGACTCTCTTTCTGGAGACCACGCTGAATTTTGTGTTCCAGTACTTATAAAGGGAACCTCAATCTCAAGCATGCCTCTTAAATGTCTCAAGTTACCAGCAATGTGATCCATTTCTATGGTTTTTCTAGTCCAGACAATTCTCTGGCCAAGATTACATGAGTATGGAAGTTGAGAATGCAATTTCTAGATTGCATAACGTCCAGTAGCTTCTTACATATATCTGTCCGCCCTTCTTTCAGTAACCCATCAACTAAAACTGTCCAAACAATCTCGTCATAATTCCATTCTTTCTCAAGCATGCTTTCAAACAAACTTTGAGCTTCTCCCAACCGACTTGCACTACACAGAGCACAGAGAAGTGCTTTGAAGATTGACAATTGGAGCTCAAAGCCTCTCACTACCATCAAGTTGAATATTCTTAGAGCACAGTCCACTTCTAAGTTCTTGCAATGAGCAACTAATAGAGAGCCATATGTTTCCTGATCAGGACACAAGCCTCTTTCTTTCATATTTTCCATCAACTGTTCTGCCTCCCATGATCTACCTTCCCTACACAAGCCTCTCACTATGGTATTGTAGGTGTCAATGGTAGGTTCACAGCCAATCTCCGAGAATCTAGTCAAGAGATTACATATAATTTCGAAATTGGTATATCTCTGATCTGAGCTGCAACATCGCACTGTTTCGTGCTGAGGCAAAATATTTGCCGTAAGCAACTTACTTTCTTTTTGTAAACCCTTCAGCAATGCACTGTAAGTTCGGTAGTTGGGTTTGCAGCTAACGTTAATCATTTGCCTAAGAAGTAAGAATGCATGATCTAGATTGCCATTCATAACAAAACCATCAATTAGTGATGTATACGTCACCACATCAGGAAGTACTCCTTTCCTATTCATTTCTTCTAGTAACCTCTCTGCATCACCAACTTTGCCCTCTAGGCATAATCCATAAATGAGTGATGTATATGTGTACAAATTTGGCGAGCAATTTCTTTTTTCCATTTCATGGAAGATCTTGAGTGCAAGATTAGTCCCACCATTTCTGCAGAGCCCGTCAATCAAAGATGTGTAAGTAATGACATTCGGCAACAGTCCTTGCTCTGCCATCTTGTTACACAACTTTTCAGCCTCAGAAAAGCGATTATCTTTAGATAACCCATTTACAATGGCATTGTATGTTTCAATACTTGGACAGCAACCACTTTCCTCCATCTTTGCAAATAATGACAAGGCATCATCCAACCTACCCTCTGCAGCGTATCCATTGATCATAGCAGTGTAACTGACTTGATTGGGACTGATACCTTTTTCCACCATTTCATTGAAAAGGGTAGATGCAACATCCAACTTGTGACCCTTGCAAAACCCTGAAATAAGTTTGCTATAAGTCCACTCATCTGGTTCACATCCACTCTCCTTCATCATATTACATAATCTCATAGCATTGTTTAGGTTTCCCACTTTAAGGTACCCACCCATGAGTGTGTTATATGTAACCACAGTGGGAAAGGGACCAGCTTTAAGCATTTTGTTGAAAAGAACCATTGCCTTCTTAATATCACCCATAAGGCAGTATCCCTTTATAATTTCATTGTATGTTTGCACATTCGGTAACATACCATGACTTTCCATCCAATAAAAAATATTCAAAGCAGCACGAACTCTTCCTCTAGAACACAATTCATTTATCAACACATTGTATGTCACTGTGCTTGGAAACACACCATTTTTCAACATCTTGTGGTATAGCCCAATTGCAACCTCAAATTTCCCGGTTTGGGACAACCCACCAATCAATGATGTATACGTCTGTACATTGGGATTACAACCCCTCTTCCTCATTCTAACCACAAGCTCAATTGCTTCATGCACACACCCAGCCTCGCATAATGCAGTGATTGGAACTGTGTAAGTATAAACAGTTGGCTCAATCCCTTTCTCAATCATTTCTTCAATCATGTCCAGTGCCTCATCTAGCCTTCCACCCTTGCATAACCCATTAATAAGAGTTGAGTATGTAACAGAATTTGCCTCACACCCCTCCTTTACCATCCTATCAAAAACTTCAAATGCTTGCTTCAAATTGCCATTTCTACAATGCCCAAGTATCAAAGATGTGTATGTAAAAACATCAGGGCACAAATCATACTGCAAAATCTGACTCAAGACCGATTCTGCCTCTTGCACATTACCCTTCTTACATAACAAATTAATGATAGTATTGAATGTCAACAAACTTGGTCTAATCCCACTGCTTGACATCTTGTTAAAAACATCTTGTGCAACACCAATCATATCAAACTTTCCCAATTGAATTAGAAGTGTGTTAAAGCTATACAAGGTGAAGCCGAAACCAGATCCACTAATCTCATTAAAATACAATAAAGCTTGCTTGAGCTCATCCGCATTTTGACAAGCTTTGATCATAAGGATCCTCACATGGTCGGCATGTGCAAACTGGCGGTCATGCACTAGCCTGTTGAGCATTTCTATAAAGCAGCTCATATCATGCTTGTAGAAATGCTTCTTTGCAATCCAGTAGAAGAAGCGTAATGCTGAGTCAGTGTTTTTGTGCATTTGAAGAATCCTGGATACATGAGGGGGTTTGAGTTTGGCGCTTAAGGATATTAGCTGGGGGTCCTTTTCCCATTTGGGATGCTGGAGAATGGTACAAATTTCGGGAACCAAGTCAAGTGAAGGGTCTTCAAATGGTGTGGGTAAAAAGTTGGGTTTGGACGAGAACTTGGGAAAATGGGGGGAACCCAATTGAGAAGGGAAGGTTTGGAAGTGAATGGAAGATGGGATCTTGAGGGGCTTCCTGATGATCTGTACCTTCAGTAAAGAATAGGAAAAAATTAGCATTGTTAGCTTTCACTTTTACAATCTATTCAAGGGTTGGAAAGACACACTGCTTACAATTCGACTCTCATGAAGAAGTTCGCATGAGACATTGAGTGGCAGTTCCTGTGGATGCACAAATCTTTTCATAATGCTCAAAGATCGTGGGAACTATTTAAAGACAATCAGAACCACAGCATTTCTAAAATTTCTTTCGAACAATAGTATTCCTCTTTTGCCCAAATTTTAGCCATTATTTTTACCAGTTCTCTACAGAAGTCGTCTGAAACAGACATCTATTTTGCAAAAGGCAAACCTTTTTGTTCTCAGAATCAATGATGTCATTCTTTCGCGTGTAAACAATGGGCAGCACATCAAGTTTAGACAATAATTCTGCCTCACCCTGCAACACAACCCAGAGAGCCACTATAATAAAACATAGATGACATGACAATATTTAAATTCTGTTATCAAGATTAACTGTGAAATAGTGTTAGTTTCCTGATATGATTTTACTCACCCATGCTCAGTTTCTGAAGCAACAACACCTCCAAAACATGCAAAAAGTATTTCAAAAGGCCTAAGGAAACAGAGAACAGCCAAAAGTTTTCTCTGCATCACTATGTAAGATCAATGATCACTCTTGCTCTCTTGTAAAGTGTGAAGATGGTAATGGGTCCAAGTAATATTTTATGGTAGAATTCATGGATTATACTCTACACATATAAAAAATATACAACTGAAACTATACCATAAGCTTCTTAAATTTGATTGCACTAGTATAAGTTATAGTTATCTAAGCAAAACACTAATTTCCAGTCACAAACATACTAGACATACACACACAACCACGCATACAACGAAAGCCTAAATGCTCAAATTCCACACGAGCTGGAGAAAAGGTAGCGACCTTTTATACAATAGAAAAATCCCAGTTCCATCTTCATTGGACGATTGTATGGATTACTTTGGGTCGGAAAGTTTCATGATTGGTCCAAATGAATATTTATGATCAAAGAATGAAAAAAAAAAGGTACCGGATGGGAAAGGGAGGTGGAGCAGGAGATCAGAGCGGCGCCCTGCCAGTACCGAGCACCATCGCCGGTGCGCTGGATAGCGGAGGCGTAGCATTGGGAGAGCCTGTGCATATCTAGAAGCTAATGCCGCCGGCAGAAGGATTGAAAGCTGTGATAGTTCTGTGAATGTGAAACTCAAGCCCCGAGAGGCGTTTGGGAAGGTTCAGCACGGGCGGCTTTCTCCTCGTTTCACGAACACGAATGAGGTTTTGGGGAATCCACGAGCTTGAAGATGAATTTTAGAAGTTTGTAACGTCGCCACGTCGTCAAAACGAGAGTTGCTGTTTTAGGTCATGCGGGACGCAGTTTTTCCAAACGAAATCCCCAATCGAATGGATATCGTTTGATCCCATGCATAAATTTCGCCGTAACAAATTATGAAATGGTACAATGAATCAACTTGATACGAAATCTTGGAAGTTTTGGGAATCCACGAGCTTGAAGATGAATTTTAGCGTTGCCCCCATGCACTCGGTAAAAACCGAATGCAATGTTGGCAAAAAGTCCTTCAACATATTTGTCTATGACGGCCATGTCATATGTCTTAGTTAAGGACTTTGTCCTGAATAAAGACCTTACGAGAAAATACTTTTTCTCATAAGAGGGAGTAGTTTTCAAGTGTTGTCTTTGCTTTAATGAAAAAGTAGAATATCTACAACTTCTAATATTCAAAGAAAAAAATTTCTATTATATTCTTTGACTAATTTAAAATAAGAGTTGTTGTTTTAGGTCATGCAATTTTTTTTTTGTTTTTTTATACACACACCCAAGAGGGTGGGGAGGGGACTCAAAACCATGATAGGTGGGACTATCGGTCAGGATTTAGCTCAGAAAACACCATTGAAATAGTATAATAAATTATACAAAATTAAGATTAAAAAAAAAAAGAAGAAGAACCAACTATGTTCACATATGGCATCCCCATGGACCAAACATTAGTTGTCCCTATCGTGGGGATAGGTTGTCCCTCAACCAAAAAGGATCAGTGATTTCTTTGAAAAATGGTGATTTTTATGAAATAAGACATGGTTTTTAAAAAAAACAAAATGAAGATAATTAAGTACCCTTCATGTAATTTAATTGCGTCTCATTTTCTAATTTTTTTAAACTAATTAGAGCTAGTAGATTGGACCACGTTATTATTTACCTTACTAAAACATTAAGACTAATCCCAACTTTTGGGCTTTCAGCTATGGCCTAAAGAAATTTTTCTCGAAGGTTGTTGCCGCAATTAAAAGTAAAAAGAGTTAGAGTCCACAGTAGAAGTGGATCCTCTCCATTACCACCGGCCCTCCCAGGTGACCAGAATCCCATTTCTCATGGGCCTTGGATATTAAAGCCCAAGTACTTGAGCTGTCATTTATGCCATAGGCCCAGTTTACTTCCACACCTATCTAATATTTGAGAGGTCCTACCCATGGGACGTGGCATACAGAGTAGGTAAAGATTAAACCAAATTATTCAAGAATAGGAGAATTTTGGTCAAATATTATTTAAGAAAATGTAGGGTTATATTTAATACAGATTATTATTTTGTACTCAAGCTTTTAGAACTTGTTGAGAAAATTAAGCCTTTTTGGTAACTAAATACAAGTAAATTTCTCCATTGGATCAATGCATTAAGAAGTGTAAGAGATCTTTATTGCTTTCATAAATGCTCAATTAGTTTTATGTTTTTTTGGTCACTTATGAACTTTAGCACTTTGTTCCAATTTTTTAAACATGAATATGTGGATGGAAACCTAATTATGTTTAAGTACATGTACTAAAGTTGATAGACCTTCCAATGGGTACATAAGTGTTCATCCTCTTTTCTCTATTTTCCAATCCTAAAGTAATAGAAAATTTTTATGTATGAAAATCTAAAAGCTTTTCATAGTTCCATCACCAAATAACCATTGAAGTGTTACAAATTTCATTTTCAATTATATACTTTTTTTTTTAAGATTCTTATCCTTACATTTCTTTCCTTTGAATAGAAGATAGAAGAATTTCTCTTGACTGTCACAATTAATTGGAGGACAAGTGGCATACTATCATAATCAAAGAGTCATTACGAGGCTAGCCACCTTCCTTAGTTATGGCTTCTAAAATCAGTAAACATTATCTTTCCGATGAGGTCTTAACGCATAAATTTTTGTTCAGGGAACTAATTTAATCCTCAACCATGTGTTGCCTATAGTTGTGCTTTCCACATGTCCACTCCAGATGAAAATGCTTGAGAGTCGCTTTAGCTTTTCCAGCAAAGCACATATCCAAGTCGCCTTTTCATGTAATTAGAATACGTCAATGCGGGACGCCTTTTGCTTTTGTGTCTAACAACGTCATCAAGTTACTTTTTAAGGTAATCAGAATAAGTCTCCCTAGGTTGAAAGTGTCTTTTTCCTTGATACCTCAATTTGGGTTGGGTCAATGTGTTAGATTACTGAATATATATATATATATATATATATATATATATATATATATATATATATATGCATGCTTCTTGTCCAAGATCTTACAAGGTGCGATGTAAATCTTATATTATCCTGTTGTTGCAGAAAAGACGGTACTACTTTTGAAATCCTTTTCCGACCTCTTTTAACAATCAATTGGAGAATTGCTGCCCAATTATTAACTCACCATATAGTTGGTGCATCGTAACTGGCCTCAATTAATAACTATCACAAGCATTTCTGACGCTGGTGAAGTTTCCGAGCCATTCTTTCCCATGTTCATTCACAGGAAGAGAATTGATCCTCCATTATGTCGCCTTTGATAAAAAAATGGATCACCAGTGGGATTCCTAAATCTTGTGTATAACAAGGGTCCCATATGCTTAGTATATGCAATACCATTAACTCCAAAACCCACCAAGACAAACCCTTTCCAGTCCTATATATAGAAGAAGGAGTCTCCAGATGTTTCCGACAAAGAGGAAGCGAAGCTCACTAAGGTTTAAGAAACCAGTCCTAGGGAAGTAGACAAGGCGTGATGTTGCGTCCGGCTCATCTTCTTCCTTCACATCCAAAGCTTTGAGATGAGCCGGATCGATATCACTCCTGTATACTTCTTTGCATAGTTCCATAGCTTCGTCTTCTGTGTGTTAAGCGTCTCTCCGATAGATTTTCTCTGCCCCAACTTTTCTTCTGCAAATCTTCTTTTTCCCATTATAGTTTCGGTTTGTTTTCTTATCTTCTTGTAAACTTCAAGATTTTCTTTAGATCCCTTTCTTGTTATCAGATTGGTTTTCATGGGGATTTAGTTTTCCAGGAAAGCACGCTGTCAAGAGATCGCGCTTGACTGAAACTTCAGGTCTTATGATTGAATTTACAAGTAATCTCGTAGTTTATTGTCACCCAAAAAAGGTCAAGTTTAACTGCATTACCACTCTCCTGATCAAAATGGGTAAGCTTTTGTCAGATTATTTTTGCACTCAAGCAAAGGTACTTCAAGCTTAGCTTTGGGAGGCTCATATTAGACATCGTAATACCTAAATCCTTACGCCTAACGTAAACATAAGTACAAGTTAGAAGTAATTTTGCAGTCATGTTTTCTGTTGACATTTGTATTTTACGTTACCAATATAATGATATGCTATATTCATTATCTGCAGAGATATTTTCTTGTCTAAGAAGTTGGTTTTAAGTAAAAGAAGTGAATCTTACAATATAATATCAAGATTTAGGTTTCAAGTGAGACATTTGTTCATTCGTAGACAAGATCCTCATGAAAATTGGCTTTGATACAAAGGATAAGAGGGCATATTGATATTTGGTATGTATTTTATATTATATAATATAATGATATATCATAATTTTATACGTAAAATTATTTTTTTTTCTTTTACAAATTGGTTTCACAAATTAATCTTAAAAGAAGAAGTTGAGTTCCTAAATTTATTTATCAAACCATGATCACATGACTTATTATTGGTGAGATGATCTCTACACAATTCCACCTACCAAAAGCTTTTGAAGTTTGGGCTAGCCATGAAATGAAGATTAAGCTTTGTATGTCTTGTTGCACTTTGTGAAATGTGAGTACTATGTCATGACTCACAAGAGAAGGGTCTTAGAGAGGCCTAGAGACATTCAGAAGAACCCTAAGATGTCCGGGACAAATTGGAGATGTCTCAATGACCCTAGAAGTGTTCGGTATGGTAAAGGCGTTTGGGGGATATTCTAAAGCATTTGGAAGTAACTAGCACACGGGTGCGGTCTAGAAGGTTGTAGCATTTCACCTATATTGAGATTTGTAAGACTTTCTAAAATGACATTTAAGAAGAAAGATATTTAGCAAAATACAAGATATTTTGGTAAAAAAATGCGAGATATTTTGACAAGTTTTATTATATTTTTAAGGACCTTTCTAGACACTCTTTTGTAGCCGTTTGGTAGAATTAATCTTAGCCATCTATTTTCTTAAGAGACCATTATTAATAGGGGTGGATCCCATTGTAGAAGGTGTGTTTTTAAAAGTGTACTTGATTGTCAGGAGTGTAAATAATCAATAGCTTTTATTGTATGTGCTCTTATTTTTTTTCCTTTTCACCCGTTTCCTTACAATTTAAATCTCTAAACCCACTTGCTATCTTAGCAACAGGGGTCTTGTGCAAGTAGGATAGAAGCCTGATTGGGCCTTGAAGGAGGGGATTAACAAGGCTGACTGCTACGCCGATTGGTAAAAGAATTTTGATCCCGTGACAACCAGCTTAGGTTGTTAAAGCCTAATTGATTTTGATTAACCCAAAAAAAAAGATGAAACTTGGAAAAATTATTTAAGTGGTAGCTGATAATGTTTATAGGGTTAAAATATTCGTAAAAATAGGCTACAACCTCTGACTAAAAACCGTAATTTGAATGTTGCAATTTTCCCTTTTTTTTTTCTCTCAAAAATTTTCATTTACCCTAATGTGATTTGTTTCCCACATAAAAAATAAAAATAAAAAATCCCCATAATTACTTTCTCCATATCAAACAAAACCCACAAACAAGATTCGAGACAACCCCCCAGAAACCGAGAAGGCAAAGAAGACATGCGTATCGGCTCAAACAAGCTTCGAAGCTTGAAATTTCTATCAAATAATTCTTCAATATGTAACTCAAGCATGTGACCCGACAAGCAAGCGAGGAATCTCGTACCAAAGACTCCAACAAAAGGGATCGGATCCCCATTGGTTTTCCCGCTTGCCACCAGCAGTTGAGACACAAACAAAGACAAGAGCAGGTCAATAAGTCGATTTTCTACAGATAAAAATTGCTGTTCGTAGACATATGCCTGTCTTCATTTGGGAAGAGTCTGGATCTCTTCTACTCAGTTAAAATAATGCTAGAACGTGGGAAATATCTAGGATGGATGGACTGGAGGTTGATGGCTTGACAGAATAAGACACGAGACAAACCAAACATCCAAACGTTATCTGAACCAGATTGGTTAAGTTGAGGTTACCCCTTCACTTTTTTCTGATACTAGGGGGAAAAGGTCCACTAAGTCTTTTTCTTCTCTCTTTTTCTTTTTTCTTTTTTTGTTTAAATCAAAGGCATATTGCACTATTTACAATTTTGAAAGTCTTGAGTTTGATAATTACATAGTTATATATATGTTTAATGTCATAATACATGCTTATTTCCTTAAACTAGCTTGTAAAAGAATAATACTTTCACATATAAGAAGCACCATATACAATATAATAATAGTGCAAGATATACATTTTAGATTATAGAATGCTCCTTAGCTCCAAGTATGAAGGAATACTTTTTTTCAAAATGCAATTCATTATGAAATTAGTGTTTTACTTGAATTATAGGTTCAAATTCTCTATGAGAATACTTATTTCTTTCATTAAAATAAGTCTGTAAAATAGATAAATACTTTTATATATAAAAAATGTAATATATCAGTATATTAATAATATAACTAGTACACCAAATTTCAATATTAGCTTGTGGAAAGCTAATCCTATAGAGTCTTGAAACACATATGTATACACTTTAATTTACCTTTCTTTGTCTTAAATCACTAGGCATTTCAATATCTATTGGTACCAAAGCTCCAAAATGGCTTGAACTCGAAGGAATCAATCAAACATGGGCTGGACTTGGCACTACGTGGCCTCATTATGCGGCCCCATTAAGGACTTAGGCCCACCCAAAACGTATATATAGAAGCAAAAACATTATTCCGCAGAAGCCAGAAAGGGTAAAGGCAAAGGAGAGTGAAGTGGCTGCTTCAGACGTAAGTCCTCACTCTAAGAGCTGGCTTCCCCTTGAAGCTAACCCCGATATCATGAACCAGGTATTTGTTTTCATCGTCTAATGTTTTTCGTACTTTTGCAATCTAAATCTCTAGTTTTTCTAGATGTTTCTTTGATTTTAAGCTCTATTTGGGTGCGAGAAAATGATCGGAGAGAATGAGAAGAAAGCGAATTGAACCAAGTGCGCTTGTCCATGAAAATGATAGGATATTGAAGTAATTTCGTGGTCTATCACACGAAATTTTAAGTTTCTTATACTCTCCTAGACGCTTCTGGGACGAGAGACGGAGTTAGGATTTTTCTGCAAAACTGGCATAATGATCCTTAGAGGGCCATTTGTAGCGGAAATTTGTGAATGTTTCTAATTGGATTATTTTGCACTGTGGGAGTTTGGAAGCATTGGGCTCGAATAGAGTGAATTAGAAAGATAATAGAAATTGAAGTGCGGAGTTTGATCCAGTTGAACCGCCAAGGTTACATTTTGGATGGTTTATATTTTCTTATTGAACGGATGATGTTGAAGTCTATTTTCTCTTTTTGTTCTTTCAATTACCATATAAAGGATTTACTACTCCGTCAGAGAACTGGGGTTTGATTTTCCCATGAACTCTATATTGCCATAGTTTTCCTTTTTAATCCTTGACAGTGAAACTTTGGTTTGTGGTAGAAATCTGTCCCAAAAAACTATATCTTATTATTTAAAGTTATGAAAAAAATATCAATTGACAGAAAAAAAAAAAGAAAAAGACTACTTTCACAGTTTCTGGCTATATGATGGTTTTATCATACAAGTGGATTCTTCGTTCCAAATTACTACCTCAAATTCCATGGCTCTATTAGTTTATGATTTCGCATAAAGGCAATTGCCACGAAAGATATTTTTGTCCTTCTTGGAGAGTTGCATTTTAACGAGCTCATGCGAAAGACATTCTAGGTTTTATTCTTTTGTTTTGTTATTTTGCAGTTCCTCTGGGGCCTTGGCCTTCCAGAGGATGAAGCAGAATGCTTTGATGTTTACGACTTGGATCTAGAGCTCCTTGAAATGGTTCCAAAGCCTGTACTTGCAGTGCTGTTTCTTTATCCTCCAACCTCCGAGGTACTTTTCTATGTAATTAGTTTCTTTCTAGTTTTTTTAGATGATGGGTACTTGTAGTCAATTACCATGAGACTATCCTTTTTCCTGCTATTCATGATCAGATTGTACTTGTCTGCTTAATTGATGAATTTTTTTCTCCTCCTTAGAGTGAAGAAGAGAGGAAGCTGCTGGCAAGTGAAAACAAGGTGAGAGCTAGGGCATTATGATCGTATCCTAAGTATTAAAACACTATCATGGTTGAACATGAATTCCTTGGTTTCATAGATTCACTTTCTCTTCTACGTGCTTTTATGTAATCATGTGCTGGCTGCATTATGATCATATACTAAGTATAAAAACATTATCATGGTTGAACATGAAACCCTTAGTTTCATAGATTCACTTTCTCTTCTAGGTGCTTTTGTGCAATCATGTTGTGGTAGCAATCACATACTAAATGTAAAATACTTCCATTGTCGAACATGGATTTCTTTGTTTCTATATTCCATTTCTTTTATAGGTGCTTTCATGCAATAGTGACCATGGCTTGTAAAAAATGGGCAGTTAGAGGCTTTTGTTTATGATGGATTATGACATTCTGTACCTGACTCCTGTGTTCTTACTCTGTTTTGAAAACAATGGGACCAATGAGAGAATGTCATGATTCATGCTTTTATTTTCAGTTATTCCCTGAATCTGGATTTTTCATGCCATTTTGCCAGCAGGAATCTAACAGTAGCGTTTATTTTATGAAACAAACTGTGGGTAATGCATGTGGAACAATTGGACTTCTTCATGCTGTTGGGAATATCACCTCAGAGATCAAGCTTTGTAAGTTTGTTAAATTCTATTGTTACATGTGAGTGCAGTAATAATTCTTTTTGTATCCTGAATAATTATGCATCAAAGGTATAACAGACCATGAACGGTGTAAAGTGATCCAAATGTAAAGGACCAAATATTGGAATAAAATGCAATTGTGATGGACAATGGGTGGCATAGAGTGATGCAGAATTTTAAAGAATGAATGTCTTCTCTTTACTCTGTGTTAGTTATCCTGATTTTCTTGAGAAAATGACTGTAAAATCCTTTAGGGGGAAAAATGGTTTCTCTGAAGTAAAGTTTAGGCATGCAAATATTTATGGTCATAGAGTTTACTCATGTCCTTGAACCAATAAAAAATGAATGTGGAAAACAAACAGCATGATGAAAGTGCTTTGAGCTTCTTAATGATCCAAAATAAAGGGAAAAAAATTTGAAAAATGTAGAGAGTGGTGAGTTGATTGCGGCTAGGTATGTGGCTAGGTCTAAAGACATGCATAGTATCCAACTGCAGACTCTTGATTCTTGGTGGCCATGCACAATAATGCTTACTTTTTTTTTTCTTTTTTTTTTCGGGGGTGGAAGCTAGCTTCTGCTAAGGCTAATAATTGTGAGAGAATTACTTTTATCTCTAATAGTTACGTTCTATATTTAGAAATAAAGATTATTATTGTATTAACCATTTTCCCTGTTTGGTTCCATTTGTTCTCATATTTTCAGTTGATGGGTCATTCCTAGATAGATTTTTTAAAACTACTGCAACAATGGATCCTTTGGAGGTTTAATTCTCTCTCTTCGCACCCCAAGTTGTATAATCTACTGACAAACCTGACCAGTGTCTTTATTAATTTCTTACTTTTGCTTTTATGTACCATGCAGCGAGCAGCATATCTTGGGAATGACAGAGAAATGGAAGTTGCTCACTCCGTAGCAGCTGCTGCTGGCGAAACAGAGGTAAGTTATTATTAAAAGTTGCTACTTATGTGAACAATGACGTGGCATTCTAGTTTCCATGACAATCTAAATAGGGATTTGGTTGTTCCATGTGTCGCTTCTATACCTTTAGAGTGCTACATTAATGATCCTTGTTTAGTCTATTTAAGCCCATTCATGGAGTTTTGTTCATTATTGATCCCTAATACCTGGTCATAGGGCTATAAACATCATACACTATAACTCTAAATAGTTGTATCTCCTGATAATGTTTGTAATCTTTCAGAAATAAGGAATCCTAGCTCTGGATACTGGACTAATGAGTTTAGGGCAGAGGCATGCTGTCAAACTGTGTATATAAGTTCTGTTACAAGCTTATGGTAGTTATTAGATCAATGAGGATGTAACTTAGCCACATTTGAACTTGTAGCATGTAACACTCCACATTACAAATTTCGGGCTCCACAACATTCTTACATAGCTTCCAATACTCGAATTCAGCATTGTACTAATCAACACATACTTCTGCAATTATTATAACAGAATTTCTTCTTAAGCAGTGTTCCTATCTTATCCTAGTTTATAATACAGCCCTTTTCCTTGTGGATTCTTTCCTTTTTAAGAGATTTCCTCATATCAAGGCAACCTTCTTTAATCTGATGGTTAAAGGTTTCACCTTGTGTTCCTTTGGTTCATCCCTTAGATCAAAGACCTACTGTATATTGTGCTTGCCAATCAATGAGTTCAGCTGCATACACTCTCTATTTAAACTCCAAAGCTTTAAGCCAATGTTGAAATCTTCAATTCATGATGTCTTTGAACATGAATTCATGCCAAGCTATGGTCATAGAAAGGACTGAACCCATCATTGGGTCCTTCATCTTCCAGTTCATGATTTGTATATCATGTCTCAAAGACTGGAGAAATGTTACACAAGTTGCTGCACTTGTTTTCTTAACTCATCAATATGAATGTTATAAAGATCCTGGTTATGGTTTGTCTATTTGACATCCAACCTACAATAACTACAAACCTCAATCTTTCAATAGCGTCTTAGTTCTGATATCAGACTGGTGCTGAACAAAATTTGGGAGTAAAAACAAGCAAACCAGCAAAAAAGTTACCTTGAAAATCACAATTACAGCCTGAAGAAAGTTAACACAAACGAGCCAAAGATGTCATTTCTACGTAAGTGAAATAACTTGCCTTACTTTTTGAAAGTCAAACTTAAAGTAAATATTTTCTAAAATAGGGGAGCACATGCATGTAAAATGACCAAAATAACCCAAAACTATGAAATAATCTGAACCGTTATTCTCTTACATGACTGTTTAAATGGCCATAACAGAATCTATGGCCACTCAGAAATCATCAACTAATCCTTCTAGTGAAGTCCTTTGTCTCTGCCATTGATCATTTTATAGATCATTCGACCTTGCTATGTGTGGCATTCTTTATTGGCTTAAACTCCACCCACGCCAGATGGTTGATGCATCTCAGTATTCACTGGTGCCATATGGGAACTGCTTGGTGCGCAAGCTACTTGTAGAGTTTGTCGGACTAAAAGGGTGATTGATGTGAATAAGAGAGGATTGGCTTAACTTACTGCTGACAGGCACTTAGAGGAGAGACCAATTAAATTATTGAAAGGCCTAACGTTCATAATAACTTTTTGGGTGGATCTTTCTCTTCCTCAGAGTAACAAGGGGGGATGAGATCTTTTTATGTTTTATGCTCCTCTTTTATCTTTTGATTTTATAATTTTCTGCCACAACGATTCATTGAATGAGTTAGTAAAACGATAGCAGGAACTTGGGTGTGGTGCGATTTTAGACTTTGGGTGGGAACTGGAGGATTTAGTTTTCCCGTTTGGAAAACTGTCACATTTATATATGGTATGCGCTGGACGAGGGATGCCACATGGTAGGACAATAATTATGTGTGGGTTCTAAAGTCCAGATTGAAGCTTAGACTCAGTCGTAAGTGGGAAATCAACTAATGGTAAAGAAGTAATCTGCCTGTGTGTGTGTGAGTTCAGAATCAAGAGGTTGGGGGGGGGGGGGGGGGGGGGGGGGCGCGGGGGTGGAATCTTTGTACATTTAATGCTTTTGATTTTGATTTTTTATTTTTGGATGCCTTTCTTTTCTGAAAGTATTTCTTTCTTTCTTTTTTTTCCTTTTTAAATGAACGATGTAGGGGAACTTTATGAGCTCGATGGAGATAACTCAGGACCCATATCCCATGGTCCATCCTCACCAAGCACTCTATTGCAGGTAAGTATTGCAACCGCCAAATCGCTGTAATTATGCTCTCTAAATCTTTGTTTTGAACTATATTTGAAGCCAAGAAAAGAAATAAGTTGAAGAAATGTTTCAATTTGTAAGTGAAACTAAAAGCAAGTCATGGATTCAACTCCGTGCATGTGTCTGGATTGTCATTACCTAAGTTGAAAAAAACAAAAGACATAAATTCAAAGAAATAGAAAGGCCTATATTTGTGGAGGTGGCATCATGGATTACCGGGTCTCCTGGTTGGTTACAACTACAGGGAGTTGCCTCAGAAAAGGTGGCTGAACCCAAACATTGGGTTTAATTGGTGGTGTCTAAAAATCTTTACTGAAACTTCTAAGAACATCGTCATCACTATCATTTCTCTCTCTCGCATTGGTATGCATGTGAGTAGAAATCTCACCGGCTAAATTTTGATGGCTGTGTAATGCGGGGCTCAAAACAGACGTTTCAACCTAGATATGGGGAAAGGGGCTTCTGCCTCCAATTTCACTCAAACATTCATCCTGTAGTCCTTCATCTTCATAACTTATGCCCATCGCCGTGCTAGGCATTGCATACATTTTAACTTATGCATCTAAAACTATATGTGTTGATCCATTACAGGACGCAGCTAAAGTCATTCAGGGTATCATCCAGAAGAATCCTGACACACTCAACTTCAATGTTATTGCCATCTCGAAGAAAGCTGGGCAGGCATCTTAAGTTTGACCATTTAAGCTCCTTCAACCTGCTCGAATGTTGTCGAAATTTTAACAATTTGTCATCCTCAGTTATCAATAGGCATCTTCAAACCCTTACTGCCCATTTCAGTCTTGTGTGCGTGTGACGAGCATCTTCGCATATGTTCATGTTTTTGTCGCCATAGAGCTAACAACATGATCCAGTGATCAGCTGTAGGCTCTCTACTTGGTAACAAGTCCTAAGCAGTGCAAAAATTAACGGAGACATGCTAGCCAAAGCCTGTCTGATTTATGCTTTCAGGCTGCCAACATGCTTCAACTTTATAATCTATCGTAATACTGATGATCTTGGATTGCTAGAGAATTTTTGTGATGATTGATGGAAAAGTAGGAAGATCGCTCCAGTTTCCACTCCGGGGGGGGGGCGGATTTGGGAATGATTTGATCTCTTGTGATCCAATTCTATTTGCCTAATACTTTTTTGTGTGGAGAATCCACAGCTGTTTCTTTCAAGTGAGAAAGGAAAAAAATGAAAGGAAAATCCAATTCACTTCGTTTACATGGATTTAGAAAGGAAAAAAGTTAAAAGAATGATAACTTATTGTTATTATCATAAGTAATTGTGCTACAAGGAAGCACCTTATTCAATCGTAACTGTCTATTAATATCTTTAAGGGGTTGGTTTTAGACAGTTCTATGACAATAATTTTAATTAATAACTTTTAAGTCAACCACTCTCTATTGATTTCTGTATGTACTTTTCATATATATTTATAAATATTATTAAATATTTTGTTCTAGATTGATTTCGGTGACGATTTATATCATATGTTTTACATAATTTGTAAGTCTTGCAAGCCTGCAACCTCATCACACGGCTTCCTTGCGGGCATGGACTTGATTGCCGGCTGTGTAGTCATATCCTTTTTTAAAAAAACAAACTGGTCATTGGGTAGGTCATTAGCATGCTTTCGACATTGAAATGCCAAGCAAAAGAAACAAACAATGCTACTTAAATTTGGACGTGTGGTTTATATTGTCAAAATATTGGTTTATTGTGATCATTATATGTAAAAGTATTTTTTCTTTTATAAATCAAGGGGAAAAATGAGCTTTTTTAGTACAATGTTAGAATCCTAGTTTAGGAGGCAGTGTCTCTTAAGTACAAAAGATGATGCTTTGTCCTTGTAATGAAACTTGTAACCAATATTGATTACAAGAAATTATGTTAAAAATGAAGTGAGAAGTGTCTTACATTATCTATATCCTACTTAATTTTTTTAATTAAAATACATGTTCATTTATTGTAAGTCATTAAAATAAAATCAAATGTTTACTTTTGAGTAAAGCATTCCATTATTCATAAATTATATTAGTGGCAAACATGTTTGTCTATACTTAAAATGATAAAGTGTGTTAAAATTTAACTAACTTTTATTTTGAAAAAAATACACGATATTACAAGTTCTCTTGATTAATATTCTTTAATTTTTTTAGTCTATACTTTGCTAATTCAAAGGAATTCTTTTTCTTTTTCTTTTTCATGTGTTGACCTTTAAATTTGGATATGACCTGCCTGTGTAAGTGTTCAATTTTCCTTCCAAAGCTTAGTTGATATCATAAAAATCTGAAGTTGGAACATAAACAAAATAACTTCCTAAATAAATGAACCAAACACTACATTACTATTGAGTTTCTTGGAAAATAATTGAACAAGTTTGCCCTGATGAAGCTTCGAAAAAGCTTCCTCCAAAAATTTCATATTATTGTGCTTTAAGTTGAGTTAGAGATTCATGTGTATAATTATATTATATTTCTTGAATGGGTAGATTATATTTTTCATATAGTGTAGAATAATTAGGAAGCTATTTTCCATGTATAGCAAGTTGTATTCTACTATTAATTCTTTGTATGATTCAACTAGATTTCCTTGTATAATTCGATTAGGTTTGCTACTCATTTTAAAAGGAGACCCTATGTATCATTATTTTTCAATAAAGTAATATATAAAAAGCCTTCTCAATTTTATGTCTTTCTTTCTCTTTACTTCATGACATGGTATCAAGAGCCACTCCATCTTTATTTTTTGCTTCCACTTTCATTTGTTAACCTTTTTTTTTTCTCCTAAAATGTTTTTCACCCATGATATCAACACCCTTTTCTTCTCATGCACTTCCTTCCAACCCTAATGCCCCTACCTTCATTGAGAATGTCATTCACCTTTTGGAATCAATCTTGTCATCCATCATTAAGCACACTTTTTTATCTTCATCTTTGGGCTCCTCTATTGCAAGACTACAACCCTTCTTCTTCTTTTTTTAAGCCAAACCATTTGTTTCTGTCTCCACTGCCCTTATTTGGTCCTTTTTTGGCCAATTTGACTCAACTCAACCCACTACCTGAGTTTTGTGGCCTTATAGCTTTTTCTAGCCCATTTTTACCCTCTTTCGGCTTAATTCGTTTGTTTTGGGTGCCTTTGCATGCTCTTTTTTTTTGTTAGGCTTAGTTCTATAGGCCCCACTTACAGTTTTCTCTCAATAGCTTGGTCTCTGTTTGGCCACTGGCTAAGCCTATATATGATGGATTATCCCCCAAAGTTACTTCTTCAAACCCTGTCCATTTAGGTTGTCCTTATCTAATTTTTCCAAGTCAATCAAGCTAGACCCAATAAGGTCTCAAGCAAAATCCATTCCATATTTTTTTTCCTTTCTTCCCCCACCGCCACCAGCCTCTTAAAATTAGACAATTTGCTCTATCTCATGACATCTATTGGCCCCTAGTTAAGTCTAATTACTTCCCTTCTCACCAACACCAAGTCATTCGCCATTTAGGCTAGTAATCTCCATCACAACCTCATCACCAAGGACAAAAAGGGGTTTATTGACTGCATGATGCCTCTTCCTGCTAATAACTACCTCGCTTGCCAATGGAAGAAGTGCTCTCAACTTGTCTAGATGTGGATCGAGAACTATCTCTCACTAGAAGTTGTCGCTAAACTACTGTCGACTAAAAATGCCAAACTCCTCTAGGACATAATCGACGAGATGTACAGCTGCACTAATCGCATTTGCCACTTCCAACTCCACCAGACCTTGTCAGAGTTAAAACAAGAAAATCTATTTGTCACTATCATTTTCAACCATTTTGTTGCCCTTTACAACAATCTTGATGCGGCGGAAAAAACCCTTCACAACCCTAACTCCACCCTTCATCAATTCTGACGAGTCAAGAAGGGAGAGCATGTGACCTTTTTTCTTCTTTTTCTCAATAATTTCTACTTTAGCTTTCGATCATATATCATCACCATGAATCCAACCATTTCTTTTTGTCAACTATTCCATCTTGCGGTTTAAGACGAGAATCAACTGCTCGCCTTGAGGGAGTACCTCCACGTCAGCTAGCACGTTCTTCTCATTGCTTACGTGACACCAATGCAAAAAGCAAGTGCCTTTCATGAACATGTCTCCGGCTCAAATGTGCTAGGGCTCACAAACCCCTATATGCCTTTTGCCCTAACAAATGGCTCAAATGGCACCTCTAAATCACACAACCCAACTTTACTTTTAAACACAGTCTCATCCGATGGCCCATATTTGTCCTCTCTCACGCCTTCATCCAACGGTTCTCCTCGCACATCCAATGTGCCTGTAGTTAAAGGTCTCTCTAGTCGTTGTGGATTTGGTTCTTCAAGCCAATCCAACAGCCAAAATCAATCTTGTAACCGATCTAATGGTTTAGTTTGTAATTTTTACAAAAAGTCTAATTATGATTGTGATTACTATTGGCAATTACATGGAAAATTAACTGATGAAGCTTCGAATGGGCAAGAAGCCCAATCTCATGTTGTGACCCTTACTCCACAAGGTTGGGCCTATAGGCCCTTTAATGAAGCCCAACTTAAATAGATCATCCATACTTTCAACCAGTTGGGCCAATGCAAAAAGATTGCCAATTTTACAAGTATTTCTTATTGCTTTATGAGTTCCATCTCAACTTCTGATTGGCTTATTGATTTAGGTACTAGTGACCATATTATTTGCAACCTTAATTTTTTTTCTAAGATTTCTAATTATCACCCCTCCACATATATGCATCTTCCCATTGGAAACATTACTTTTGTCACCAAAATTGACGATGCCCAACTTAGTACTCATTTTATTCTAAAAAATGTCCTCTATGTCTCTAAGTTCTAATTTAACCTTATTTCCATTTCCATAGCTTGTGCGAGTAATAATTGTTAGGCAATTCTAGATTCTAATTTTTGCTTCTTTCGGGCCCATTCAACTAACAGATTGATGAGCTTAGGTAGTATTCAACGAGGCCTTTACTTTTGGCTTTCCCTTCTAACAAATTTTAATTTATCATATTGTACTGCTCCTAATTTAGGCCCCTTTTGACTTCTCTCAATAATAAAATTTTACTTTCTCACCGATGGTTGGGTCATAGTACTTCCTATTCTTTTCCTCAATACCCTATTTGTCTATTAATGAAACAATCCCGCACTCTCTTTCCCGCTAGTTCTTCTTGTGCACCTTCCTTCTTCTCCTTTCTTCACATCGACATTTGGGGATCCTATCATACACCTCATTGTGATAAACCTTATTTTTTCCTCACCTTGTTGATGATTACTCTTGTGGAACCTAGGTTTTCCTGACACAATCCAAATCTCAAGTTCTCTCTCATCTCACTCATTTTTTTATTCTCATTTGCACTTAATTTCACACATCTATCTAACATGTTCGCACTGGTAATGCCCATGACTTTTTTAACCATGATTGCTCTACTTTCTTATTCGCTCATGGCATTCTTCATGAAAGCTCATGTGCATACACGCCCTAATAAAATGGGATAATTGAACGTAAACTCTACCACCTCCTCAAAGTCACTAGGACCCTTAAGTACCAATATTTTATTCTTGAAAATTTTTAGGGCGATTGTGTGGTTACTGTAGCTTACTTGATCAATAGAATATCTTCTCGAGTTTTGAATGGAAAGACCCATTTAAAGCTGTTCTTTGGCAAATGTCTAGACATCAATCATCTTCGAGTCTTTGGTTGCCTCTATTTTGTCACTACAATGGAACATCGAGACAAGCTAGGTCCTCAAGCCACTTATTACATCTTCATGGGTTACCTTTCTCTTTAGAAAAGGTATTGTGTATATGACCTTATTATAGGTACCCTTTTTTATTAGTCACAATGTTATCTTCCATAAGGATGTGTTTCTTTTTCAAACTACTTCTCCTCTGGATGGGCCCTCTACACCCACCTCCTTGTGCTCAACCATTCTTGGCTAATGACTTTGTTGCCTCACTACCACCCATGGTTCTCTTTGAACCTACTCTTGTTTCTATTCTTTGGCCATTGCCACCAATTCCCACTTCTCTTGTCAATACCTTACCTTGTTCTACTCCAGAGAGACAAAGACCATAGAACAACCAATAGACATTTACCAAGGCTCTTTGTCAATGACAACACACATATCTATCAAGCAAGCTTGGTGGTTTTTATGTTTACAAACACCAAAACCACCAACTTGAGTTGGAGATACATGTGTATAATTGTATTATATTTATCGATTAGGCAAATTATATATTTTCATATAGCGTAAATTAGTGAGGAAGTTATTTTCCATGTATAGCAAGTTAATTCTCCTTTTAATTCCTTGTATGATTCGACTAAGTTTGCTCATTATTATAAAAGGAGACCCTATTTGTCATTTTTTTTCAAGAAAGCAATACATAAAAGATCTTTTCAATTTTATGTCTCTCTTTTTCTTTAGTTTGTGACAATTTGGTTCACCCTCTTCATCTGACACTTGGAGTCTCATAGTTTATTATTACCTAACAAATGTCTAGTTTATCTACATTACCACTATCCTATTCAAATTCCTTTGACTCCAAAGCCATAAGTTCTTTGGTGGCAATCCTCACCTACTACAACCAGTTTATCTAATCAAAATGGTAAGCTTTTGTCAAATTATTTTTGCACTTAAGTAAAAGTGCTTCAAGCTTAGCTTTGGAAGGTTAATATTAGACATTGTAATACCTAAATCGTTATGCCTTCTGTAAAGGCAAAAGTAGGTCAAAAAGTCAATTTTCTACAAATAAAAATTGTTATGTATAGACATGTTTGTCTTCATTTGGGAAGGCAATTTTGAAAGTCTTTGAGTTTGATAATTACATAGTTATATATATGCCTAATGTCATAATACATGCTTATTTCCTTAAACTAACTTGTAAGAGAATAATACTTTCACATATAAGAAGCATAATATACAATATATTAATAGTGTGAAATATACATTTTAGATTCTAATATGCTCCTTAGTTCCAAGTATGAAGAAACACTTTTCTCATAAATGCAATCCATTAAGAATTAAGTACTTTATTCAAATTGCAAGTTCATATTCTATATTAGAATACTTATTTCTTTCATTAAAATAAGTTTGTAAAAGAGAGAAACACTTTTATTTATAAAGAGCACAATATATCAATGTATTAATAACATAATACTTGTACACCAACTTTTAATGTTGCTTATGGAAAGCTAATCCTATATAGTCTTAAACTACATATGTATACACTTTAATTTACAATTTTTTTTTTTTTGGGTCTTAAATCATTAGCCATTTCAACTTCTATTGGTACCAAAGCCCCCCAAGTGGCCTGAAGTTGAAGGAATCAAACATGGGCTGGGCTTGGCATTGCGTGCCCTCGTTATGAAGGCCCATTAAGGACTTTGACCCACCCAAAATCTATATATAAAACCAAAAACATTATTCGGCAGAAGCCAGAAACGAAAAAAGCAAAGAGTGAAATGGCTGCTTCAGACGAAGGTCCTTCTACTAAGAGGTGGCTTCCCCTTGAAGCTAACCCCGATGTCATGAACCAGGTGTTTGTTTTCATCATCTGATGTTTTTCGTACTTTTGCAATCTAAATCCCTAGTTTTTCTATTTGTTTCTTTGATTTTAAGCTCCAAGTGCGAGAAAATGATCGGAGAGAATGAGAAGATAGCGTATTGAACCAACTGCTTTTGTCCATGAAAATGATAGGATATTGAAGTAATCTCGTGGTCTATGATACGAAATTTTAAGTTTCTTATATTCTCCTAGACGCTTCTGGTACGAGAGATGGAGTTAGGAATTTTCTGCAAAACTAGCATAAAGATCCCTACGGGGCTATTTGTAAGAGAAATTTGTGGAAGTTTCTTATTGAATTGTTTGGCACTGTGGGAATTTAGAAGCATTGAGGTCGAATAGAGCAAATTAGAAAGATAATAGAAATTGAAGTGCGGAGTTTGATTCAGTTGAACCGGCAAGGTTACATTTCGGATGGTTTTACCTCTTCTTATTAAACGGATGACGTTGTAGTTGATTTTCTCCTTTTTTTTCTTTCAGCAACGATATAAAGGACTTACTACTCCTTCAGAGAACTGGGGTTTGATTACTATTGCCGTAGTTTTCTTTTTTAATCCTTGACCGTGAAACTTTGGTTTATGGTAGAACTCCGTTCCAAAAAATTATATTTTATTATTTAAATTTATGAAAAAAATATCAATTAACAGGAAAAAAAAAGACTACTTTCACAGTTTCTGGCAATATGATGGTTTTATCATATACGGGGATGCCACCTTCCAAATTACTACCTCAAATTCTATGGGCTTACTACTTTATGATTTTGCATAAAGGTAATTGCCATGAAAGATATTGTTGTCCTTCTTGGAGAGGTGCATTTTAACGAGCTTATGTGAAAGAAATTTTACGTTTTATTCTTTTGTTTTGTTATTTTGCAGTTCCTCTGGGGCCTTGGCCTTCCGGAAGATGAAGCAGAATGCCTTGATGTTTACGGCTTGGATCCAGAGCTCCTTGAAATGGTTCCAAAGCCTGTACTTGCAGTGCTGTTTCTTTATCCTCTAACCTCCGAGGTACTTTTCTATGTAATTAGTTTCTTTCTAGTTTTTCTAGTTGGTGGGTATTCGTAGTCAATTACCATGAGATTATCCTTTTGCATGGTATTCATGTTCAGATTGTCCTTGTCTGCTTATTTGATGAATTTTTTTCTCCTCCTTAGAGTGAAGAAGAGAGAAAGCTGCAGGCAAGTGAAAACAAGGTGAGAGCTATGGCATTATGATCATGTACTACATATAAAAACACTATCATGGTTGAACATGAATTCCTTGGTTTCAAGATTCTCTATCTTTTTTAGGTGCTTTTGTGTAATCATGTTGTGACTGCATTATGATCATATACTAAGTATAAAAACACTATCATGGTTGAACATGAATTCCTTGGTTCCATAGATTTGCTTTCTCTTTTAGGTACTTTTGTGCAATTTTGTTGTGGCTGCAATCATATACTAAATGTAGAATACTTCCATTGTCGAACATGGATTTCTTGGTTTCTAGATTCTCTTTCTTTTATAGGTTATTTCATGCAATCGTATCTATGGCTTGTAAATAGTTGGCAGTTAGAGGCTTTTGGTTATGATGGATTATGACACTCTGTACCTGACTCCTATGTTCTTACTCTGTTTTCAAAACAATGGGACTGATGAGAGAATGTCATGATTCATCAAATGACAGTAACCAACGAGAAGATTGTGCTGTAAATTTCATGTTGCTAATACTTTGCATATAATCTTTTCATGCTTCTATTTTCAGTTATTTCCTGAATCTGGATTTTTCATGCCATTTTGGCTGCAGGAATATAACAGTAGCGTTTATTTCATGAAACAAACTGTGGGTAATGCATGTGGAACAATTGGACTTCTTCATGCTGTTGGGAACATCACCTCAGAGATCAAGCTTCGTAAGTTTGTTAAATTCTATTGGTACATGTGAGTGTGGTAATAATTCTATTTGTATCCTGAACAATTATGCATCAAAGGTATAACAGACCATGAATAGTGTAAATAGATGCACAGGCAAAGGACCAAAGATTGTAATAAAATGCAATTGTGGTGGACAATGGGTGGTGTAGAGTGATACATCAAAGGTATAACAGACCATGAATGGTGTAAAATGATGCAAATGCAAAGGACCAAAAGATTGTAATAAAATGCAACTGCGGTGGACAATGGGTGGTATAGAGTGATGCAGAATTTTAAAGAATGAACATGTCTTCTCTTTACTTTGTGTGAGTTATCCTGATTTGCCTGAGAAAATAACTGTAAAATCCTTTAGGGGGAAAAATGGTTTCTCCGAAGTAAAAGTTAGGCATGCAATATTTATGGTCACAGAGTTCACTCATGTCCTTGAACCAATAAAAAATGAATGTGGAAAACAAACAACATCATGAAAGTGCTTTGAGCTTCTTAATGATCCAAAATAAGGGGAAAAATTTTTGAAAAATTGTAGAGTGGTGAGTTGATTGTGGCTAGGTATGTGGCTTGGTTTAAAAGATATGCATAGTATCCAACTGCAGACTCTTGATTCTTGCTGGCCATGCACAATAATGCTTACTTTTTCTTTTCCTTTTCCTTTTTTTTCTTTTTTTCTTTTTTTGGGAGGAAGCTAGCTTCTGTTATGGCTAATAATTGTGAGAGAATTACTTTTATCTCTAATAGTTACTTTCTGTATTTATAAATAAAGATTACTATTGTATTTACCATTTTCCCTGTTTGGTTCCATTTGTTCTCGTATTTTCAGTTGATGGGTCGTTCCTGGATAGACTTTTTAAAACTACTGCAACAATGGATCCTTTGGAGGTTTAATTCTCTCTGTTCCCACCCCCAAGTTGAATAATCTACTGACAAACCTGAACAGTGTCTTTATTAATTTCTTATTTTTGCTCTCATGTACTGTGCAGCGAGCTGCATTTCTTGAGAATGATAGAGAAATGGAAGTTGCTCACTCCGTAGCAGCGACTGCTGGCGAAACAGAGGTAAGTTATTATTAAGAGTTGCTACTTATGTGAACAATGACGTGGCATTCTAGTTTCCATGACAGTCTAAATAGGCTTTGGTTTTTCTGTGTCGCTTCTGTACCTTTAGAATGCTAGATTAATGGTCCTTGTTTAGTGTATTTAAGCCCATTCATGGAGTTTTGTTCATTATTGATCCCTAATACCTGGTCATAAGGCTATAAACATCATACACTATAATTCTAAATAGTTGTATCTCCTGATAATGTTTGTAATCTTTCAGAAATAAGGAATCCTAACTCTGGATGCTGGACTAATGAGTTTAGGGCAGAGGCATGCTGTCAAACTGTGTATATAACTTCTGTTACAAGCTTATGATAGTTATTAGAACAATGAGGATGTGACTTAGCCACATTTGTACTTGTAGCATGTAACACTCCACATTACATATTTTGGGCTTCACAACATTCTTAGATAGCTTCAAATACTCGAATTCAGCATTGTACTAATCAACTCAGACCTCTGTAATTATCATAACAGAGTTTATTCTTAAGCACTGTTCCTATCTTGTCCTAGTTTATAATACAGCCCTTTTCCTTGTGGACTCTTTCCTTCTTAAGAGATTTTCACATGTCAAGGCAACCTTCTTCAATTTGATTGTTAAAGGTTTTCACTTTGTGTTCCTTCGGTACATCCTTTAGATCAAAGACCTCCCGTATATTGTGCTTGCCAATCAATGAGTTCATCTGGATACACTTTCTCTTTAGACTCCAAAGTTTTAAGCAAATGTTGAAATCTTCAATTCATGATGTCTTTGAACATGAATTAATGCTAAGCTATGGTCATAGACAGGACTGAACCCATCATTGGATCCTTCATCTTCCAGTTCATGATTGTATATCATGTCTCAAAGAGTGGAGAAATGTTACATAAGTTGCTGCACTTGTTTTCTTAACTCATCCATATGAATGTTATAAAGATCCAGGTCATGGTTTGTCTGTTTGCCATCCAACCTACAACAACCACAAACCTCAATCTGTCATTAGCGTCTTAGTTCTGATATGAGACTGGTGCTGAACTAATGTTGGGAGGAAAAACAAGCAAACCAGCAAAAAAGTTATCTTGACAATCACAATTACAGCCCGAAGAAAGTTAACACAAACGAGCCAAAGATGTAATTTCTATGTAAGTGAAACAACTTGCCATAAATTTTGAAAGTCAAGCTTAAAGTAAATATTTTCTAAAATAGGGGAGCATATGCATGTAAAATGACCAAAATAACCCAAAAAGGTGAAATAATCTCAATCGTCATTCTCTTACATGACTGTTTAAGGCCATAACAGAATCTATGGCCAGTCAGAAATCATCAACTAATCCTTCTAGTGAAGTCGTTTGTCTCTCTGCTATTGATCATATCAATAGACCATTTGACCGTGCTATGCGTGGCATTTCTTATTGGCTTAAACTCCACCCAAGCCAGATGCTTGATGCATCTTAGTATTCGCTGGTGCCATATGGTATTTGCTTGGTGTGCAAGCTACTTGAAGAGTTGGTCGGACTAAAAGGATGATTGATGTGAATAATAGAGGATTGGGTTAACTTACTGCTCTAGAGGAGAGAACAATTAAATTATTGAAATGGGCTAACGTGCATAATAACTTTTTGGGTGGATCTTTCTTTCTGTTCCTCACTGTAACGAAGGGGGATGAGGTCTTTTTATGTCTTATGCTTCTCTTTTATCTTTTGATTTTTTAATTTTCTGCCACGGAAATTCATTGAATGAGTAAAACGGGAGCAGGAACTTGGGTGTGCCGCAATTTTAGACTTTGGGTGGGAACTGGAGGATTTAGTTTTCCCGTTTGGAAAACTGTCACGTTTGTATCTGGAATGTGCTGGATGAGGCATGCCAGATAGTAGGACAATTATTATGTGTGGGTTCTAAGGTCCAGATTGAAGCATAGACTAAGTCGTAAGTGGGAAATCAGGTATTGGTAGAGAAGTAGTTTGATTATCTTCTCATCTGCTGTGCATATAGTTTTTGTTCAGGTAGTTGCTTCTCTTGGCTAACCAAATTTTTTTTACAGGCTTCAGATAACGTGGACACTCATTTCATCTGCTTTGCATGTGTTGCTGGTACCTTTCTCAGACCAGTGTGTGTGTGTGTTCAGAATCAAGGGGGAAAAAAAATCTTTGTGCATTTAATTGAATGCTTTTGATTTTGGTTTTTTTAATTTTTGGATGCCTTTCTTTTGTCTAAGTCGTTCTTCTTTTTCTTTTTTTTTTTCTTTTTAAATGAACGATGTAGGGGAACTTTATGAGCTTGATGGAAGAAAGTCAGGACCCATATCCCATGGTCCATCCTCACCAAGCACTCTATTGCAAGTAAGTATTGTAACTGCCAAATCACTGTAATAATGCACTCTAAATCTTTATTTTGAACTATATTTTTAAGCCAAGAAAAGAAACAAGTTGAAAAAATGTTTCAGTTTGTAAGTGAAACTAAAAGTAAGCAAGTCATGGATTCAACTCCGTGCATATGTCTGGATTGTCATTACCGAAGTAGGAAAAAACAAAAGACACAAATTCAAAGAAACAGAAAGGCCTATATTTGTGGAGGTGGCATTATGGATTACCGGGTCTTCTTCTGGTTGGCTACAACTACAGGGAGTTGGCTCAAAAAAGCTGGCTGAACCCAAACATTGGGTTTGATTGGTGGTGTCTGAAAGTCTTTGCTGAAACTTCTAAGAACACTATCATTTCTCTCTCTCGCATGGGTATGCATGTGAGTAGAAATCTCACCGGACAAATTTTGCTAGCTGTGTGATCCTGGGCTCAAAACAGACGTTTCAACCTAGATATGGGGAAGGGTGCTTCTGCCTCCAATTTGAGTCAAACAATCATCCTGTAGTCCCACATCTTCATAACTTATGCCCATCGCCGTGCTAGGCATTGCATACATTTTAACTTTTGCATCTAAAACTATGTATATTGATCCATTACAGGACGCGGCTAAAGTCATTCAGGGTATCATCCAGAAGAATCCTGACTCACTCAACTTCAATGTTATCGCCATCTCGAAGAAAGCTGGGCAGGCGTCTTAAGTTTGACCATTCAAGCTCCTTCAACCTGCTCGAATGTTGTCGAAATTTTAACAATTTTTTGTCCTAGCAGTAGGCATCTTCAAACCGTTACTGCCCATTTCAGTCTTGTGTGCATTTGACGAGCATCTTGGCATATGTTCATGTTTTTGTCGCTATAGAGCTAACATGATCCAGTGGTCAGCTGTAGGCTTTCTACTTGGTAACAAGTCCTAAGCAGTGCAAATATTCAGAGATAGGCTAGCCAAAGCCTGTCTGATTAGTGCTTTCAGGCTGCCAACATGCTTCAACTTTATAATCTATCGTAATGCTGATGGTCCTGGATTGCTAGAGAATTTTTGTGATGATTGATGGGGAAGTTGGAAGATCACTCCAGTTTCCACTGCCCAGGAGATTTGGGAATGATTTGATCTCTTGCGATCCAATTCTATTTGCCTTACACTTGTTTGTGTAGAGAATCCACAGCTGTTTTTTTCAAGTGAGAAAGGAAAAAAAGGAAAGGAAAATCCAATTCATTTCGTTTACATTGAGTTAGAAAGGAAAAAAGTTGAAAAATGATAATTTGTTGTTATCATAAGTAATTATGCTAGAAAGAAGCACTTTATTTAATCGTACATGTATATTAATATATTTAAGGGGGCTGGCTTTAGATAGTTTTATATCAATAACTTGTAAGTCAACCACTCTCTATTGACTTAAATATTGATTTCTGTATGTATTTTTAATATATAATTAGAAATATTATTAAATATTTTGTTCCAGATTGATTTCAATGAAGATTTATATCATTTGTTTTACATAATTTATGTAAACTTGAGACGTGGTGCTCGCTCTAAAAATGGCATCACACACCTTCCTTGCGGGCATGGGCTTGATTGACGGCTGTGTAGTCACATCCTTTTTCCCAAAAACTGGTTATTGGGTAGTTCATTAGGCAGCTTTGGACATTGAAATGCCAAGCAAAAGAAAAAAAAAAAAAAAACCAATGCTACTTAAAATTGGACTTGTGGTTTATATTGTCAAAGCATTGATTTATTCTAATCATTATATGTACAAATATTTTTTTCTTTTATAAATCAATTAACAAGGGGAAAAATGAGCTTTTTTAGTGCAATGTTAGAATCCAAGTTTAGGAGGTAGTGTCTCTCAGGTACAAAAGATGGTGCTTATTCTTGTAACGAAACTTGTAACCAATACTGATTATAAGAAATTATGTTAAAATGAAGTGAGAAGTGTTTTACATTATCTAGATCCTACTTAAAAAAATATTTTTAAAATAAAATACATGTTCATTTATTGTAAGTCATCAATATAAAATCAAAATTTTACTTTTGAGTACAGCATTCCATTACTTATAAATTGTATTAACGGCAAACATGTTTTTTAAAAAATAAAAAATCAAAGGCTTATTGCGCTATCTACAATTTTGGAAGTCTTTGAGTTTGATACTTACATTATTATATATATGCCTAATGTCATAATACATGCTTATTTCTTTAAACTAACTTGTAAGAGAATAATACTTTTACATATAATAAGCACAATATACAATATATTAATAGTGTGAGAATATATTTTAGATTGTAATATGCTCCTTAGTTCCAAGTATGAAGAAACACTTTTCTCAAAAATGCAATTCATTAAGAAATAAGTATTTTACTTGAATTACAAGTTCATATTTTGTATTAGAATACTTATTTCTTTTATTAAAATAAGTTTGTAAAAGAGAGAAACACTTACATATAAGGAGCACAATATACCAATGTATTGATATTATAATACTTGTACACCAAATTTCAATGTTGCTTATGGAAAGCTAATCCTATATAGTCTTGAAACACATATGTATACACTTTAATTTACTTTTTTTTTTTTTGGGGTCTTAAATCATTAGGCATTTCAACTTCTATAGGTACCAAAGCCCCAAAGTGGCCTGAAGTCAAAGAAATCAACCAATCATGGGCCGGGCTTGGCATTACATGGCCTCATTATGCAGGTCCATTAAGGACTTCTGCCCACCCAAAATCTATATACAAAACCAAAAACTTTTTTCGTTTTGGCAGAAGCTAGAAACGAAAAAAGCAAAGAGTGAAATGGCTCCTCCGGACGTAATTCCTTACGCTAAGAGGTGGCTTCCTCTTGAAGCTAACCCCGATATTATGAACCAGGTATTTGTTTTCATCATATAATGTTTTTCGTACTTTTGCAATCTAAATCTCTAGTTTTTCTATTTGTTTCTTTGATTTTAAGCTCCATTTGCATGCGGGAAAATGATCGGAGAGAATGAGAAGATAGCGTATTGAACCAAGTGCGTTTGTCCATGAAAATGATAGGATATTGAAGTAATCTCGTGGTCTATGATACGAAATTTTAAGTTTCCTATATTCTCCTAGACGCTTCTGGTACAAGAGATGGAGTTAGGATTTTTCTGCAGAACTGGCATAAAGATCCTTACGGGGCTATTTGTAAGAGAAATTTGGGGAAGTTTCTGATTGGATTGTTTGGCACTGTGGGAATTTAGAAGCATTGAGGTCGAATAGAGCAAATTAGAAATAATAGAAATTGAAATGCGGAGTTTGATTCAGTTGAACCGGCAAGGTTACATTTCGGATGGTTTTACCTTTTCTTATTGAACGGATGATGTTGTTTCGATTTTCTCCTTTTTTTTCATTAAGTCATCATATAAAGGACTTACTACTCCTTCAGAGAACTGGGGTTTGATTTACTATTGCCGGAGTTTTCTTTTCTAATCCTTGACCGTGATACTTTGGTTTATGGTAGAACTCTGTCCCAAAAAATTATATTTTATTATTTAAATTTATGAAAAAAAAAATCAGTTAACAGGAAAAAAAAGACTACTTTCACAGTTTCTGGCAATATGATGGTTTTATCATATACAGGGATGCCACCTTCCAAATTACTACCTCAAATTCTATGGCTTTACTAGTTTATGATTTTGCATAAAGGTAATTGCCATGAAAAATATTGTTGTCCTTCTTGGAGAGGTGCATTTTAACGAGCTATGTGAAGGACATTTTAGGTTTTATTCTTTTGTTTTGTTGTTTTGCAGTTCCTCTGGGGCCTTGGCCTTCCGGAGGATGAAGCAGAATGCCTTGATGTTTACGGCTTGGATCCAGAGCTCCTTGAAATGGTTCCAAAGCCTGTACTTGCAGTGCTGTTTCTTTATCCTCTAACCTCCGAGGTACTTTTCTATTTAATTAGTTTCTTTCTAGTTTTTTCTAGCTGGTGGGTATTCATAGTCAATTACCATGAGATTATCCTTTTGCATGGTATTCATGATCAGATTGTACTTGTCTGCTTATTTGATGAATTTTTTTCTCCTCCTTAGAGTGAAGAAGAGAGAAAGCTGCAGGCAAGGGAAAATAAGGTGAGAGCTTGGCATTATGATCATATACTACGTATAAAAACACTATCATAGTTGAACATGAATTCCTTGGTTTCAAGATTCTCTATCTTTTTTAGGTGCTTTTGTGTAATCATGTTGTGACTGCATTATGATCATATACTAAGTATAAAAACACTATCATGGTTGAACATGAATTCCTTGGATTCATAGATTCGCTTTCTCTTTTAGGTGCTTTTGTGCAATTTTGTTGTGGCTGCAATCATGTACTAATGTAGAATACTTCCATTGTCAAACATGGATTTCTTGGTTTCTAGATTCTCTTTCTTTTATAGGTTATTTCATGCAATCGTATCTATGGCTTGTAAATAGTTGGCAGTTAGAGGCTTTTGGTTATGATGGATTATGACACTCTGTACCTGACTCCTATGTTCTTACTCTGTTTTCAAAACAATGGGACTGATGAGAGAATGTCATGATTCATCAAATGACAGTAACCAATGAGAAGATAGTGTTGTCAAATTCATGTTTCTAATACTTTGCATATAATCTTTTCATGCTTCTATTTTCAGTTATTTCCTGAATCTGGATTTTTCATGCCATTTTGGCTGCAGGAATATAACAGTAGCGTTTATTTTATGAAACAAACTGTGGGTAATGCATGTGGAACAATTGGACTTCTTCATGCTGTTGGGAATATCACCTCAGAGATCAAGCTTCGTAAGTTTGTTAAATTCTATTGGTACATGTGAGTATGGTAATAATTCTTTTCGTATCCTGAACAATTATGCATCAAAGGTATAACAGACCATGAATGGTGTAAAATGATGCAAATGCAAAGGACCAAAAGATTGTAATAAAATGCAACTGCGGTGGACAATGGGTGGTATAGAGTGATGCAGAATTTTAAAGAATGAACATGTCTTCTCTTTACTTTGTGTGAGTTATCCTGATTTGCCTGAGAAAATAACTGTAAAATCCTTTAGGGGGAAAAATGGTTTCTCCGAAGTAAAGGTTAGGCATGCAATATTTATGGTCACAGAGTTCACTCATGTCCTTGAACCAATAAAAAATGAATGTGGAAAACAAACAACATCATGAAAGTGCTTTGAGCTTCTTAATGATCCAAAATAAGGGGAAAAATTTTTGAAAAATTGTAGAGTGGTGGGTTGATTGTGGCTAGGTATGTGGCTTGGTTTAAAAGATATGCATAGTATCCAACTGCAGACTCTTGATTCTTGCTGGCCATGCACAATAATGCTTACTTTTTCTTTTCCTTTTTTTTCTTTTTTTCTTTTTTTGGGAGGAAGCTAGCTTCTGTTATGGCTAATAATTGTGAGAGAATTACTTTTATCTCTAATAGTTACTTTCTGTATTTATAAATAAAGATTACTATTGTATTTACCATTTTCCCTGTTTGGTTCCATTTGTTCTCGTATTTTCAGTTGATGGGTCGTTCCTGGATAGACTTTTTAAAACTACTGCAACAATGGATCCTTTGGAGGTTTAATTCTCTCTGTTCCCACCCCCAAGTTGGATAATCTACTGACAAACCTGAACAGTGTCTTTATTAATTTCTTATTTTTGCTCTCATGTACTGTGCAGCGAGCAGCATTTCTTGAGAATGATAGAGAAATGGAAGTTGCTCACTCCGTAGCAGCGACTGCTGGCGAAACAGAGGTAAGTTATTATTAAGAGTTGCTACTTATGTGAACAATGACGTGGCATTCTAGTTTCCATGACAGTCTAAATAGGCTTTGGTTGTTCTATGTGTCCCTTCTGTACCTTTAGAGTGCTAGATTAATGATCCTTGTTTAGTGTATTTAAGCCCATTCATGGATTTTTGTTCATTATTGATCCCTAATACCTGGTCATAAGGCTATAAACATCATACACTATAATTCTAAATAGTTGTATCTCCTGATAATGTTTGTAATCTTTCAGAAATAAGGAATCCTAACTCTGGATGCTGGACTAATGAGTTTAGGGCAGAGGCATGCTGTCAAACTGTGTATATAACTTCTGTTACAAGCTTATGATAGTTATTAGAACAATGAGGATGTGACTTAGCCACATTTGTACTTGTAGCATGTAACACTCCACATTACATATTTTGGGCTTCACAACATTCTTAGATAGCTTCAAATACTCGAATTCAGCATTGTACTAATCAACTCAGACCTCTGTAATTATCATAACAGAGTTTATTCTTAAGCTCTGTTCCTATCTTGTCCTAGTTTATAATACAGCCCTTTTCCTTGTGGACTCTTTCCTTCTTAAGAGATTTTCACATGTCAAGGCAACCTTCTTCAATTTGATGGTTAAAGGTTTTCACCTTGTGTTCCTTCGGTACATCCTTTAGATCAAAGACCTCCCGTATATTGTGCTTGCCAATCAATGAGTTCATCTGGATACACTTTCTCTTTAGACTCCAAAGTTTTAAGCAAATGTTGAAATCTTCAATTCATGATGTCTTTGAACATGAATTAATGCTAAGCTATGGTCATAGACAGGACTGAACCCATCATTGGATCCTTCATCTTCCAGTTCATGATTGTATATCATGTCTCAAAGAGTGGAGAAATGTTACATAAGTTGCTGCACTTGTCTTCTTAACTCATCCATATGAATGTTATAAAGATCCAGGTCATGGTTTGTCTGTTTGCCATCCAACCTACAACAACCACAAACCTCAATCTGTCATTAGCGTCTTAGTTCTGATATGAGACTGGTGCTGAGCTAATGTTGGGAGGAAAAACAAGCAAACCAGCAAAAAAGTTACCTTGAAAATCACAATTACAGCCCGAAGAAAGTTAACACAAACGAGCCAAAGATGTAATTTCTACGTAGGTGAAATAACTTGCCATATGTTTTGAAAGTCAAGCTTAAAGTAAATATTTTCTAAAATAGGGGAGCATATGCATGTAAAATGACCAAAATAACCCAAAACTATGAAATATCTCAACCGTTATTCTCTTACATGACTGTTTAAATGGCCATAACAGAATCTATGGCCACTCAGAAATCATCAACTAATCCTTCTAGTGAAGTCCTTTGTCTCTTTGCCATTGATCATTTCAATAGATCATTCGACCTTGCTATGTGTGGCATTCTTTATTGGCTTAAACTCCACCCACGCCAGATTGTTGATGCATCTCAATATTCACTGGTGCCATATGGGAATTGCTTGGTGCGCAAGCTACTTGTAGAGTTTGCTGGACTAAAAAGGGTGATTGATGTGAATAAGAGAGGATTGGCTTAACTTACTGCTGACAGGCCCTTAGAGGAGAGAACATTTAAATTATTGGAATGGGCTAACGTGCATAATAACTTTCTGGGTGGATCTTTCCTTCTCCTCCTCACTGTAACAAAGGGGGATGACGTCTTTTTATGTCTTATGCTTCTCTTTTATCTTTTGGTTTTATAATTTTCTGCCACAGCGATTCATTGAATGAGTTAGTAAAACGAGAGCAGGAACTTGGGTGTGGTGCGATTTTAGACTTTGGGTGGGAAATGGAGGATTTTGTTTTCCCGTTTGGAAAAATGTTACATTTGTATATGGTATGTGCTGGATGAGGCATGTCAGATAGTAGGGCAATAATTATGTGTGGGTTCTAAGGTCCAGATTGAAGCTTAGCCTGAGTTGTAAGTGGGAAATCAACTATTGGTAAAAAAGTAATCTGCTTACCTTCTCATCCGCTGTGTACATATAGTTTTTGTTCAGGTGGTTGCTTCTCTTGGCTAACCAAATTTTTTTAACAGGCTCCAGATCACTTGGACACTCATTTTATCTGCTTTGCAAGTGTTGCGGGTACCTTTCTCAGATGACTCTGTGTGTGTGTTCAGAATCAAGGGGGGGAAAAAATATTTGTGCATTTATTTGAATGCTTTTGATTTTGCTTTTTTATTTTTGGATGTCTTTCGTTTGTCTAAGTCTTTCTTCTTTTTCCTCTTTTTTCTTTTTTCTTTTAAATGAACGATGTAGGGGAACTTTATGAGCTTGATGGAAGATTGTCAGGACCCATATCCCATGGTCCATCCTCACCAAGCACTCTATTGCGGGTAAGTATTGTAACTGCCAAATCGCTGTAATTATGCTCTCTAAATCTTTATTTGAACTATATTTGGAAGCCAAGACAAGAAATAAGTTGAAGAAATGGATTCAACTCCGTGCATATGTCTGGATTGTCATTACCTAAGTAGGAAAATACAGAAGACATAAATTCAAAGAAATAGAAAGGCCTATATTTGTGGTGGCATTATGGATTACCGGGTCTTCTTCTGGTTGGTTACAACTACAGGGAGTTGGCTCAGAAAAGCTGGCTGAACCCAAACATTGGGTTTGATTGGTGGTGTCTGAAAGCCTTTGCTTAAACTTCTAAGAACATCATCATCACCATCATTTCTCTCTCTCGCATGGGTATGCATGTGAGTAGAAATCTCACCGGCCAAATTTTGCTAGCTGTGTAATGCTGGGCTCAAAACAGACGTTTCAACCTAGATACGGGGAAGGGGGCTTCGGCCTCCAATTTCAGTCAAACAATCATCCTGTGGTCCTCCATCTTCATAACTTATGCCCATCGCCGTGCTAGGCATTGTATACATTTTAACTTATGCATCTAAAACTATGTATATTGATCCATTACAGGACGCGGCCAAAGTCATTCAGGGTATCATCCAGAAGAATCCTGACTCACTCAACTTCAATGTTATTGCCATCTCGAAGAAAGCTGGGCATGCATCTTAAGTTTGACCATTCAAGCTCCTTCAACCTGTTCGAATGTTGTCGAAATTTTTACAATTTGTCGTCCTCACTGTGATCAGTAGGCATCTTCAAACCCTTACCGCCCATTTCAGTCTTTTGTGCGTGTGACGAGCATCTTCGCATATGTTCATGTTTTTGTCGCCATCGAGCTAACAACATGATCCAGTGATCAGCTGTAGGCGCTCTACTTGGTAACGAGTCCTAAGCAGTGCAAAAATTAACAGAGACATGCTAGCCAACGCCTGTCTGATTAGTGCTTTCAGGCTGCCAGCATGCTTCCACTTTATAATCTATCGTAATGCTGATGGTCCTGGATTGCTAGAGGATTTTTGTGATGATTGATGGGGAAGTTGGAAGATCACTCCAGTTTCCACTGCCCAGGGGATTTGGGAATGATTTGATCTCTTGCGATCCAATTCTATTTGCCTTATACTTGTTTGTGTAGAGAATCCACAGCTGTTTTTTTAATGTGAGAAAGGAAAAAAAAAAAAAAAGGAAAAAAAGGAAAGGAAAATCCAATTCATTTCGTTTACATGGATTTAGAAAGGAAAAAAGTTTAAAAAATGATAATTTATTATTATAATAAGTAATTATGCTAGAAAGAAGCACTTTATTCAATCGTACCTGTCTATTAATATCTTTAAGGGGGCTGGCTTTAGATAGTTTTGTAACAATAACTTTAATCAATAACCTTTAAGTCGACCACTCTCTATTGACTTAAATATTGATTTCTGCATGTATTTTTAATATATAATTAGAAATATTATTAAATATTTTGTTCTAGATTGATTTGGATGAAGATTTATATCATTATGTTTTACATAGTAAACTTGAGACGTGCTGCTCGCTCTAAAAATGGCATCACACGCCATCCTTGCGGGCATGGGCTTGATTGCCGGCTGTGTAGTCACATCCTTTTTTTCTAAAAACTGGTCATTGGGTAGTTCATTAGGCTGCTTTGGACATTGAAACGCCAAGCAAAAGAAAAAAAAAAAGCTTCTTAAATTCGGACGTGTGGTTTATATTGTCAAAGTATTGGTTTATTGTAATCATTATATGTAAAAATATTTTCTTTTCTTTTATAAATCAATTAGCAAGGGGAAAAATGAGCTTTTTTAGTATAACATTAGAATCCAAGTTTAGGAGGCAGTGTCTCTTAGGTACAAAAGATGATGCTTTATTCTTGTAACGAAACTTGTAACCAATATTTTGGAAAATAGTGTAAGTCATTAATATAAAATCAAAAGTATACTTTTGAGTGAAGCACTCTATTACTCATAAACTATATTATTGGTAATCTTGTTTTCCTATATTCAAGACAAGAAAGTGTGTTAAAATAAAACTGACTTTTCTTTAGAAAAAAAAATACACATGACATTACAAGTTCTTGATGGTATTTAAAGTTCTTGAAATTAATATTTTTTAACTTTTTGAGTGTATACGACCCGTGTATGCCACAACTTAGGAACTTACTTCGTTAATTCAGAGGAATTTCTTTTCTTTTCCAACTTAGGAACTTACATCGGGTTTCTTGGAAAATAATTGAACCAGTCTGTCCCAGGGAAGCTTCGAGGAAGCTTCCTCCAAGCATCTCATGTTATCGTGCTTTAAGCTGGTCCGCCCTCTCCATCTGACACTTGGAACCCTTGCAGCACTCGAATGCGTGGCTTGCTATGATTGGTTCCACGGTTGCTAGTTGGACCTCCCTGTTATGCCACCTAGCACCTCCTCGTACGAGGTTGTGGGGACACCCTTTTGTGCGTTGTCTTTGTCATCTTCATTGACATGTTACAGTCAGTCCCTCACCGGATTTTACAGTGAGTCATAGGAAAATATCTCTACTATCGAGCTAATTTCTATTAAAAATTAAACTTTTTTAATGTAAATTAAAGCCTAAGTAGAAGAAGTAACACATTTTCGTAAACAAGTTGATACGAAACTTACAACTTATGTTGAACACAAGAGGACATGTTAAAACTAGTATAATGCCTTCTACATGGTAGTTTAATTCGAGTTAATAAAATCCCAACTTAAATGATTGAATTCAAGACAATAATTCTGTCTTTATTCGCTAAAGTTATGATAATAATAACAATAATACTAGATCTTCATAAAAATTGTATCTATCTTTTAAAGATTTTAAGGTGATATATGAAACTTTTTAAGAGGACTGTGAAAACTACCGACTACCACCGAATCGTTTAGATCCAAGTGGAGATGTACCAAAGCCTGACAAAGTACAGCGGTCAATTCAATTTTCTTGCCCCACAAACAGAGAGTTTTGGAAAATCTTCAATGCGTCCCCCAAACAGTCAAAACCAAAACCCAAAACAGTTCCAACTCCAGGGCTCATCATCTATCATGGTGCTGCCTATGTTGGCTCTGGCCAAGCTCAACCTCCTCTCCCATTCCCAGAGCCTTAGCCCCTTGCTAACCAGCTTGGTCGTGCCTTTCTTGCTCAAACTGTCCCTCAATTCCAGATTCTTTCGTCGAACCTACATCGATGCCATTCATGGATCGAGGCTCTTCTTCTTCCAGCTGCGTCAGATAGCCTTTGGGGCTGAACCGGCTCTGGGCAACAACACCAGACTGGAACGAGCTCTCCGGCTGGTCTACCACAGGGTGAACCATGCACGACGGCCGGAAGCTCCTCAGGTGGTTGAGGATAGTTTCCATTCCCTCTCCATGTTCGCCCTCTGATGTGTCTCCAGGTTGGGTGAGGATTTCTGGAAACTCCAGTGCTATGTCATTGAATGAATGTTTCTTTTTATGATTTGGGTACAGAAGATCATCGATCGGTGATGCAGTGCAGTTCTGTTTGCCCGGAGATTCTGAACAATTTTCATTGTAATCCTTCCAATCTCCAGGAGAATTGTGCCTTTACTTTCCCAGATAAATAAAAGGAAACAGTAGCGTTCTATCGCTTTGTCTTGGTAGCTTTTAATAGTTGAATCCTTGTCCAGAATATATCTTCTGAAAAGTAGGCAAAGCAAGATGCTTTTGATTTTAATATTGGTGGTTGCAATCAGTAGCAAGAGAATAGATGCTAGTTTATCTTCTGGCTTTCTATTCTGCTGGGTTTGGTGGTCCTGTACTACGTTGGCGTTTCGAAAGCATATTAATTGCATGGATAAATATGAAAGCTATTATTCGTCTAAACTTTCATCCTTGTTTACCAGTTCAGTACCTTAAAATACTCGGTCCACTAATTTATAAACTGGTTTTCATTACTGATAAGATTAGAATGTGTATCTATTGGAAGAATAATCTTATATCTAAGGATTGTTATATGCTACAATTAGGTCAAAAATTGTAATTGTTAGTCAAGATGCTGCTAATAGTATCTTGTCCTAACAATGTACCAATTATCCACTTAGACCAACCCTACCTAGGCCCCCTCTACACTAAGCCCGTAAATGACCTTTCTTTGCAGCTCAACCTTAATAACGCAAAACCCCACACTAAGTGGTGAGTGAATATAAAGTACTATACTTAACTATGCACTAAACGTCGTAAGCTAAGAAATCAATTTCATTTAAGTACAAAGATATTGTTGATCCCATAAATTCAATATTATATTTAAAGGATATGATTTGTAGGTTGTACTTAAATATACATAATGTCTTTTAAATTCATGAGTTAACATTTGAATTAAATTGTATACCTATTTTAAATAGTATCCAAATTGCCTATATATTTACATGTTGTGTTTTTTATATATGGAGGTGTTCTCCCCTCTTGTAAGCTAATTTTTTTCAAATATATATTTTTTAACATAATATTAAAGTTAAAATTGGAAGTGAAGCACTCATTAGCAGTAGGAATATAAATATGTATTATATGTCATCAAAATATTAAATTCAAAGAAAGCTACGTGCCAAAGCCTGGCTTCATGATCTACTTCTTCTAAGATGAGGTGTTTTTCAGTGGAGGAAAGGGATTCGGACATTGGTGAAGCCCAAAGTTTGACAATCACCCGGAAGCCGCAGCCCAGAGGACGTCATGGCGGAGAGGTATTGCCGCCGCAGCATATAATACCGTTAAAGCTTCCCTGAACGTCACCAATCTGAATCTCCGAGATGACAACACGAATGCTATCGAAAGGGCACAAACTAATTAAAGAGGAGCATTCAGCAAATTAACAAGGCCGGAAGGCTCGGCGTTTAGCACGGCGTTTCCTACGTAAAAATGAATTATTTAGAGATTCGTTCTGGCTAGTACATTCGTTCTTAGTTTTAAGCTAATTTTAGAAGTCAATATCGAGGCTTTTCCTCTAAACTATCTCACAAATGGTTCCAACCCTCCCCATGTCCGCTGCTAAGACTAATTAGAAAAATCAATGTCACATCGGGGTAGCCTAAGCATCTCATCTGCTTGACTTAAACAATCATGGACAATTCGCCGCCTGCTTTTGTTTCCAAGTCCTTGGAATGTTGATACCTTTTGTTTGTCTCTTAGCTTTTTCTTTCAAGGATTATTGCCTTGATGTCCGAAAAGGAAGCACTTGGACTGAAGGTGAGATAGACATGGGGCCTCCATGGGATTGGAAATTGTTTTAAAATATTTATATAAGTGGTCAATATACTGGTATGTTGCCCTATGTTGCTAAGATATAGGCTTGTAAAATAGTTTCCATGTAATAAATGCCTCCTTCTTTTGAGTTAATTTTGTGAAATGATTGAACTTTGTAATATAATATCAAAGTCCAATCTTTTCTTAACATTCCTATATATACGAGTAAAAGTTTTACATAGTGAAAGTGGTATTGTATAGAAGGGGCATGCTAAAACTGTTATAGAATTTTAACATTTGGTAAAAATATGAGCTTGTAAAGTAGTTTATATGTTGTAAATGCCTCTTTCTTTTAAATCAGCTTTTGTGATAAAAACTATCCTTATAATATAGTACAAGAGCTTAAGCTTCAAGCAAGGAATCTGTCTACTTGTGGATTGAGTGGGTTTTGGTAAAAGGTATATATCCACATGCCGGTAAAGGAACATACCAAAATACATCCTTGTTTTGTATCTTATATGGAGATGCACAGGAAATCGTCAATTGAAGTCGCTGATTCCAACCACCATATCGGGCCCGACGACGTTATCATCTTAACCAGTAGAGGGCGGAAAGAATGGCTCTTCCTCGTTTACTTTCCGGGTCAAGGATTGCAAGCATATCCCAAAGTATAACCCAAAGCGACAGCACATTCATGCATCCCTTTGATTGAGCATGACAACGATGGCTCGCCAATGTTACCTGGCTTGCTCATATTAAACGTCTCTCGCAACCATTTTCAAGCGAGTTGGTCAGACTTGCAACACCAAATTTGTCTTGTCCCAGTTGCGTTTGCGTTTAACACTAGCCCACAATCAAAAAGAAGAAAATGATGTAATTCATAGTATAATCACGAACCAACAAAAACCGCAACCCCACGTCCCTTCACGATTGAGTACTGTTTAAGTAATTTTATTCAGAAGTTATTTAAGAGAATAAGATATTTCTTTTTTTAATAAAGATAATTTTTAAATAGACTTTAGGTAATATAAAATTCATGTTATCTTATTCTTTAACATGTACTCTTGAGTTGTAAAAACATTTTTCATCAAATTATTTATTTATAAGTAAAGAGAGTTAAGCTTGAATCTAGAATATGATATAATTTTTTTTTAACTAAAATTTTGAGTTTGACTTTGTACCTATTTTTAATATAATATTAAAATTCAAGTTAATCCAATACTGTTAAAGATAATTTTTTTTAACAAGGCTAAACGTAATAATCTATACCTCTATCAAAAATACATTGACTTGATTGGTATTAAATTGATTACTTTCATATGAAATGGTCAATCAGTATTAAAGTCCAATCATTTTTTAGAATTAGATCATTGTATTGTAGGAAAGTATTTCTCCAAATGTTTTCTTATTGTATGATCGTTGTATTATAAACAAGACCTACCTACATACCAGATTCTCATATAAAAGCAATGTACAGGACCTTTTTTTTGTTTTCCAATTCTCTTTAGCTTTCCAATTCGTCCTAACAAATACAACCTGTATTTAACAGGGTATTATTGAAATAAATAAAAAAGTTTCATCAATTTACGAGCTAGATTTTAGACCTACTTTTTATAAATACAAACCTATCATGTTTTATTTTTTAACAGACTACCCAAAGAAAGGGACAATTTACACAGCTTGATTCTCTAGTCGGCCCTCTCAACGGTAAAGCCAACAACAAGTCTTGGTGTTTTGGCCGTACGTATCATTCTCCATATACCTTTCAGCTCTGGGACATGGCACAGTGACAGACTGAAGATATTTCAGGGAATCAATCATGGATCGTCATTAAGATTAAATTATTGATAATATAAAATGATAACGAGATAACGAAAGCGAGGAGTTGAATAATTCACAATTATTTGATGAGAACTAGCCAGACATCGGCCCTAGTTGGCGGAGCTATCAGCCTGCAACCTCCTCGCTAGATGACGACTTGGTTCACAAGGTCTCTCAATATTTTAACCAGAGGCTGAGGTTTTGAGGCTTGCTTTCCCTCAGTTTTTTCGCAAACTAAAACTCCCGAAACTTTGTCAAAACCCAAGCTCCTGTCGATTTATACATAAAGCCTGTACCAGGCTGCCTTGTCAGAAACCGAACCCTTCTTCTCTCTCTCTCTCTCTCCGGCTCTCTGTCTGTCTCTTCTGTGTGTCTCTGTATGTAAAAGGGATAGGAAAAGAGACATTTGGTCTTATCCGCAGGCTCTTTATCTTCTGCTGGTGTAAGCGAAGGCAAGAAAGAGCAGGAATGGCAGAGGAGGAGTGTGGAAAGGTTGCTCGGCTGGTGGGATGCTGGCTGATGATGATGATGTTAGCGGCCTGCGGGACGGCCTGGGCGGAAGGCGAAGGACCGCAGCGAAACGCCTACGCGACGATGATGTACATGGGGACGCCGCGGGACTACGAGTTCTACGTGGCGATTCGGGTTTTGATGAGATCCCTCCGCCGGCTCAACGTCGACGCCGATCGCGTCGTCATTGCCTCCGACGACGTGCCTCCCCAGTGGGCCCGAGCTATGTAAGTCGCTCCCAAATCTATCACACGTGTTTTGAATTTTTTTAATCTTTCCCCGTTACACCTGTTTGCTTCTTTGGGGTTTGGCGGCATAAACAGCGTTAAGCAATTAGGATCGCGTGCTGCGAGAGCACACGAGACTAGTGAAACTAACCAATTGTCAATGTATCATTCAAATAACTTGACTTTTGATTTTCTTTCTCTCTTGAAAATAAATTACAAGAACCACAAATCTTAAAATTTTGACTATTTTAGTCAATTCTTTTTAATCACTGAAAAAAATGGTTGAACTAGCATCAAAACATCATTACAAAAAAAAAATCATTATCTACTTCAAATTTTGTTTCTTTCTAAAATTATATCATTTACTTAAATAGTTAGATCATTCATAAAATCCTTTTTGTTTTAATTTATCAATAATAGAGTTGACAAAATTTAAGAAATTTATTGAGAGAGAAGAATATGAGATTCTTAATTATCATTGAACTGTCAAACTTAGGTCATAAAACCCTTTTGATAATAGTATTTATGAAGTTGTTCTAGTTAATATACAAAACTTTATATACAATTGGTGATTAATCATATAAATCTAATAAAATATTTTTTATTTTATTTTATAAAAAATAGAGTTAAAAAAATTAAAAGATTTATTAAGAAAGAAGAGTCTTAGATTCTGAATTATCATTAAACTAGTAGACTTAGGTCATAAAACTCTTTTAGTGATAGTAGAGTGATAGCATTTTAGCTATATTTATGAAGTTGTTGCAGTTGTTGATATACAAAACTTTGCATATAGTTGATGATCAATCATAAGAATCTAATGAATTCATTTATTTAAGATTAATTTCCTTGTAATGCGCCGAGATGGGAACGTGCTTAGTCGACTGGTCACAATCTGATTGGACGGATGCGAAGAAACGAAATCAGACAGAACCGTTAGTCAACCGACGAAACACCAACTTAAAGGAGTCCCGCCGGGGAAGAAATCATTGCTGTCCAATTATCAGAAAGGGATATCCCTCGCTGGCCGGTGGCATTATCCCAGCAACATCCCTTTTTTAAGCCTCTAATTCCCAATCGTGCTATTCCATCAGTGCTCCCTCTCCCTCACACTCCCCCCCAGTCGCCAAAGGCTGTTTCTGTAATTTCATGACAACGTGGCATCTTATCAACGGGAAACTGATGAGGACGGAGCGTTAATCGCCAACTTGGCAAGAGAGGGTCGGAGAAACTACGTTGGATCGGCGTCCGGTGTTTGATGCTCCAGTTACACCCATATGCACCCCCTCCGTAGATCCTTGGATAGGATTACTTAAATCATACGTTGAAAACGTCATAGATTTAAATAGATCTCAACTCAAAAATTAATCTAAAAATTGGAGGATAGTTCTTGTTTTTAAAGGATGTTGTTGTAAGGTGTGAGTTTGGCTTTGAGCCAAGATAGGAAGGCGCCATTTGAAGCACTTGGTGGTGATGTCATATAGGTGTATGTACTCATCGCTTTAGTGGGAAATTTCTAAGATAAGCCATCAATCGAGACTACAGCCATTGACAAGTGAGCGAAGGAGACTTGGTCGGAGGACGAAAAAGATGACCCTGGGCCATCGCTGGAGCAAGGGCAATTTGGTCAATGGCGTTCCAAACCAGTCAACACCGTCCACTAATACACGGATTCTGCTTTTCTCAAGTGGTAGAGTTTTGTTTATTTATATGTAGTTAGGCATCGAGAAACGCTTCCGTACATCGTTCTTATATTTCCGTCCGTTCGTAGCCGTGTGTACCTAACCGTCGCTTTAAGATCGCCGGTTAAGATCTCGAGGTTGCTAACCACGGGGTGCCGGAGATTAGGAAATTAGATAGGTAAAAGGATTCGGAGCCTGTCTGCGAGTTGCTTGCTCGTAGTGAAATCTTGAGCGGAAGCGCGAGCGACCGAGCGGGAGGTTACTGCTCATTGGTACGTTTGGGATTCCTGCGGTATTCGAATGGCTCCGAACGGGAGGCCAAGGGTGGTTTTGTTTCTGAGGATCCTGTTGCTTCTGTTTGCGGTGCGGAGGACGACGGAAGCGGCGGCGGCGTCAGCGCACAAGAATGCGTACGCGACGATGATGTACATGGGGACGCCGAGAGACTACGAGTTCTACGTGGCCACGCGTGTCATGATCAGATCGCTCGCCCGGCTCAACGTCGAAGCCGATCTGGTGGTCATTGCCGCCATGGACGTTCCCCTTCGCTGGGTCCGAGCTCTGTAAGTCTCTCCAATAACTGCCTGCCCTTTCCTATTTCCACAAATATTTCCTTTTTCTTGTTTCTTGTTTCTTCTTCCTCTTTCTCGTTGGCGCTAAGTGCGCCGTGGACCCTTGTTTCGTTCGGGTTTTCCGGATGATGATTTTTCGCCCGGCCCCACACCGTTAGCGATCAACCGTGTAATGGAAAACGTGGAATATAGGTACACCTAACCAAACCATGGTCTTCACCGGTCTTGCATCGCGCTTGTTACTCGAACCATTATCCTTTCACGGGTTCAACTTTCTGTGGTCCGCCCAGTCCTCGAGATTCGAGTCGTCGTCTTGCAGGGTGAACCCAACACATGAAACGTGAATTTCAATGGACCTTGTTGTCCGACACAGCAACTTGCATAGATAGGCATGCGAACCACATGGAACACTGATTACGCTTTATCTTTTCCTTCCATACCTTCTGTTGTCCGGCTTTCTAAAATTTCATGGTTTTGTCAACAAGTGTTTTTGATGATAGACTGGATCAATCTCCGTCCCTCTTGGGGCCGGACAAATTCCTAGAAATAGCATGGACTTTGACGCTGTGACGGTTGAAAAATGGTAACGAGTCAAGAGAAAGGCAGCTGGCCTAACTTTCGGCTGCGTGGTTGCTGTCAAGAGTCCACCGGAAGAATCGGAAATTGCTTCTTGACTGTTGAAAATTGAAGAGGACTGTTGAATAGATTTAAGGGAAAGGGAAGATGATAGAAGAGTCAATTTTTTCGGTGTTAAAGGAAAAATTAAGAACTCGATTAGAGTGATGGCTAATTTGGGGGTCTCGAGGCACTGATTGTCTCATCTGATTGTGGTTTATATAGATAATTTGGTGTTTAGTTTCTGGAAGATTTGTTAAGAGTAGAGACACACCTTCTTCTCCCCCGTCGTTTTCAGGACGCACTACAGTGATCATGAACCACCGACAAGACCAGGACCATTAACAATGTTCTTAGTCGACCATTCAATCGGGACTGCGTGATAACGATGGCTGGCAAGATGCCAATGGCTGTCTTTAAAATAATTTTGACTGTCATTACTTGTTTGTTCGGTCGAATCTTCATTAACGCTCATCTCCCATCAGCTGATCTTTACTAGTCTTTTACAGTCTCTTTCTCCTATTAACCACCTCCATTGTTCTCATTCGTTTTCGCAATATATTATGGATCCCTATCCCTTGCTGTTTCTGCTCCGACAAACAGATGACAGCTGATGAAAATAGTCAGCTAGGACAGTGATTTACAACGCTCTTAATATGTTAATAATCATTCATGCAAATCGAGGTTGTTGGTTGTTTGAGTTAAACAAAGAATTCTTAAACACTGCACAAACGCAGTATTCCATAATACATATTGTTAGGAACAACCCCCCCGCCCCCCCCACCCTCTCCTTTTTCTGTTTTTTTTTTTTGGTGGTCTCTGTTCTGTTCTATTAAAGGCTATTGAAGATGAAGTGAACGTTTTGTTTCTGTGGTCTAGGGAACAGGAAGATGGGGCAAAGGTGGTGAGGGTGGAAAATTTGAATAATCCTTACAAAGATCAGCCAAATTTCGACAGGAGGTTCAAATTGACATTGAATAAACTCTATGCGTGGAGCCTGGTGGATTACGACCGGGTTGTCATGCTTGATGCCGATAATCTCTTCCTGCAGAAAACAGATGAGTTATTCCAATGTGGACAGTTTTGTGCTGTCTTTATCAATCCCTGCATCTTCCACACTGGTCTCTTCGTCTTGCAGGTATATCCTAGCTCTCACTTTGAACTTGCTTCTTAATGGAACTCTTTTTTCTTTCCAAGAAAAACATTATTTGAGATCATCGTGGTTTTGGTATGTAGTGTTATGAATCCGGTAAAAAATTAGTTTTTCAACTGAGCTTTTTTTGGCCTGGAACCTTACAGTTTGATTCTTTAGTCAATGTAAAAGTATCTAAAGAGAAGATAATTTGAATGGTTTTAATGCGTCGTGTTATGACTGGTGCTACAGCCATCAAAGAAGGTGTTCGATGACATGGTTCATGAGTTGAAAGTAGGACGTAAAAATCCAGATGGTGCAGACCAGGGTTTTATTGGCAGCTGCTACCCAGATTTGCTCGATCAACCACTGTTTCATCCACCCGCTAATGGCACCAAGCTTGATGGAAACTACAGACTTCCACTAGGCTATCAAATGGATGCTACTTACTACTGTATGTAATTGGAGAAGAAATTTTCTTTATTCGTCATTCTTTAGACTCCAATTACAAGATCTTCAAATCATACAGCAGCTTTTAATGATTGATCTTTGTTGGCTACAGATCTTAGACTCCGCTGGAGCGTGCCCTGCGGACCCAACAGTGTGATTACATTCCCTGGTGCACCATGGTTGAAGCCGTGGTACTGGTGGGCGTGGCCTGTCCTGCCTTTGGGTATTCAATGGCATGAACGCCGTCTTCAAACTCTTGGGTAAGATCAAATGCGTTCTTAGATTCCATTCTCTCTCTTTATCACTTCATTTTGGTTAACCAAGGGATTTGAAGCTCTTAACTAAAGAAGAAACAGAGGAAATTAAAAGCTTCCTCGTTTCACACAAGCTTATCCCAAAAGAGTAATCGTAACTCTTGACATTTTGTATGCAGGTACGGTGCTGAGATGCCGGCGGTGGTTATCCAGGCGATAATTTATCTTGGTATAGTAACAATGACTCGTCTAGCTCGGCCCAACTTCTCCAAACTATGCTACCGTCGATCGGAGAAGAACGTTTCCTGGATTCAAATCGGCCTGAAAGTACTGGCAATCTGGTCGATTCTTGCCGCCTATGTAGTTCCCTTCTTCATCATTCCTCACACGGTTCACCCAGTCCTAGGCTGGGGCCTGTATCTGTTCGGTTCCTTAGCACTTTGCTCCATAGCCGTTAACGCATTTTTGCTACCAATGTTACCGCTCCTGGTGCCATGGCTTGCGATCTTCGGGTCCCTTCTGGTGATGGCATATCCCTGGTACCCACATGGAATTATAAGAGCTCTGTCGATATTTGGGTATGCGTTTTGCGCCTCACCGTTCGTGTGGGCGGCCATGGTGAAGGTCATGGCAGGTCTTCAAGTCTCCCTAGAACGGAAGCTTCCTTCCCAAAACTGGGTAAGTCTTCGCCATTTCCAGAGTTTAACGAGTTATATTGAGTAGGAAATGGACACAGATGTTTGGGGAACATGAACAGAGGTTGAAGATGCTTGTGGATATAAATGGGACGGATTCTTTGGCTTCCTTGGTTTCCTCGTGCACAGGAATCATGTCATGAAGTTCACAAGAGACCAAACCCTCCCGAGGGTGCATTGGCAAAGAAATTTATACATGATTGTTGTAATTGAATTGGTCGCATTGAATGGGCTCTTAGCTCTTATGAATTTATCGATATTGTTTTCCTCTTAGTTTTTTTTTTTTTTTTCAGTTAGGTAATAGGAGATTCAGGGGTCTTGAACTTTCATCATTCATATGGGAATTTTTCAATAACACCAATTAAGTTACTAAACAAGATGATAAGTCCAATGTGTCTTGTCTTAATTGAATTAAGCGGGCCTGCTTGAGGTGCCAATTTGGGTGGAATCCAGAACAATTCGCAGTCCAACTTATTTCATCCACTCATGGTGGGCACTGGGTAGCCCACCGGTCTCCCTCACCAATCCAATCAATCTCTTTTATATGCACGATTGTATCTTTGATTCCTCTTAACTTTCAAGTCAAAATTAGGTCCAATCGAAGAAGATTGTAGCACAAATTAGCTATCTTTAATTCTTCTCAATTTTCATGTGAAAAATATACCCTTATGTGGGTGAGTTGTTTCAATTGGAAGTAAGCGCTATTGGGATCTTTTGATCCAAATTTGATAACGGGTGGGTGCATCTGTGAGTTTATAACAAGTAAAAATAAAAAAATAAAGGATATACCCTTATCCTCAATCTGTACAAATGATTGTATGACAACTATTAAAAGTACTAAACTTGACTGTATCACCAAATACTTTCATTCTCTCTAAAATGCTTCGTTCACTTAACCACTTGTCTATTTTCCAACTATTGGCCTATAGATCAATGTATCATAACATAGATTATGAGGATTGTTAAAAGCAATGTAAAATTATATTTTATTACTTTTCACACATTCCCTCACCTACGAGTGAAAATGTCTTCAACCGGGATATTTGACCATGAGCAAGTAAGTGTTGCATTTGAACTTGGATTTTGATACGAAATTTAAAAATCTACTCTTATCTAAAAAATTTCTAACTATACTTAAATAATGTAAAATTTACTAGTATTAACAGCATCCATGACGGCACGACGGAGGCAGGCCTTAATTTGACTGCACATTCTGCAACCATAGTTGACAGGGTCTGAAAAAAAAAAACCACCAAAGATAGAAAGGCTTTTGTCAATGTGATCTCTGCAATCATCGCAGTGCACCTAGTGCTGTATTTGGAGGCATGTTCGTCACAAAACGCAATCTGTGTACGAGTTTTTTGGTACTTCTTTGTCTCATGCTCAAATGGAGGAAGGGGTTAAGGTTCCAACGTTCGTAAAGCTAGATACTTATTTTAATGGAAGTGGCCCCAGGGTAACAGGAAAAGTGTAGAAGAACCCCAGTACAAAACACTATTCAGCCATGCCTGGACCATCATTGTCGTGCTCGCCACCACCACCGGATGTTGGACAAAGGTGACCGTTTGAGCTCCCGTGGATCAGAACAAAGAAGATCTAAGATCCACCATTAATCTCATTACTATATTTGACTCTAGATATCCTGCCATCACTTCATTCTTCAGTATGTTAAAAATAGTAAACTGAGTTATAAAAAATTTTCAAAATAAAAATATGCCTCATCTTCTTTCAAATTCGTTTCAGATAAGGAACTAAGTTTTCTTTGCAGTGTTAAGTTTCCATTTTTAAGTTTATTTAGTTCTTGTCGTGCATATAACTCAGTTGGCAGCTAGGTTCCACCGAAACCCTTCGACATAATTTTTTCTTTTTCTTTATTTTCTTTTTTTAACTTTTTCCTGGCATTGAAAGGAAAAATGCTCGCATGATTGATGCAGATTGTTGTCCTAGGACTGAGCTAGGTGCTTATTCCATAGAAAAAAAAAAAAGAAAAAAGAAAAAAGAAAACAGAAAAGAAGAAGAAGGCAAACACCTCTGCATACTGCTTTCTTTTGCCTACATCATTCTATGGAACGCAAGGAATTTAATATAATTAAATTGCTGTAAAACCATGACTCTTGGGCAGCATTCATAGAACGTGATAAGGTCGGAGAAATATACTACACCAGGAGGTTCTCACGGGATGGCAGAAGCCGAAAACATGATGACCCACAAAGAGACTTGCATGCAATTCCAGCCAAAAATACCAAAAAGCCTACCCTATGAGCCAAAAAATGACCGTTAGAAAGACCAGAATTATTGTCGGAAAGATACACAGAAACATCAGATGCTCAGATTATAAATGTCTCTCTTTGTACTCACACCATATATTCCTCAAGTCTCTGAACAAAGCAAACCCAAGATAGATATCATCTCTCCCATCATTCTATTCTCTGAGCATTTTAATGCTATTCAAATGGGTTCTCACAGTTTCTTCCTCATCTCTTTCTTCTTGGCTTTCGGTTTACTGTTATGTCAGAAGCCCGTACTAGTTACCAGCTTTCATGGCCGAAGCCTCCTCAAGTTGAGCAACAGCACAGCTTCCACCAACTACCATAAGCACCACCACAAATGGGTCGGACCCGTCGGCCACCGCGCGATCACTGTCGACATCAACGGATGCGGCGACTTCCGATCTGTACAAGCGGCCGTAGATTCTGTTCCCGTAAACAATACAGAGAACACTCTCATTCGAATAAGCCCCGGCTATTACATGTAGTATTACCAAAACCATTTAATGTGCTTTCAAATCATTAACCAAACGCAAGAATACTGATGTTGTGGGCTATAAATTGTGACGTTAGTGAATTGCGTGGTTTGCTGCAGAGAGAAGGTGACGGTGCCCGGGACAAAGCCGTACATCACGTTTCGAGGCGCGGGGAGGGATGTGACGGTGATTGAATGGCATGACCGGGCCGGCGACCGTGGCCCCAACGGCCAACAGCTGCGTACTTACAGAACGGCTTCTGTTACTGTTTTTGCCAACTATTTCTCAGCCAGAAACATCAGCTTCAAGGTACAGCACTGTTGGAGATGTTTCAAATCAACTGCAATATCTTCTCGCTGTGACGTTTTATATTCCCCACGTTCATAACAATACGGGTGTATAGAAGCTACATGAATTGAGCTGAATTTTCGTATAATGGACTGATCTTTTTGCAGAATACAACTCCTGCACCAATGCCGGGAATGCAGGGATGGCAAGCGGCGGCGTTCCGCATTTCAGGAGATAAGGCGTACTTCTCCGGCTGTGGGTTCTACGGCGCACAAGACACTCTTCTGGATGATGCAGGACGGCACTATTTCAAGGAGTGTTACATTGAGGGGTCCATAGACTTCATCTTCGGGAATGGCCGATCCATGTACAAGGTAAGCAAGCTTGCTTAGATTACGATCAGCCATACACTGCAACTCTTAGAACAGAGTCTACTACGTACTTGGTGAAAGAGAAAAGTCTAATATCTTGTAAAGGAGATAGGCATTATTTCAGATAGAATATGAGAAAAGGCTGTCAGCTAACCCTTTCTGCAGTCTGTGGTGCCTCAAAGGATGAAAACTTTTCCTGACAAAAAGTTTTTCTTTTTATCTCCTCTTTATTCACACTATTCTCTCACTTTTTCTTTTTTTTTTTTAATCAGGGAAGCATGCATTATTTAATATTTTAAAAATGGAAAGTGTACCTGAACTAAGCGTGATGGCTCCTAGATTTGATTAATGTTTTAATTTGATGGCCACATCTCATGACGATAGCCATAAGAAGCTCTAACAGTTTACAGTGCTAGAAGCATGTTGAGATGTGGCCATCAAAGCACTGTTAACATGCTTTAATTTATTTAAAGTACCCACATCTTTTCTAAACAAATTTTTCAAACAGACTTAGACAATACACCTTTATGTGTAAAAACATGAAAAATGCTTCCCATTACATGCATGAAATAGATAAATAAGCATGCAAATGAGAGTGTTAGAATTAGATTTTGAGTTGAAATTTGAATGAAAAATATATGGGGTTTGAGCCTGCTTAGATTACGATCAGCCATACACAGCACCTTTGAGATATTTACTTTCAGAATCCTATTTTTTAAACCCTAGAAAATAAGATTCTCAAAGTAAAACTTTTAATCTTTGACTTGGCTTTTGGTCCGGCAAGGTTCGGTTCTACTATAACCGATGGTTTATTGACACAGGACTGTGAGCTGCACTCCATAGCCACCGGATTCGGTTCCATTGCCGCCCAATACAGGAACAAGCCGGAAGAGAAGAGCGGGTTCGCATTTGTTCGTTGCAGGGTCACGGGTTCAGGACCACTCTACGTGGGGCGAGCCATGGGTCAGTACGCCAGGATCGTCTACTCTTTCACGTATTTCGACGATCTGATTGCACAGGGTGGCTGGGACCCTACCGCCGACAAGAACAAGTGAGTCCGACACATCTTGAAACCATTTCGCAGACATCATTTCTAGTGACCTTATTTGCTCGTCTTGGGAAAATACCCACCTCCTTGTTTTGCCTTTTTGACAAAACTCATCGCCAAGGCCCGTTTTGTTTTGAGCTGCGAGTCGTTTTGAGAGCCAAAAGGGCTATGTTTATGATCAAAAAGAGAAGGGCAGTGATGATTGAGAACCAAAAAGGCAAGATTTAAGGACTTGGGAGAACAAAAAGTGAAGGGTGGTCCTCCAGTATTATAGATGTCATAATAGCACGAACTTTAGTCAACAAAACATGTCGGTTGAATATTCCCTTCATTTTTTTTTTAAATCGAGAAAATATTTCATGAATGACAAACTTTCTTACTCAAAATTTACAATTTTTTGTATTTTTTGTTATAAAGTATAGAGGATTCGAGAGTATATGGTGTCAAATCTTAAACAACCAATAATCAGCTACTGAACTACAAGTTAAACATATTAAAAGATTTACTTTCTCCTTTAAAACCAATTGTAAAAAGTAAATTAACATAATAAGCCAAAACAGTGATCGTTTGGCTTTTCAACCGAAAACACATAAAAACACAGGAAAATGGTTTTGCCAGGGCGGCAGGGGTTTGTGTGAAATATCCAAATGTTATTACATTAATACTGGATTTGTCACCTGCAGGACTGTGCTTTTGGGAGTTTACAAGTGCTGGGGTCCGGGAGCCGAGGCACTCAAAAGAACATCATGGGCCCCAGAGCTCGATTTCAACACGGCCCATCCATTTCTTGTTAAGAGCTTCGTCAATGGCAGGCATTGGATCACACCCTCCGACAGTTAGCACACACCAAAGCAATTCTTTTATTCTTTTTCTCTTTTTAACTTGAAAATCTATTTCATTCATTCCTTTCGACTAATGGTGTCCATTTCATTTGTTCTTTTTTTCTTCAAATTTTGCAAGTTTCTGTAACTGTAACACAGTCAACAGTCAAATTTTTGAGGTTTTTTCCCACTTGTGGCTTCTGATTTGTGGGGGTCTTCCTGTTCAAAACAGTTCATTAAAAGCACAAAATGAATGGTTTTCCATTGTGCTAAATCATCAGCAGTTTAGCCATGGTGACTACACACCAACAGTTTTTTCCTTCCAACTTGAGTGAGAGGAAGTTGAGTCACTGGCATTAGAAGTATACAACAAACAGAACTACAGCAGCAATAAAATACACGCACTGCTTTTCCAAAGAAACAGCAAGCAAATATACTTTTTCTAGCAAATCCCTATAAAATCAGTATTTTGGGCCCAGGTACACCTTGAGTAATGTACAAGCTTGACATGATGCAATGCTGAAGCTCTAAATTCAGCACCTCATCATCTAATTTTTGGGGCATATAACTGTAATCTGAGTGAAACCAACTTATTCGTCACAAATTTCAGAAAAATAACAATATTCAATTGTGAAGTATCAGCTAGACCGACATGTCACAAAATGGGAGGCATTGGCTTACATCACGGAACAATTTGACTGAGAATCCATATCCGGAGATCTGCAAAACAGAGATGCTTTTTTTATTGATCTGTCGAGATACAGTATCTATGACAACCATGGAAAATAGAGTCTCTACTTTAAGCAAGTTACATTTGGAGATGATCAAATTAATATCCTAAGACCACTAATCAATGTAGAACTATATCTAGAAATCAATTGGAAAAAGTTGAATGAACAACACAACAGCTCTCTCTATTATCTAGTCTGGGGGAAGAATTTGAAGACAAACTCCCCAAATAAAACTAATCATTACACATGCCCCTGCAGTAGAGCAATTATCTTTAACAATTTCCTGTTTGTTTTATACTAAAAAAATAACCAAAATGAAAATTAATGCTCAACAAGACATCCACCAGACAGAGCTCTTGGGATGTCATTCTATTCCATTCTATTCTGTTTTTGGCTTCTGCAAAAAGAAACAGTAGAAGCAACATTTCTACATTTAGTAAAGTAGAAAACTTACATCTGTCCAAGACTAGCTAGATCAAAATCCGGAGCAAGCTCTTGAACAATATCGTTTGGTGGTTGGCCACATTCCTGCATTTTCTGCATAAGCTCAACAATCTTGTTGAAGTTACTAGGTTCACGTTCATAAACTTCATTAAGTTTGTTTATGAGTTCATATTGATTGGAATAACGTTCATATTCTTCTGTGCTTAAGCTGGCTTTGTGGTCTTCCAGCCACTTTGGATATCTTTCTCCTATCTCCTTCATTGGCTCATGAAGAATTTCCTTTGATAAGAGCTGTTGCATCATGGTCTCCACCACAGATTCCATGTCCTGGACAAAACCAAGGGCGAAATGATCAAGAAACTTTAAAATTAGGGCTAATTACCAAAATGTGAAAAATACCGAAGATTAATAATACGGTAAATAACACATTGCTATTACATGTGAGCAAAGCTCAGAGTCCTATGACACCTGCAGAATGCAATAAGTATAAAAAGAAAAGCATTGTGCTGATCCCCAATTAAACTTTCTGGCCTGATTTCTTTTCAGCCCAGAGTCATATCGTCTGACCAGAACGCTGCAGCCAATCCAGTAAAATTATTCTTCTACTTCTGGTGCAACCTAATTCCCAACTCAGCTAACTCTATTTCTTCAAACAATTTTCAGATAACATCTGTATTTGTTCATCTCCCAAAGTTCAGAGATTGGCAATTTCCCACACCCTAGTATATATCGCTAAACTTTCTTCACTGCAGTTAAAATATTGCAAACTCTAGCTCTCTAAGACATCTTTAACCACATCATGAAGACAAAATGGTTCTCTTAGGGATATGCCACCTAGTATTTCCCTGCCAAGAAATACACAACAATCACATATTCACAAAATTGAGCAGAAGGCATCAAAGGCTAAAGTAGAAACCCAACTTTACTGTAACAATTTTTTTAAAAAAATTAATATTAATCCCCCCCCCCAAAAAAAAATCAACGAAAATAATTGGCAAAATTTTCACCTTGAAAGGTAAGAAATAGTTAAGAAACGTTAAGGATATAGTCCTACTTGGCTGAAACAAATAAAAAAATGAACATATATAGCCCTACTTGAGTCAAACATACAAGAAGATGAGTAGATATTTTCCTACTTGAGCCAAACAAACAGGAAGATGAACAGATATAGTCCTACTTGAGACATACAAACAGGAATATGAACAGATATAGTCCCACTTGAGACATACAAACAGGAAGATGAACAGATATAGTCCTACTTGAGACATACAAACAGGAATATGAACAGATATAGTCCCACTTGAGACATACAAACAGGAAGATGAACAGATATAGTCCTACTTGACCCAAACAAATGAGGAGTTGCATAGAGTTGATTAACAGAAAATTGGAAGGATAAGGAGAAAGCTGAATAAGCTGCTAGGTTCACAAAGATTTCAAAGATCTTGAAGTTAACGTTTTATGTGCTCTTTGGTCTCTTAATAGTTCCTGACTGGAAAGTAGTGTTAAGGACCTTGACCCAGTGTTCCATCAAAAGAGATTAACTTTCATCTCGCAGAAAGGGAGTCAAGACTTGGATTGTTCCTAGAAAGAGGCTTGAGTTTAGCTTTGTGCTTGAAATAATAATCTAGGCATTTCACTGAGCGTTCCCACAACAAAACATAAAAAGTCAAAATGTGTAAGAGGGGATAGAACTTCATCCAAAATCAGAAACGATGACATGGTTAAATTGAACCAAGGAATCCTAAGGAAAACATTTGTCGACCAGTCTAACAAAATTAGTGTTTAGGCAGCGAGAGAATTATATAGTCACTATGAATCAGAACAACAATAATGGATGAAGCAACCCCAGTTCAAAGCTATCACAACAGGTTATGGAGTTGGTTTGTCATGAAATAATGATTAGAAAGTCAGGTAACTAACTACCGAAAGCAATAGTTCACAAGTTTAGTTCTCAAACAGTAACGTTCAAGAAGATACTTCTTTGAGGAAAGCATAAATAACAAACAACTTGGAGATCCAAACACGATAATAGGTATGGCTGCACTTGCGAAACATCTAATTTTAGGTTTTAGATGAGATAATGGGGCTTTCAGGTAGAAGAACATACTCAAATACGAGATCATTAGTCAAAATCATTATATTTCTAACTACTCGTGTTTTGCTGGGAAATTCTTCAAACAGGCAACTGCATCATGAGCAGGATTAAATGAAATTTTACACTTATGAACTACCATAATCATATAAGCATCAAGTTCCAATTCATCCCATGACGCGCACATTGATATACATGAAAAAGTCAGAGAGAAGCTGACTAATTTATAAGAGACAGAGAGAGATAGCGCAGAGATGGATTATCTTAAATATTCAAGTATGCCATGATCTAGCTCCTCAACTACATTGGTTTAGTCATCCTCATAGGATCTTCTTGCAACATAATGACAATGATAAAGCTTTGTGAAACCCTGAAAATCTCTCAATCTCATTTTGGAATATTTCGATCAATCCTGATACGGGGTAAACCTATTAAAGAAGCTCCAACCTTCCTACAGATCCTCATCGTTCAACATAGGAGGCATGCCTCTGTTTTACGGAACTGAAAAAGGTAGACCACACACCATAGCAGACAATTGACACTGAGCAGTCTTCCACCGACAAAGTGAAACACAATTAAAACAAAAATATGACAGTTTATTGGGAGCAACACATGATTATACACATCATTCTTCATAAATTTCTAGGAGCGAGACAATAGACCCAAGTCAGGATAAGGAAATATGAAGACTCTGCACACTGTAGCTACGACTACATACCATCAAACGCACTATAACTAGTAGAAAACAACCTTTCAGCACAATCATAATTGAACCCCCTGCCACCCTCTCTCTACATTCTCACTTCATGCTCCAACAAAATTACAATAATATCAACTCTCGAGACAGACAAACTTTGAGATGCTGTATCATTGTCCCCAACTCGTTGTAAATCAACAGCACCTATCTAAAATTTTAAAGTCCTCTACCCAAAACCGAAACACAAGAAGCATAAGCAAAAACTACAATTTTCCAATGGCAATTAAGAATCTAGTCCCTACCAAACAAGTAATTCCAGTCAACGAACTATCAATAAATGAACCAAAACCCAGTAAAACCTATTTCAGAAAACCAAAGGAAGAGGAAGTCTAAGCTAAAATATTTACAAAGTATCGATCTTGATGGTATGAAATATAGTAGAATAGCCATCATATTCATGAAAACCATTCCCCTTGACAAAACCGTAGCTGCAATTAAAACACTAACATCTCCCCACAAGAATCATACCCATTCTTAACCGTGCCGCAAATCTAATCAAACAGGTAACCACAAAACGTGAAATTTTAGGCTAAACTAAAAATACCCAACTCGTGACAACTTCAAGCACATTACCTGAGAGCCAGCAAGCTCCTCAAACTGCTTGACCCAATCCTCTATCATTACATCCTTTCCCAGATCATCTCCTCCACTAGGTTTCGCACCACTCACCGATTCAAGACCCTTGACCGCCTCCCTGGTCTGCTCTCTGAGCTTGTCAAGCGCCTCAGAAACGTGGGACTCGTTGGAAGCCTTTTGCTTCCCCCTCTTCTTGCTTGTCAAGTCGGGCAAGCCCATGCCAAGTCCTTGGACGCCAGAGGGCAAAGCGGGCGGCACTTCTTGCCTGGCCTCTTTACCATCTTTATCTCTATATACAAGTTAAAAGTTAAACATTCAGACACCATGGATGCCAAAGAACAAAGCTTCAGAACACAATTTTGGACAGAGAAAGATATAACCTTGGAAGAGAAGGCTTGAGGTTCAGATTTTGGAAGTCATCCAAAGCACCTACAACAATTCAAAGTTACTCAATCCGTAATTTCCACACACACCGACACACACAAATGGGGTTGTAAGCTTACTGTCAAGGAGCTGGTCTAAATCATTGGGCTGGTCGGCCATGGATGAACAAGGGTGGAATTATCTCTCTCCAAAATCCCTCCCTTGAAAGAAAACTTGCCGTCTCTCTGGCTTGGTTCCCTCGCAATGGGATATACCAATAGAAAGACTTCGCCGACAACTCAGAAATGGGATATTTAGGAAGCAAGGATCCTCATCGATTTGCGCTCCGAAATACACTCATCCTTTACCTTTCCCGAAAGCAACTCCGGGGCGACGAAAAACTTTAGTGACAAACAGTACGCGCTCGTAGCTATTTTCACGTCGACTTCCTCCGTTGTTACGGCTGCTTAATCCGCCACAAAAAGCATAAAACAATTTGGAAAAATTATTTACTTAAATAATGAGGCAACTCTTTTTATTCTTAACTTCATTCAACTCTACCATATAAATATTTATAATAATGGAAAAATTTTAATTAAAAAAAATTAAAGATAAAGATGCTAAATTTATGAAGAATTAAATTTTCATTTGAATGAAGAATCAATATCAATAACTAAATTATTGATATTGATATTGTTATTTGTAACTCTTTTAAGCATTTACACTTCAATTTACATTAACCAGAGTTCAGCTTTTGTGAGTTCTTATAAAAAAAATTAATCAAAATTCAAATTTTGTGAGTTATTCTTAAATAGTTAATATATTGTGGAGATTATTTGGTTTCCTTAAAATAAGCTAACATTCAAGGAAACCTTGTCATTCAAAATTTTCTTGTTTCATCTTGTCCAAACAACTTGCAACTGATAACATGAGATAAATTTCAACAAATTTCCTTATTTTGGGTGTATAAGAATACTTCATATGGATATTAAATGTATGAGTAAATGGGTATGCCACATAAAAGCTAAACTTTAAAACCATATTAGAATGTTCATTTCCTTTTTAAAAATCAATTTACAAATAAGAAAAACATTTCCACATATACAAAGGAAAAAACACACTACATTTCAACGCTTCAACTTTTCAATCTAGAGAACCCTCTTCACCAAAAGTTGAAACCCACGAGGGTCAAATTGAAAAGAAGACATAGTGCTAAAGAAAATAGAAAGAATGCTTATCTCCCACAAAGGCACCATAAGAAAATGTGAAAATTGCTTGAAAATTTATAAGAAACAAGCAGCACATACACATGGCAAATAAGAAGAATGTTGAGTATTTTGTGTGGTTTGAGATAAATCAATTCTTAAAAAGTAACAACTTAATAAAATTCGGAGGTCTCCTAATACATAGGAGCTGTCAAAAAATTTCATTTCTCTAGCAACTTTCTTCTTTTGATTACTAAGATGACTTGATAAATGTTCAAAAATTATAATCATCCAATTTTCTACTAACATGTGAATTAATGCATAAAGTGAACAGCTCTCTTCAGCGGCAAGAATTGAATAATTCTGTTGTCATTTTCCAAGAGAGCAAAAGCATCTTCTACGCCCACAGAACCCAGGGCAGAAGGCCAATACTCTTTTTGGTAGTTATACTGCCTAGACGTTTAAAATATTATGGTAAAACTGGGGTTTCATACTATGACTAGGTCAATCATAATTAATGATTCAATATTTTTCATTTATTTTGAAAAAAGTGCTGGGGTTTAATAAAAAATATAAATTTATTTTTTGTCTAATACTTGTCTGCATCACTTTCAAATGCACATAAAGAAATAATTTCCATGTGTCTTCATTATATACTTGAAACCAAATCACTGATGTGCTTCAACTAAATACTCTCAATTTCCCATCTGTTGAAGTGCATTGTGTTAGAAATCCAAGAAATTACTTTAAAAATTATTTATGCACCTTTATTATGAGAAAAAGTAAATGCGATGAAGTTACATTTATATCATAAGATATCCAAAGTATTCATTTTGTGAAGATAATAAGCCCACCTTCTTTTTATTTCAGCCCAAAAAATTAATTTCAATAGCAAATAGAATAATTATTTGATTTCATAAAAATAGTTGAATTACGATAGGTAAAATCACAAAAGGAGAAAACAACTGGGGAAAAAAGGAGGAAAAAAAAAAAAGAAGAAGAGAAAAGGATGGATATAATGCGCTGACTTCCTAGTGGCCAGTGGCAACGAAGCTGGAAAACCAAGCGGATGGCGGCCGCTGCGATTGCTCCGGCGACCCCTCTTCGCCTGAAACCGTATGCCGCCCTTCGCTACCTCTCACTCTACCGCGGAGCAAGTCGTCAACTTAAACTCCTCGGCAACTCCAAAGGACACCCAAAGTCCGGCCCTTTCCCGCCATTTTCTCACCGTCGAGTTCCGTTCTCCGGCTCTGGCATAGACGTACCTGGCCGTAGATGCTTCTCTACCGTTTTCTGCGGAGCTATCCGGTCCGGAGAGGCCGCAGAGAAGATGAAACCGGAATTTGGCGAAAAGCCGAGGGGCGACATGGGCGAGAAAATTGGAGAGTTTAGGAAGAGGCTGAAGGTTGCGGATATAAAGGGTGGGCCTGACGAAGGGTTAGGTCGCGTGGGGCGGACCCTCGTCGTGATGGGTTGGGTTCGGACTCTTCGGGTTCAAAGCAGCATTACATTCATTGAGGTAATAGTCAATACCTCAACTTTATTGCCTTCTATATGGTGGTTTATCTGTAATGATTCCGTTTGATTCTGGAGAAAATGTCGGGACAGAAATGTAACCGGAATTTCAAATTGTTAGTAAAGTTCAGTTGACAGGACCTAGATAAGTTGAGTTCAGTTTCTGTAAGTATTTTTTGAAGACTAATAGTACAGCACAATTTTCTGTTGTTTTCACGCATTGAAAGTTTTATATTGAAATTATTATTGTGAACTTACTGTATTGGTTGTTTAGCATGTCGTTACTAGAGATTGAAATAATCAAAATTGTATTTTGTGTCTGATGATATTGTAATTGATAAAGGAACCAGTGGATCTTCTTACGGTATTAAGGTGTGCTTAATATGTAGATCAATGATGGTTCATGCCTTTCAAATATGCAATGCGTGATGGATTCAGATGCGGAAGGTTATGATCAGGTATCTATTTCTTTTATTAGAGCGTTTTTCTTGCATTTTAAAGTGAAAACCCTAATATTTGAGGATGACGCATTTGGGGACATTCGGTGGTGTAAAGATGTAAAAAGATGTAAAGTTGAGTTCTTTGATTGGCCAACAAGGTGTCTGTACAAGAAGATTAGTACAAAGTTTTCAGAATCTCAATGTGTTGGACTGATTTACTTTTAGGCTGCAACGCCTCTTAAATGAAAGAAATCCATTTAAGCTAGTTATGAGAGCAAAATATGAATTTTATTTTTTCAGATTTTTTTATTAATTAGAGTACAAGGGAATTCACCTGATATGTTTCATCTTGATTTATTTATTTCATTCTTGGGCGTTTCTAGCTTTCATTGTGTCTTCTTTCAAGCTTTTGAGCTACTTTTTAGGAAGAAGCTAGTTCGATTGCAACTGGTGCATCAGTTTGGGTTGAAGGGATTGTGGTGGCCAGCCAAGGATCAAAGCAAAAGGTGGAATTGAAGGTCAAGAAAATTTTAGTGGTTAGTATTTTCCACCATTCTCATTGAACAGTGTTATTGCAGTATCTTTGCAATGTCATGCAACTACTTGGATATCAACAATTAAACTTCATTGGTTTTACAATTTACGTAATAAGTCTTCGACAAGTCACAATCTAATTGTAGCTTTCCCTCATATTTAATACATGTGGGTGAATTATTGTGCATGTTTCTGTTTGAGAGAAGTTGGGTAATCAGCAGGTCAAGAAGAATCTGCTGACTTGATGATTCTGACCTGAAACCAACCAACACCTGCTGGTTTCCAGTGGTCCCGTCAAGCAGTTTGGTTTTGATCTAGAGTTACTGATGACCCTCTGGTCAGTGTCTAACTTTGGTTTCTGTGAGATTGTTCATACTGATATTAACATCGCAAGCAAAAGAGGGGCTCATTCCTCAGGCATCCTAAAAAGCAAAAAGATAAAAAGAAAGAATATAGAACTTCTCACACTTTTACATGTACTGCTGATTGGCCTCACTCAGCAAGTAGAATTCATGACAAAATTTATTTCTTGATATTGCGGACATGATAGATAAGGAAAATGAGATATCGTTCTTTTAAGATGCTAGAACACCAATAGAAAGAAGAATGAGGAAAGTTCCATTACCAGACCTAATTAAAAAAATAAAATTCAGCCACAAAATAAGATGTAATACTTGCCTCTAATCATGACGATGTCACTTCTCATTTCAGCCTTAAACAAAAACAGGAGCAGACAAGAGGTGTCTAACCTTGAGTATGATCTGGTTAACTTATACTAGGAATTAAAACTTTTCCTTCCATATGCGGTTCCTTGCTATAAGTATGTTTCAACCTGCATGCTAGCAAATCAAATGCTCCTAGTTACTTTCTCTTCTACTCTCTCTCTCTCTTTCTCTTGCTCTCTAGCTCATATTTGTAATGGATGTCTTTACTGCAGGTTGGGAAGAGCGATCCTTCCTATCCAATCCAAAAGAAAAGGGTCAGCAGAGAATTTTTGAGAACAAAAGCTCATCTTCGGCCAAGAACAAACACTTTTGGTGCGGTATGATTTTGCTTCTTGTTTCCATAGTCTTGGATTAAGTAGCGCATTCTTACATTCTCAAGTTTTTTTTTTTTGGTTTTCATTCTCAGTGTCATAATTTGATTGTTTTTCTCTTTTCTTGTTTGATGCTCAACGTTTGTTGTAGGTTGCTAGGGTAAGAAATTCACTGGCCTTTGCTACGCACAAATTTTTCCAAGAAAATGGCTTCATTTGGGTATCAAGTCCTATTGTTACAGCTTCGGATTGTGAAGGAGCGGGTGAACAGTTCTGCGTTACTACTTTGGTATGCTAGGTGGCCTAAAATACTTTAATTTGTATATTCGAAAATGTGTGTTTTTGTTCCATGATCTGTATGGTAATTAATTTTTTTTTCTAACCTTAACTTTATTTTTCTATAGAGTTGGATAAATAAGTTGTTAACTGTAAGTTTAGCTATTCTTGGTATTCCTTCTTTGTTCTGTTTCTCATGATTGTACCGGCATAATCCATGTTTGTTAAGAAGTTAGTGCTTATTTTAAGCTTGAATTCTGTATGTGCTCCTTGGTTACTGTTTTACTGGTGTCTGTTCTATAAATAGTATCACATTTCCATGTAAAATTAGTATACAAATTAAATGCAATAGTGCAAGGCATGATTCCAACCCTATTGTATGAAAGGCCATGTTTGTTGAAATCCTGCCATTGCATTTAGTTGTGCTGTAGACCTCTTTATACTTCTACTTAACTTAAGTTCTTTCTTATTTAATAGATACCTAGCTCTGGAGAAGCTGATGGTTCTTCTGTGGATGCCATTCCAAAGACTAAGGATGGCTTTATTGATTGGTCACAAGTGAGTGATTCATTTCCACTCTTTTTAAGTTGCTTGTTCAGCTCAAATCTAAAAATGCTCACATGTGATATCCAATTCATAGTTGTGTTTTGTACCCTAACCATTCCAAAACATCATCCCTGAATATTCACTTAGAACGGTTATGTGATATTAGATACCATGGTTAAAGAACATTTGGGTGTTAAATATATTTTCCTTCTGTTGTGATATGTTGGGTCAGCATGTGGAAAGTGCTCAATGCAAGTATGCAGTTCTGTTATCGACATTGATGCTTTTTCTTTCTCCCTTCTTGTTTAATCTTTGCATGTCAGGATTTTTTTGGGAAACCTGCATTCTTGACTGTCTCAGGCCAACTGAATGCTGAGACCTATGCTACTGCTCTTTCTGATGTAAATCTCTACCCATGCCTCTCCTTACTACAAGCATCAATTTTGTCAATGAGAATAATTATAAATCTTTTTGTGCAAACAACTTTGGCCAGGTCTATACATTTGGCCCCACATTTCGAGCTGAAAATTCTAACACTTCTAGGCACTTGGCTGAGTTTTGGGTAAGTTTCTCTGTTCTTTAAATTCCTTTAATGTCTCTTCCCGCGTAGTTCTCCATGTTCATGTATACCCAGACAGAATATCTTAGAGCTCTCTTTTTCTCTTTGCTTAAGATGATTGAGCCAGAACTTGCATTTGCTGATCTGAATGATGACATGTCCTGTGCAGCTGCCTATCTCCAGTACGTAGTATGTTTCCCTTCATGACAATTGTCAATTTAATGCTATCATTAGAGACTTTATTCTCGCAACCTCATTCATCCACTCATTTTATGGTTCTTACTTGGGATCTTTATTATTGGGTCTCTTTGCCTGAAGGTGAGGTATATCCTCGAAAATTGCAAGGAAGACATGGACTTCTTCAACACTTGGATTGAGAAAGGAATCATTGACCGATTGAATGTATAAACTCCTAGTAAACTCTTCTTAATCCTGTTTGTTATGTGTTCAATTTCATGAAAGTCTCATCATAACCTCCCTGCTCCTTGGAACTTTTTCTTCTCTTCTTCATAATTTGATGTTCTTTGCTTAGTTATCATCCTCTCTGATCTTTAGCAACTATCTCTTTTCTCCAATCAACAGGATGTGGCCGAGAAGGACTTTGTGCAGATGACTTACACTGATGCGATTGAACTTCTTCTAAGAGCGAAAAAGAAGTTTGAATTCCCAGTACTGTTCATTATTCTTTCTATTTAGATTATGACCAAAATTATTTTAATTCAATTAACGGTATTGATATTATTAAATAACTTACAAACCTACCTAGTGGATCTTGTGGGAGGAGTAAGTGTTATTTTAGCTAGAGCTATTGGGTTTTAATATTTTTGTGTAGGAAAAAAGTTATTCATAGCGTCTTTAAAATATTACTCCTAGATGGATTTGTCATAATGAATTCAAAAAACCGACCAATTTGATTTCATCTGAACCTTCATGTTCTGCTACTAAAGGAAGTGACTTGATGTAGCAAATGAAACTTTTTTGTTTACTGATTCTACCTTTCAAGTCACATACTATGCTGCCCCAAATTTGTAATGAGTATTCTTTAGTATGAGACTTTTGTTATTCTCCCTCATAATATTTATTGCTAAGATTGCATTAATATGCTGTTCTAACAAGCTTGTCTTCTCTCTTTTCGTGATATTTGGTTTATTGAACCTTAAATGTCACAGAGTTAAACAGGAAAGTTTGGCAAGGACTTGTTTGGTTTTAAATTTTAACTAAATTCACTCTTTCACATCTGGGATTACAAATTGATTATCCGAATCTATTTTACAAGAGCTTGATTTTTGAATCAAGGAACATGTTCTAGATTGCTTCCCTGTTGGATTTTTACTTTCAAATCTTTAGAAAATTTTTCTTGATGCATATGAATTGTGATGGGATGGATGTTGGAAAGATCACTTATTGGAAGAAAATTTTGACAATGAAATAAAGATAATAGGAAAATTCTGAATATACTAGTTATCTTAATGCCATCAAGGGAAAGATAGCTTTTGGTTTGTTTAGTACTTTTATGTGAACAACGTATTCTTTTAACCAGTCCTTGGCTGCAACATTGGTGTTGTTTCTCATTTTTTGGTTGGCAATGCTTTAGCTGCCATCTTGCTATTTTATTCAAGTCCTTTTCGTTCTCCCAATTGTAGGTGAAGTGGGGATGTGATTTGCAAAGTGAGCATGAACGTTACATAACTGAAGAGGCATTTGGTGGATGCCCTGTTATAATCAGAGACTATCCTAAGGCACTGAATCCCCCTTTGTCTTTAACTCTTTACTGACTTTCTAGAATGAAGAAAGAAAAACGTATAATGAGGTTTATTTTCTCTAGTTGGATCCTAAATTATGAAGTTGTTCAATGTAAAATTTCAGGAGATCAAAGCATTCTATATGCGGCAAAATGATGATGGAAGGACTGTTGCAGCAATGGATATGTTGGTTCCTCGGGTACTCTTAAAATTTCATATTTCATTTCCACTGTTGCTGTGATGTATGGGACGCATGTTTAAAATTGTTTGGGATGAAAGAGAAATGCTTTATTTGGGGATAACAAAATCATGAGTTTGAAAGATTATAATGAGAGGCCAAAGAGTGCTACAACAAGCTATGCAGTCAAGACAGCTAGGTGATGTGTGGCCAACATTTCATGTGGTATATATTTTATTTTCTATGATCAACATTGACATTTGAAATCGGTGAATGTACTTGATCAATGGCTTGCATTGGTCCTTACACAGGAACTTTATTGGTGGTAAAATTTTGTCAGGTTGGTGAGCTTATAGGTGGAAGCCAAAGAGAAGAAAGGCTTGAATATTTGGAAGCTCGTTTAGATGACCTAAAGCTGAACAGGGACAGCTATTGGTGGTATCTTGATTTGCGTCGTTATGGGTCAGGTGAGCAATTGTTCTGCTTAAAATTAGGAATTTCTCGTACATTAGTTGCTTTTCAGAGTGGTGCACTTGCATATTTACAATATGACATATTGGTTCTACCTGCATCAGTCAAATTTTATAAAGCAAAATAGGTACCTTAAAAGAGCTGTGATGAAAAATCTGATATGGGGATGAACTTATCTGAGCCACTATCTTTTGTACTTGAGGATCATCACCTTTGCGAAAATCACATACAAGATTTCATCAGTTGGGAAATGAGTGCTGACAGAAAACTCTGCATTTATGATTGCTTAGAAGAGAAAAATTAGGAGAGAAGTGCATGCGTACTGCTTCATATGATGTTTTTCATGTCACGGTGGATCTACGCATAAGGTGGTCAATATATGCAAGCAGAGTTTCCTTATCACGGTGGATCTACACATAAGGTGGTCAATATATGCAAGCAGAGTTTCTTTATCAGTCCTGGTTTGGATCTCATAGGCTGTCAATCTCAGCTTAGTACCAAGACCTAAAGAGAATCCCAAGTAGCGATATCAATAAGAGAATGAGGATAGATTTGGAGCTACAGCTCTTTATAAAACTCTTGACTGATCAAATTTTGTAGTAAGTAGGCTTAGGAAAAATGCGACAGTTCAAATGTTATTTGACCAAGTTATTCTTTACAATGTTGAAATCTTTTACTATCAATGCCTTATATTGTTTTCTCTCGTTTTCTTGGTTGCCAGTTCCTCACGCAGGATTTGGTCTGGGCTTTGAAAGGCTCGTGCAATTTGCAACTGGAATCGAGAATATCAGAGATGTAATCCCTTTCCCCAGAGCACCTGGTTCTGCTGAATTTTAACATCGCTCTCTTTGTAGTTTTTTAGTCGTTTTTGTTGGGACGGTTGCGGATATTGCTCTTGATAACGTAGTTTAGTTTGGTCTTCTTTTTCTTTTATATTTATCTGAAATCCAACCCTTGCTCCCTTTCCCATCTTTCCTCTTCCTCTCTTCTTGTCAAAATTTTGTTCTATGCTGGAGAACAATAAACAAAATTCTAAGCTTCCTTCAGAATCATAGAGTGATTATTTCGTGTGAAGAGTTCAAGCTGTAAATGCAACATTGTTTCTCATGGACCTTATTGCCATGCTTAATTAAAATAAAGCCTCCAATGTTGTCTTGGATATTCCGTTAAGCTTGTTGTGTTTATGCCTTTTCTCGAAATATTTGGAACTTATGATCCGTTTGAAGACATCTCTTTAAGTTGAATTTGGACTTCATGAGATGTTTGGTGATGAAAATAGAAGAATTTTCGGAGGAAATAAGGTATTAACTGATTGTCTTACTAGTGAGTTCGAGGCAGCAAACTAAAATTTGAATATGATTTTGTGGTTCTTCAAAGAAGAAAATAAACGAGATGTGCATCCGCCAGTTCTTTTTAGAGAGATGGATTCTGCATACGTTTGCTATATACAACAAGATTTTTTGTTTTTTTTTTTATTATTTGTTTTTGGTGAATACAAATGATAATGAAATTAAAACGAAAATTTCTGAACTCTGACCAAACAAGTACTTGTATTCCGATAAGGAAACCATATCATAACAAGAAGCTCAGCAAACTCTTGCAATAGCAGAGGAGAACTTGAGTTAAGCGGAAGGCAAGAGATAACTTCATAGACAGGTTGACTAGGTGACATCAGCACCTCGTCATTTAGTGCTCACAAGCAACTAGTCGTTGCAAATCAGATTTGAAGAAGTTAGCCCTTCCCAAAATGCTACATGTGTTCACCACTTCATAATGTGATTCAATATAATAGTGAGAGAAATGCATAAGAATAAAAAACAGGAAAAAAAAAAGATAAAAAAAACCATGTAAGTTTGCATATGCTCATGTTGAATGCGATGATAGAAACGTATCCTAGACATCGTACATAAGATATAAGGAGAGTAAAGACTAAGAAACGATTGATTTATTCCATATAAATCTACTTAACTTTTAAAAGACATGATGAATGTAGTCCTCAACAGGCTACATGACATAATATAACATGATGATCCTAACGGATGTAGGACAATGTGGCAAGAAATGAATTTTTTGTTGCCCTTCAGAGGACTAAATTGCTCATTTTGGTTTATTAGACTCCAAATATGATCTAGGGGGTACTTGCAAAAGAAGTCTGATGTTAATGGGCAAGCAAGGCTAGAAGAGCGAAGGAAACAAGCAAATTCAAAGCGCAAAGACAGGCTGCAAGCATATGAGAGAGGGTTGAATGCCTTTAACAGTTAGCAACCAAGGGCAGATAACAATCAAGATAGAACTGTACTTTAAAACTCCTAGATTCTGAAGTAATGAAGCTATTAATTGGAGTATAGAACCCTGGCTAAGAATCAAAATACCAACAATGAGTTGTTGCCAGCAGTTAAATAAGCAGAATATTAAACCTTTAGTTTAGGGTTCAGGGTTTGAGCAAGTATTCAACATGAAAGACTTGAATAATCAGAATAAAATAAAGCATTAGTTGCTCAAGAGAGGTGCATCCACTAGCGCTTATTAGAGAGAGATTCAGGAATTAGGGTACTTGGATTTTGCATGCATTTATTGTATCCAACAAGATTGAGCTTGATATTGTCTGATGAAAACCCTAGCACGTGAGATTTCCAGAACAGAGAAAAGCCCCTAAATGGGAAGCTTTCATAGCCAAAGCAGAACACGAGTTAAAAAATAAGCAGCCAAACAACTTATTATTTCTTAGAATTCAATACACTATTTTCTTCCCTCGAGAAGATCTTTTGTGTTTCTCAATAAATGAACAAATGAACTGTACAATGGTGCCGACAGAGGGTCTCCTTTCTTTATAATATGGTTACCGATTCCTGGAAGCCTCACATGGCGGCATCTCCCTGCAGATTGAAATAGAGTTTGGATCCATGAGTTAAAACAAAAAAACTTGGACAACAACATTTTCATCGAACGTCTCAGGGTGGGGAAGCTGGAAAACCGATGTCAACATCTTTTGTTTCTCCCGGGAGTCAGGTTCCAGCACGTCCAACCATTTTGCACTTTCCAGAGATCCAGGAGCGGATGGTCCCAAAAGTATTCTATTGATCATAACGAACAAAACTTTGATATTTACATCTTTACTGCTTTGTCTCAAAGTTCCACTTCGTGAAGGTCCTCCCCGATACTGCCACCATCCATTGACATACGCATCACAGAAGGGTCATTAGGCATAAATGAAGGGGGGGCCACGGCTAATGCTTCCCCCAGAGGTTTTATTTCAGCCGTATTGGGAGGGCTGCTGAATGGGTCGCTGAAGCTTCCACCCCAGGATGCTGTTCGTCGTGAATGCGAAGGGAGAGAAGCATTTGCATTTGTCAACACTTCCTGGCGTGAAACGTTCCCCATGCTTGGGAACCTCTGCATATTCATTGATGATGGAGGTATAGGAGACTGGAAGGAGTCATCTCTGATGGATGTTGAAGGATCTTCATTAGTTATACTTTCTTGCCCATTTTCTGCTGTAGCCTCCATTGTCTTTTCCGCTGATGACGCTGGGGAGGGGATAAAAAACTTGGCATTTGCACCGACAGAAGGCTTAACAGATGGAACAGAAGGTGAATGGAACAAGTTAGCAGGGTTTCCACCACCCTTGTTGAAGGTGTCCACATACCTGTCCAAGCACATGAAAATAGTTTGTCAAGACCAATTAGACATCGCCATTTGGCTGTTGGAGAAATGGAGGAAACTTTCAGAAAGGGGTTGTACTTCATAAGTTTTCAAGCACCAAGCAACGTCACTAACCAAATAAATTAAATCTGACAACCCGAATGTTCCTAGAAAGCGGAAAAGAAGCTCCTGGGTGAAATTTAATTGTCTGTTTCTTCACCTTTACTTAATTTTTGTTAACAACTTATAACAGGGTTGAAAATCCACTTTAGCAGCTAGTGAAATTCTCATACTCAATTCATAAAAGAAAAACAGTAAAAAGCATAATTCTATTGAAGTTACCTTGACCTAACACCCGTCCTTGCACGAGCTGAGAACTGATTTGAGCTGGATGGAATAGATGGGATTCCTGAATTATGCTCTGAAGAGGTAGGAGTTCTGTAGTCCAGGCTCTGATTGGTTGGAGTCACTTCTGTTTGCAACACAGATTTCAAATTGTAATCTGACACGCCATTCTGGAAGGCCGCTGTTGTTGGAGGGGGTGGCAAGGCAGCTTCTTCAGCTGGAGGTTCAGCACCTTCCTCTACCCATCTTTTCAACTTCTCATCGTAATAGAATTTATTTGTTTCACCCAGTTTAGCCTTCAGTAGTCATAGAAAAAAATCCAATTAGAAGGGATACCATGAGAAACATCATCCATATTCTTCCTCAAGATATTAAAAGGAAAGATAATCGCCCAACAAGATAGCAATTTTTCCACAAATACCTGTTTGCCAGCACGGGGCCTTAAAACTAGCCCCACAGTCTTTTGCAGTAACTGTGAGCCAAAACCAAAAGGAGCAAAGCGTGATGCCCCAGCCGAAGCTTTACCTTGTTCACTTGACGAGGTCATTTCTTTTGAGGAATCAACCTGATCCTATCTCAAGTCAGTATGACTCATAAATTAACAGTTAACTACAAAAGAATATAGGATTTACCCAAGCTGGTGGGAATTACTATGTACCTGTCTTGGAGTTCTACCAAAGTCTGGCTCTGAAACACTTCTATTAGCCATTGTCATTCTATTACTGTCACCCATCCAATCCCGTATGGGCTCCATTGAAGAGGAGGGCACTAATGATGACATTGCCATTGTTGATTGGCTAGTTGATACTCTAGGACCAGCTGGCTGGTGATGAAGTTCATTACCGGGGAAATTTCCATGTGACGTTGGAGCAGGTGGAGGTAGACCCCCAACAACGCGATGTGCAGTATTATCAAAAAAATTGAGCAATTTGCCAACTAATTTTGCAGGAGCCAAATTTGTGGTGTATCCACCCTGCAAATTTGAATTTTAATTTAGATGAGACACAAATAATTTAAAAACTTATGAACATACAAATAATAGGACTAAGTACCTGTTGATGTGTTTTGATCCTCTCCTCAAGAGATAACACTAATTGTCTCCATGTTTCTACTTCTGGTGCTCGACCAGTCTTCAGGGACTTCAATACCGCTTGACAGTATCTGAACTTGGCTCACCATGTTAGAAGAAACGAGATAAAAAGAAAAACCTAAAGAAATTGCATGGAGCATCAAGTTGGAACAAGTCCTACTTACTTCAAAGAGTCTGAAACCTTCCCCACTTCAGCAAGCATGTATGCATATACGAGCTTATATGGTTGAAATGGTAGCAGGATAAACTGAGAGTTTCCGAGCACCTTGGAATATTCGTATAACTCAGTCCTCTGCCCAAATAACCATCAGATTTATTCAGCAAGAATTTTCCACAAAAGTCACCATTTACAAGAAATTGTTGTAAAGGCGATAATTTGATTGAGTGAGAAGGATTGCTAAGCTGGAACTACAACATCTGAGCTAAGGTCCATAAAAGCAACAAGGAGAAATAATAAGGTTGAATAAGACATATTCCCTACGTAAAAAAGTAGACCACCAAGAACCTTGTTATGAATACATAAACCCATAATAAATTGTCTCCCTGTAATCTCAAACAAAGTTAAACCATCTTGCAACTACAGATTTGTAGAACCAACAAATGTAAATAAGAAGCCTACTTCAGGAAAAGTATGCATAAACAAAAATTTAAAAACTTCAAGAAAGAGTCAACCATGAGTGCTAGCTTGGAATTGGAAAGCACCTGAATTGCCTCAGGACTAGCATAGGTTCGAGGAAATTTCCAATGGTCTGCTCCAATAAGACACATTCTGGCACTATCTGAGTATGACTCAAAGTTTGCTTCAGCAACTAAATAGCAAATGTGTGCAGCAGTAACCTGAAAATAGTGGTCTCAGCTTCAGAGATATATATATATATATATATATAAAAAAAAAAAAAGAGCCCCACCTACCTCACTTAGTTTTTTTTTTTTTTGTTTACGTAAATAATGTAAATTACAGGACAAATGTAGTACCTCACTTCTTTCCTTCCACAAGCAATCTCCAAGATGAATAATAACAAGTTCATCGTCCTTTGTCCTGTTTGCAGTAACTACGGCCAAATTTTCTTCCCAGTCATCAAGCATAAAATTGCTCCCAATCTAAAGTTTCACCACAAAGAGAAATGATTGAGTTCCTAACTCAAAGATGCCCAGAAAGAAAAATTCCAGCAAGCCTGATCACGGGTTTGCGCTCCAGGGAGCCAAGACCGTGAGCACTCCTAGCTTCAGGACTACCTATCTTGTTGAGTCAGAGCAATAAAATATACCAGGAATATCAGGATGCTTCAAAAAGAAAAAACATATGATCGCACCTTGTAGTTTGTAAAGTATAGGAAATTTCTACCAAACTGAGTCATATTTCCTTTTTTAAATACTAGAGCATAGCATGGCCTATCCTCAGTTTAACTACTTACTAAGAAAAATGAAAACAAGTAATTAATTTAGCAACGATCTATTACAATAAGCAGTTTCTATATTAATATGTCACCTGTGCAGGCTCTGGATGCATATTGACAATGCTTGGAAGACTGGGATCAGTAATAGTCTGTGAAGAAAACACTTCTGCTGGTTGTCCTGCAATTAGCAGACATAGCGTACGGAGAGGTGATCCTGCAACCAGCTGGCGGACTGCCATTTGCTTTACAGTATCAACATAGAACTGCATTGGTCCAAGCCAAACCCCACAACCCAGAGAAGAAAAATAGAAAAGGAAAGTGTGGAGAGATGTGAGCTCAAAAAAGACTGACTCTCAACTTCACAAATGCAAACATCTGATTGACCGAAACAGACATCAAACCTGATCACCAAGCTGTGAAGCAAGCACCAATGCAGGTCCCCACAATTGACCTTCTTGTGCACATTGAAGAGCCTCTTTCTTTCGGCCACAAACCAGAAGATTTTGTACCTCAGAAGCAGTTGCCTGTAAAGTACATGGAAATCATTAAACTGACAAATATAAGAGTCGAGTAAAAAATTCACAACCTCAAAAAGTAGGGGACAACAAACGGATTTATTGAATACCCTTGTCTGTCCTTCAGAAGGCAACTCCTGCAAGCAGTGGCGAAGAGCACCATACTCGCTGAATTGGGCACCATTCCTCTTAGCAGCAGCAAAAAGTTTAGCGATTGCTGATTCTGGAGAATCATTTTCCTTTGGAGAATAACAAAGCAAAATGATAGCAGAATGTCATGATAATGGAATAGCAGATTCATCTTAAAGCATACAATCTTGGAAGGAAAAAACTGAGACCCACTAATGAGACGAGACAAAAGAGGTAGCACACCAACTAGATCCAAACACTACACCTCTACAACTTAATCTCAACTAATTCCGGTTGGCAATATGGTCTTGTTCCCAGTTATTTCCCCAACACCAGTATCTTCTAGCATTAATAAATGCAATAAAATGGATAAGAAGTGCAATTATTCTTACTAGTACTAGTTAATGGGCTTCAAACCTCAGCCTTTAGAACTACATCATGCTATCAAAAGAAAGAAAAAACGGAAAAGATGGAGGCTGGTATTTGAGTCATAGACATTTTACTTGAGATACTCTATCATAGTAAGACACTTAAATTCGACAATTAAGAGCAAATCTGGAAGACTGGAAGTATTTATGCCAAACCATATAGCATTGGCATGTACAAGATAATTAGGACAAATTCAACTTTAAATTTCCTGAAGGAACGCCACGAGTATGAACTCATAAAGGCCATACGACAAACAATTTTCTATGCATACCAGAGACACGTAAGAAGGTGGTGGATAAAATTGGTCCACCTTGAAGTACGCAGTGCATTAAGATATGATCGCAATTACTGTGATTGTCCTACTACATGTGCAGAACAATAAATGTTAAAATTTGATCATCAAGTGACACAAGTTAAAAGGAAAAATTGTCATTTACCAATGAAATAGGGTCAGCACCAAAAGGCGATCGAAATTTTCCATAATGTTGACAAGCTATCTTAAGCAAAGAGAGAAGCAGCCTCAAAGCTTCCCCTTTTCTGTAATCCATGTCAGGCGAATCACAGCCTGTGATCCTCTCATCAAGCCATTTATACAACTCCTTACTTGCAACACTACCACCGACCAAAGGGCCTGGAAACGATTGTTTGCACAAAGCACGAAAATAACCAGAGGCACCCAATCCAAGGCTTGAGGGATCAGTGTTTTCCATGACAACTTCCATCAAATTCAGGACAGAAATTGAACCTCGTCCAGGATCCTTCACATACATCAAATTGGCGATTAGCTCTTTCATGATCTCAAAAATTAACAAGCATGTGCTATTCTCTGAGAAATATATGGGCAGTGACAGGAAAAAAACTCACTCAACAAAGCTTTATACAAAAATTTCGGTTTCCAAGAAACTAAAACGAAAAATAAGAGAGTAGAGTTAAGGGGGAGAGAGTTGGGGTGCGTGTTTCATTTTTTTGGGGAGGAGGGTTTTGGTGTTGTTTCTTTCTTCTTTCTTTATCTCAGTCTTTTGGCAGTCAAATGGAGCAGTAAAGGAAAGTAAAGATTCCAGGGCCCAACCTGATTTCCATGCAGTGAGCTACTGAGAGCACCACTATCTTTCATCACAATGAGTTTTCCACCAAAACCGAAAGTTACCAGGGCATGTGGTGGACGCCCAGCGGATGATCTTCCCACACTGGGAGCATAAGAATCCTGATGGCCATTCTCAAAGGATTGCTTGGAAAAACTTGAGGTTTTCTGACTGCCCAAATAATCATTCGAGAATTGTGTTTGTTCATTTAGCTGATTAAACTGCTGACTAAAGTTCCCATTAGGCACGAAGCTTTTAACTTCAAAAGCCCCACTAGCTCTACCATGACTCTGGCTCGCGCTGTTGTAAATTGAAGATGCTCCGAAAGAATTGAAGGAATTATGTTGATCAATGTTTACAGAAGCCTTCGAACTATAAGAGTGATCCAATTGCTGGTTTCCACCCAAAGTCGAAAGACCCTCACTCTTCGGAACAGTTTCAGTGGGCCACGAATTTAAATTCTGCTGATAATTATTACTATAAGCCCCACCCCAGACTCCATCTTGGCCTTGGCTACCAATACCTTGGGACACATAGTTGTCAGCTTGCGCATACTCACCATATAAGCTACCATTAATATGATTATAGCTACCAGTAGAAATAAAACCATTTTGATGCTGCTGCGGATCATGAATCAAAGACTTTGATTGAATGGACGAAGTGTAGGTATCCAATGCACGCCACTCTTGTGCAATAGTGTCATAATACCAACCGGGGTACTGAGGATCAAACACCATATGATCCGGGTATCCTTTAGTCTCTTCCGAATACAAATTCTCAAACGTGCTAGTTTTAGTCACAGTTCCCACAAGAGACTGAGAAGCTTGCTGCATGTAAGAAACCTCCGTCTTCGTCTCAGAAACAGCACCCCAATCACTGGCCGAATCAGGAACTTCCGACACCGCCGTCGCATTATAACCATCCACTTGATACCATTGCCCCGTATTCTGGTCATACTTCCACCCCGGATAGAGATTTTCCCAATGTTGACTATTACTTAAGTCCTGCTCATTCGTACTTTGTTCCACCGTCGCACCATGAACTGGATCCTCCTCATAACTTGTATAATTAATGTAATTACTCGTACCATGAGCTACAATTTCCTCCCCAGCCGGTACAATTTTCGCCTCTTTATTCAAGTTGTTGGCTATATTCCCAGGGAAACCACCTTCGAACTCACTGAAAAAATCCGAGTACGAACCAAGTCCTTTACTGCCATTCGGTGCCGAATCCGTGTCCGCGTGAAACGAATTCCACCCCACCTCCTTAACCGCTGAACCGCCGGATCCACTGCTCTTGCTTACGGTCGAATCCGACGCTAATTCACATCCTATCCCGTCGTTATTCGAGTCCACTATGCTCTCACATCCAACCGAACCAGACGAAACCAACGAATTTCTCTCCTCAACGTGCGCGGCCAGCGACTCTGCGCCACTATCCAAGCAATTCTTGTCACCTTTCGCTCCGAAATCCAAGCTGTTTTCCTCGCCGCCGCCGCCGACGCTGCCACAGCCTGAATCGTCAAAATCATTTCCAGCATCACTGACGCTCAGCTTCGCGAATGCCTTCGCGTCGTCGGAATCGTTGCCGTCAGCGAACTGAGGGTTTGATCCGGTGGTTGTGCTGGGACCGAACTCATCGTCAACCAGTTTATCGAAGAAATCCTCGTCCGTCTGATCCTCCACCTGAAACGGAGGATTCGAAGCCATTTTCGAGCCCTAATCCTTCTCGATCCCTCCCAACCCGCTCAATTTCGCACAACTCACCTCCAATGATTCCCAACTGTCCTCTAAATTACAATTTTTCCGATCCGAAACCTCGAAACTCGAGCTGTCACGTTCCCAACACTCGAGATCCGAACCCGAAAAACACAATTTCACCTCAATCGAAGATGCACAACTCACAGACGATCAAGATCTGGGGTTTTCCTGTCACCACAACCCTAGAACCAGAAACGAAGCAGCACACACTAAAACTTCGCAAGATTCCGGCTTCAATTCAACGCATTGAGTAAAACCGAAAAGCAAATAAATCAAAAAAGCCTAAGTTAAAACTTACAGATCCCGAAGAGCATTTCCAAAGGCATACATCGGTAGAGAGAAGGAGGAGGGGAGAGAGAAAGAGAGTCCCTGAGCACCTAAAAATCGCACCCAACAAGAGCCTCGTTTATTAATTATAGATTTCGATTTTATATATTTCAATTTCCTTAATTATTCCTTATTTTTTATATCCCTTAATTATGCTTCACCGCCAGATGTCCTTGGTGAATGCGTGTAGATACGTGGGGCGGTGCATGCCTTCTCCAACGTATCGCTCCTTTTGTCGGGAATAATCTACCTGGACTACACCATTATTTGTCATAATAAAAAAAATATAATAAAACGTAAGGTCAAAAATTTCATTATAGCTTCAAATTAATCAAGTATATACATTTACACCTTAATAATATGAAACTGAACATCTACATTATAGCTTCAAATTACTTAATTTAAATACTACATCAAGAAGACTAAAAACGCTGCCACTTTAATATTCACGCCTTAATATGGAGAGAAATTTCAAAGAGCTCTTTTGTGACGCTAGAAATCGCCTTTAAAAAGTGCGTTGGCGAATCCGATGTTGCCTTTTCTTCGATGTGATAGCTTCGGGAAGACATTTATACTTTTGTACACCCCCCAGCCAATGTGGCTCTATTTCTCCCTGAAGAAATTCAAAGATAAACAAAATAGAAAATGGGGCCCTCAAGTTGACTGTAGGGCAATGATGATTCAGGTGTAATTGTCATTCTCTTACTACAAAAAGGATGCTTTCTTTCTATTTGTTGCTAATGATATTTAGGTACAACCTGAGCCCTTCTGTCAAAAGCTCCACATACTAAGATTATCATTGCCAAAAACACTTATTTTCGAAGTCCATATGGACTTGCCTAATTTCGGGTACAGATATTGAATAATGTACAGAAATAAAACGTTTTATATATAAAAATGAGTACTAAAAATAGTGTGATAAAAGTTTTATATTGTTTAAATCTTATTATATAATTTTTATGTAAAAAAATATGTTATTTTTCTTAAATTAATTTTTAAGTATGATTAAATTTTTTAATAAGATATCAAAGTGTAAATTCAAGAGTCATGCCCTTGGATGTGAAGTATGACACAAAGTCTACAATTTATATTAAATGTTAGAGGTGCGTTAAGAATAATGTGATAAAAATTTCATATTGACTAAATTTTATATGATAATTTTTTACATATAGATTGAATCCGCTCTGTTTTTATTTATGTTAGTGCCCTTAGAGGATATGGACGGTTCTTGGTTTATAATCAATGACTCCATTATGTGGATCTTGTATTTTTGTTTTGCTAAAGTGGACGATGTAATATCGGTTCCAACAGCTCAACTAATTAGAATAGACATAAACCAAACCATTGATGAAAAGGCAACAATAACAAATAATTACAGCTTAATAACAAACAATTTAAATGACCGAGAAAGAATCTACGTAGAATATTCAAAGAGGGACCCACCAATGCATGTAGTTGGATGACATAACCAACGAAAAATACTTTTCCTTTCACGCCCATACATAGGGACTTTAAGGTTTTAGGAATTTGTTTCTGCATTTGAAACCAAAATATTCCCACAATAGTTATCTAAAGAGGTCTTCTACGTTTTAATATATTAAAAAAAAATAGCCAACGCTTTTCAAAAACTTTCTACGTCGGTTTCAAAATGCATGACTGCTTTGTGAACAAAAAACAAACCCATAAGAAATTATAAAAATTTTGACTTGCATTTTCGAGGACCTATAGCACTCACACAAACAAACATCTATACATATAAACAAAACTATCTAATCACATACTTTGTAGGCTTCGTGGGTTTGCATTATATTGTAATTACAAAACAGTATGGGTATGTATTGGAGCATAAATATTTTTGACATATTATAAGGAAGACCTATATCTACCTCAAAAATTGGCATATGAAGTAAATGAAAGAATTGCCTTTAATCAAACACACAATTATGTACTTTGATAATATGGGACTATACATCTATACCATACTACATTGTAATATCATTTTTTATATAGATTAAACATACCCAACTTTATAGAAGTATTAAGAGAGATTTGAGCTTTGAGCTTTGAGCTTTGAGCTTTGAGCTTTGAGCTTTGAGCTTTGATAACATAAAAGAAAAACACAAATCAATCTAAAAAATCTATTCATGAAATAAGTGAAAAATAACCACATATAAGAAGATACACGATGTTACACCTTAACAATACACATGTTTAACTTAAATGGGCTGTCATGTTCTGCAATACAATCTATAAAGAAACGTATTTTCAAGAAATTGTTTTGTCTCTCTTTTTTTTTTTCTATTATTATTAAACTACTCCAACCCCTTTTAACGTCATTCACAGGCGATGGAATAAATGCTAAAGCTAGTCTTGCTGTACTTATTCTGTTATTTTATTTTTGTTTTGGACATTGAGTTCTGTTATTTTTGGCTTAAATTGCGGATTTGGCTTTGAGAATATACCTTAGAAAAAGAGTACGTAGTTTAATGTTGATGGATGGACTCTTTTCCTCTTTAAAAACATGCAATCTTCGAGATTTTGTCCTCGGTTGATTTACGCATCAAGCACCGACATTTGTCGCCACCCTGTGCTGAAGGGGCCACAAAAGTCAACTACACTGTTGACGGGAATGCTGAATGGTAAGAAAGGGAAAAGCGGCTAAACTCCTCAATCAGCGGCTACAGCTAATTCAAATGGAACTTGGCTTTTGTTCTTTACCTTCTAAGCCATCCACCTGACTTTGTTGACATTGCTGCGATTTTGTAATAATCGGTGGGAAAATGACGTTGTTGTTCCTATATAAGACGTACTTGAAACTATTTGTAAATGACATAAACATTTCTATAATTGTTCTTTATTCTATCCTTTTTTATTGTTAAAATTATGCTGTTTTTTGTTAGCTTCTACTTTTAGGACGTGAGTCTCAAATTTAAATCAAATAAGGCTTTTCAACCATAATATTTTAACATAATATCAAAACTTAAATTAACATCATTTTATCCCATTCAAAGTTTGAGTCTAATACTGTTTGGTATACAAAAGAATGTGTATAAAATAAGAAATTTTTATTAAAATATAAGATTTATAAGGTAAACTTAAATAAAAAATAAGCATTAAAGATGGCCATGTGCAGGACACATTTATTCAAACTCATATGGGTTCTCGTTGTTGAAAAGCTAATGCATTATATACAGGTAAGGTCAAACCGCCGGGCCGAACCATATGAACTTTTAAGGGCGTGAATGTTAGAAGTCCAAGGATTTGACCTGGCTCAAATTCAACGTATAATTTCTGTAGGAACGACGGAAGGCTCAATTACCGGAATTTTTTATACATTCCCCTGTAAATTAGGTGTTGCCCAACTCAATGTTATATTTGAACATCTTAGCTCTCTGCTTCAGTCATGTCGCATTGTTTTTATCTATGATTAATTAGGATTAAGCTTATATGCTGCCTAATATATTTTATATTTTACGTGACAACTTGATCTATAGGTATTTAGTCTTTTAAAAGGTAAGTTAAGGTTTATCTCTTGTTTTATGTACTTATTTTAAGAATAGTTATTACATCCGACCTTTAATAAAATTTGGTAAAATATCATTCTTGTTTTTTAAAAAGAAAAGAAAAACTCAATGTTATAAAATTTAATTACAACTCTTTGGAACCACATCCACTTTACTCACTATTTTATCTTGCAAATCAACCCATGTCTCATTGGTTTTTCGTCTATGTGGTAAATCAACGATTTTTCATTGGTTTTTCGTCTAATACCACGTCAATCAATTTCAGATCTTTAATTATTTTTTGATGGTTGCTTATCTTTTTTAAAAGTAAGAGATAAAAAGTAATGAAATGCAATAATAGTCGTCATTGTAAGAAGAAAACAGAAAAAGGAAAATTACTAACTTTTTTTGTTTTTAATATTTGAAATCAAAATCACCATTGGATTTTGGAATTCTTTTCTTAATTCTAACTCGTCCCATCAGCACCCTCGTCGTTTTCCGAATGTACCCCAATAAGTTGCGGTTTTGAAAACCAGCCTTTAATTTTTTCGAACTATTCGATTTTATCTGTTATTCTCACTTCTCCCTCTATACGAGAAAACCCTTTGTCACGTCCACAGCCAAGTGGACTAGAGACTGAAGGGTTTTTGTTGTCCCGTGTCACCGTGGAGGAGGCCATCTCGGCTGTTTCTGATCGTTGAGTACCTCAGTTTCCGTGCCAGTAAGCCCATTATCCACTAACAAGCCTCACGGTTTAGATTTGAAATTTGTTCAATGTTTTTGTTGGAGAATTGGGATCTTGTTTCCTTTGTTTTCCTTCCTTTTCTTGGCGATTCTTGGAAGCCAATCGAACCTAGTGCGCTTTTTTTTTGGGCTGTTTTCTTTATTCTAATTTCTTTGGGTTTGTGCAAGAGTTATCGTTCAATGTTTTCGCGGAAAAATTTTCGGCCCTTTTTTTTTTCTAAGCCGAATTAGTTCATAATTTACTTGCGCAGAGCTATTTTTGATCTTTGGTTTCGATCTCGGGGGTTGAAATTGTTTTATATCGTAGACCTCTAATTATCTGATTTGAATTCTTACTTTTAATTTTCAAGTTCTCGACGGAATTTTGTGGATTGTGGTTTGTTATGGAGATTTCCTCTGTTTGGTTTATCTTTGCTGGATTTGGATGTCCAATACTATTTCCGTGATGTTATCTCTTTGAATTATGGTCATTGTAACTTGTTGGGCGTTCTTATTTGCTGTTTGTCTCGTATTTGGTGGCTTAGAAAACCATGGTAGAGATTGTTATTTTATGTTTCTTTCAGGCTGTTATCTAAGATTGTTTACATGAGCCTAGAGTTTAGGCTTCTGTTTTGTTTTCAACCAGGCAGATTCGACATAATTTTAGTGTATATTGGCTGGTGAGACTGTTGAGGTTTGTGGTTATCTCTTCAGATTTAAGGAAACAACTCGTGGAACCCAATGCATGCCATGCACTGGTATAATCTGTTTCCTACTGAACTGTGTTTCTAAATCTCAACCACTTCAATTTTGTTTTGGAATTTGATGCTTCTTTTGAACAATCTGTTGCTTTTCGAGTCCATAATGGTTCCCATGTTTGCCATCAAAATATTCAGAAACGAATCAAAATCTAAGCAAAGTTTTGGGTTCTTGTCTAATAACTTGCACAAGAGAAACTCTAAAAGTTTCCAATGTCTTCATCCTTGCCTTTCTCCCCCTTAACATAGTTTTCACAAGCACAGAGCATACAACTTAGTTGGTTTGTTTACATGTCTCATATCTGCCTTTGTGATCTGTCATACTAGCTTAGTCTGTGTGGGATGCCTTCAGCTCCCGCAGTTCCTCTTTCTTCTGCATTTACCATTTCTGTTATCCATTCAGGTTCAGTTGATTCATTTTTCAAGCAACAATGGCAAAGGAGGCTGATCCAACCCTAGGATACCTAACCCAAAGGGATACAGAGGTTAAGCTCCCATGGCCAACTAGAGTCAAGAACAAAACTCCAGCATCAATTCAGATCACTGCTGAGCAGATCCTTCGCCAGGCTCGGGAGCAACAGGATGCAGAGATTCAGCCGCCAAAACAAAAGATCACTGATTCCATCGAGCTGCTGACTGCTGCCTCCAAAAGCGGAAGGAGTTTGAAGATCTCATCCGCCGGGTCCATTGGAATATAAACATTTGGATAAAGTATGCACAGTGGGAAGAGTCACAGAAGGACTTCAATCGTGTGTGGTCTGTGTGGGAGTGTGCCTTGGAGGTTGACTACCGGAGCCACACACTATGGATCAAGTATGCCGAGGTGGAGATGAAGAACAAGTTCATCAACCATGCCCGCAATGTTTGGGACCGAGCAGTATCACTCTTGCCAAGAGTAGACCAGCTCTGGCACAAGTATATTCGCATGGAGGAGATGCTTGGCAATGTTGCTGGTGCCAGGAAGGTCTTTGAGCGCTGGATGAATTGGATGCCGGATTTGCAGGGTTGGCTCTCGTACATCAAGTTTGAACTTCGGTACAACGAGGTTGAGCGAGCAAAGCAGATCTTTGAGCGGTTTGTGCAGTGCCATCCCAAGGTGGGTGCGTGGATCCAGTATGCTAAGTTCGAGATGAAGAACGGTGAAGTCACTAAGGCAAGGAATGTGTATGAGAGGGTGGTGGAGAAGCTTGTCAACAATGAGGATGCTGAGCAATTATGCATTGCATTCTCAGAGTTTGAGGAGTGTTGCAAAGATACAGAGAGGGAAAGGTGTATATACAAGTTCGCTCTTGATCATATCCTGAAAGGGAGGTCTGGGGACTTGTATAAGAAGTTTGTGGCTTTTGAAAAGCAGTATGGTGACAAGGAGGGGATAGAGGATGCAATTGTTGGGAAGAGGAGGTTTCAGTATGAGGACGAGGTGAGGAAGAATCCACTAAATTACGATTCTTGGTTTGATTACATTTATTTGGAAGAGAGTGTTGGGAATAAAGAGAGGATTAGGGAGGTTTACGAGAGGGCCATTGCTAATATTCCTCCAGCTGAGGAGAAGCAGTACTGGCAACGGTATATTTACTTGTGGTAGGTTCAATTTTGCCATTTGAAATTTAGCTTTCTTTAATGTGTTTTTGTGGGCTTCATACACATGATCAATTGTTCTTTACTTGTGTGATTGTACGATTAATTGTGCACTATATGAGGAGCTTGATGCTAGAGATGTGGAATGAGCAAGAGAAGTCTATAGGTAAGTTTGTCAAAAGAACATAAGACTTTCAATTTAATGTTCTCGAGGAATTTATCTTTGTTGTAGTTGGTACAGGTCATATGTTGTGTTATCTTCTGTTTGGACTTGAAAGCTAAGTAAAAATAGTTGTTTTATATTTGTCGTCTTCATTTGATATTTTTGCATAATCATTGTCGCTCCTTAGCTCAGATGGATTGTTGTGCACCATGTCAATTATAAAGGTGATTTTCGTACTCTTTCTTGACACATATATGAGGTGTTATTGTCTTCATGCTATTCTGACACTGTTGTCTTTTCAAGCTTTTGTGGTTGTTTTTAAGTAGGGCGTGTGTGTCTGAGGGAATTCATAGGAATTTATTAAATTGTTTAGTGATCATGGATTTTAAGCTTTTAAGAAACTATCTGTTGTACAGTTACTCGGTCTTTATAGATATTTATGAGTAATTAATCAATTAGTTGTGTCATAATAGTTTAGTAATCTCTGCATGGTTCATGATTCTAAGGTCTCTATGAAATTTTTGATGCAAGTTAGGGGACGTTTATATACTTGCCTCTATTGTACCTTGAAGTTCAGGATGTCATATTTGAAAAGCTAGCCAGGTGGGTTTTTTTTTTTTTTTTTGTTGGGATCATGGAACATAAAGGTCCGAGTCCAATAGATTACAGTTTGGAGGTGTTAGTTTGAGGGAGTAAAAGTGTACTTAAGCCCATAATATAATCAAGTATAAGACAGCTACAACCATGTTCAGAAGTGTATGACTAAAAATTAACAGGAAGACTGATTATTTTGAATTGGTCTGTACTTTTTAAAAAGGAAGATGATGATAACCAAGCATGTCTGTGAGAGATAGTTTGTGCCAAAAGTGCTCTCAGTTTCAGAGATTAGTTCATGAAACAACATGTAAGAGAGGATGCCTTTGGGGGGTAAAGGTGGAGGTGGCCACCTTTGGACTGCGTGTAACATCTTCAATAGAAGAGAGGAAGTGATCGTGGGGAGTTGGGGGGGGGGGGGGGTTGCTAGAGAAAGGAGACAATAGTTGAGCAGCTGCCTGGAGTAGAACTCTGTATGGCCACAGTTGGAGAATTCAGGGATGGTCGTACTGTCACAGCCAGCAAACAGGGGCCTCTGTTGAATGAAATTTCGTCATTTTATTTCTGAAATGTGGGTACTTTTAACAGAAGAAACAGCTCATGCACATGTTAGGAATGTATTTAACTTGTTCCATCTTGAATAATGGCCAACTTTGAATTAATGTACTACTTGAATTATTTTTTTATATAGGTCCAAGTTGTAGTAGTAATTTAAAATTTTAACTGAAATTAGGTGGTTAATTTAAGAGGGGGGAACTGTACTGTTTCTCTTATCTTTTGATTGAAATCACGGTTATACACTCATGCTGTTGTATATTGAAGTTTCAACTTGTTGGAGGGGACAGTTGGAAGTTGGTCAACATATGTGAGAAATAATTTATATGCTCTTCCTTTCATGGCTGTAGATCTGTATAGATAGATATCCAGATACAGTGCATACTAGTTATTGTTGGGAGTTGATCATTTCTTCAAAGAAGAAACCTGGAACAAGAAAGCAGTTGTTATAGATATGCAATAAAAATCAGCACATAAAAAATTGCATATTTCAGTGTACCTTTTGAGCACTTTGGTTTAAAAGCTTTGGATGTTTATATATCATTGTTCATAATCAATGTAAATTATCGAATTTGGGACTTTAGGAGATTTCTGTGTTGTACGACAGTTTGGTTGTTAGTAATCTTGGGCAATTGATAAGTTAGCGAGTTAGGAGGGAATTATAATTGTTTACAGGTTAGAAATCTCTGTAATGTATGTTTTTTCTAAATTTAATGGAAATGCTTATGCAGTGATTTACATCCTCTCTTATAATGCACTTTTCTCCATGTTCTCTTATGTGTGTGATTCATATGTTAGAATGAATCTGATTGAAGTTGAAGAGATAGCTCATTCACTCTTAATTTTTCCAGGGAGTGTCTCAAACTGATTCCTCATGAGAAATTCTCTTTTGCTAAAATATGGTTTTTAGCAGCACAGTTTGAGATTCGACAGCTGAATCTCAAGGCGGCACGACAAATTCTTGGAAATGCAATTGGCAAAGCTCCTAAAAATAAGGTAATGTGAAGGTTGACATAAACTATTTGTATATCTTGTGCAGGGAGTTGGAATATCCTTGCAACCCTAATTGTGCTTTTTGACAAAATTGATATTCAAGAAGTATATTGAGATAGAGCTACAGCTTGGAAATATAAATCGCTGCCGGAAACTGTATGAGAGGTATCTAGCATGGTCACCGGAGAATTGTTATGCATGGAGCAAGTATGCGGAGTTGGAGAGATCTTTGTGTGAGACTGAGCGAGCTCGGGCTATTTTTGAGCTTGCTATAGCCCAACCAGCTCTGGATATGCCAGAGTTGTTATGGAAGGTACGCCCATAATATTTTAGTCAACTGTAAGACACTGTTACGATATCCATTCTTGCTTACAGCTTTCATTTCTGATTATGCACATTCTTTTTAGTTGCACTGTTCCTAATACTCAAGATGTTGCTTTTAGTTTTTTCTATTCTTTCCATTCTTTCCATTTAATTTTTGTTGTAATCTGAAATTGAAAGAAGTTGCTGTTTCTTGATTCTTCAAATTTCTATCCAGAAATGATGAAAAGGGGGCCCATAGAAAGGCACCTATTATTCTTGATACCTCTGTTTGGTTGCTGATCAAATATGTAACACGTTTTTTTATCTTTTTGAAGCCTACATAGGCTGCAGTTTCTGATGGGCCGATTTTTTTTGTTGCTTGTTATATGGAATTTTGTTGGTATGATGATAACTTTTTGGTTACCAATGTAGCGGAATTCAGTTTATTGTAGGAAAGCTTTAAGATACTGTTAATGCTTGCTGAACGTTTTGGTATGGAGATAACTGATAATGTTGTTATTTTTTCCTCATGACAGACGTATATTGACTTTGAAATATCAGAAGGTGAGTTTGAAAGGACCAAAGAACTATACGAGAGACTTCTGGACAGAACTAAGCATCTGAAGGTGCGGATAAGCTATGCCAAGTTTGATGCATCTGCTATAGAGGACGGAGAGGGTTCAGATTTGGGAGAAGAATATCTCCAAGAACAAAAGAAACATTGCATTCAGCGTGCAAGAAGTAAGCAATTTGGGCAGTTACTTCTCATGGTAAATTATATGATTGTTTTTGAACTTAATTGCCAAAAAAACGAGGCTGATCTTTTCTTTTTTCCTTGAATCAGGGGTTTTTGAGAAAGCTATCAACTATTTTAGGACTTCTGCACCTGAACTGAAAGAAGAAAGGGCAATACTCTTAGAAGAATGGTTGAAGATGGAGAGTAGCTTTGGCAAGCTAGGAAACGTTAGTATAGTCCAGAGTAAGGTGCCAAAGAAGGTGAAAAAGAGAAAGCCGATAGCAACTGAGGATGGTCCTGCTGGGTATGTGTCACCGTCTTTATTATTATTTTTTTTAATAAGGTTCTGGTGTTATTGTCTCACTCAAAATGCAATTGGGCTGCACCTTAACCAGTGAATGCAAACAATGTCACGTTTATTGAACTTTTAGGTTAGTATTTGATACATGAGGCTAAAGCTTAATGCGTGAGCCATCATCCAGCACTTTTATTTGCTGCAATAGTCCATGGTTTTGGATTTTAGAATATTTCTCCAGCTTGCCTTGATATTTATGGTACTGCTGAACCAAAATGCTTAATTGGCTGTGACCAGCATACAAATTGCACTCCAGAATATCCATGTGAAGCACTCATTTTAGTTCAAAGTTTATCATTTTTAGAATCATTTTCAACCTGATTGAGACCAATTAAATTTTCAAGGAACTGGTGCATGATTGCAGTTTTGATTTTGTTAGGTTCAATTCTGTTGTAAGCTTTCCTTTGTTTTGCTTGTATGCTTGTGCTAACGAGTTTAAATGGCAGGTATGAGGAGTATATTGGCTATTTGTTCCCAGAAGAAACCCAGACCACAAATCTTAAGATAGTGGAAGCTGCGTGCAAGTGGAAGAAGCAAAAGATCACTTCCGATGAGGACTGGCATGGTAGTTCTCGGACGGAAGTTTAATTGCAGGAGTAGAGCTTCTTCGCTGTTTTTAGGCCCATTAGAAGCCTAGCACGTAAGTTTAACTCTGCTGCTATGTTCTTTCCATTTCAAGTACCACATAGAAGAACAAACACAATTTTTTTTTTTTTAAAGTAGAAAAAGAAGGAAAGTGATTTTCTGCAAGATTGAAAGGTCTTTCTTTAATTTAAGTTTCACCTTGTTAGTCCTGCACGCATTAACCGATCTAATCGTGTTTGTCTCCCATGCATGCTGAATGATATGAATAAATCTCAACAAAGGCACATTCCATATTGGTTCACGTGTAAGGATCATACAGAACCATATTATAAAGCGTAGAATAAGACTAATGATTACATATAATGTCTGCTCTGGGAATGTAACATCCATGACGTCTAGTACGTCCGCCTGAATATGCTTGTACTCATAATTTGTACAGATATATGAAGGAGAAGAAAGAGCTATTCAGAACGAAAACAAGACACGAAGTTGCGCGCAGAAGAGAAAAACAGCTTCTGTTGAGCTACTTTACCAGCCTTTACCTGCCTTCGGACTCTCGGAAGACTGAAAAAGAAAGAAGACAACATATCCCTCGGCAATCCTCAAGAATTCAGGCCCAAAGGAGACTGGGCCAAACATTAGCATGAGCTCATCTCTTGGAACACTAAAAAGGTTTCTAATGCTGCATCTGCTGCGAGTTTTGGTGAGTGGCATTCCCTTTAGATGCGACAGATCTATTTAGTTAAGATCTGGATTAAGGAAAGTCATATAGTTTTATTGATTGTTTACAATAGCATAGCTCAAGCAGGAACAATCATTGCACTTACTGTAACTCGTTCGGCTTCACTAGCAGAAGATGCTGTTGAAATGATGGATACCAGTCTGGAGAAAGAAAAGTCAAAAGAAGGGTGCGAAGGTTGAAATGGATAATAGACCACAAATCAGCATCTACCGCGAGAGGAAAAAAAAAAAAAAGAACGGATTGCTTCCTGCGGATGCTGGCGACACTGAAAACCAAAGCTGTTTGTTAGTTGAAGAAACAACATCCATCCAAGATTTTGATCGACGGGGAAGGTAAGCCAAGAACACAAGCGGAAAAACACCTTGATAAGATTCTAGCCTTCTTGATTTTGAAAGATATACCAAGTTGGGATGGATTTAGTTTAGTGAACGGAATGTCACAAAAATTATGGGGGGGAAAGTGGGCAAATGATTCCGGACAGGAGTGGGCCTAGCCTCGATTTTCGTGGCATGCTCGTCATGTTACTTCTACCAAACGGATGATATCAAATTAATTAAAGTCACTGACCATCAAATCAAGTCCCAAGTCCTCTCCTTAAAATAAGGGGCCACACCATTTGCCATCCCCCACACTCCCCGATTACTCTCAATTTTGATCTCTATCATATTTTCTCCTTCTCCCCCCACTAAGCACAATCATGGACGTTCCTTTTCCCTTCTGTGCTCGAATGCTTATTGTTCGGCGTTGCTTCGCTGTGTTGAGAAGTAGCCAATCCTTGGCTGAGTACTTGGTTATGTAGCTGGACACAAATAATGGACAATATTAAAAAATCTTTATTCTTAACGCAGGATGTAGGACTGGATTATCGTGAATCAGCTTCCGTATTTCAGGTTCCCTTTTCAGCGTTTCATAATTCAGATCCAACATATTAAGAGTACCTACTCGGTCCTCCACGTTTCACTGGATAGACAGGCCTGTTCTTCTGTCCCAATAAAGTCCGTATGCGTCCAAGCACAATTCTTCTTTTGAGGTCGCAGGTCGCTTTTTTATGGGGTTCCACTCCGTCTTACCTCATCGAACCAGATCCACACGTCCAGCTCGAACCCGAAATGAAGACGACGACCTCTTTTGCCCATTTCCAGCTCTCTTTGTATACTAGCTTCGTCTACCTCCCCCTCCTCCTCTTCAGCCATACAAACTCTCAGCTCAATTTTGAAGAGCAATCAATTTTGCAGAGTCTAAAGCGACACTGGCAAGATCCACCAACTAGCTAAATCATTTTCCCCGTACCTTTTACTTTTAAAAAAAATCCATATCATTCCCCACCCCACTAAGCAAAATTATGGATGTTTCCTTTGCCCTGTTGTGCTTTGCTGATAATGTTTCCACCACCGAGAAAATTGAGAGGAGTAACCTGCTTAATGTCTGATCACTGCGTCTTTTGTTCAGGTTGAGCTCGAACTCAAATGAAGAAGATAACATTTTTTTCCCTTGTCCAGGTCTCTTTTTACTCCAGGTTCTTCTTCCTCCTCCTCCTCCTCCTTTTCAGCCTTGCAAACTCTCAGCTCAATTTTGAAGAGCAATCAGTGTTGCTGAGTCTAAAGCGGCACTGGCAAAACCCACTACCTCTCAGCCACTGGATCCCATCAAACTCCTCCTCCCACTGTTCTTGGCCAGAAGTCACCTGCGCCGGAGGTTCCGTCACCCAAATATCCTTCCAAAACTTGAACATATCCGGAACTGTCCCCCCCAACATCTGTGACCTCAAGAACCTTACAGCCATTGATCTTTCGCTCAACTACTTGGTCTCCTCCGAGTTCCCTAAAGCTATCTATAACTGTTCCAGGCTCCAGCACCTTAACCTTTCGCAAAACTACTTCGGTGGCAATGTTCCCAATGACATTCACCGTATGTCTTACCTTCGTGAGCTCGACCTCGGAGCCAACGACTTCTCGGGTAACATCCCTGCATCTATAGGGCTGTTGACAGAACTGAGGGTACTTCAGCTCTACATGTGTCGGTTTACTGGTTCTTTTCCGCCAGAAATTGGCAACTTGTCCAATCTTGAAGTCCTAGTGTTGGCCTATAATACGGAGATGACGCAGACAAAGCTGCCTTCAAGCTACACGAAGTTGAAGAAACTGAAGTTTCTATGGGCAACAAGCTCAAATCTTGTTGGGGAAATCCCAGACACAATTGGAGAAATGGCGGCACTGGAGCATTTGGATTTGTGCAAGAACAATTTGAGCGGAAAAATTCCCAGCAGCCTGTTTATGCTGAAGAATTTGAGAATATTGTACCTTTACAAAAACAATTTGTCTGGAGAGATTCCTTGGGTGGTAGAGTCTCTAAACATGGAGGTTATTGATCTCTCAGAGAATTACTTGATGGGGACGATCCCCGATGAATTTGGAAGACTCAGCAAATTGTCAGGCCTGGCTTTGTTTTTCAATCAACTATCTGGAAGAATCCCGGAAAGTCTAGGTGATCTTCCAAGGCTAATCAATTTTAATTTGTTCAACAATAACTTGTCAGGGACATTACCTCCGAACCTTGGACGGAATTCCATGCTTGAAGAGTTTCAGGTCGCGTCTAATATGCTTACAGGTGAGTTGCCTAAACATCTTTGTGACGGTGGAAGATTGGTAGGAGTGGTGGCTTTTGACAACAACCTCAGTGGAGAATTGCCCAAATCGCTTGGAAATTGCAGCAGTATGACGTTCATTGACGTTCACAATAATATGTTTTCTGGGAATATTCCTCATGGCCTGTGGACGTCAATGAATTTGGGCATCTTGATTTTGAACAACAATTCTTTCACAGGTGAGCTTCCTGACAGATTGTCTCCTAGTCTTCTACGATTGGAGCTCAATTTCAACAAGTTCACTGGTAAAATTCCGGTGGGAATGTCTTCTTGGAAGAATCTGCAAGTGCTAAAAGCCAGTAATAATCTCTTAACTGGTCCAATTCCTCAAGAATTTACATCTCTTTCACGTTTATCAACTCTTTTACTCGATCATAACAGACTCTCAGGATCCCTTCCCCCAGATATTATATCTTGGAAGTCTTTGAATATTCTAAACCTTAGCCGAAATGAAATCTCAGGAGGAATTCCAGGGGGGCTTGGTTTTCTACCAGGTCTTACTGTTTTGGACCTATCAGGGAACCAACTATCAGGCTTTATTCCAAACAGCCTTACCTTCCTGAAGCTCACTTCACTCAATATGTCTTTCAATCAATTGACGGGGAAAATCCCAAGTGGATTTGAAAATGGAGCATATGCCACAAGCTTCTCGAATAATCCAGGTCTTTGCACAACTAGTCCATACATCGAAATCGATAGCTGCAATTTCAAACTCAAAAGTTTGAGCAAAACTTCAACCAAACTACTTGTTTGGGTTATCGTTTTGGTGGTGGTAGTTGTAGGTTTGCTAGTTTCATTTTTTGCGATCAAAATTAAGAGGGAGAGAAAGCATCACTTAGATTCGATAGGGAAGCTCAACTCATTCCAGAAGTCGAATTTCGCGAAATCAGACATCTTGTCAAGACCGGCAGAGAAGAACGAGAGTGGTTAAGGCATTTTGTGTTGCCATTGATTTTGTTGCTGTGTGTTGCGTGATCAACTACCGATTTTCTTGGTTCTGAGCAGCTACTACCTGCCGCACAACTTGTATTCTTAGGCGTCTGTACATTACTGTCTTGTGAAATTAGATTTAAATGTATAGCCTTCGTTTGTTTGTTTTTTTTCCTTTGTATCAAGAAATAAGTGAAGTTACAAAGCCTCTTTCTTGAGATCCGCTGTAATGGTGTTGTAAAATGTTTCCTTCAATAAATACAAACGAGTAGAATGTTTGTGAAATATAAATTCTTTGTTGTTAGAAGGATTTGGAATAGCTAAGGCTAGAAGAAAAGCTAGAAAAAGAATTTCTTACAGAAGTTGAAATATTAGGTTTAATTCCACATTCCAACACGGTGAAGCTATTGTTTTACATCTCTTGTAGTCGTTCAAAACTTCTTGTTTACTGGTATTTGGAAAACTGTAGCCTGGATCTATGGCTTTCATGAGAAAAATGGAGCATCGGCAGAGCTTGATTGGCCCATAAGGGTGCATATTGCAATTGGGGTCGCACAAGGGCTCTCCTATATGCACCATGATCGCTCTCCACCCATCGTTCACCGAGATGTGAAGTCAAGCAACGTTTTTAAGATTTTAACTTCAACGCAAAATCAGTGATTTGGGTCTAGCCAAGATGTTGGTGAAGCATGGAGAATCTGCTGCAATATCATCTCTCGCTGGCTCTTTTTTCTACATAGCTCTAAGTGTGTGACACCAAATTTCAAAGTTCCACCTTTAACATGATATAGTTTCCTCCTTTTCCATTGTAGGACTTTTTTAGTAACTTGAATTGCAGACTACATGCACATAACGCGGGCTGAGAGGATAGCCGTTTTTAGCTTTGGGATTTTCCTTTTCAACTTGCAACAAGAAGAAAGGTCACTGATGGCGATGAGCACACATTGCTTGCCGAATGGGCATGGCAATACATTCAGTAAGGCGACCCTTTGTTGATGCCTTGGATGAGGATGTAAAGAAACTCCAATATTTGGATGAAATATACCCTGTTTTCAATCTTGGAGTCCATTGTAGAGGTACATCGCCTTCTACCCGCAATGCATGAAAGAGGTTTTGGATATTTTGCTTCGATGCCGTCAACCACTCGGTTATGCAGATTAAAAATGCTACAAGTGGGTATGATACTTGTGCTCTCCTCAACATTTCTAAGGGTGAAAAGGTATTAGAGAAGGATTTTGCAAGTTTGGAATTCATCGTTTGACTAGCTTACAATGCAGCATACTATCCAAGATGTTAGTAGATTTCTTACCATATTATAAATATTTATCTTGTATGGTTAATTTCACCTACCTCAAATATTCTAATAAACACAAGTTCTTATAGTATTGAGTACAAATCAATTTCTTAGCTAAAAGAGCTTTATCTAGTAATCATAAGAGAGAAGAACAGTTTTACATACAAAGAAGATACCAACTTAAGATGCTAAAGATACACAAATTTAATAGGCACAACCTATGTTTCTTTTGGAGTGTTTTGTTTTGATAACCACAAATTTATAAGATGAGTCGTGTTATTTTGATAATAATGCAATACATAGGCAAAACAATAAAAAGAAATTAAAACATCCATTTTCACTTATCCACAGGGATTGACTTCTAGTACATCTTTTGTTGGTGCTGAACCTCAGACAGGAAGTATAGATAAGGACTGGAATAACAATGAATGTCATGCCTAATGATGTACAACAAGCCTCCCAAGACTACAAGGTACTACTCGCAAGAAACAGGGCTCAAAGTGAAAACCTAGAGAGGCTGAATCACCTGAAATTGTTAGTATGCATCTAACCCCATCGGTCTCGCAAACCATGCAAACAAGAACCTTACTAACATGTGCCTTAAGGATTATAAAACAGAAAGAAAAAGTAACCTACGCACATGTCCTTCCTTTTAGGTTCCTGTTGCTTCTCCCAGTCCTGACTGCGTAATTTCTGACTCCTCGTCTTTATAAGTCTGTTCTTTTCTTTTATTTCTTCTCCAATCAAAGGGCTTACGAATTGCTTTTTCACTGTATCCATCAAGATTTGTTCACAGCTTCTTGTTGGTTCGATATGCCAGAGGGAAATAACAAGGCAAGGCAGATTCTTGGTTTTCTCCAGAGTGCCGAAATCAAAAGTAGGAAGCAAAAAAGCCTTCTAACGTAATCATAATCCTTGTGTAAAAGAGAATATCAAATCAAGAAATTAATAATATGGCATGTTGCTATTTTCAAAACACCTCTTTACCTTGGACATAAGTAAATTATGATAGCAAAATTTATGAGTAGAAAACAAATAACAAATAACAAATACAAAGAACATTAAAGATTCTACTTGATTAAGGATAAATCAATTCTTAAATTTATAGGAGATAACAATCTATTATTATTTGAGGATTTCATATACTTGGAAGCTACCACAAAATTTCCTTACTTTAGCGACAGTTTTTAACTTTAGTTATTGCAATGGCTCATCAAATAACACAACATGTAATAGCTTCTCATATCTCATTTTTATAAACAGAGTGGAAGAAACTGTAATTTACAATACTACAATTTTATCTTTAGCCCTGATTTCGACTCCCTACCTAAGGTGTTAGTCTTTGGGTTATTAAGCTCGCCCGGAGCCTAGTTTAAAGTTTTCCTGGATGGAGATTGATCTCGTAGAGTCTACCTAACGCATAGATCGTATCTAACTAAAAGAAACAAACTTTCCAAGTCAAGTCCTCTGTAACAGAGCATCGGCATTGGTTCGGCCTGCACAAAGCTCATATCACTGGATGTCTTTTCTTTGAACAACGACCCACTTGCAAGAGTTGCTCTTACTGGCTATCACTTCTTTTAACAACCGTCCTTTCTCTTGTGCTCTTCCAAAGACCTTTGTTTTGAGCGAATGGATTTGCGTCGACGAGGAATAGATTCAAGATTTCGAATCTTGTCTAGGTGAGCTTTTGAAAAGTCTCTGAATTTTATGGCTTGAAGATTACTTTTGAAAAGTTAAAGATTTAAAGTTCTATGCATAAGTCACCTCTACAGACGTGACATTTGAAAAAAAAGTGTTATATTTGGGCTTCACACTTTGGAAATTATGGTCTGTAGAAAATGTTTACAAACTTGTTTTGTGTCGAACGTGTTTCACGACTTACTGTCTAATTCCATGGTAATCCGGGAATCCTTGATAGATTCAATAACAATCATGTTATCAAGTCCACTACCAAACAAATTTTCAAGAAAACTAAAAATAAAAAATTTAAAGGGCGTCAAATTCTTCCACTGATTTCGTTTCACTTTGTTCCATACGAAGCGCTGGTTTTGCTATAAATGTCTTGTACATGGAGGAAAATATAAATATAATAAAATATATGACTGTTCCTAGCCATCTGTTGCGAGTCCGGTAAGCCAGGAGTCTTTAGCATGTTTCATTTGGTCAACATTGCTATTGGAAAAATTGTAGCGAAGCCCACCTGGAAGTTTCTTAGTGTGGCCTTTGGACGTTGAGCCAGTGGTGTTTTTTCACGTCTTTTTATATGGTTTTACCGCTTCTTGGATGATCATTGAGATCAGAATTCAAACAAGAACCAACGGTCTCAACCTCGAAATGTCGAGAACAACCTCATTTTCCCATGTCCAATTATCTTTCTACCCAATCTTCTTCCTGCTCCTATTCATCCATGCAAACTCTCAACTCAATGTTCACGAGCAAGCAGTGTTGCTAAACCTAAAGCAACACTGGAAAAACCCACCAACTCTCAGCCATTGGACTCCATCAAAATCCCTCTCTCATTGTTCCTGGCCTGAAATCAAATGCACCAACGGCTCCGTCAATCAGATATCCCTCCCAAACATGAATATCTCTGGGACAGTCCCACCCAACATCTGTGACCTCAAGAACCTCACAAACATTGATCTTTCCAACAACTTCATACCCTCCTCCGAGTTTCCTACGACTCTCTACAACTGTTCCAGGCTCCAATACCTTAACCTCTCGGAGAACTACCTAGCTGGCACTATTCCTGAGGACATTCACCGTATGTCTCGGCTTCAAGAGCTCAACCTCGGAGCCAACTACTTCTCCGGCAACATCCCTTCATCCATCGGGCAGTTAACAGAACTGAGGGTACTTCAGCTTTACCTGTGTCGGTTTACAGGTTCTTTCCCGCCAGAAATTGGCAACTTGTCCAATCTAGAGGTCCTAGTAGTAGCATATAATACAAGGATCACGCGGACATTGCTGCCTTCAAGTTTCACGAAGTTGAAAAAACTAAAGCTATTATGGGCGACAAGCTCCAACATAGTTGGGGAACTCCCTGACACGATTGGAGAAATGGCGGCGCTGGAGCATTTGGATTTGTGCAACAATAGTTTGAGCGGGAAAATTCCTAACAGTTTGTTTATGTTGAAGAATTTGAAAATAGTGTACCTTTACAAAAACAAATTGACCGGAGAGATTCCTCGCGTGGTAGAGGCTTTAAACATGGATGTTATTGATCTCTCTGACAATAACTTGACGGGGACGATACCAGATGACTTTGGAAGACTCAGCAAATTGTCAGGCCTGGCTTTGTTTTACAATCAACTATCTGGAACAATCCCAGAAAGTATAGGCAATCTTCCAAGGCTAATCAGTTTTAATTTGTTCAACAACAACTTGTCAGGGACGTTGCCACCAAACCTAGGACGGTATTCCATGCTTGAGGAGTTTCAAGTCGCATCTAATATCCTTACAGGTGAGTTGCCAAGACACCTTTGTGAGAATGGTAGGTTGACAGGATTGGTAGCTTTCGACAACAATTTCCACGGAGAATTGCTCAAATCACTTGGAAATTGCCCGAATTTGAAAGTTGTCTACGCTCAAAATAATAGGTTTTCTGGGTATGTTCCTAGTGGCCTATGGACATCGTTGAAGTTGAGCGTTTTGATTTTGTCCAACAATTCTTTCATAGGCGAGCTACCTGAAAGACTGTCAGGCAGTCTTCTCCGACTGGAGCTAAATTACAACAAGTTCACTGGTAAAATTCCGGTGGGAATGTCTTCTTGGAAGAATCTACAAGTACTAGAAGCTAGTAATAACCTCTTCACTGGCCCAATTCCTCGAGAATTAACATCCCTTCCTAGTTTAACTACTCTTAAACTTGATCAAAACAGACTCTCAGGATCCCTTCCCTCGGATATTATGTCATGGAAATCGTTGAACATTCTAAACCTTAGCCAAAATGAAATATCTGGACAAATTCCAGGGGCTTTTTGTCTTTTACTTGGCCTTACTAATTTGGATCTCTCAGAAAACCAACTGTTAGGTGGAATTCCGCCACAACTTGCCCTCCTGAAGCTCACTTCACTCAACTTGTCTTCTAATCATTTGACAGGAAGGGTCCCAAGTGGATTTGAAAATGAAGCCTATGCTAGCAGCTTCTTGAACAATCCTGGTCTTTGTACTGATAGCCTATCACTAAGCGTCAATAGTTGCAATCCCAAACTCAAAACTTCAGGCAAAATTTCAACCAAAGTTCTTGCTTTGGTTATAAGTTTGGCCACAGCAACTCTACTAGGTTTGTTAGCTTCATCTCTTGTAATCAAAATTTACAAAGAGAGGAAGCACGGATTTACTTTGGTATGGGAGCTCACGTCATTCCAGAAGCTGAATTTCACAGTATTTGACATTTTGTCAGGACTGAAGGATAATAACGTGATTGGTGATGGGGGATCAGGGAACGTATTCCGTGTTGCTATTAGGGCTTCGCCAGATATTGTTGCTGTTAAAAAGATTTGGAGTAACAAAAAGCTAGAACAAAATCTAGAAAAACAATTTCTTACAGAAGCTAAAATATTAAGTACAATCCGACATTCCAACATAGTGAAGTTGCTGTGTTGCATCTCTAGTAATCATTCAAAACTTCTTGTTTACGAGTATTTGAAAAACCATAGTCTTGATCAATGGCTGCATAAGAAAACCGGGGCATCGACGCTCTCAGGTTCAGCATCTCACTTCATCTTGGATTGGCCGAAAAGACTGCATATTGCAATTGGCGCTGCCCAGGGGCTCTCCTACATGCACCATGACTGCTCACCGCTCATAGTTCATCGGGATGTGAAGTCAAGCAACATCCTTTTAGATTCTGAGTTCAATGCAAAAATTGGTGACTTTGGTCTGGCCAAGATGTTAGTGAACCAAGGAGAATCTGCCAATATGTCAACTATGGCTGGCTCTTTCGGCTACATGGCCCCAGGTTTGTGGATTTTTTTTTTAAATTAATTTTTTTAATATTATAATACACACCTAACTTATACACATGGAGAATTGAACTCTAAACCTTATGGTTAGAGTCTATATTAACTCACTGCTAAACTAATAGGCTAAGCAACTCTAAGTTTAAGTCTTCTGGAATTTCTAAATATCCATTCTTATCATGATATTAGTTTCTTCCTTTTATGTTAATAGGCAAATTTTAGTTTGGTTTTCTTATTAATTTGGTTGCAGAGTACATTCAGACGAAACAAATCAATGAGAAGATTGATGTTTATAGCTTTGGGGTTATCCTTCTTGAGTTGGCAACTGGAAGAAAAGCTACTAATGGAGATGAACACACATCCCTTGCCGAATGGGCATGGCGACGCATTCAAGAAGGCAATCCAGTAGATGATGCTTTGGATGAGGAGGTCAAGGAGCTCCATTACTTGGATGAAATGCGCCGCGTTTTTGAACTTGGAGTCATTTGCACAAGTGGGTTACCTTCTTATAGGCCAACCATGAAAGAGGTTTTGAAGATTTTGCTCCGATGCAACCAACAGCAAACTTTTGGAGAGAAGAGCGCTGAGAAGGCATTAGGAGATGATCCAAATTTGGCATCTATTGTTTGAATAGCTTATAGTATAGCTTATTGTAACTCTTTTTTACTATAATCATCTCTAGTTTCTATCTCTTTTTTACTCTAGATATTTCCTTTAAGGGATTGTTGTAATAATTTTCCCCTATCAATAAAATCACTCTTTCAAGTAATTTTCATGTGTATTAAGGCCACTATATAGACCAAATAATCTCCACACAAATCAATAGTTTTTTAGTTGATCTACATAGACACGATGACCTTCATAGTGGTCATTATGCAGATTTGACTCCGATGTAGGATTTGCTAAAAATCTAGCAGTCATCGATATGCACATTACGTGAGGTTATCACCAAGATCTATTGTTACATGGATGCATGTAGACATATATCTAACATTGATTACAATCTTTAAATTTTAAAATGGGTGACTTAGCTTAGTTGGGAGCATGTGTTGTTTAGAATTTCTTAATTCTAAGTTTAATACTTAAGTATGTGAGTTTAGGTATGTGTATTATAATAGACCAACCATAAAAGAGGCTTTGAAGATTTTGCTCCAATGCAACTTACCACAGGTTTTTTGGAGAGGAGCAGTGCAAGTGAGTTTGATCCTTCTCCTCTCCTCAAGGGCTCACAAGCGTGAGAAGGCATTAGGAGATGACGCAGATTTGGCATCCATTGTTTGATTAGCTTATAGTGTAGCTTATTTTATGGCAATCGTAGATTAGCAACTATTTTTTAGTATAATTATCTCTAGTTTCTATCTTTTTTCTACTTTATCTATTTCTTTTTAAGGGATTGTTGTAATAATGTTCACTTATCAATAAAATCACTCTTTCAAATAAATTTCACTTGTATTAGGGCCACAACTTTAGCAAGTTGTAAGATTTTTTTGCCTTAATAATGATCTTGTCTTGTATGGCTAATTTCACATTCAACATATCTTCTATAAACGGGATCTCAATCAGGCTGGTAGGGTCCAAGCTGTTGCGTTTTTACAAGGAAAAGATGGATTTCGAGCCAAGGTTATGGAGAACAACTTTGTGCTATTGTTAGAAGGCTAACTTCTTTTTTGATATTGGAATTGAAAGGTAAGTATGAATATATAAAATATATCATGCCAAGATATTTGAGATAGAAGAGACATTTTTTTTTCTTCAAAGTAAATCTTTGCCCTAAAGCATAAAAAAGTCACAAACGTCTAGTTTACCAGTGTTAAGGTGTTACACTTATATCTAAACTTTAATATTATATTAAAAAATTTATTTTTTCCTTTTTCTTTTGAAGATGATAACAATGGAAAGAAGAATGATTCACATGTATATGCAAGACCACAATATTAATTGAATGGAAGTTCATGAATTATTTAAGGTGTACATGCCTAAAGCTATATTATAAATCTATTTTTAAGATATCTTTTCAAAGTTTGACCCATAATTTTTTGTGAAGGTGTAAAACAAAAAGGCAAGTAGAACAAGAACCACTTAAGACTCCACAAATACAAACATTATACGAGTTTAGAGAAAGGGATATTAAAACAATACATAGAGAAATTAGTAGAGAAAAACCCACAAAAAGAAATGTACATTTATTTTTTCATTATGTGCAATAGTTCACCATGAGTACATCTTCCATTGGTGTTAACCATCAACAAGAAAGCATAGAAAATAAAGAAAATGGAAAAATTAAATCCTAAAACGTTATTTCAATTACACAACCAACAATAGGAGTTGCCTAAAATGTAAGATTAGTATCACGAAACTACATTATGCGACTTGGAAGAAACAAGGCTCAAAAGCGAATACGAAGGATTGCATTTGAATGAAGCTCAATTGGGCTCAAGCAAAACTCCTTTGAGGTCTAAGTTCCATAGGAAAGTTGTCTTTGAATGGAATTTGGCCGAAATTTGTATCAAGTCCAAGCATTTGAAATAGAATTTGAACCTATTGAAAGTAAAAATTTCGTTCACAGTAGTATTCAAGCGGGCTCCCAAACCGCACACTTATTCAAAGCATTAGTTTGAATTCAATCAGATGATTTGAGAGGCATGCTGTTATGCTTGAAAATGATTTTATATTGCAAAACATATTAAAAATATTTTTTTATTTAAGATATTTCTTGAAAACCAGAAAAGAAGTGTTGAACCTTTTGAATGCCGAGATTCATAAGTGCCTGTTATCTTCTTTCTTTTCTAAAGTGAGTAGGCCATTATACAGATCTAACAACCTCCACATAAATCGATAGTTTTTTAGTTGGTCTACATACATATGAAGACCTTTATAGTGGTCATCATGTAGATTTGACTACAACCTAGGATCAGCTAAAGTTCTGGCACTCATCGATATGCGCATTACGTGAGGTTATCACAAAAATCTAATTACTATATAGCAGCCTTTAGACCTATATCTAACATTGATTTCAAATTTTTAATTTCAAAATGGCACAATTGTGCCATTTAAATTCAAAGTCTTTTACTATTGTGGTCTTACTTTATTCCTCCAAATAAATGTGCTGACTGCATCATCAACAACCCAGTTGTTAAACAAAAGAAAAAAAAATGATATAGAGTTAAACTTTATTATCTTTAAAGATGATGGCGATAGAGGTAGGTAGATAGAAATCAACATATAAAAAGTTAATGGACAAAGAATTAAATAAACAAAAATATAAACATAAAACTTCCTCCATATGAAAATAAGTGTAGAATTGGAAAACTAAAAATCTAAATTGAAACTGAACACAAGCACAAAAATTTCTCCAGTCCATACCCAACTTCCTTTCCCAATGATTTTTCTCTTTTTGTTTCTTTTTATTGCTTTGTCTCTACTGTTAATATACAAGTAAAGAATAGTGATATATTTACATCTTTTTGGACTATTTTTTAGATGCAAATAGTGCCACAAGTTTGGATTTGTCCAAATGAATATATGTTTTACAAGGGAGTAAAGCTCTTGGACAAATAAAAATTCTTTCTAAAAAAATCCTTTTGAATGCTAATGCATAAAGAAGAACATGTATTGTTACTATGCAATAAGACTAAAAAGATGGATTATAAAAATAGAAAAATATTTAATCATTAGAGAATGAAACAGTTTTATTAATAATTATTAAAATATTAAAATATTTTAAGAGAAAAGGCATAAACCCTAATTTAAAGCCAATTTTAGAGTAGGAATGAACATCTTTAATTTAAACAAATTCCTAGTATATGTCTTAGCAATATAGGACATCCTATATCACTAACAACAAACTTGAGATCATGACCTACATTTTTAAAAATATCTTTGGGAGAAATATCGTCTTTTTCTTTTCCAAAATACTCTTGAGGGTCATTGAATACTGTTTTTCTTCTCTCAATCTGTCACTTCTTTCTGTTGATAAGCACAGCAAGACTCCAAGTCTGAGGTTGATAGCCTGCGTTTCCAGGAAAAATTGCAAAAGCACTGCCATTGCTTTCCACCTCTCCATATAATTTCAGCACTTTCATATTGTAATGTTAAGATCAGGTTTCAGAAAAGGACTACTGATATCAATCACCGATTGATGAGGTAGCTAAAGGTTTTTTAAGTCAAGTCTAAGTCATCCCTAGCAGAATGACAGTGGTGGTCCCTGGCCTTAGAATTGTTTCCGATTTCTGTCACGCACCAAGTTCCCATCATTTGAGGTTGCTCCCTCTGACAATAATGTTTGGAAAGTAATTGTTCTTTTAACGTCAAAGAAAAATTGCAACTGCTCCTTTAACATTACATTAGTTTCAGGAATCTTGACCTACTTTTGCTTTTGCTTTTCAAAGTCCAGCATTTTTTCCACAAACATTTTCTTTAACAAAGGTTCATGAAGGACCATAGCTGGTCATTTTTCTTCTTTTGTAATTTCGTGCAAGACTTCAAAATTTAGGTCAATGGCCCTTCTTGTCAGGGAAAATTTGCAGCAAGGAACCTCTTAGGATTTTCTCCACATAAACACAGGAAGAACTGGAAATCAATGACAAACACTCAATCTTAAAGATCCAAGAGCGAAGAGTCCTATTTAAACCTTAAACAACTCTGTAAAAAGCCAGTCTCTTGCTCTGTTCCTGACCAGAGATCACCTGCACCTGTTAAAAGACGATCTCACAGTTCGTTTACAATTCTGAATTTTGGTTTTACAGATACTGGTTCTCCTTGGTATTTAGTTTGAAGTGAATGTAGGTACCATGATGAAGTTCCTTCATTTTCAGAACCATTTCACGACTTCATCTCAGGTTGGGAGTAGATTTACCATGGATATGCTTCAAAATCTGATCACTAATTTTGTTAATACACAACATATTGTTGATGTTAAGAAAGAGTCAGTCCTACATTAAAACGAAGACTCAAATATTTGCTCCTTATAAGGTGTGGGTTATTTTTTATTACTGTTCATGAGTTTTGATAGGCAGAAGTTTATTCTTACAAGGTATCAAAGCCAAATCACTTTGTTATTAATGATAGTGGACTAGGCTCTTCTCACAGGAAACCCAAAAAATGTTGGACTGCGGGCGAGTGTTAAGAGAGAGATTGTTAACTGCTGGTAATTACATACCTATCTGTTTAGTTGTCAAGAATAGGCTGTGCACTCTAGGTGACAAGAAAGAGCAGAAATGTTATGATGCATTGATGTTGTGGGCTTCCATGTGGCATTTTATTCTCGGAGAACCGAAGGCTGTGAAAGTCCAGCCTATTCCTTTTTTTTAGATGTGAAAGTCTAGCCCATACTCAAGTCACCTAACCGAGCTTTAGACGATTTTGGATAGTTTGAGGCCGAAAAGTCTCCTTAAGCTCGTTGGACCATTTGAAGGCCCGCCTTACTGTAAATGGGTTCCATTCCATCAAAAACCAAGAATTGATTATCTGGAAACTTATAACTCAATAATCAAGCCTACAACTATTTGCATCGTGCTGTCTCTTGTTGTTGTCCAAAACTGTTGAGTCAATATGATATTGACAACGCTTTTTTTAACATAGATTCCTAATTGAGCTTGTCATAAGCTCGTCTAAATATCTTGGGTCTTGGAGGAAAAGAAAAAAAGGTTTGAATGAAGATGGGTTGAATTTAAGTAAAAACTTGGCAGTTAAGATTCATTCAAAAACACATATGTAGTAGCCTTACCTAAACTTGCTCACTCAACCGACGCACAAAAGAAGTGAGTATTCATTATCCATTATTATTATTTCAATACAAGAAACACAACTTGTTGACAAAATACTATTTTATGTTCATAAGGGCTTACCTAGTTTTATTGACAGCAAAGCATTAGTACACAATTTCCCAATCCTTCACAGAAGCAATGTGTTACGCTATCACTATTGGAAAATACCGAAAATAGTGTAGATTCTTTACTAGTTACATCATCTTGGAATCAGTATTTTCACACCCACTCTCTTGCATTGTGATAATTTGTTTGCTCTTCATCTCAACACTAAACTTGTATTTCATATTGGCTCCAAACACCTAGATATATTATTATTTTGCATGAAAAAAGGCGGTGCAATGAACTCTTGAAAGTAAATTATCATTTTGTGTGAGAAAAGGAGTGCAACAAACTCTTGTCACAAGAACAAACATATATTGTGATGAGGGTTTCTAACAACACCTTGTTTTGCACAAAATAAAAATCTACTTCTAAGTGTTTGAAACTACTATGAAGTACATGTATGGTTGTCAGATGAAGAGCAAGCAAATTATCGTAATACAAAAAAAAAAGAATAAAAATACAAACTCCAAGATGATGCAACCAATAAAAATTTATATTGTTTCAGCTTAGAAACGGGCTGTGAGTTTTAAGGGATTTACGTCGGATGAAGATGGAGTAAAACAAGGTGTTCTTATAGGGAGTTGTTCTTCATGTGGTAAAGGTTTGTTTGGTCACCATACTTGGATCCTGCTCTTCCCTGCTTGGCGAAGGGTGAGTCGATGCATGTAGGACATGCGACTGGGGGGCACCGTGTTTGACTCCTAACTTATGGTAGCGTGGTGACTTGCCAAGCTTATTGGTAGGCAACTAGCCATGTGGCTTTCTATCGCTCGATGTTCGGTGAATTTTAAATGCAAGTGAATATGTCGAACAAGTAATATAATGATAAGAAAAGTATCGTTCCACAGAGATTGATGATTACTATGCCAACTAATTACTAACGGTGAACAACTCCTAGAATTTATCTAACAAATCCAAATTGATAGAGAATAAACTAATCAACTAAATTTAATAAAACTAAATACACAAAATATGTTAGAGTGTCCAATTTCACCATAACTATGAGGTACTAATGTAGATTATGTATGCTTGCAAGAGGAATAATATCTATGTGATGGCGAAACTTTCTAATTTATTTACTATCCTATGTCTAGGTATAGCAAACCTACTTAGTTCATTAATTCACTATATTTCTATATGTGAATTGAAACAAACCAAATGCATTAGAATCTATGAACATTCCCAGTTTACAATAAATCTTTCGATTATCTTATCACCAAAAGCCACACAAACAACATGATATATGTCTATCCATATTTAATTCATAGTTATATATTATAAGAAGCAATTGCATATTATTACCTCTTAGTCTCAAACATGCACATCAAATCATTTAAGTGGTGGCCAATCACTTAAAAGCATTAAGCATAATAATATATAACTCACATAAATAAAATATCTTGCAAAACATAATAATCATAAGATTCATACCATCATAATTAGGTTACATCGTAGCTCTAACAAAAATAAACTAAAGCATAAAGAAATAATGAGGAAGAATAATAATAGGGAATAAAGAAGGCATCTTGAATCCAAGAACAAGAAGTCTGTCACCCTTTGTGTTTTCTCTTCAAGAAAATCTTGAATTCTTGGCCTCTTTCTTGAGTTGTGCTCAATTTCCTCCTCTCTCTTTCTTTTGCCTCTTCTCTTCTCTTAAATAGGGTTTAGGTTTAGACCTACTCTTATCCTAGTAGAATTGGGTCTTAGAGATCTAAAACAATTGGGTTTTGAAAGCTTAATTTAATTAGGTTTTGAACTCCTAATTTAATTAGGCTTTGAACTCCTAATATGATTAGGTTTTCTAATTATTTAGAAAACCCAATAACAATAAAATCTAATAACAATCATTCAAAGCCCAAGCCCATCTTGACTCTCTTGATCATGATATTACGATTTTGTCACACAATAAGCATCAAGCTCTCCATGTTCATCTTTTTTCTCCTTGTCTTCTTGTGCTACATAAAAAAGATAAATTTAAGTAAATAAAGAGGAGTTCAAATGTTTTCTCACAATTATTAAAGTTATTTATTGCCTAAAATAGGTAAAATAACTTTATAAAAATAGAGTTATCACTCGACACATCTTTCATTGCAACAACTAAATTTGAAGATGTTGAGTTTATATTTGGGTTGTATAAATGGCCTAATGTCCTTTTCTTTTAGGTGTCGGGTTTAGGCCTGTCTAACCCAACCCAAGGGCATGATGTGTTTGTGCGTCATGTCTTCAACCTATTTCTATTAGAATAGGTTGATTTTTTTCTCTTTAATCAAGTTAATCCAATTTCAGAGAGTAGAGAGCTTTTTGATTCTGTCTTTGATTTCGGCATTCTTAAAGGTTTTTCCTATTTCTTAGATGGTACTAAAGCCTTCCTAAGGAATCCATTTTCGTTTTGGTAAGCTTTTCTCTCTTTTTTCATCCTTTTTTGTTCTCTACTCCGTTTAGAGACAAAATAGGATTTTTTTTAGTCTTGATTACTTGATTTAAAGCCGATTTGCCTTCAAATCATCTTCTTTTTGGTATTGTTTGGCCGATTTTCATCAATTTCTGTTATTTTTTGGTCTTTTCCCTTTTATGCTGCGACCATTGACGGAATCGCAGCTGCGGCTCAAAATGGCGCATTTTGTCTAGGGTTAGGGTTTTCCTACCTAAACGCATCGTCTTGGCCTAGGGTTAGGGCTTCTTAAGTTAATTTCCAAATGCACCGTTTTGTCCCTTCAAAATGGCACGTTTTCTCTTTGGATTAAGGTTTCTCTATCCAGCTCCTAAATGCACCATTTCACTAAATGGTTAAACGGTGCGTTTTGATTTAGGGTTAGAGTTTCTTCGCCCTCTCCTAAAATGCACTGTTTTACTAACAGTTAAGCGCACTGTTTTGTTTTAGGGTTAGGGTTTCTCCGCCCTTTCCTCAACACACCATTTTATTCAACAGTTAAATGGTGCGTTTTGTCTAAAGTTAGGGTTTTCCTTACCTACACGCACCATTTTGTCGCCCTATCTTTGTGCGCCATTTTTGGCTAGTTCCCGAGTGCATCGTTTCATTAAATGGTTTCAACGCCACATTTTGATCTGGTTCGGACTCGGATTTGGGTAACATATTTAGGCTTCTTACCTCGAATCCCTACTCGGATTGGTGACTTGAGTCCTTTTGCACACCGTTTTAACGTCATCTTAGAGTGCACCGTTTCATCACACGGAGTGCACCGTTTTATTACACGGTTTAAACGCAACGTTTTATCTAGTTCGGGCTCCTCGTTGGGTCATGAATTTGGATCCATACCTGGTTTAGAGACCTAGGTTACATATTCTTGGCTGTTGCTCATCATTGTTGTCGCTGTTTTGGCCAGTTTCACTACCGCCACCATCATTGTTTCTTAGCCGTTGCCTTTCACCGCCGCCTTCGGCCATCTACCACCGTTTACAGCTGCTTTCGCTGCGGTTTCTCTTTGACTGCCGCTTTCCACTGCCACCGCCATCGTCGTTTCAATCAATTTTCACCGTTGTTTTTGTCGCATCTTCTTGGCCGCCACTCTTCGCCATCATTGTTGGTTGTTTGCCATCATTTATGGCCATTTTTTGCCACTTTTTGGCTGTTGCCACCACTGCCAAAAATTGTTTTTGGCCATTTTCACTACCATTTGCCCCACGGCACATTTTTGCAGCCATGAGCTCCTAAACTAAGACTTCCAGGCCTAGAAATTCAGCTAAAACACCGGATCCACTTCACTTTGCTACCAATGATGTTTCTACCACCATTTTGGTTCTCCAACTTCGCACAGGATCCTTGGATTACTTCCCTTAGCGGCGCTAGATGCTCATCGCCTTTGGCTTTAGGGATAAAGTTACTTTCTTGAATGGCAAGTTGCCCAAGCTTGCTGATGATGACCCCCGGGCCACTCTTTGGGATAAATGCAACCTGATTGTGCTATCTTGGTTGATGCACTCGTCTTCACCTGAGATTGGAAATTTAATTTCTATGAAACATACTGCTAATGTTGCTTGGAAGATGTTAGAGACTCGTTATTTTAAAATTATGGGGACTCATCGTTATGATCTAGAACAATGAATTGGCGAAGTCAAGCAATAATCAGATGAACCTATCGCAACATATTTTTCTCGACTTAGTGATCTTTGGGCTGAACTGGATAAGTGTCTCTCGACCATTAAATGCAAGTGAACAAAATGCACTTGCGATTTTCTGGCATTACTAACAGCCGAGAGAATCTGGATGAGTCATTCACTTTCTTTTGGGTCTTTTGCCCGTCTATACTACTATACACAGTAACATCACTTCTCGTACCACTATGCCATCTCTAGATGAGGTTTTTCTATTAATCATTGATGAAGAACATCAACATAGCTTGCACGTTGATAATGCCAAACCTGACTTATCTGCATTCACTATACAAACTCCTATATCACTTGGAGAGGGGTTTGGAACTAGTTGGCGTGATAATTGTTCTTCTACGGCTGGTAATTCACGATCTTCCTTTGGTGTTGGATCTGGCCAAGAGGAGTCTAATTCATTTTTTTGTGATCACTGTCAACGATCAGGTTATACCAAGGACAGATGTTATCAGTTGGTTGGATATCCTAATTGTCCTAGAAATCAGAAGAAGAAAGGCGGGAACAATAGTTAAACACATGTAGTGAGTGTTGATTCAGGATAATAATCCTCACTTGTTGTGAGTAATATTACCCTAGTGTAGTAAGTTACTTCTTTTGGCCAAAATCTCACACTTGAGCAGTATCAGCAAGTGGTTTAGCTCCTTAGCCGCTTTAGGCCTACTGAGCCAATGGCAAACTTTGCAAGTATTGGTTCTTCCTTACAAACTTTGTCTTTATCTGATTGGTTAATTGACTTAGGGGCCAAAGACCACATTACGTGTGACCTCTCATGCATGGATAACATTAGGTCCTACACATCCAACCTTATTTGGATTAAACTACTTGATAATAGTAGTGTGGCAGTCACCCACATTGGGACTGTTCGTATTTCTCCTTCTATCATACTCTATGACGTTTTATATGTGCCTATCTTTAAATGTAAGCTTTTGTCTGTTGACAAATTTACTTTTGATAGTTCTTGTTAGGTCACTTTTTACCCCCATTTTTGTTTCTTCCAAGACCGTATGACTAGGATGGTACTGGGATTGGGTAGGGCTGAACGTTGTCTATATCATTTGGTGTCTCCAACGGCTGCTATAGCAAAAATTTTTTCTCTACTTGTTAAATCTTTTGAAATTAATGCTCCTAAGAGAGCTAATGTTTGTAGTAATACTATGTTTAAGAACAATATTTTGAGTAATAAACAAATGCTATGGCATTGCCGATTTGGTCATTCTTCTTGTTATGCCTCTCTTAATGTTTTTTGTTCGGTTTGTCCTTTAGTAAAACATACATGTCTTCCTTTTGCTTCTCACACTTCTAACACAGAGTCTATCTTTGAGTTGGTTCATATTGACATATAGGGTTCACATAATGACTCTAATCATGATGGTTTGCGTTATTTTTTTACCATTGTTAATGATTTCTCATGTGATACTTGGGTGTATCTCATGAGATTAAGAGTCAAGCTTTGCATTTTTTGCATTCTTTCTTCCTCATGGTAGAAACTCAATTTCACATTTGCATTCATAGGTTATGCTCTGACAATGGGTCAAAATTTTTTAGCCATCAGTGTTTCTTTTACCTCTAACTTTGTAGAGTTCACTATGAAAGCTCATGTGTCCAGACACTTCAACAAAATGGGATAGTCAAACATAAACATCGACACATCCTCGATGTTGCGCGTGCCTTATGTTTTCAAGTTGACATTCTTGATCGTTTTTGGGGAGAATGTGTCATGACTATTACTCATATTGTCAATCGTCTTCTTTCCTCGGTCATCGATGGGAAAACCCTTCTTTACATTCTCTTTGGTAAAGCACCATGTGTCTCACACCTCAGGGTTTTGGGTGTTTATGTTATGTTATAGTCATTCCGAGTGGAGACAAATTTGCACCCCATGCTCGCCCTTGCATTTTCATGGGATACTCTTTTTCACGGAAGGGCTATTGTGTTTTGACCTTACCACATGCACCTTTTCTATAGCCCATGATGTCATGTTTCATGAGTTAGTTTTTTCCTTTGCTCAGTGTCAGTCACTCTTATCTATCCCTTCACCTAATATTGACTATTCTTTTGTCGCTCTGGATCTTAATCCCTATATTGTTTTGTGCGACACCAATTCTCCTTTTTCTCCAACACCTGTTATTGCACCTTTGAATTCATCCACTATGAATCCTCCTCTTGTGACACCACCCACTGTGGCATCACCCATCACAGCGTCGCCTACTCCGACGTCACCCACTATGGTGATGCCCACTGTGGTGTCAAATCCTGTAGACTCCTTTTTTCTAGTGTTGCTTGTCATTCTATTTCACCTATCTGACATTTTCAACGTGCATCCAAACCACCCTTTTGGACCCAAGATTATCATTGTAACTCTGTAGTCTCCCTTCCTGGTGGATCTCGTTCCATGAGTCCTTGTGACATTCCATATTCCATTTCCCAATTTGTGACTTTTGGTAATCTATCTCTCACACATCGAGCATTTATTGCTTCCTTATCTGCCATTAGAGAACCACTTTACTATCATAAGGTTGTTAGGGATCCTAAGTGGGTGGATGTTATGTCTAGTGAACTTTATGCATTACAAGCAAATCATACGTGGCAGTTGGTCAACTTGCCCCAGGTCGGAAGCTGATTGAATGTAAGTGGGTTTACAAGGGAAAATATGGTGTGGACAATTCCGTTAAGCATTATAAAGCTTAGCTTGTAGCCAAGGGCCTCACTTAGTGTTATAAGATTGATTATGAGGAGACTTTCTCTCTTGTGGCCAAGATGGTGACTGTCAGATGCATCATGGCCATGACCTCTATGTTTCATTGGTTGCTTTACCAGATAGATGTTATAATGTCTTCCTTCATGGTGATTTGCATGAGGAGGTATATATGTCTTTATCCTTGGGATTCAACATTCCTTCATAGGTTTGTTGAAAGTTTGTTGTCTTCTTAAGTCCATTTATGGACTCAAGTAGGCATCTCGACAGTGGTATGCCAAGTTTACTTCTGCTCTTCTTGACATTGGTTTTAAGCAATCTTCTCATGATTACGCACTGTTTACACTTCGGTGTGGTTCTATCGTTGTTGTTGTTTTGCTTTACATTAAGGATATGCTTATCACTAGTAATAGTGAGGTGGCCATCGCTCATGTCAAGTCTCATCTTAACTTTAAATTTCACATGAAAGATTTAGGACAAGCTAAATTTTTTCTTGGGATCGAAATTACTCGTTCAGCACGTGGCATTTGCCTTAGCTAGCGCAAATACGTATTGGAGTTAGTTTTTGAAGTTAGCCTCTCTGGTGTACACATATGTAAGATTCTCATGGGTAAGAATTTGAAGCTTACCTCTTTGGACTACGATGCCAATTCTCCAATTCTGATTGATGATCCTTCCTTAGTTGACCCTACTCTGTATCAGCGAGTTCTTAGGCGATTGATTTATCTCACACATACTCGACCTGATATTAACTATTCGGTTCATATACTCAGTCAATTCATGCATTCTCCTAAAGTCTCTCATATGGATATGGCTCTGAAGGTTGTTAAGTACTTGAAGGGCACTCCTGGCTTAGGGTTGTTCATGTCCTCCACCAAGGACTTTCAATTGACTGGTTTTCATGACTACGATTGGGCGGTTTGTCCCATGTCTTGCCGTTCTCTCACAGGTTTTTGCATCAAGCTGGAAAGTTCTTTGATCTTTTGGAAAAGCAAGAAACAAGCCATAATTTCTCGATCTTCATCTGAGGCTGAATATCATGTTATGGCAATTGCTGTTTGTGAGATTGTTTGGTTATTTGGGCTTCTTGGTGACTTATAGGTGATTATACCTCGGCCTATCTTTTTATATTGTGACAATGAAGCTGGTATTCACATTGCCACCAATCCTATCTTTCATGAATGCATCAAACATATTGAGATTGATTGTCATTTCATCCATGAGAAGCAAAAGAGGGGTTTGATTCAGACATGTAGCATTCGCACTCATGAGCAACTAACAAATCTATTAACTAAAGCTTTATGTAGTAGATAACATAATTATCTTCTTCGCAAGCTTGATATATTTGATTTATACAAATCACTAGCTTGAAGGGGGATGTTGAATTTATATTTAGGCCGTATAAATGGCCCAATGTCCTTTTCTTTTAGGTGCCGAGTTTGGGCCTGTCCAACTCAGCCCAAGGGCACGATGTGTTTATGTGTTACGTCTTCAACCTATTTCCATTAGAATAGGTTGATTTTTTTTTTTTCTCTTTAATCAAGTTAATCTAGTTTCATAGAGTAGAGAGCTTTTTGATTCTGTCTTCGATCTCGGCATTCTTAGAGGTTTTTTGTTTCTTAGAGAAGATGAACTAATTATTATCCTACTTTTTCATTAATTTCAAATCAAACACTTACAATTTTGTAATTATGCTAATTGTGATACCGAATTTCCAAATGGTTCTTGAATAGATATTATCATTAGCATTCCATATGTTTTTTCAATAAAACTTCTATAAATTTCACTAGTGTCCAAAATATTTTAAGAATATAAAAATAATTTAGACGTAAAAGGAAAGAAAGGAGCTAAGATATCGTTGTGAGGTGGCAGGTGATTATAGTTTGGATTATCTTCCCGTAATTAACTCCTAAATAGATGGAGTGAGAGCAATAACTATAACTAACTTTGTTTCTTTTTTCTTGCTTAATATCTTTTTCTTCGTGGTATATAATTAAAGTATAGATAAGACAATTTAGTTGTGCATCATTTTTTTTTAGAGAACATGGACAGTACTTGACAAATTTTATTAATACTAACAAGGTTGGGCGTAATAATCATATATTAGATAAGTGCAATAAGCAGGGTATAGTTTTAACCCTTAGAAAAAAGTAAATCACTTATATATTAAATTACCACACATAATTAAAAGTAGACATAAAAATACATTGAGTAGCACATTCGCTTAAACCTACGGTGGTCTATAATTACCTAAGCGTAGTTGATCTTTTATATAAACATCTAAGCATGGATGAACCAATGACCTAGATTGGTAAAAAATTTGTCACATTTTGAATAGCATGGCCATGATTGGCGAAATGATTTGCTATCACATTTTGCTCACAATGCACATGACACACAAGTGCATGTAAAGGACTTATATACAAACATTGACATATAACATATTCCAATTTTCATGGAGTTCTCCATTGTTTGAGCATACATTGAATTAAATAGAAAGAATTTGATTCAATAACTTGAGATACTTGATTTCATGCATGACATATTTTAAGGCCTTCTAACAATGTATATGCTTATGCCTTTACACTATTTCCAGGATTCAACTTGGTGGAAAAAGCCATGATGAAACCTTTGTTATGATCTCACCTCCGTTATGATCTCTAAGGATTCCCCCTCTAGCATTATTCCTCATGATGCTTGGTTCGTCAGTTTAATACTTGCATAAAGTTACTTAATATTGGGGTTAAAACTATGTGGCACTTTGATAATTTTCTTTCTTTTTCTTAGATTTACATGTTTCATTCTATCTCCAATCTTTCCTTATGTATTTCATTTTTCATTTTGCAAAATGTCTCACTAACATTTAAAAGTTCATAGAGTTGATGAAATGTAGTGATCCACACGCAAAGTTTGACCAAACTGGTATTAGTGAAATTTTCCTATATGAAACTCAAAGTTTAGCTTTTTTAGAATCATTTTCAACTTGATTGAACCTAATTGAATTTTCAATGAACTGGTGCATGTCTACAGTTTTGATTTTGTTAGGTTTTATTATGTTATAAGCTTTCCTTTGTTTTACTTATATGCTTGTGCTAATGAATTTCAATGGTAGGTATGATGTGTATATTGACTATTTATTTCCTGAAGAAACCTAAACCTCCAATTTTAAAATAGTGGAGGTGGTGTACAAATGGAAGTTGGAAGAGATGAAGAAGCAAAAGCTATACGAGGATGAGGGCTAGCATGGTAACAGTTCTCAGACATAAATTTACTTGCAAGAGTAAAGCTTTTTCACCGTTTAGGCCCATTACAAGCCTAGCACCAAAGTTTAACTCCGTTACTATGTTCTTTCTATTTCAAGTACCACATAGTAGCAAAAACACAAAAAGACTTCAAAAACTTCAAAAATGAAGGAAAGTGGTAGTCCTTTTTGTAAGATCGAAAGGTCTTTCTTTAATTTAAGTTTCACCTTGCTCATCTTACATACGCTAACCAATCTAATTGTGTTTGTCTCCCATACATGTTGAGTGAAATGAATAAATTTCAACACATGCATATTTCATATTGGTTCGCATTTAAAGATCATATAGAACCATATTATAAAGTGTAGAATAAGATTAGTAACTACATATAAAGGTAGCTTTCGGAAAGTAACATCCATGACATCTAGTACGTTTGCTAAATGAGTTATTCATAAGGAAAAGAAGACAAAATTGCATAATAGAAGAGGAAAAAACTGCCTTTATTGATGTTTGAACATGAATAAGCCAAATGGTAGCCACACTCATGTGGTTGCCCCATTATCATCTTCACTGGGTTCTTAATGAGGGAACCAAGCCTATTGCAAGCCTCCATAATGCCCATAATGGATGTCTTCTCACTAGTAATGTAGGTTTTTTTGCACGTGCAATAACAAAAGCTCCAACAAGCTACCGCTGACCTACCTACCTTGTTTAGGGTTCATTGTGTATAAAGAGAGACATAGATGTATACGTTTTCTTTAATCATGAGATTTTATTTCTCCTATTTGTTCATAAGTTTTATCTTGTTCATCAATAAATAAGTTTTTATCCAAAAATTTCTTTTCTTTTGATATGGTATCACAGAGTTGGGTTGAAAGCATGCTTCTTTACATTTTTTTTTGAATTTTTGGGTAAAAAATGAAGCTGCTTTCTCTTTGCTTTGTTAATCTTAACCTTCACTACCAAGCTTTTGCTACAAATTTAGAAACTTTTGTGTTTTCTCCTTTCTTTGGTCCTAAAATCGAACATGAAAGGAGCTTATTTGCTTTTTTGATTAATTAGATCTCACCGGTGTCGTAACAAACCATTAACTTTACTTTGCACTTCAGCTACTTTACCAAACAACATCCTTTCATCAACTAAGACAAGCAATTTCATCCTTTTCTTCAAATGGTGATGTTTTACCCTTCACTATAAACAATGCCATCTCAATCAAACAATGATGCTTTGCCATCCAACATGAATGACACCATTTTGTCTTTTGGTTCAAATGACAACATTTTGCCTCTTAACACAAATGTTGCCATTCCATTTGCCCAAATGATAATGTTTTGCCTTTAATACAAGCATTGTGATTTCTCTCCATCTTTAATGATGTTGTTCTTGCTTCACACAACAAACGATGCCACTTCACTTGAACCAATGGCTGACTTAGCCTTCAGTAGCTAATCCACCAACAAGACATCATATATGTAATTGCACCATGGTAGAGAAGGGGGAATCACTTTAGGAAACACCTTGTGGGAACCCCCTCCTACCTCACATGCCTTTTTTTGTGTCCACTAACTTCATCATGATGTGAGGAATTTGAATTCTAAAATCGGGTCTAAATAGAGCCTAATTCTATAGATCCCTCTATCTTCACATTGGAGATAACAATTTGGTAGCCTTTATGATGGTGAAGCTTATCGGGCTAGTCGAATTATGTGGTTTAGAGCAAAATGTTGACAATTGCGCTTTTAATCAAGAACAAGCTATGCTTCATCAATAGGTCATACCTAAAACCAATACCTAATTCTCTTATATGAACCCTTTGGGACCATTATAACTTTGTCTTTTGTGGATGGATTCTCAATTCCATCTCAGAGCAATTGCATGATGGGTTGATCTATACTCATAAGGCCATCACCATATGGGTGGAGCTCTGTGTATGTTATTATTCGGTTGACCCATCTAGGGTTTATGACCTTTTGTTAGGCCTACCAAATTTTGAGTTATTTTTATTGACTATGGCAACTTTAGGACGGGTATTATTCTATCGTGGAGTCGATGAAGTTGGAGATGGTCATTTTTTGACCATGGAAGGAACATTAGGAAGAGCTAAAATTTTATCAGCTCTTTTGTAGCCTCAATAATGTCTATTTAATCCTCTAGGAGCAAATTTTGATGGCACAACCCTTCCTAAACATCATGCAAACCTATGTCATGATTAGCAAGGCAGAATATTGTTGGAGTGTCTTAGGAAAGACGATCGAAAAATTTAGCTTTATTATGGTGAAACACTTTCTTAACACAATAAGCTTGGTTATGAGTTACTACCTTATTGTAGCAGACATACTTATGGGGACATACATAGGTGTGTAATTGATTGCTAAAATTGACATGTCATTTTTGTTTAAAACTAGGCAAAAATGATACCTCATTTTCGCTCAAGGTTGGGCAACATGATTGTTCATTTGAGGCTAGACAACAACTTAAAAAATGTGATTTTTGTAGAAAAAAAGGCCATAAGAAGGAAAAATGTTACCAATTGTTGGGTCCCCAATGTAATTACTATAAGAATAATGGGCATGAGTGCAAGGAATGTTAGAAACTCAACGGGTTTCCACTTAGACACAAGCATTACAAGAAAAAGCTAAGGCAAATTTGGTGGCAAACGATTCTACCCATGTCTTCATCACCAAGATTGATTACCAACGCTTCATCCACTTTTTGAATGTTGATTTAGATGCCCAAGCTCATCTAGCATATATGAGTATATTTCTTTCAAAATGTTGGATAATTGATTCCAGTGCTAGTGATCATATTATTGCTAATATTCAATATTTAGAATCAAATGTTCCATGTGCATCTAGATATAGGAAAGTTAAATTTGCTAATAGTGATAACGCCTTGATTACACATACTGGTCACAACCACATATCTAGACACTTGAAATTGAATAATATTTTATACTCACTAGATTTTAAGTTCAATTTACTCTTAACATCCAAATGTTGTTGTGAAAATAACTATTGCATTATATTTTATGCTAATTTTTGTATGTTTCAAGACGTCTTGATGAGTGAAGTCAAAGGATTGGATAGAATGCAAAATGATGGATCGTATCCCCAACCATGTTGAATCATGCTATTTTCTTACTATGTTAAATGACTTTGCTCATGGAACGTGGATGTTCCTGATGAAAAAGTCAAGAGTGAAATGTTTTTATGATTGAAAAAATTTCTTAACATGGTGAAAAACCAATTTAGTTTAGAAGTCAAGTGCATTAGGTTTAAAAATGCCTATGATTTTTTCAATCATCACACAAAATAACTTTTTTTCATCTCGATGCATTATTCATGAAAGTTCTTATGTGCATATCTCTCAACAGAATAATGTAATAAAGCAAAAACATTATCACCTTTTAGATGTTGCATGAGTATTAAAATTTTAGAGCTCGATGCTTGGTAAATTCTAAAAAAAGTGTATCCTCATATCAACCTATGTTTTTAGTAGGATGATATCCTTAATCTTGCATGAAGTCACCCATTTTTAAAAATTATTTAGGAAACCATCATAAATCTCTCATTTTAGGGTTTTTGGTTACATGTGTCATACCACTATTGTAGGACCCAAGGATAAATTTTCCTTATGAGTCATCCCTAGTATTTTCATAGGATATGCTCATGGTTAAAAAGGCCACCAACTTTATGAGGCTAAAAGCTATAAATTTTTTATAATTCAAGATGTGCGATTTTATGAGGACATTTTTCTTTTTTCACATATATGGTCTAAATTGCAATCTACCATGTAAGTACTTTTGACTAAACCTATTATTGAGGCCTATAAACCACCACATACAAAGCCACTCATTGAGCCATCACCTTCCTTTCTTACTCCTAATGACTCTTCTCCCACTCATGCTAAGACCACTAGCTCACATCTGCTTATTTGCACTCTTATACCATTACCACCATTAGTTGTTTCCTATGATTTGTTTTTTAGTGATGTCATTTCATCACCTTAGGCTTCACCTTCACCAACCCTTAGACTATCCACTAGGGAAACCTAACCACTACTTTAGTTGAATGATTATGTTTGTCTTACCATCCATCTTACAAAGAGTGAATCCTATACTTATCCTTGTTTGCTTACATCTCCTATGATAATCTTCTCATTGACAACCAAAGTTTTATTGCCTTCATTTGGTTGATATTGAGTCATTCTATCACCATGAGGTTGTTAGCAATCCTAAATAGCAAAATGCAATGGAGTAAGAGATCAAAGCATTGGAGGCAAATGAAATTTGGGACATTATGGAGTTATCGCCTAAGAGGAAGCTTATCAGATGCAAATTGGTTTGCAAAAACTAAGTATCAAAAAGATGGAACAATGGAGTAGTACAAGGCTCGACTAATGGCAAAGGGATATAGCCAAAGAGAAGGTGTTGATTATCACAAGATTTTTCCTTTGATTGCTAACCACATTATCATTGGATATGTCTTTTTATTTGTGGCATAAAATCAAAAAGAGATTCATTAGATGGATGTCAATAATGTATTTTTATATGATGATTTCAATGAGGAAGTATGCATACAACTTCCACCTGGTGACTTAAATGTGCACAATGGAAAGATTTTCAAGTTGAGAAAATCTATGTATGGATTGAAGCAAGTAGCCAAATAGTGGCATGCCAAGTTCACTAAGACATTATTGGCAGTTAGATATCAAGACTCCATGCATGATATGTCACTTTTTGTCAAAAGATGACGTAACTTAGTAGTCTTTCTCATGATCTATGCTAATGACATACTCATCATTAATATTGACATTGATGGCATTCGAGAGCTCAAAGAACATCTTCATTCCGTTTTCCATATCAAAGACTTGGGAAATCTTAAATACTATCTTGGGATTGAGTACTTGAAGGATAATTAATGAATTCAATTGAGTCAACATAAATATATACTGGAGTTGATTGATGAGACTGGGCTTAGGGAGGTTAAGCTTATGGATAATCCCATGGACACCAACTTGTCATTAACAACACCATAATATGACCAGGGAGCATTGATTCCCTGTGATGATGATTCCCTTTTGAATGACTATTTGAAATATAAACAACTCATAGGAAAGCTAAATTATCTTAACATCATAAGGTAAGATATATTATATGGTGCATAATTTGGCACAATTCATGCATTCTCCTAAGACATCTTATTGGGAAGTTGAGATTAGAGTAATAAGGTATCTAAAGAGTTGCCCAGGGACATGACTATACATCCTTACTTTGGAGGGGTATTAGATGCGAATCTATTATGATTATGATTACGCCATATGTAAAGTTATTAGAAAATTGGTCATTGATTTTTATGTCATACTTTGGGACACATTGGTTTCTTGGAAGATCAAGAAATAGGTAATTGTCTCTCTATTCTCTATCGAGGCAAAGTATCGAGCAATGACACTCATATTTTATAAGATTATTTGGTTATTAGGCATTCTTAGAGATATATGAGTCAATGTCCCACATCTTGTGACTTTGTATTGTGAAAAAAAGGTTACCAAGGAGCTCGTAGCCAATCCCATGGTTTATCAATAGACCAAATATATAGATGTTGATTGCCACTTCATCCAAGAAAAGATTTGGTGAGGATTTATCAAGACTAATCATATAAGAACAAAGGATTAGCTTGCTAACATCCTAACCAAGGCCTTTGGAGCCAACCAACATAACTATCTCCTTTGCAAGCTGAATGTTGTCAACATATACCAACCTTTAGCTTGAAGGAGCTTGTTTAGATGTAAGCCAAGTGGGAGCCATACTCATGTGGCTACCACGTCATCATCTTCATTGGGTTCCCAATAAGGGAACTGAGGGAACTAAGCCTATTGCATGCCTTTGCAATGCCTATAATGGACATCTTTTCATATACATTTTAGGCTTCTTTGCACACACAACAACAAGAGCTTCAGGAAGCTACCACTGAGCTACCCACCTTGTTTACGGTTCATTGAGTACAAAGAGAGACATTGTTGTATACATTTTCTTTGATCATGTGATTTTCTATCTCGTATTTGTTTGTGAGGTTTATCATGTTCATTAATAAACAAGATTTTATCCACAAATTTCTCTTCTTTTAATAGTTGAGTGACTTATCAACGTGCAATATAGACCTCTGGACTTTCAGAAGACCCAAAGGAGATAACATATCCTTTGGCAATCATCAAGAATTTAGGCCCAAAGGTGACTAGGCCAACCATTAACAGCTCATCTCTTGGTAATGCTACATCTGTTATGGGTTCTAGTGAGTGGAATTCCTCTTTAGAAGTGACATATCTATTGAGTCAAATCTAGATAACATAAGGAAAGTAATATAATTTTATTGATTGTATAGTGGTATAGCTTAAGTAGGAACACTCGTTGCATTTAGTGTAACTCGTTTGGCTTCATTAGCAAAGATGTTGTTGAAATGATAAATGCCAATTTAGAGAAACAAAAGTCACAAGAAGGGCGTGAAGGTTGAAATGGACAAAAGACCCCAAATCAGCATCTCTTGGGAGAGAGAAAGAAAACACTTAGCTTCCTGCGAATGCTAGCGACACTGTAAACCAAAGCTGTTTATTAATTGAAGAAATAACAATCCATCAAAGATCCAAGGGGAAGACAACCAAGAACACTAGCCGAAAATCACCTTCATAAGATTCCAGCCTTCTTGCCATCACCACCCATGATTTTGAATGATATACAAACTTGGGATGGATTTAGTGACGGAATGCCACAACAATATGTAGGGTAAGTAGTTAATAAAACTCACTAAGGAACATTTTTTCTCAATTTGTACAAGACCATTGAGGTTATGAAGGACGCTAAGCCGCCAAAAGCAAGTTGCTACAATGAAGAAAGTGGGTAAATGATTCCGGGGAGGAGTAGGCCTAGCCTTGATTTTCGTGGCATGCTTGTCAAGTTACTTTTACCAAATGGATATATCAAATGAACTAAATCCACAAACAATCAAGTAAAGTCCTTAAAATAACGCGCCACACCGTTAGCTTTCAGCTTTGCCTTCTCCCTTTCCCCCGTTATTTTCACTTTTGATCCCTATCATCTTTCTCCCCCCACTAAGCATAGTCGTTCAAAGATATACCAACTTTGGATGGATTTAGCGAATGTAAATGCTACAACAATATGTAGGGAAAGTTGTATAAGAAAATACACTAAACATTTTTTTTTTCAGTTTGTACAAGAATTCTAGAATGGTCTAATCAAAACCAATTTAAAGAGTTTTAAGTTCAAGCAAAAAGCTATCTTTAAATGGAAGTTGGATATAGTTTTAACTCAAATGCAAGCATTTGACTGTTTAGACTCTATTAGAATCAAGAATTTTTTCAGTTTAATGAAACGGTTTGAGGTACGAAGATGTCATGTTTTGATAACCAAAGCTTTGGGTTAAGTCTTAAATAAAATAGACAGGTTTTATTGTTTTCTCTTCTACTTTCTGATTTCAAAGAATCCAAAAAAGACGTACAGTTGTTTCTTTTTTTTTTTTAAATAAATTTATTTGGCGCCTGCTACGTAATCTAGAGGCACCGATTTGGATGAGATGTAAAGTGATAAGACCATCGAGGCTATGGATGTAATGAAGGACTCCAAGCTGCCAAAGGCAAGTTCCAACAATGAAGAAAGTAGGCAAATTATTCCTGGGAGGAGTTCGGCTAGAGTTGATTTTCGTGGCATGCTTGTTAAGTTACTTTTACCAAACGGATATGTCAAATGAATTAAAGCCACAAACAATCAAGTCAAGTCCTTAAAATAAAGCGTCACACCATTAGCTTTCAGCTTTGCCATCTCCCTTTCCCCGGTTACTTTCACTTTTGATCTCTATCATCTTTTCTTCCCCCGTTAAGCAGAGTCTTGGATGTTCCTTTTCCCTTTTGTGCTTCGCTGAGAATGTCTCCACCACCGAAAAAATTGAAAGGAGTAACCTTTTTAAGGTCTGACCACTGCGTCTTGTCCCATCAAACCAAAGCCATAAAGGAAGAACTCGAACTCGAAATGAAGAGCATAACATTTTTTCCCCTTGTCCAGCTCTCTTTCTACACCAGCTTCCTCTTCCTCCTCCTCAGACACGCAAACTCTCAGCTTAATGTTGAAGAGCAATCAGTGTTGCTGAGTCCAAAGCGGCACTGGCAAAACCCACCACCTCTCAGCCACTGGATCCCATCAAACTCGTCCTTCCATTGTTCTTGGCCAGAAGTCACCTGCACCGGTGGTTCCGTCACCCAAATATCCTTTCAAAACTTGAACATATCCGGAACAGTCCCCTCCCAACATCTGTGACCTCAAGAACCTCTCAGCCATTGATCTTTCGCTCAACTACTTGGTCTCCTCCGAGTTCCCTAAAGCTATCTATAACTGTTACAGGCTCCAGTACCTTAACCTCTCGCAAAACTACTTCGGAGGCACTGTTCCAAAGGACATTCACCGTATGTCTCGCCTTCGTAGGCTCGACCTCGGAGCCAACGACTTCTCCGCTAACATCCCTTCATCCCTCGGAAATTGCAGCAGTATGACCTTCCTTGATGTTCACGATACTGGGTTTTCTGGTAATATTCCGCGTGGACTATGGACATCAGTGAATTTAGGCATCTTGATTTTGAACGACAATTATTCCACAGGAGAGCTTCCTAACATATTCTCCCCCAGTCTTCTACGATTGGAGATGAATTACAATGAGTTCACAGGTAAAATTCCGACGAGAATGTCTTCTTGGAAGAATCTGCAAGTGCTAAAAGCCAGTCATAATCTCTTCACCGTACCAATTCCTTGAGAATTAACATCTCTTTCACGTTTATCAACTCTTTTACCCGATGATAACAGACTTTCAGGATCCCTTCCCCCATATATTATATCTTGGAAATCTTTGAATAGTCTAAGCCTTAGCCGAAACGAAATCTCTGGAGAAATTCCAGAGGTGCTTGGTTTTCTACCAGGCCTTGCTGATTTGGATCTATCAGAAACCAAGTGTTAGGTGGAATTCGGCCACAACTTGCCTTCTTGGAGCTCGCTTCACTCAACCTATCGTCCAATCATTTTACAGGAAGGATTCAAGTGAATTCGAAAATGAAGCCTACGCCAACAGCTTCTTGAACAATCCTAGGCTTTGTACTGATAGTCCCTCACTAAGCATCGATAGCTGCAGTTCCAAGCACAAAACTTTATACCAAGTTTTCACCGAACTACCTTCTTCAATTATACCTGGAGTGATAGCATATTTATTACTTTCTCTAGCTTCATGTCTTGTGATCAAAATTTACAAAGCGATATAGCATCGACTTGCTTTGTCATGGGAGGTCGCCACATCTCAGACGTTGAATTTCACAAAATTTGACATTTTGCCAGGATTGACAGATAATAACGTGATTGGTGATGGGTGATCAGAGAAGGTATTCCGTGTCGCTATCAGGCCTCCACGTGATATTATAGCTGTTAAAAAGATTTGGTGTAACAAAAAGCTAGAACAAAAGCTAGAAAAACAAGTTCTTACGAAAGTTAAAATATTAAATACGATCCAACATTCCAACATAGTGAAGTTGCTGTGTTGCATCTATCGTAGTCATTCAAAGCTTCTTGTTTACTAGTATATAGAAAACCATAGCCAAAACCAATGGCTGCATTAGAAAACCAGCGCATCAACGCTCTCAGGTTCGGAGCTGCCCAGGGGCTCCCTTACATGCACCATGACTGCTCTCGGCCCATTGTTCACCGGGATGTGAAGTCAAGCAATATCCTTTTAGATTCTGAGTTCAACGCAAAAGGTGGGCATTTTGGTCTTGGTAAGATGTTGGTGAACCAAGGAGAATCTGCCAATTTGTCAGCTATGGTTGGCTCTTTCAGCTACATGGCTCCAGGCGCGTGTCTTTTGAAATTTGGGCCCATTTTAATCGTTATATTAGTTTCTCTTTTATGTTAATAGGAAATTAGTTTAGTTTTCTTGTAATTTCAATTGCAGAGTACATTCAGACGAGCCGAATAAATGAGAAGATTGACGTCTATAGCTTTAGGGTTGTCCTTCTCGAGTTGGCAACGGGAAGAGAAGCTACTGACGGAGATGAACACACATCCCTTGCCGAATGGGTACAGCGACGCATTCAAGAAGGCAATCCAGTAGATTATGCCTTGGATAAGAGGTCAAGGAACCCCGCTACTTGGAACAAATGCTCTGCGTTTTCCAACTTGGAGTCACTTGCACAAGTGCGTTCCCTTCAGATAGGCCAACCATGAAAGAGGTTTTGAAGACTTTGCTCCGATGAAACCAACCCCAAATTTTTGGAGAGGAGCGCTGAGAATTCATTCGGAGATGACAGCAAATTTCGCATCCGCTGCTTGACTAGCTTATAGAATAGCTTATTATTAACTCTTTTTTACTATATTTATCTCCAGTTACTATATTTATCCTCTAAGGCACTGCTGTAATAATTTTCACCCTATCAATAAAATCACTTTTTTGAATAATTTGCATCCGTATTAAGGGCACTATATAGATCCAATATTCTCCACATATATCAATAGTTTTTTAGTTGATCTACATAGATAGTGGTCATTATGCAGATTTGACGACAACGTAGGGCTAAAAATATAGCAGTCATTGATATGCGCGTGACATGAGATTATCACCAAAATCTAGTTCCTATATAGTAGTCTATAGCCCATATATGCAACATGATTTTAATTTTTTAATCTCAAAATGGCATATGTATGACACCTATATCTATCGTTTGATTTTCAAACCTAAATTTTCGACAAATTTCCAAAAATGTTTTCAAGAATTTAAGCAACATTTTTTTTTTGTACAAGTACGTATATTCTAAAGAGTGTTTTTGAAGAAGAAATAAAAAATTATTCCTCATAAAAGTTACACTTAAAACTTTTGTTTGAATAACTATATCAGATAATAGTTTGTAAATGTCTTATAACTCTATAAGCAAATATACTAGGGAACTTCATTTTTTTCTGGTATCAAATATTATATTCAAGTGAAATATCTTATCATATATTAGATTTTTGTGATCTTTGATTCATCATTCTGTTTTGTTTTTCATGAATTAATTCAAGTTTAAGATAAAGGATGTATTAAATAGTACTTATGTTACATCTTTAATATCTTAACATAATATATATATATATATACATGTGTGTGTGTGTGTATGTATGTATTTACGTATATATAGTTATAATTGCTCACACGTTAGAAATCTCTGCACTGTTTGCTTTTTCTAAATTTAGAATTTCACAGGAAGCGGTTGATGGCAAATTCAATGAATTAAGGAATGGGATGCAAGGAAGCATATGCAAGAGCAATTCCCCTGAAATGTGCTCATACAGAAACGGTCCCACCTCTCGGAAATCAAGCCACCCGTTTCTAACTCTCGTACTTCCTCGCCTATTTCAACGTCTCCTTTACAAGCACCTGCTGTTCCCACTGTCCCACAATGATCCCACAACATGACAATAAGAGCCATGGGGGGTGGGTGTGCAACGTCGCAACCCAATATATGCCCTATACTCCTCCCACATCGTTCCCCCAGTACTCAACACACTTAACCGAGCTTTAGAAGATTTTGGATAGTTTGAGGCCAGAATGTCTGCTTGAGCTCATTGGACCACTTGAAGGCCCGCCATATTGTAAACGGGTTCCATCAAAATCCAAGAGTTGATTATCTAGAAACTTATAACCCAATAATCAAGCCTACCATTATTTGCATCGTGCTATCTCTTGTTGTTGTACACAAATATTAAGTTAAGACAACGCTTTTTCCACATAGATTCCCCATTGAGCTTGTCATAAGCTCGTTTAAGTATCCTGGGTATTGGAGAAAAAGAAAAAGGGGTTTGAATGAAGATGGGTTGAATTCAAGTAAAACTTTGGCAGTTAAGATTCATTCAGAAACACATATTTTGTAACCTTACATAGACTTGGCTTACTCAACCTACGCACAAAAGAGGCGAGTCTTGATTGTCCATTACTATTATTTTAATACAAAAATACAATTTGTCATAGTTTTATTGACAGCAAAGCACCATTTCCCAATCTTTCGCAGAAGCAGCCTATTGCGCTCTCGCTACTGGTACTATGAAAACAGAATAGATTCTTTACGTGCTGCATTGTCTCGGAATCGGTGTTTTCACACCCACTCTCCTGCATATTGATAATTTGCTTTCTCTTCATCTCACTATTAGAATTATTAGTCTTTGCATAATTGTCTTCGAAGTTGATGTGAAGTGTATGACCTATGGAAGTTGTATTGTGTCCAATCAAACACTCCAAAAGAAAATGCTTGGAAGTTAATATAAAATGCAACATAAAAGAAGGTGTATAACATGTGGAAGTTGGGTTGTGTCTAGTCAATACTTCAAAAGAAAATCATTAAGTTCAAAAGAAAAATCCATTGAAAGCTTTATAAATCTCTTTTTAGCTACAAGTGGTAGTACAACTTTTCCTATAGAAAAGTTGAATGTGTAATATTGTAGACCATCCATCCAATTCAATCCATCTAACTTGTGATTATGGAATCTAATTTATTCTCTCTCTCTCTCTCCCCCCCCCCCCCCCCCCCCCCTCCTTCTTGGAAGTGGAGATATGTGTAGGCATTTCCTTTAACAAGTATTCGTGGAAGGCCATGGGTTGTCATTTTTCTTCTTTTCTAATTCTTGTGCAAGACTTGAAATTTAGGTCAATGGTCCTTCTTTGTCAGGGAAAATTGGGAGGATCTCTTCGGATCTTTCTCCAAATTGTACTGAAACCCACCTGGAAGTTTCTTAGTTTTGGATGTTGACTCATTAGTGTTTTTTCACGTCCTTTTATGTGGAGGCATTTGCTTTAACAAGGGTTCATGGAGAGCCATGGCTTGTCATTTTTCTTCTTTTCTAATTCTTGTGCGAGACTTCAAAATTTAGGTCAATGGTCTTTCGTTGCCGGGGAAAATTTGCGGGAAGAAACCTCTTCGTAACTTTCTCGCAATTGTAGCGAAACCCACTTGGAAGTTTCTCAGTTTGCCCTTTGGACATTGAGCTATTGGTGTTTTTTCACGTCTTTTTATATGGTTTCACCGCTTCTTAGCTGATCATTCAGATCAGAATTCAAACGAGAACCAACGGTCTCAACCTCGAAATGTCGAGAACAACCTCATTTCCCCATGTCCAATTATCTTACTACCCAATCTTCTTCCTGCCCCTATTCATCCATGCACACTCTCAAGTCAATGTTAAAGAGCAAGCAGTGTTGCTGAACCTAAAGCAACACTGGGAAAACCCCCCAGCTCTCAGCCATTGGACTCCATCAAAATCCCTCTCTCATTGTTCCTGGCCTGAAATCAAATGCACCAAGGGCTCCGTCACCCAGATATTCCTCCAAAACATGAGCATCTACGGGACAGTCCCACCCAACATTTGTGACCTCAAGAACCTCGCAACCATTGATCTTTCGCACAACTTCATGGTCTCCCAAGAGTTTCCTTCGATTCTCTACAACTGTTCTAGGCTCCAATACCTTGACCTCTCGAGGAATTACCTAGCTGGCACAGTTTCCGATGACATTCACCGCATGTCTAGGCTTCGGAAGCTTAACCTCGGAGTCAACGACTTCTCTGGTAACATCCCTTCATCCATTGGGCGGTTAACAAAATTGAGGGTACTTCAGCTTCACCAGTGTTCGTTTGCAGGTTCTTTCCCACCAGAAATCGGCAACTTGTCCAATCTTCAAGTCCTAGTATTAGCACATAATATGAGGATGACGCAGACATTGCTGCCTTCAAGCTTCACCATGTTGAAGAAACTAAAGTTTTTATGGATGTCAAGCTCCAATCTAATTGGGAAAATCCCTGATGCAGTTGGAGAAATGGCGGCACTGAAGCTTTTGGATTTGTGCAAGAATAGTTTGAGCGGAAAAATCCCCAACAATTTGTTTATGCTGAAGAATTTGAAAACGGTGTACCTTTGCAAAAACAAATTGACCGGAGAGATTCCTCGGGTGGTAGAGGCTTTAAACATAAATGCCATTGATTTCTCTAACAATGACTTGACAGGGACGATACCCGATGATTTTGGAAGACTAAGCAAATTGTCACGCCTGAGTTTGTTTTACAATCAACTATCTGGACCAATCCCAAAAGGTATAGGCAACCTTCCAAGGCTAATCAGTTTTAATTTGTTCAACAACAACTTTTCAGGGACGCTGCCTCCGAACCTTGGACGGTATTCCGCGCTTGAAGAGTTTCAAATCGCGTATAATATGCTTACAGGTAAGTTGCCCGGACACCTCTGTGACAATGGAAGGTTGACAAGTCTAGTAGCTTCGGGCAACAACCTCCGTGGAAAATTGCCCAGATCACTTGGAAATTGCCCAACTTTGAGAGATGTCCACGTTCAAAATAATAGGTTTAATGGGTATGTTCCTAGTCGACTATGGAGATCAAGGAATTTGACTGCCTTGATTTTGAACAACAATTCTTTCACAGGCGAACTTCCTGCAATATTGTCACTTAGTCTTCTTCAATTGAAGCTGAATAGCAACAAGTTCACAGGTAAAATTCCCGTGAGAATGTCTTCTTGGAAGAATCTACAAGTACTAGAAGCTAGTAATAACCTCTTCACTGGCCCAATTCCTCGAGAATTAACATCCCTTCCTAATTTAACTACTCTTAAATTTGCTCAAAACAGACTCTCAGGATCCCTTCCCTCGGCTATTTTATCATCGAAATCGTTGAATATTCTAAACCTTAGCCGAAATGAAATATCTGGACAGATTCCAACGGTTTTTGGTCTTTTACCAGGCCTTACTGATTTGGATTTGTCTGAAAACCAACTATTAGGTGGAATTCCACCACAACTTGCCTTCTTGAGGCTGATTTCACTCAACCTGTCTTCCAATAATTTGACAGGAAGGGTCCCAAGAGAATTCGAAAATGAAGCATATGCCAGCAGCTTTTTGAACAATTCTGGTCTTTGTACTGATAGTCCATCACTAAGTATCGCTAGCTGCAATCCCAAACACAAAAGTTTAGGCAAAAAATTAAAACAAGGACTTGCTTCGATTATAATTGAAGTGATAGCAGCTCTACTAGTTTCTACTGCTTCATATCTTGGGATCAAATTTTTCAAAGTGATAAGGCATCGATCTGCTTTGGAATGGAAGCTCATCACATTTCAGGAGTTGAATTTCACAGTATCTGACATTTTGTCAGGATTGACAGATGAGAACTTGATTGGTAATGGTGGATCAGGGAAAGTATTCCGTGTTGCTATTAGGCCTTCACTTGATATTGTAGCTGTTAAAAAGATTTGGAGTAACAAAAGGCTAGAACAAAAGCTAGTAAAACAATTTCTTGCAGAAGCTAAGATATTAGGTACAATTCGACATTCCAACATAGTGAAGTTGCTGTGTTGCATCTCTAGCAGTCATTCAAAGCTTCTTGTTTACGAGTATTTGGAAAACCATAGCCTTGATCAATGGCTGCATAAGAAAACTGGGGCATCAACGGTCTCAGGTTCAGCTACTCACTTCATCTTGGATTGGCCGAAAAGGATGCAGATTGCAATCGGGGCTGCCCAGGGGCTCTCCTTCATGCACCATGATTGCTTACCGCCCATTGTCCACCGAGGTATGAAGTCAAGCAATATCCTTTTAGATTCTAAGTTCAATGCAAAAATTGGTGATTTTGGTCTGGCCAAGATGTTCATGAACCAAGGAGAATCTACCAATATGTCAACTATGGTTGGCTCCTTCGGCTACAACACTCCAGGTGTGTGTCCCTTGTAATTTCCAAGGGCCCATTTTTATCATGATATTAGTTACACCCTTTTATGTTAAGAGGAAAATTAGTTTGATTTTCTTGTTAATTACAATTGCAGAATCTATTCGGACAAGTCAAATTAATGAGAAGAGTGACATTTATAGCTTTGGAGTTATTCTTCTGGAGTTGGCAACTGGAAAAAAAGCCACCGATGGTGATAAACACACATCCCTTGCCGAATGGGCATGGCGACACATTCGAGAAGGCAATCCAGTGGACGATGCGTTGGATGAGGAGGTCAAGGAGATCCATTACTTGGATGAAATGCGCTGTGTTTTCAAACTTGGAGTCCTTTGCACATGCATGTTCCCTTCTGAGAGGCCAACCATGAAAGCGGTTTTGAAGATTTTGCTCCGATGGAACCAACTGTAAATTTTTTGAGAGGAGCGCTGCAAGTGAGTTTGATGCTCCTCCTTTCCTAAAGAGCTCAAAAGTGTGAGAAGACACTAGGAGATGATGCAAATTTGGCATCCATTGTTTGACTAGCTTATAATATAGGTTATTCTAAGTCCTTCTCACTATAATTAACTCTAGTTTCTATCTTTTTTCTACTCTAGCTATTTCCTTTAAGGGATTGTTGCAATAATATTCACCCTCTCAATAAAATCTCCCTTTTGAATAATTTTAATAGTATGGCATGCTACTGTTTTCAACACATCTCTTTACCTTGGACATCAGTAAATAATGGTAGCACAATTTACGAGTGATGGCTTATAAGTGTTAGGTTGCTATATCTAATCTCACACTTTGATATCATGTTCAAAATACCTTCCCCCGTTAGTCTCAACCATTAATAGTGATAAACACATTTTTACATAGTGAGAACATCATATTAAAACATTTGACGATGTGAGACAATTATTATTTTTCATAGAATAAAATGATTAAACAAATGTGATGTAGGATTTGAAGTTGGATTGGTATGTATCTATCCTAGAATCTTTTCTATATGTTGTCACCCTAATTTTTCTTACCCTTTTGTCTGGTTTAGGGTGGAAGAAAAAAGGTTTGAAGTGATAAGGGTATATAGTTGTTATGGAAAATATAGCTGTTATGTTAGAAATTAATAAGAATTAAGTGACAAACACATAACAAATACAAAGAACATTAAAGATTCTACTTGATTAAGGATAAATCAATTCTTAAATTTATAGGAGATAACAATCTATTATTATTTGAGGATTTCATATACTTGGAAGCTACCACAAAATTTCCTTACTTTAGCGACAGTTTTTAACTTTAGTTATTGCAATGGCTCATCAAATAACACAACATGTAATAGCTTCTCATATCTCATTTTTATAAACAGAGTGGAAGAAACTGTAATTTACAATACTACAATTTTATCTTTAGCCCTGATTTCGACTCCCTACCTAAGGTGTTAGTCTTTGGGTTATTAAGCTCGCCCGGAGCCTAGTTTAAAGTTTTCCTGGATGGAGATTGATCTCGTAGAGTCTACCTAACGCATAGATCGTATCTAACTAAAAGAAACAAACTTTCCAAGTCAAGTCCTCTGTAACAGAGCATCGGCATTGGTTCGGCCTGCACAAAGCTCATATCACTGGATGTCTTTTCTTTGAACAACGACCCACTTGCAAGAGTTGCTCTTACTGGCTATCACTTCTTTTAACAACCGTCCTTTCTCTTGTGCTCTTCCAAAGACCTTTGTTTTGAGCGAATGGATTTGCGTCGACGAGGAATAGATTCAAGATTTCGAATCTTGTCTAGGTGAGCTTTTGAAAAGTCTCTGAATTTTATGGCTTGAAGATTACTTTTGAAAAGTTAAAGATTTAAAGTTCTATGCATAAGTCACCTCTACAGACGTGACATTTGAAAAAAAAGTGTTATATTTGGGCTTCACACTTTGGAAATTATGGTCTGTAGAAAATGTTTACAAACTTGTTTTGTGTCGAACGTGTTTCACGACTTACTGTCTAATTCCATGGTAATCCGGGAATCCTTGATAGATTCAATAACAATCATGTTATCAAGTCCACTACCAAACAAATTTTCAAGAAAACTAAAAATAAAAAATTTAAAGGGCGTCAAATTCTTCCACTGATTTCGTTTCACTTTGTTCCATACGAAGCGCTGGTTTTGCTATAAATGTCTTGTACATGGAGGAAAATATAAATATAATAAAATATATGACTGTTCCTAGCCATCTGTTGCGAGTCCGGTAAGCCAGGAGTCTTTAGCATGTTTCATTTGGTCAACATTGCTATTGGAAAAATTGTAGCGAAGCCCACCTGGAAGTTTCTTAGTGTGGCCTTTGGACGTTGAGCCAGTGGTGTTTTTTCACGTCTTTTTATATGGTTTTACCGCTTCTTGGATGATCATTGAGATCAGAATTCAAACAAGAACCAACGGTCTCAACCTCGAAATGTCGAGAACAACCTCATTTTCCCATGTCCAATTATCTTTCTACCCAATCTTCTTCCTGCTCCTATTCATCCATGCAAACTCTCAACTCAATGTTCACGAGCAAGCAGTGTTGCTAAACCTAAAGCAACACTGGAAAAACCCACCAACTCTCAGCCATTGGACTCCATCAAAATCCCTCTCTCATTGTTCCTGGCCTGAAATCAAATGCACCAACGGCTCCGTCAATCAGATATCCCTCCCAAACATGAATATCTCTGGGACAGTCCCACCCAACATCTGTGACCTCAAGAACCTCACAAACATTGATCTTTCCAACAACTTCATACCCTCCTCCGAGTTTCCTACGACTCTCTACAACTGTTCCAGGCTCCAATACCTTAACCTCTCGGAGAACTACCTAGCTGGCACTATTCCTGAGGACATTCACCGTATGTCTCGGCTTCAAGAGCTCAACCTCGGAGCCAACTACTTCTCCGGCAACATCCCTTCATCCATCGGGCAGTTAACAGAACTGAGGGTACTTCAGCTTTACCTGTGTCGGTTTACAGGTTCTTTCCCGCCAGAAATTGGCAACTTGTCCAATCTAGAGGTTCTAGTAGTAGCATATAATACAAGGATCACGCGGACATTGCTGCCTTCAAGTTTCACGAAGTTGAAGAAACTAAAGCTATTTTGGGCGACAAGCTCCAACATAGTTGGGGAACTCCCTGACACAATTGGAGAAATGGCGGCGCTGGAGCATTTGGATTTGTGCAACAATAGTTTGAGCGGGAAAATTCCTAACAGTTTGTTTATGTTGAAGAATTTGAAAATAGTATACCTTTACAAAAACAAATTGACCGGAGAGATTCCTCGCGTGGTAGAGGCTTTAGACATGGATGTTATTGATCTCTCTGACAATAACTTGACGGGGACGATACCAGATGACTTTGGAAGACTCAGCAAATTGTCAGGCCTGGCTTTGTTTTACAATCAACTATCTGGAACAATCCCAGAAAGTATAGGCAATCTTCCAAGTCTAATCAGTTTTAATTTGTTCAACAACAACTTGTCAGGGACGCTGCCTCCAAACCTTGGACGGTATTCCATGCTTGAGGAGTTTCAACTCGCATCTAATATGCTTACAGGTGAGTTGCCAAGACAACTTTGTGAGATTGGTAGGTTGACAGGATCGGTGGCTTTCGACAACAATTTCCACGGAGAATTGCCCGAATCACTTGGAAATTGCCCAAATTTGAAAAAAGTCTATATTGAAACTGAACACAATCACAAAAATTTCTCCAATCCATACCCAACTTCCTTTCCTAATAATTTTTTTTATTACTTTGTCTATACTATTAACATATAAATAAAGATTAGCCATATGTTTACATCTTTTTGGCATATTTCTTAGATGCAAATGGTGTCACAAGTATGCATTTGTCCAAATACATATATGTTTTACAAGAGAGTAAAGCTCTTAGACAAATAAAAATTCTTTCTAAAACAATCCTTTTAAATGCTAATGAATAAAGAAGAACATGTATTGTTACTATGCCACAAGACTAAAAAGATGGATAACATTAAACTAAATAAAAATAGCACAAATATTGAATCATTAGAGAATGAAATGGTTTTAATAATTATCAAAATATTAAAATATTTTAAGAGACAAGGCCTTAACCTTAATTTAAAAATCAATTTAAGAGTAGGAAGAAACTTCTTTAATTTACACAAATGTCTTAGCAATGTAGACATTCCACATCATTAACAACAACCTTGAGATTATGACCCACATTTTTAAAAATATTTTTGGGAGATAATATAGTCTCTTTTCCAAAATACTTTTGAGGGTCATTGAATACTGTTTTTATTCTCATCAATCTGTCACTTCTTCGTGATAAGCACAGCAAGACTCCAAGTCTGAGGTTGATAACCTACGTTTCCAGGAAAAAATTGCAAAAGCACCGCCATTGCTTTCCACCTCTCCATATAATTTCAGCACTTTCATATTGCAATGTTAAGATCAGATTTCAAAGAAGGATATTGATATCAATCACCAATTGATGAGGTAACCACAGGTTTTAAGTCAAGTCTAAGTCATCCCTAGCAGAACGACAGTGGTGGTCCGTGGCCTTAGAATTGTTTCCAATTTCTGTCACGCACCAAGTTCACATCATTTGAAATTGCTCCCTCTGACAATAATTTTTGGAAAATGATTATTCTCTTAACGTCAAAGAAACATTGCACCTGCTCCTTCAACATTAAATTAGTTCCAGGAATCTTGACCTACTTTTGCTTTTGATTTTCAAGGTCCAGCATTTTTTCCACAAACATTTTCTTTGACAAAGGTTCATGAAGCACCATGGCTTGTCATTTTTCTTCTTTTGTAATTTCGTGCAAGACTTCAAAATTTAGGTCAATGGCCCTTCTTGTCAGTGAAAATTTGCAGCAAGGAACCTCTTAGGATTTTCTCCATATAAACACAGGAAGAAGTGCAAATAAATGACAGACGCTCAATCTTAAAGATCAAGAGCGAAGAGTCTTATTTAAACCTTAAACAAATCTGTAAAAAGCCAGTCTGTTGCTCTGTTTCTGGACAGAGATCACCTGCTCCTGTTAAAAAACGATCGCACAGTTCGTTTACAACTCTGAATTTTGGTTTCACAGATACTGGTTCTCCTTAGCATTTAGTTTGAAGTGAACGTACGTACCATGATGAAGTTCTTTCAGTTTCAGAACCATTTCAGGACTTCATCTCAGGTTAGGAGTAGATTTGTCCCGGATATGCTTCAAAATTTGATCACTAATGCTGTTAGCACACAACAGATTGTTGAAGAATTCACAGACCAACTGGACTGACAAAAGTGAACAGAAATTTGTTCTTAACTACAAACATGGAGTGTTTTGCAGATATTAAGCTAGAATGCGAGTCAGAGTAATTTGCAAATGATAAAAGTCATATACTATTGATGTGTTTTTACCAGTTTTTCTTTTTCTTCAACAATGAATACAAACCATGGCCATCCAAGAACCTTTACTCATCGTTAACAGGACGGACCCAAGGCTGGGAAAGTCCAGCCCATTCCTTATCTTTTGAGATGTACCCAAGTGTAAATAAACCCAACCCGAGATATACCTTGAGCTTGAGAAGATTTTGGATAGTTTTGAGGCCGAAATGTCTGCTTCAGCTCATTGGACCATTTGAAGGCCCGCCTTACTGTAAACGGGTTCCATCAAAAACCAAGAGTTGATTATCTGGAAACTTGTAAATCAATATGATATTGACAACGCTTTTTTAACATAGATTCCTTATTGATCTTGTAATAAGCTCGTCTAAGTGTCTTTGGTATTGGAGGAAAAGAAAAAAAAAGGTTTGAACGAAGATGGGTTGGGTATTGGAGGAAAAGAAAAAAAACAAAAGGTTTGAATGAAGGTGGGTTGAATTTAAGTAAAAACTTGGCAGTTAAGATTCATTCAAAAACACATATGTAGTAACCTTACCTAAACTTGCTCACTCAACCGTCGCACAAAAGAAGGGAGTGTTCATTATTCATTATTCATTATCCATTGCTATTATTTCAATACAACAAACACAACTTCTTGACAAACTTAATACTATTTTATGTTCGTAAGGGCTTACCTAGTTTTATTGACAGCAAAGCATTAATCCACCATCTCCCAATCCTTCGCAGAAGCAGCTATTACGCTCTTACTCTTACTACTGGAAAATACCGAAAATACTGTAGATTCTTTACTAGCTACATCGTCTTGGAATCAGTATTTTCACACCCACTCTCCTGCATTGTGATAATCTGCTTGCTCTTCATCTCAACACTAAACTTGTATTTCGTAGTGGCTCCAAACACCTGGAACTATATTATTATTTTTTGTGAGAAAAGATGGTGCTACAAACTCTTGAAAGTAAATTATCGTTTTGTGCGATAAAAGGAGTGCAACAAACACTTGTCACAAGAACAAACATATACTGTGAGGAGGGTTTCTAACAACACCTTCTCTTGCAGAAAATAGTAATCTACTTCTAAGTGTTTGAAACTACTATGAAATACATGTATGGTTATCAGATGAAGAAAATAATAATCTACTTCTAAGTGTTTGAAACTACTATGAAATACATGTATGGTTATCAGATGAAGAGCAAGCAAATTATCGTAATACAAATAAAAGTAAGTACAAAAATACGAATTCCAAGATGATGCAACCAATAAAAATTTTATACTGTTTCAGCTAAGAAACGGGCTGTGAGTTCTGAGGGATTTACGTCGGATGAAGACGGAGTAAAACAAGGTGTTCTTATAGGGAGTTGTTCTTCATGCGGTAAAGGTTGGTTTGATCGCCACGCTAGGATCCTGCTCTTCCCTGCCTGGCGAAGGGTCAACTGGTGCAAGCAGGGAGCGAGGCTGCGGGGGCTCCACGTTCCACTCCCTACTTGCGGTAGAGTGCTGACTTGCCAAGCCTATTGGTGGGGCGCGAAGGGTAGGTAACTGACCATGTGGGTTTTTTAGCTCAATACTTCTTTCATGCAGCAGCTAAATCTGAAGACGCCTTCTAAATTACCTAATTACTATCCTGCTTTTTCGTTAAATTTCAAATCAAACCCTACAACCATTTTTTTTTTAAATAGGAGCAGTGCCCTTGCCATTTACATAAACCCGATAAACAGATATAAAAATTCATTAAAATAAAAACATAATCAACTAGTATAAACACATAATCGTTAATGAAAAATAAAATACTACATTGATTAAAACTTAGCATAAAACAAAATTAATTTTTCAAAGAAGTCTATAATGCTCTAGGTGTAATTGATCTCATGAAATTTTCCTGCATCAACTTAGTAAAGAATCGAGAATTATAAAAATGTACTATCCCATTATTGAGTGTCTAAAATTAGCTAACCCTGTAATTTTTTAATTATGCTAATTACAATTGCGAGTTTTCACATGGTTCTAGAATAGACATCATTGTTCGCATTCCACCAGCTTTTCCAATTAAACTTCTATAAATTTCACTAATGTCCAAGAAATTTAAAAAATAAAAAATTCATGTTGACGTAAAAGGAAAGAAAGGAGCGAAGAGTATCATTGTGAGGTGGCAGACGACTATAGATGGGCAAGACGATACCTAGTGAGAGCAATAACTATAACTACTTTTGTTGCTTTTTTTTATAATACTTTTTCCTTCATGGTATATAATTAGAGTACGGACAAGTAAATCTAGCTGTGGATCAAATTAATACTTTCATAAAGTGATTTGATAATGGGTTTAAACGACACGGTTGCTTTAATAATTTTCCTTTCTTTTCTTAAATTTTATATAATCTTAGTGCCTTATGTGTCTCGTTTTGCAAAACGTTTTACTATCATTTAAAAGTTCATAGAGTTGATGAAATGTATCAATCCATATCCAATGTCTTCAATGCTCGGAAATATAATACTATATCAGTCAATTTTAGATTTTTAATTATCTCTCGTAACTACATAACTTTCTTCAAAGAAAGAGATGAAGGTAATAAAATGTTTACAATGCAATAATAGTCTAGTGTATGCGAAGAAGAAAAAAAATTTCAAAACTGAACCATTGACGGGACATATATAATCCCAACGATCAAATGATGGAATGAATAACTTGTGTTGACTGTTGTGTGTTTATGGGAATTGACGTATGAGTCTGATCTTCAAGAATTAAATAGGGAATCATGCGATGCAGTCCCTACAAATATTATCGTAGCTTTGCCACCATCGAGAGTTTAGATCTAAACTCCATATTTTATGAAGAAAATAGTTTTTAATTTGTAAAGTATTTGCAAAAGTTGCACAAGTCTTTAGATTTTCCCTTGTGTAGGCCAAAATTGTATTGTCTGATGGGCTCTGGAAGTTGTGCGTGCTCTCTAGGCCTGGTGAGCTTCTTATTACATGAGAAGCAAGAGGCTTAGTTGATGCCAGGTTATTGCCTTTTTATGGCTCAGTTACAAAAGGTTCTCAAGGACAATAAGTTGAAGGAGAAGAAAGCAGGGCTAGAGGCTGAAATTGTTGAAGTGGAGAAAACGATAAACACAGTAAACCAAAGCTGTTTCAGACTCAGTCACTGGTCATGGGGAAAACAACAAAAACCCATCGGAAAGGTGCCGGCGCCTCGCTTATTAATTGAAGAAAAAATATCCATCAAAGATCAAAGAGGAAGACAAGCTGAAGAGCACAAACTACTTGAACAAACCAAAGATACTTTTCTCAGCAAATAGCAAATTTTCAAAACGTAAAGTCGACAATCATTTATGATCCATTGTTAAGAAAAATCACATAGGGCTACATTATTTTCTAACAATTCCTTTCTGTTTGTAACTTTTCATACACTCACTCTAGATGCAGTACAAGTTTTCAGTTAATGATAATTTGGAATGATGACTGTTAATTAAATGGTGTTATTTTGCTGTATATTGTCATTACCCATTGGATCAAGGTCACGTACATATATAGCTTTGGCCTAATACCTTAGCTTTCTTGTACTAGGTTTTATTCTTTCTCTTATTCTATTTATTTTCATGTATCCTGAATAATTAGTGGACAAGTTTAAATCCTTATTTATAGAGTAAAAAGTTCTATTTCAAGATTCATGATGACTCTTATTCTTTAAGAGTGACATTGCACAAGTTACCCACCTCCTTGGCATGAGGAGAAGAAAGATATGGCTTCAACTTGTCGTCGTGAGGTGGCAGACGACTATAGATGGGGAAGGCGATACCTAGTGAGAGCAATAACTATAACTATTTTTGCTTCTTTTTTGTTTAATATTTTTTTCCCTTCATGGTATATAATTAGAGTACGGACAAGTAAATCTAGTTGTGGATCAGATTAATACTTTCACAAATTGATTAGGTATTGGGTTTAAAATGACAAGGTCGCCTCAATAATTTTCCTTTTCTTTTTTTTTTTCTCGAATTCATTCAATCCCCAATCTTAGTGCCTTATGTATCTCCTTTGCAAAACGTTTTACTATCATTTAAAAGTTCATAGTGTTGATGAAATGTATCAGTCCATATCCAAGGTCTTCAATGCTTTGAAATCTAATGCCACATCAATCCATTTTGGATTTTTAATTATCTGATGTAGTTAGATACCTTTCTTTAAAGAAATAGATTAAGGCAACAACATGTTTACGATGCAACAATGGTCCAGTGCATGCGTGGCCATTGACGGACAAATGTAACCCCTACGACTAAATGGGTGATGACTAAATGTGTTGACTGTTGTTTGTGGAGATGATGTATTGAGTTTGATCTTCAAGAATTAAATAGGGAATCATGAGTGCAGTCCCTATAAATATTGTCGTAGTTTTACTATCATTAAGAAGTTTAAATCAAATACTTTTAAGTCATATATCTCGTGATAATTTGTTCCAGAATTTATACTCTGTATTCTAAGAAGAATATAGTTTTTAATTTGAAAAGTATTTGCAAACGTTGCATAACCCTTTGGTCCATGATTATCAGATTCATTTACCATTAGACTTTTCGATGGGTATGCCCAAATTGTATTGTATGATGGGCTTCGGAAGTTGTGCTTGCTCTCTAGGCCTGGTGGGTTTCTTATTACATGCGAAGGAAGAGGCTTTTTTTGATGTCAGATTGTAGCCTTGTTATGTAACAGTTGTAGGGAAAGCCCATTATCCAGTAAGAAGCTACAGGTATGACCCACCCGTTTGCGCATCTATTTGTGAAGGCTTCTCCTGGAATCCAACCTTGTGTACTCTATTCTCTTTACTAAGTTTGGGCTCGTACAGAGCCCTTTCTCATACTCATCTCATGGCTGGCTCTACATGACTCAAATTTCGTCTTCAGTTACTGTGACCTTTCACCTAAGGCCAGTTACGCGTTCTGCAACACAGAACAGTTAACACCTGTGAAGCATGACCCAGAAGAAAACTCCAAAAAAGAACCACTTGCTCAACTAATTGAGGATTTCCACAAACAGTAACAATCTCTCTATACTCAATATTGATCAACTAATTAGCGATGGCATTAAGCAATAACTTGAAATGGCACATCAGGAAGTTACAGATCTGAGGAGGAAGTGAACAGCTGCTGGTGAAGAGAAAGAAGCTTCGGATTTGGAACATTCTGCAGCTTTGAACAGGATACAAGAAGCAGACAAAGCTGAAGCTGATATGAAGGCTGAAGGGGAAAGGCTAAATGTTGAAACTTTGATACTCATGGCTGAAAATAGTGTTCTGAGTGAAAAATTGGAGACTGCTGGTAAGATAGAAGAAGAACAGACTGCAGACAAACATAATTTGATCTCAGAGAAAGCAGCTAGTATCAAAAAGGATTGAAGAGGGTGTAAAAATTAGAGAAGGCTTGAACACCTTCGTTGATCAGCTGAAAGATGAAAAAATAAACCTAGAGAAAGAACTAGAAGCGTGATAGGTGAAGCTTCCAATATGAAGCAGCAGCTGGATTCGGCAGAGCAGCGAGTTTCAGAAGCTCTGCAAGTTTCAGAATTAAGCCAAAATCTGAAGAGTTCCAAGGAAAAGAACGAATTTTTAAGTTTTCAAATTTCTGAAGTCTCAAATGATACTCCGCAGGCACAAAACAGGACCCAGGAATTCATGGCTGAACAGAGCCAGTTCAAGTAGAAATTGGGTGAGAGGAAAGAAAACTTTCAAATCTCCAGGATACGCTTGAGGTGCATGACAATGAATCATCTGCTCGAATAAATAGTTTGGAGTCACAATTACGACATCTGAAACAGGAGCTAGAATAGTTGCAAACCCAGAAATAGATACCAAAGCACAGATTGAGATTAAAGAAAATGAACACAATATTAGGCAGCAACTCCTACTTGCTGAAGAGGAAATTTCGAATTTAAGCCGCTCTGGAAGCCACTGAGGAAAAGAATAAATCTCTAAGCTTGAAACTCCCAGAGATTTCAAATGAGGTTCTGCAGGCTCATAAAGCGATAGAAGAACTCAAGGCTGAATCAATCCAGTTAAAAGACAATTTTATGGGGAGAGAAAGGGAATTTTGAACTCTTGCTGAGAGTCATAGGGTGCAAAGGAACGAATTCTTGGCTCGAACAAAGGAATTGGCGGTAAGTAGCAGGCCTGGAAGTAGAGCTGGACTTGTCACGAAATGAGAAAAGAGATTTGGAAATGCAGTTAAGAGAGTAAAGCAACTGAAGCAGAAACACTGAGAGAGGAGAATATAGAAATGCAAGCTCAGGAGAGAGAACAACCAAATTCAGCTCTCGTAAAGAAACTTGATGACAAGGAGAGGGAATCATCGTTTAAAATTGCAGAGTTGACAGATCAGATCAACAAGCTGCTAGCGGACTTAGAGTCTTTACACATTCATAAAAGTGAACTAGAAGAACAGATTGTGCATAGAGGTGATGAAGCCTCATCTCAAGTTAAGGTCTACACGGGAAGAAAGGTGAAATGGAAGCTCTCAAAGAGGGGATTGTAAGCAAGAGTGCGGAAAAACAGAGACTTCTGCAAGAAAAAGAAAGTTCAGTGACGCGAGTGAAAACTCTCGAATCAGAAGCGGACTCTATCCACAAACAGATAGAGGTAAACCAAACATTCTTCTTCCTACAGAAACCAGCGATGCTGTTAAACCAAAACTTATTAATTGAAGAAACAACATCCATCAAAGATCAAAGAGGAAGACAAGCTGCAGAGCACAAACTACATTTATGGATGTTTTACCATACAAATCAAAGATAATTTTCTCTCACTACACTTTGTTGTTACTGTATAAATATGAGTGCAGAAGCAATTGTAAGATCTGTGAAAAAGCAATAGGAATCAAGGTCACTAGTTTCAATACTTGTTTAGATGGTGCCATCTCAGTCTCTTCTCATGGTCCCTGTGCTTCACGCATGTCTCAACTCTATACCTCATATAAAGTTCTAGCCTTCTTGCCACCAGAACCAAGTAATTAATAGCTTCAAAAAAATGTCCCACTTAAGAACGAAAACACGCTCGTCCCTGCATCTCTCCCGGAAAGCCTAACCCTCACATGGAACAGAGCACTCTTACACGTCCTCTGACCAAGCTGTTGACTAACTCACTACTCCGCAGCTTCATTCCCAAGGGAAGCACCTGCCTTTATCTCTCTAGCAAACGTTTACTGAGAGACCCAACGGACGCACATCCCTGCAACCCTCTTACCTTAACGTAGAAAACCATGCCCTGTAAGAGCAGAGATGGCTGACTCTCCAGACTGTCATGGTCTCGAACATTCCTCAGACCCTACCTCACGGAGGAAGCGGACACAAAAATCTTCTGAAACAATAGCTTCATTTAATGTTTCCTTCACTCTTGATTACTCTTTCTCGCCTATATGTATTCAGCTAAGTTCCGTTCTGTGTAATTTAAGCTACTTACCTTCAAATCAAATGAATGTTCTTCCTATGCCTTCTGCCATTTCTCTGTAAAGTTCAGGCAGGGCGTTCAGACCTGTCCGATTATGCAAGTTTTCTTGCATCTTGTTTTCAAGTTTTCAGCTTTTACACGATTTTCTTCACCACTACCCATGACATTGAAAGATACCTAAACATTATTTACCCTTGCAGACCAGGGGCTGCCCTTACTGCCAAGGGCTATGCACATCTGTTTCTAAATACAAGGAATTGAGTAGCCATGGTTGTAAAACAATGAATTGATTTATATTACTTCATAATCTCTCTCCCTCTCTCTCTCCCCACCCTTTCTTCGCCTTCAAAGCAAAACTAACAGTACCTATCAAATTGAATACTTCTGGCCACAAGTTTGATCAATAATCAAATGAAGCAGCGACACGTTTCCAATATATTGTTAGCGACTAACAAGATCAGATGATATGGGGTGGAAGAACTGCAAATAGCAGATCTCAAAACATAAAAAGGACAATAATCGATGACCCATTGTTAAGACGTATCATATAGGGCCACATCATTCCCTCTGTTTTTATCCTCTCTGTATCCAGATCCAGTATGAATGCAGTACAAGTTTCGAAGAACTAATGACAATTTGGAATGTTGACATTGCATATCAAACCCACCTTCTTCGCACGAGAAGTACAAAGATACGGCTTCAACTTGTCATTGTGGACGTAGAGCCACAGGCAAGGTCTCTGCTTCTGTAAAGTTCCGCAGCAACTGGCCGAGGGCGGCTTGGTTGAATTAAGGAAGGGGATGCAAGAAAGTATAGACACCTGGTTGCACACCGTCGTCGTGTTAGATGGCTGCGTTGTTGCATTGAGGGAAGACGGGGAAGTATGGACCTTGCGTCCGTTGGCCACCATCGCCCCCGCCAGAAAAGCTGCCACCGCCACAGCGATCCAGACAGCAGTATGCGTTCCTTTCTTCATCCTGAACTTCGTTACCTGAAAGCCGAAAGGGAGAAACCAGAGACTGAACTGCCAATTTGGGAATCACTGAAGTTCCGCTCGTTGCATATAACAACTCAAACGAAGAGTCTGGCCTTAAAAGCTTCCGTTAACAACCTACTATTGTACAGTTATGTATTTTAATTAGGCCCTTTAATTTTTAATATGGTATCAGAGCCGGCCCTGTGTCCTGCCTACCTTGGTATGGTCCCTCTAGACTAGTCCCACTTCTCACCGCGTCTAACGTGAGACTGCAGGGGAGTGTTGGAGGATTAAAATATCTAGTCCCACATTCGGTAAGGCAACCGGAAAACCTGGCCTTATAAGCTTCCGTTAGCAACCTACTATTATACAGTTCTGTGTTTTAGTTGGGCCTTACAATTTCTAATATAGTATCAGAGCCGGTCCCACAGCACATAGTTAACCTAACAGAACCAATTAATTTGTGTATTAAATTACAAATTGAAAGAAATCGTGAATATCATATAAAAACACCAAATAACTGTCAAGACAGAAGTTACCTATAGACGCTGTATTCATGCCCGTTCGAAATGCAAACCATAGTATTCATTCTTATGTAAATGGGAATGAAAAAAAAGAGATACTTTTTCTAGAAATATGGACAAATGGAAGTTTAACTCCAAAAGAAGCACTGGAGAGTGTTGGAGGATTAAAATATTCAGTCTCACATTGGATAAGGTCACAGGAGAGCCTGACCTTATAAGCTTCCGTTAACAACTCATTATTGCACAATTTTGTATTTTAGTTGGCCCTTTAATTTCTAATAGGAAAAAACCAAAGACTGAACAGCCAATTTGAGAATCACTGGAGTTCCGCTCTTTGCAGATAACAACTCAAACGGCAATAGGCAGGATTTCATGGGCTCCCGGTAATCCAGTCATACCACGACGCACACCGGAGGTGAGGCGTGGGGACCAAAATAAAAATGCCGAATCAACTGAAAACGATTGATTTTGTAAGCATAATATCTTTTCACGTCACTATCCAATGATCGCAGAGGCGTTCCTGCTGCTTTCCACCTCATCAGGAACAGGTGGCATAAAGGGCAACTAGCAACGTGGCTTCATTTTGCTCGGCGCGGTTTCATGCAACAACTGAGAAGATGGAATTTTCCTTTTAGATTATCTAATTGTTATCCTGGTTTTTCATTGAATTTCAAATCAAACCTTACAATTTTTTATTTATGCTAATTTCAACCAGGAATTTTCAATAAAATTCCTATAAATTTCACTTGTGTCCAAAAAAATTAAAAGAAATACAAAAACAAAAAATTTATACGAAAAGAAAAAGAAAGAGACTCTATATAAGTTTAAGTTTTAATTCAAAGACTAATTTTATTAAGAAAAAAATAATCCTTTATAAGTATTAAGATTTCCTTACTTCTATTTAATGTGGAACAAATGTCATTAACCCTCTTTGTTGAAATGGGCTCTCCATTGGACTCATGACATTTTTTTTCACTCAAATTCATATAGCTTTTCACATGGCCATGTTCCCTTGACGTGATTACCCCCTTGGCAAGCTTTGGGGTCCCCTCACCTATACATTTCCAAGCATTTGGGATTGATACTAGGTTGAAGTAAGGTGACTTCGATGATCTTCCCAGGCAAAGAGAGCTAGAAACGAGCTGTGAGTTTGAGAGATTTGCGTCGGATGAAGAGGGAGTAAAATCTCTTCCTGATGCGGTAAGGTCTGTTTCGTTGCCACGCTCTGATCCTGCTCTGCACTGCCCAGCGAGGAGAGGTGACTTGCCCAGCCTATTGGTGGGTAACTAGCCACGTGGCTTTCTTTTGCTCGACGCAACTTTCATGCAACAACTAAATTTGAAGCCGACCTTCTAGATTACCTAATTATTATCCTGTTTTTTCATTAATTTCAAATCAAACACTTACAATTGTGTAATTGTGCTAATTACAATACCGAATTATTATTAGCATTCCATCTGTTTTTCCAATAAAACTTCTATAAATTTCACTAGTGTCCAAAACATTTTGAGAATATAAAAATAATTTAGACGTAAAAGGAGAGCAAGGAGCTAAGCTATCGTTGTGAGGTGGCAGGCGATTATAGTTTGGGATTGTCTTCCCGTGATTAACTCCTAAATATATGGAGTGAGAGAAATAATTATAACTAACTTTGTTGCTTTTTTCTTGCTTAATACTTTTTCCTTCGTGGTATATAATTAAAGCATAGACGAGACAATTTAGTTGTGCATCAGTTTAATACTTGCATAAAGTGATTTGATATTGGGGTTAAAACTATACGGAGCTTTGATAATTTTCTTTTCTTTTTCATGGTTTTACATGTTTCATTCAATGTCCAATCTTAGTGCCTTATGTGTCCCATGTTGCAAAACGTTTTACTATCATTTAAAAGTTGATAGAGTCGATGAAATGTAGCGATCCCCATCCAAAGTTTGACCAAACTGTTATTAGTGAATTTTTCCCATATGAAACTCAAATAATTTGTTTAAATGAATTTACCTACTTTCCTTTGAATTCTTGTTTTATCATAATTTGTGCTTGTGGGTTGTAACATCTGAAATTTACAAGATGAGAATGCTAGAAGTAAGCAGAGTTATGTTAAACGTTTATTGATAGTAAATGCACTTTTTTTGATTAAAACGTTTTTTCACTAACAGGCTTTGTCGTGTTTAACTGCCTCATCCATTTGGTATTTTATCTTATAAATCAACTTACATTCAATTGATTTACGAATAAGCAGTAAATTGATGCTCTTCCATGCTCTTCCATGTGCGATTTATGTATAAGCATTAAATTGGATCTTTAATTATCTATTGATAGTTACAAACCTCTCCTTAAAGAAAGAGATGGAAGTAATGAAATGTGTACAGTGCAGTAATGTGTATGTGAGGAAGAAATAGGATAGCAAACGGAACCGTTGATGGGACATACGTAATCCATATGACCAAATGGGTGGATGAATAGCATGTGTTGAGTGTTAGTGGGAGATGATGTATGAGGTGGGAGTATTGTGAACACGAAACATTAAAAATTAAGTTCCCTGATTTTGCAGAAATCGATGGCAAGGTGGAAAGGATTTTGAAGCCTATCAAGCATGAAGATTTTGAAGCTTATAAAAAAGAACCACTTGCTCAACTAATTGAGGATTTCCACAAACGGTATCAATCTCTCTATGCTCGATATGATCATCTAGCAGGAAAGCTGAGGAAAAAACAATTCATGACACACAAGGAAAGGAAAATTCTTCATCTAGCTTAGGGTCAGATTCAGACTATTTGCCAAAGGAAAATGACGCTAAAAGCTGAAAATTGGAGTGCGAATATCAGAAATTAGTGATGGCATTAAGCAAGAACTTGAAATAGCACGTGTCGAAGTTCTAGATCTGAAGGGGAAGTTGACAGCTGCTGGTTAGGGATAGAAGCTTTGGATTTGGAATATTCTGCAGCTTTGAACAGGATACAAGAAGCAGCTAATGCCGAAGCAGATATGAAGACTGAAGGTGAAAGGTTGGAATGTTGAAAAATTGGAACTTACGGCTGGGAATAGTGTTCTGAGTGAAAACGGGAGACTGCTGGTAACTGGTTGCAGAGAAACACAATTTGGTCTTAGAGAAAGAAACTGCTATCAGAAGGAGAAAAAAAAAATAAGAGAAGGCTTAAGAGCAGCATGGTTGATCAGCTGAAAGCTGAAAAAATAGACTCAAAGAAAGAACTAGAAGCGGTTAGAGTTGAAGTTTCCAATATGAAACGGCAACGGGATTCGGCAGAGCAGCAAGTTTCAGAACTAAGCCAAAATCTGAGAAGTTCCGAGGGAAAGAACGAATTTTCAAGTCAAGGCCTACATGGGAAGAAAAGTGAAATGGAATCACGACTTGAGAAAAAAAACTCTTGAAAGTTCCGAAAACCTGATTCAGATAGAAACTGATGCGTTTCGTCTCCCGCATCAGAAACTCACAAAGAGAGGAGGGGAAGCAAGAGTGCGAAAAAACAGAGACTTCTGCAAGTAAAAGAAAGTTTAATGGCGCGAGTGAAAGCTCTCGAATCGGAGATGGACTCTATCCGCAACCAGAAAGCGACAAGGTTCTCAAGAATGATAGCTAAAGGAGAGGAGGAGAAAGCAGGGCCAGAGGCTAAAATTTTTGAAGCGGAGAAAACGACAACAGATGGAGGTAAAGGAAACATTCTTCCTCCTACGAAAAGCAGCGATGCTGTAAACCAAAGCTGTTTCAGCCTCAGTCACCGGTCATAGAGAGAACAAGAAAAACCCATCGGAAACAACATCCATCAAAGACCAAAGGGGAAGACAGGTTGAAGAGCACAAACAACATGTATAGATTTTCTCAGCAAATGGCAAATAGAAAATTTTCAAAACATAAACTAGACAATCATTGATGATCCATTGTTAAGACCCGGCAAAAAGCGCTGCATTATTCCCTAACCGTCCCCCTCTGTTTTTATCCTTTACATATCCATCTGTGGTACAAGTTTTGAAAAACTAATGGCAATCTGGAATGTTGACATTGCATATGATACCGACCTTCTTCGCACGAGGAGTACAAAGATACGGCTTCAACTTGTCATTGTGGACGTAGAGCCCCAGGCAAGGTCTCTGCTTCTCTAAAATTTCGCAGCAAGTGGTTGATGGTGGATTGGATGAATTAAGGAAGGGGATGCAAGAAAGCAAAGACACCTGGTTGCACACCGTCGTTGTGCTAGATGGCTGCGTTGTTGCGTTGAGGGAGGATGGGGAAGTATCGACCTTGAGTCCATCGGCCAATATCGCGCCCCCCAGAATAGCTACAACCGCCACCGCGATCCAGAGAGCAGCATGCGTTCCTTTTTTCATCCTCAACTTTGTTACCTGAAAGGGAGAAACCAGAGACTGGACTACCAACTTGGAAATCACTGAAGCCCAGCTCGTTGCAGGCATCAACAACTCAAACGGAAACAGGCAGGGTTTGAAGGGGTGAACAGAAGTGGCATGGAGAGCCTAGACGAACAAGAAATAAGAACCCGCACCGACTTGAAAGATGAGGAGACCATTATAAAATCATGTTTGAGTAAGCCATTTGACTCTATTGCTGATTATGACAGCCTTTTGTCCTTTATTCAGAAAGTTGGATCCTTTCCAAGGCTTTGAACACGAAAGTCTTGTCTGCTATGGCAATCAGCCGTTACACGAAAGGTCAGAGCCACCCGTTTTGCCTCTCCTATTCCCATGTTCGATCAAATTTTGATCCGACGGTGGTGAGCAGAATATCTTGGAGCTTTCCTTTTGCCGCTACTTTTTGCCCCGGTCCACACCCAATTAGAGTAGTTAGTGTGCCTGCTTCGTCCTCTTTACTGTGCCCGCTTCGTCCTCTGTTCACAGTCCCACTAAGAATCCACACCATGACAAAGGAGGCAGGTGGGTGTGCGAGAGATATGTCTCATTCCCCCAATACCTAAGAAGCTTTTTAACGGAGCTGTAGAAGATCCTGGGTGGTGTTCCGCAATGGAGGCGGAAATGTCGTAATGTGACTTGAACTTTAGTTTCACTACTCCCGAGCATGAATGTACCCTACTTTCAAGCATGAATGTATTTGAACATAAGTGGGTCTTTAAATCAAAACTTGCCCCAACACGATTTACTAGAACGTCTAAACGCCTACCTTACTGTTAAAGAATTTCATCACAAGAACCAACCGTTGATTATTTGAAAACTTATAGCCTAATTGTTAAGCACACCGTTATTGGCATCGTATTGTCTCTTGTTATTCAAGGATGGGAATTACATCAATAGAAACAAGCTTTTGACTTGAAAACTCACTTACATCTATCTAACTACATTCATAATTGAAAATCTTGGAATTAAAGTTCAAGTAGCATTGCAATGCAAAACAAACATTTTGGCCTCCATAGCAGAACGCCATTCAGGATGATCTAAAGATGGAAATGATGTGGGCGGTATATAAAGCATATCTCGGGTTGGGACCTTGCTCGCCCACCCCACCTGGCTCACAGCTTACAAATGGGCTATGAGTTTGAGGGATTTGCGTCGGATGAATCGAGGGTAAAACCGAGTGTTACTATAGGAAGTTGCTAGCCTTTTGCTGATGGCGTAGTTAGGGCAGCCTCTTGTTGAGATAAAATCTCCTCCTTATCCTTTTAAGATCTGCTTCGTTGCACGCTTGGATCCTGCTCTTCACTGCCTGGCGAAGGGTGAATTGCTGCATGCACAGAGTGTATGCAAGGAAGAAATAGGACTGCAAACCAAACCGTTGATGGGACGACCAAAAGGGTGGATGAATAGCATGTGTTGAATGTTGTGTGTTTGTGAGAGATGATGCATGAGTTTGATCTTTAAGGATTGAATGAGGAATCATGTGATGCAATCCCTATAAATGTTATCATAGTTTTACTATCACCCAGAATTTTTATCAATAACGCAACATGGTCTTAGAAAATTGTAGTACTTTAAATCATATGTTATGTAATCACTTATTTCAGAATCTATACTTCATATTTTGGTCCACTAATTATCGAACCCACTACCATTAGACTCTTCCATGTGTTGGCCCAAGTTGGTGTTGTCTGATGAGCTTTGGAAGCTTGTGGCCTGGTGGGTTTCTTATTACAAGCTTTGGAAGCTTGGCCTTTTAAGGGCCAGTTATGGGGCCTGAGAGGTAAGCTCATTATCCAGTAAGAAGCCTCACAGGTATGACCCACCCGTTGCAACATCCATTTGTATGAGTAGTTCACGTAGAGACAAGAGTGGTGGGAGTCATGTGATGGTAATAAAGAGAATGGACAGGAAAGAAGAAAGTGAAAGGCGGGAAATTAACATAGCAAAGAGAGAGAGGCAGAGACAGGAAAAATAAATAAATGTCAGTGAAAAGTTGATGTATGGTCCATACAAGGAGAAATGAACACACGAACAGAGAGAATTAAAGATATAATTAAAAAAAAGGGAAGATAAATTTTTTTGAGGTAAAGTTTAAATTAAAAAAAATCCTTAAATTAGATTTTGAGGTTAAATCCTTAGACTTGCCGTCAGAACAATTTGGCAAAAATCAAATCAAATCAAGTCAAATATAAGATGGTGCAACCATTTTGTGACAATTGTTGAGAATTTGGGAGAGAACCCCAGGTCCCAAATGACGTTGCCTCCTATGACGTTGCCACCATACCATGAATTAACAAATGGGACCATGTGGTCACGAGGCCATCGAGCAGCTTGTGTCCTTTCTTTATTTCTTCCTCCTTTCTAGCCTACCGAACACCTTTCATTTTCTAACAACTCAGGGTTCCTCTTTATGAAGCCGTTATGTTTCCCTGAACAGATAAAGCCTTCAAGGTTTCTCCTAGATAGTCTTCGCATGTATTTATTTATTTATTTAATGAAGAATGATTACTTTCTTTTTTAAAATAAACTTATAAGAGAGTAAAATATTTTATACATAAAAATTATAACTTGTTAATGTATTGATATTATGAGCCTCATCGAATTCCAACATGTTTCTTAGTTTCAAGCACAAGAAAACATCTCTCGCAAAGACCCATTCTACAAGAAAGGAAAAGACTTGTATGTATAAAAAAACATAACAAGTTGACGTATTAGCTATGTTTACCGTAACTGTTTAAGATAAAGACAAGTGGTCCATAAAAAATTTATTATAAGCATGGTTGATGATAGAATAACTTATCAATTATAGCTGTGTTGAGTTTCCCTGTTGATTTATTTTGGATGACTTTGGATAACACCAAAGGAGATCGGCCAAGAGTCAAGGGCAGTATTATCCTCAATGCGTTGTCTCCACTTTATGTATTGCAGATCCTAGATTTCCGTGAAAAACACTCCATTATGTGCGGTGACCCTTTGTTGTATATGTTTTGTTTTTGCCTATGAAGACGACCCGCCTTCTCCTTAGAGGATACGTTTGGAAAGCGAAGTTAGAGGTTCGAAGTCTACCATGTTCATGGAGGCAACGGTTAGGTACACCTTCTCATTTTACCTCTTAACGTGTTCTACTCACTTGCCTTCGTGAGGTGCACAATTTACAGTAAAATGGAATGTGCAGGGACTGCATGGTTTTGTCTTCTGACAGTACTTCTTCAAACTCTGCAGACAAGGGAACATGTAGGTTTCAAATGAATAGACGCGTTGGGGTCGAGGAAAAATGTGAATGAAGAGAAAGAATAAGGTTTGACAATTTCTAATTGATATTAGTAAGGTGCATACTACTTGTCATTGTCATTAAGTCAAATAATCTCTCCTCTAGCAGAGTTGAACTTTTAGTGCCGGCATAAGAGAATTTTCAAACAAAATTTATGTAATATAGACTTATGTTATACTATTTTCAACACATTTTCTAATTCTGAATATAAACAAATACTTTCTATTGGAATCTTTGCCCATAGATAAAAGAGTGTTATTCTTAAACTAGAACTTTAATACTGCGTTAAAAAAACTTACTTTCTTCTCTTAAAATTAGCTTCTAAGAAAGAAAATACATTCAAACATAAGAAATAAAATAAATTAATATCTTGATAAAGTGCATACCAATTATCACTGTCATTAGATCTAATAATCTCTCCCATAGTATAGTTGAAATTTTAAAATTGTTAAAAAAGGTTTCTCAAACTAAATTTAGATAATGCAAACTAATTTGCATCATTTTCAATATATCTCTTATCTTAAATATAGAAAAATAATTTTTATTGAAATATTTTTTCATAAGCAAAAGAGAGCAACACTTAAATTAGAACTTTAATATTATGTTAAAAATCTTATTTATTCTCTTAAAATTAACTTGTACAAGAGGTAATGCTTTGCTATAGAAGAAATTCTGTTACAATCCTAAAATGCTATTAGACTTGTCATGCTTACAAACTTAGGCATTTTGACTTAGTGGTTGAGTTTGTAATATTTGGTATTAGAACTAAATCTCACGTCCAAACATTTGGTATTTGAAACCTTTGAGTATTGGTAGGAGTGATTCTTAAATAAGACATAGGTAATGTAAACTAATGTTACATCATTTTCATACTTTCTTTTATTTTAAATATAAAAAAATACTTTTTACTGAGATTTTTGTAAGAGAAGAAACACTTTTATATATAAGAAATACAATAAATAAATATCTTGATAATGTAGGACATGTCAAGATTAGCATGATGAGCATGAGTACAATTTCAATAATTAGGCCTATAAAAGATGGATTCTCTACGAAGATGAGCATGACTAGATGCACGTACGATGTCCCCAATGAATTCCAATAGCTTACGCTTGAAGACAACCCTCGAGAAAATCTAAGGTTCCGGCTCGCAAATTCTGACTTTTAGTCTCTTATCGAGATTCTTAGTGATACATTGCAAATTCTCACAGTTTGCTTCCACCCCAAAAGTGACAAATGACACACAAATGGTACCACCACTTTTTTGCAGCAGATTTTGTTGGATCCTCTTCTTTGAGAAGTTTCGTGCGAAAACCGGAAACAGTGCCCTCGTGGATATCGACACCAGCGTCAAGAGATGATCCGACCGACATTTTAACCAAGTGATTGACAGCTGAAAATACGTTATTGTCATGTTTGTTGTTCTGCATTTTAGTTTTTTATCATTTTTTTGTTGTTGCTTTTGATCTTTATGTTATTTCCTTAAGTGGGCTATCAACCCAAACTTGTTCTTAGTCTCAATTTTCATTTAAATATTTGTCACTAACTTGTATATTTTAAGATTTAATAAGATTTTTTGAGGTCTCGTTAAGCATAAATTGCTTTAATACATTTCTTAATTGAAACTTACGAAGTCAGAAAAGAATCTCATGAGCAATTAGCCGTCATGAAAAGATGAGAGACAGTCCTTTTAGTAAAGGCCATGCAAGGCAACTGGCTACGTGGCTTTCCTTTTGCTGGACACATCTTTTCTGCAATTGTTATCCTGGTTTTTCATCATTAAATTTCAAAACAAAACTACAATTAATTATTTTGCTAATTACAGTTACGAATTCTCACGTGGTTCTTGAATGGAAATTATTATTCTCATTCTTTAATTTTTTTTTCATAAAACTTCTATAAATTTTACTAGTGTCTAAAAACTCCAAAAGTAATTTACACATAATAGGAAAGAAATAAGCTAAAAGTGTTGTTATGAGCCGGCAGACGACTGTTGTTTGGGATGGTCTTTCCGGAATCAACTCCTAAACAGATGGAGGCAACCTTGTCGACAACTAGTGAGAGCAATAACTAAACTATTGACAAAAAAATTCTAGCTGTGGATGATCGTAGTAGTTGCATAAAGTGATGTGATATTGGATTGAAAAGCACATGGTGATTTGATAATTTTCGTTTCTTTTTTTTTTCTTTTTTCAAATTTGCATTTTTCATTCAATCTCCGATCTTAGCGCCGTATACATTCATTTTGCAAAAACATTTTACTATCATTGAAAATTGATAGAGTTGATGAATCGTACTAGCCCATATTCAAGTTTGACCAAACTATGAACTTAAATAATTCATTTGAATGAATTTATTTACTTTCTTTTCATCTCCTCAACACCTAAATGTGAATTATTATTTCATCATGATATAAATAATCATATGGTATTAAGAAGTTTATTCTCATCTTAAAAAGTTAACTTTTAAAGTGGAGAGGCACACATAGATTTAATCATACATTACACATTTATTGTTAGAGATTTTCCCACATTAGTCTTCATATGTCAAGTTTTTCATTTTATTAATAGTGATATCATTTTTTTCTTATAAGGTCTTTTAAGGAGATTAAACCCATTTTTTATATGATATCAAAACAAGTTTACTCCTGAGTAATATCTTCACGTTTGTCTTTGATGGACTACATGTGCAAGGGTGTGTCGAATTTTTTGACTTTATTAATGGTGATATCCTTACTTCTTATAAGATTTTTTATAAAGATAATATAAAAAAATTAAATTTTAATACTATATTGTAACTTCTATAAGTACAAATGTCTACATCCTTCGTCAAAGAACAGTAATTTTCATTCCTTAAGTTTTCGAGTTGTCGGAGGATGTTATTGGCAAATTCCCAATTGCATGGAAAAGGGGGTAAAAAGAAAGAAAAAGAAATATGAAAATTTATGATTGGCCGGGCCCCGGTTCGCACTCCTTCGAGAAAAAAGAGATATTCCTGCATAAGTTGACCGAAAAGGTCCGCCACCTCATTCCCAGTTCGGTTCGGCGCTTCCACTTCTCATAAAACGTGGCACCAGTCACGCTGACCAGATCCCAAACCGAATTTCCCTATTTACCCTTTCCACGGTACGTCTCAGGCACACCGACACCCCTGCGACTCCAAATCCTTTCCATCAAGATCATGATAAATTCGCCTTCGGATGCTCAGTGATGCATCAAATCCGTGATCATTTGATTAATTGCCTCATTAGTCAGACCCCATCTAATCCGTAGGGTTATTTTATCACCAACTGATTACACCCATGATAAGGACAGTAGAACGGCCAAGGATTGGCCTTACTACAGTCAAGTAGCCACCCAAATCTGCCAATCCGACGGTGTGGAAGGACATGCCAGCCAGGAAGCGTGGAAAGTAACAACGTTTTGGAAGCATAGTTATTATCTTCTTGTGCTTTGTCAAACCAAATACCCAATCCACCACACACAACAGGGAATCAAAGGTACTTAGCTACACTCATTGTATATTAAATGGAGGATGAGGCTCTTAACCACTTTTCCATTCTTATTTGGTATCTTTCGTGATCCCCTGCATAATTTAAGCACACTTGTTATGAAAGAATGAAATTTCATCCTTACCCATAAGCCAATTTTTAATTTATTGTCTAAATCTTACTTAAAAAGTCTTTTTATAAAAAAGAAAATTATCTTACTCTTAAGTTGACTTTTAGATAAAAGTAAATTTTAAATGTAATTTCAACAAAACGATACATCTAGACAAGTAAACTTGAGATGTAGTCAAAATAGTAAAAAGAAATTCTTTTACAAAACAAGTATATTGTGTATGGATTTCCTTAATTGCATTTCTAACTAATTTGAGAAATGTTGTTATTCTCTAATCTAAATTATCAAACAAAGCTGATTAGGAATTCTAAGTTATTAAAACAAAATAAGGTAAGAATGGATAGGGACAGGTATGGAATTTAATAAAATCTGACTGATTCTTCGACGGGTGTGGCATGGCGTTTTCTTGTTGCCCGGAAACATCGTTCATTTGGAGGCAAATAAATTCGCAAGGACATTGTCGTCATTTGAAGTGTTTTTCAGTTCCTGGTTCCTTTTCAGAATCATTGATCCTATGCTTCACGCTAAAACAACAAAAAACTGGGCATAGAACAGAAGGGATAAAAGGCCAAAATGATGAGTGGTAGGAAGAGATTTTAAAGGCTAGAAGAAAAAAAAAAAAAAGGAAAATGGAAGAGATGGGACATTTTCCTGAGCTGATGAGAACAGGAGCTATGCATGTTAACAGTACTGAAACACTTGGTGTACTTTCAAAGACCAACTTCTCTTGGTCCACAAGCAAAAACCCAACATACTCTTATCACCAAAAATGGGTGCCCATGAAGTGGGTTCCTCTTCCGTGGTTGCTACACCTAATTGGGTGCCACAGTCAAGAGAAGCACCCGAAATTGCTGTAACACAACGCTACTAGGATTTGAGAACACAAATCCAGTACATTTCCAGGAATATATAAATAATAGTCAGCTATGAATGAATCTGCATAAATTTCAAAAGCATTGATGTACTAGAAAACAGTAAAGAAATGTTGTAACTACGAGCTAAACAGGAAATCATTGTACCCAATTGAACTAAACAGCAAGATATAAGAACTAGGATCTTAGACATCAAAGAATTAAGCATCAGAGACCACACTGAAATCATCTTCCTCAGCTGGAGCAGGCAAGTTGAGATCTATCACACTGATCTCAATTTTCAAAGAACCTGCAGCAGCAGCAGTGGCGGCGGCGGCAGCGGCAGCAGCTACGGCAGCAGCATTTATGGCAGTCGCCGGTGAAGAACCCAGGAGATGAGATCTCTTGTGGCCACCAAGTGCTTGCCCAGACCCAAACACTTTGTCGCAAAATGGGCATTCAAAGATTCTCTCTTGACCATCATGACCTGCTTCGTCTCGATAGCAAATCGTTTTGTGACTAGCCAAAGCTTGATAAGATCGAAAGGTTTTCCTACATTTCTCACACCGATGCTTCCCTCGAACCCTCCTAATTTTGATCTCCTCCAGTTCCTCTGCTGCCTTAACCTTAACCGATCGTTGTACTTCTTTGCCTTGTTCTTGATCTTGTTCCCCGTTGTTTCTCATCCATATATCCCTTGAAAGCATCATGAGGCACATAGCAACATCTTCTTCAGGAGAAGTATCAGACACTGAACTCATCGCTTCTGGCGACTCAGACAAACTGGGTTTTCCAACCTTCATCTTCTTCAATTCCATGTCTGGAGTCAGACTCTCTGGTACACCCGGTTTCCGATTTCGCTTGGATCGTCGCCTAGTTGGGTTCTTTGACTCGGTCTCGCTCTCTCTGTCCTGGACCACAGACCCAGCATCGACTGCAAAAGAGAACTCAGGATCTGCAAGTCTGAAACTTTTCTTGGGATTCTCTCTCAACCCATAGGCCAAACCCTTCTCATCTCCTTCTCCGAGGCTTTGTTCCTCTTCTGCTTCTGCTTCTTCACCTGACGAAGAAGATGAAGATGAGGCTGACTCGATACGCTCACCGAGTTGCTGTGGCTTAGGAGGAAGCGGCAGGGTGGCCAAATGAGCCTTCATGTGACCACCCAAAGCTCTGCCATTAGCAAATGTCCTCGAGCAAAGCTTGCATCTGTGCCTCTCCATTGGCACAGAACAGAGCGAAACTTGACAGAGCAAGTAAGGACCAAAGCTTTTACGCCTCTCTCTCCTCTCTGTCCGTCTGTCTGTGTCTCTCTCTATCTAAGAGACTTTGAGAAGAATAGGGAGATCGGGAACTTAAAAGGAGTAGGTGACAAGCATTCCTCCACCAAAAGACACACACAACCCAAAAATATATGGTTTTCGGATTAAAATATATATTCTCATTAATTTTTCACAGGCCTAAAAATTGGCCTAAAAATTAAGAAAGTGTGATCATGATTCGAGAAAGAGGGACAAGTAACATGCAATCCTCGCTCGTCTGGGTAATAACCTTTTCTTTTTACCACTTTTGAAGTCCATAAGCTGCCCTGTCAGGCAATCATGCCCTTTTCCTGGTTTTAAACCCCATTAAATCACCACAGAAAACACAGCGCCAGTCTTTGCCAATCACTAGAGCCCTCCAGCAGTTTTTCTACGGTGAAATTTGATTTAACTAAGACGGTTTCATTTTAAACCTTCTTGGGCGGCTTTGTTATGCAAATTCCTTTTTTTTTTTTTTTTTTCTCTCCTGCGCTGTTCCTGATTTGATCTCTGCAGATTGAACTTTGCATCTTAACCAACCTTTTTCCTGTTGCTTGTAGACATATTAACAAACACATCGAAATGGCCAATTGGGATAGCCGAAAAGCAAACCATTCTCACCTTTTCCTGTTGCTGTTCCTCTGTTCATATCGTCCCCACAATTAGCCTGACAATTTGATTCATACCCACCTGCGGTGTTTATGACTCCTGATTACCGAGTCAAAAACAGGGCTCGACCATAAAAGTCAACAGCACTATTAAGAGAACTTTCTAAGCAATGTGGGATGATGAACTTTGAACCGTTTGTTCCCCAATGCAGGAAGTGAAAACGCTTAAGATTCTGCTTAGAAGCTGTTCGGTGTAATACCAAAAGGGAAACTGTTCTTGTCTCAACGAGCTTCTGTACCTGACTATGTATGGGGCTGAGAAAAACCAAAGTCTCTGCCAGATGCCAAAATGGAAACTGACCATATTTGCTTAAAAGATTAAAGAATTGAGGTTCTGTGACTTTTTATGAGTGCCATCAGCGCCAACTGTGAACAGCGACAAGCTTTAGCATGCCGGGTGCTGCTTTTTTATATACTGTTGCGTACATGCTCCTTTACCCTTGCGTGATCACGAGCGCATATTCACATTCTCAATTCACGTTAATCTTTTCCACCCGGCCTCCCCCACAGAAGCCAAATGGTGTGCTGTTGCTATTTTATGGTTCTCTGGTTTCTTCTGCTTTATTCGCACTTAGATTTTTTTGAGTTGAGGGTCTTCCATCCATTTAAGAAAATTTTTAAATAAAATTTAGATAATGTAAAACTTTTATCTTGTTGTTTTAATATATATTCTCACATTGAACATGAAGCATATCTTTATTTGGATTTAGGTTTTGATCTCGTTCAAATGCAAAGACATGTGTTTCAACATGCTCCCTTGCTCCTCAATTTGGGGACATTCGTTTTCTAATAACACAATTTACGAGTGATATGTACTATACTTGAAATCTAGGTTATGATTTCATGTTAGTGTTTTGATTCTTAAGTATTACCAATGGACCAAAAGTTATAATTAATAATTAAAGTGCATATCTTATTCTTTAACTACATAAGCAGCAATGATTATTGGCCTATTGGGACACTTGGTACAATTACACACATCCCCAAGGCCTCAATAATTAGAAAGCTAAATCCTTCCTAAAAGTTTCAAACAAGATTTAAATAATGCAAGACTTTTATTACATTGTTTTCAACTTATCTTTTTATCTTAAATATAAAGTAATACTTGCTACTAAAAAGAAGTGTCATATTTACACATAACTTTTAATGTTATGTTAAAAGATTTTTTTTCCCCCCTTAAAATTTACTTGATAAAACATTAACATATTAATTAGCACAAATGGAAAAGGCGCTCCACTAGTTTTCCGATCGGTCAAGTATTTAACAGTAGTAATCACTTATTGATTACAAATAAAGGAAAAAATCAATGAACTTTTTTCAGTTTGTTTGTTTTTTATTTTATTTTATTTTGTAAATACCTCTTTTATGATATATTCTAAGAAAACGTGAAGGGGGACCAAAAAAGAGACATTATGTCATGTCCAACTGCAATGGGACCCAATTGCGGTGGCCTATAGTTGAGGATAATCTAGCCATCCAACCTTTTCTTTCTTCAGTGTTGAAACAAGATGAACATTAGTGTGCTTTGCTCTTGTTTGATGGAAACACATAAAGCTATTAGATTAAAGATAATTTTGTGCTTTGCTATTGTTTAATTATTCGTTACTGTTGTACTCACAATTTTAGGTACCTGGTTTTTCCCATTCTAAACTTTCATCTGTCTTTTTTGCTTTTTCTTTGGTAAAGACAAGGAAACAAGCTCTATTTTTGCTTCTGTCCTATTTACAACAGTAACAAATAATCAATTATCTCTATACGCAAAATAGTTTTCTTAAATCATCTATACGTGTTGCAGCAATAATTAAAAAATTAACTAAAGATTAATTGATAATACAATGTTATGTTGAATCAGAATCCCAAGGTCGATCCATAACTCTTTAGTTGAGTTATCTTTTCTAAATAAAGTTGGGATAACTAGTTACGTAGCAACACACAAACATCTACTTTTCCTCGTTTGATAATGTATGTAGATTTTTCATTGATATTTTGTTGGTGGGCCAGGCATAAGCCATCACTAAGCCAATTCAGCCTTGCAATCCGAATAAGGTTTGACTTGATACGCTCACATTATTTGATTCCCCATATCGTTGTCTTCACTAACCTAACTTCATGACGAGAACCAGAGCTTGGTCATCTCAGAACAAGAACATGTAAATAAGAAATGTTTGAAATTTAGTGTATGTTCTATATTGATAATACTGTCGTGCTTTATACATATGGATGTGTTTTTCTTTTTTACTAATTGGTTTTAAGAGAAAAAAAAGGGGCTTAATTTAGTCACTAAATCTTGAAAGTGGCAGACCCATAAATGAAACGGCATTATCAGATTTAGGATCTTTTGTAAGGGAATACTACCTACTCTTCTCAATCATGAGCCTTATATAGGTAAAGTTTTGTGGAACCCTACTCATGTAGGTGACCCAATGATGAAGACTTGTTTAAATGATTTGATAATTCTACCATTCGATGGGTTAAGAACAGGAGATTCTAAAAACATGTGAAGGTAGGCGTATAGGGCTTTTAGCTTAAAAAGAAAAATGAAGAGGACGAATATAGGAATTTGAAAGAACATTTTCGAATACTTTACAAAGAAGTTAAGACCAACATTAACAAAACAAAGTTATCTTTAAGTGTCACCTTTCGTGACGCCTAGCAAGAAATCCTACTTAGTTACGAAATCCTTGATCTCTAACACTTGTCCATCTTTTAGTGTCGAGTTTTCTGGGTCTTTCTGAAGAAACTGGTATAAAAAAAATGACACAAAAGCTAGTCTTCTACGGATGATAACAAGTTAAGTGAAGGTGGGAAAAATCCAAAACTAGTAACGTGTAATCTTAGCTTTAGAATTCTCCATATTTCAGATAACAAATAAACATGCGACGTGGACTCTCCTGATATCAACGGGAGAAGCCACCAATTTACTTCACCTAGTTGTTTGTCTTTGACTTCTATCAGGGGAAACCTAGGGGGCCAATTTTTAAATATCGCCGAACGTAGGGACTAACATTTTTGTTTTCCCTAAGATTTATCCTAGATTCATGCCATGGATGGACTCGAAGTTTCCAACATCGTATTTTACTCGTTCGTCAAATTTGGCATGAGATTGGTTTGAACTTTGAAGATTGACCGGGACCATTTTGGAAAATTAGCGGTGAAAGTCGCTTGTTTGTTGTTCGACCCAAACAAACAAGTAGAAACGAGATAGTTCTTTAGTTGTCAATGAACTTTCTAAAGGTCAGCTTATGACTATGTGCTTGATTGATTGCAGCCGCCGATCTAGAACCCATAAGAGAGAACTCATCCCACATACGCAAATTTGGTATAAAAATCATATGTCTGTTTACCTTTTCATTGCAAATAGTTCATGAGTCGGGCAATATTTTTTTATATCTAAACTCTACTTAGCGATTGTATCTTTTTAAAATTTTTATCTCTATCATTTCTTAACATATTTAACCAGTCATGAGTATATGAAGATTTTTTTTTGTTGTTGAAAGAAATGCATTTATCTCACGTGAAATCAATTTGTATTGATATAAAACATGGTATTATTTTTAAGTTTGGGACTTTGAAGCTTTGATATAGATCCAATGAATTAGAATTATAACGTTGAAGAGCCGGAAACCGAGAAATCAACTCCCAAATCTTAAAATCCAACATATTCATTTTTAATTTGACCTAATTTGTTGACAAAAGTGATTAGGAAATAGAAAATAAGACTTTATGGTAATGGCTAAGTGCGCATGTTCGAAGGAGGCATCATTTGCAAGAAAAAAAAAAGAAAAAAGAAATCCCAAGTGACTTCTATGAAAAGAGAAAGTGGCATATATAACAAATGATGATCTGCCTCACGGATAAAGCACATTAATTAGCATATCCCTTATGTCAACCAATTTTAAATAAAAAATTTAGAAATATAACCTCAGGATAATGTATTATATAATCAAATCCCGAGGTTATCCAAGCAAGTTAAGTTTACGGTGATGATATGTCCGGCAGCCCAAATTTTCTGAACAGTAACTAGAAACTTAGATCTTTTAGTAATTATAGGTAAATCCATTTTATTTTATTGGGTAAAAGGGAGATTTAACTACTTATTTCAGTAGGGAACAAGTGCTATTTAAAATTGAGAGGTCCTAAATTCCATATTAGGGTATATGAGTCTAAGTACTAACCCCAAACAATTTTTTTTTTTTTTTGAGATCACCTAGAAAATTGATTTAAGTCCCAAAATGTCTATATTATAAATTGATTTACTCCTGAAGACATAAAAAAATTTAACTAATATTAATATCTGCATTATAAAGTATGATTTACGTATGATATGGCGATAACTCTTTTATGTTATGAAATTTACCTAAAACTATGCATTTATATCTGAGTAATTTATTGAAAACAAAATAAATAGAAAGAAGAGAGGTGACTAAAAATGTTGGACATCAGAGAACCTTGCATTACCTCTGTGGCCCCCTTGTTAATGCTAACACCGACCATGGGTTTCAAACCAAATATTGAAAATAAACACTTAACTAAAAAATGTTTTATCTTGAAATTAGTCGTCGTCGTCGTCGTCGTAAAAGAGATTAATTGTCATGGAAGCAGCAAATACGCCATTTATGTATTTATTTGTTAATTGATAGCCCATAATTCCACTGCAGAGAGCCCAAGAAAGTTATTAAAGCGATTTCCAGAAAAACTGGAAAAGAGGGTCCAAGTGACGGTAGTTGGAAGTGGAAAGCTTCACCAACCAACAAGCAACGAATCTTGAGTGCAGCTTCACGTGGCTCTGTTATATTATAAAAAGCCCACAATTAATAAGAAACAGCTAATCAATGTCAAGACGGCTAAAATGACGCACACAATCCGTCGCAAAATGATTATTTAACCTCCAATTCATTCTCCATTTCTTATCAGCCACACAATGTCCCAAAGGGTTCAGTGTAGGTTCTGTCGGGAAGATGGTGAAGAACCGACATCTTTTCGTGCTCCATTTCCTTCTATTTGGTCTTCAATGACGATGGAGGTAGCAAGATCATAAGCTACTATAGATGCTTGAAGCAATGACTAAGAAGTAATTACTATGAAAGGCTGTTATACATAATGAAAGAGAAGCCTTTTAATCTTTGAATTAGTTTTTGTAATTAGGTGTTTAGACTTCTTGACAAACACTAACTATACAACAATCACCACTTTTCTGATTCTTCCTAGACAATTGCTATATTATTCTTATTCCAAAGTTTACATAAGCAAATTTTATATATATATATATATATATATATATATATATATATTTAAATTTCTAATATTATATTATATTAATAAATTCAATCTAACTTAAAAAATTGGCTTGAGGATAAGAGTTTGTCCTCTTTATGAAACAATATTCTTGAATATGACTTAACTATTCTTAAATGTGATTTTAAAAGGTTACCAAATTTTATGCTTCCTTCACTCTGTCCTTCCCCGCCAGGCATCATCTCTGACAACAGTTAAGAAACCAAGACACTGCAAAAACATTTCAAACAGTGGAGCTGGGCTCCCTTCTATCCTCGGATAGGTGTAGTGTTCTGCATTATTCACAAACTTACATATTTCTTGTCTTTCTTGCTTTCTTTTCATTTCTTTCTACATCCGAGGACTAAACCCAAAAAAAAATAAAAAAAAAAAAGAAAAAAAGAAGAAGGGCATTTGCTACTGTGATATTAACTGAGCAGAGGCTTCCCTTCAGCGAACTCTGCCTCGATGTCATCTGCCTCGTGGTAGCCTTCTTTCCCTTTTGCCCAGAGCACGAGGTAAAGCCCAACGAACATGAGGAACATACCACCCAGGCTGCATAAAGGTAACAATGGTTGTTAACCCTTGTTTGAAGGTCTCTTGTTAGAGAACACAATAGTTGTAGTGTGTTTTATAAGTATATCTAACAATTCTTCTTAATAAAATTTTTTAAAGAAAGTTAAATCTGAGCCTTTTACATAATATTAAGCTAATTTTTTACTTGTGTGATTTAACCCAATCTTAAAAATAGACTAATTCTCTACTCCTTTGCAGTCCAAATTTTAACCAGACGTTTTAAAAAAATAAGCCTAAACTTTTACAAGACTTTCCTACTCTTGAGTTGATTTTATAAATGATTAGTTTACCTTCCGACGTCGAAGGTGTCTCCCAAGGTGGCCATGGAGAGAAGGACTGAGCAGACTGTACTAATGGGGTTAAACGTGGACACCAAGACCGGCCCTCTTTTCTTCATCGCCCATCCATTAAAGCTCAGACATCCTCCATTCACACCACCTGCCTGTGTATTCAAATAGTTCACAAAGTTAGATGACATAACTAAACGTTGTTTGGTCCATTGGAAAATGATCTAAAAAGATTCAAAGCAAGAAGTGGCTTTCTATTTCTTTCTATCAACATTCTTCGTCTCAAATTTTCTTGGTGGTTCCATAAAGTTGCATTTTCTTGCACATCAAGGAGGCATGTTGTGAGGATACCAATTTCCTCTCACTCAAAACATGTTTGCCTCAAGTGAAAATGAAAAGAAGTATTTAGAAACAAGGTCATAATAACTAATTATTAATCTTCACTGCTCCTAATCTTTCTTTTCTCATAATTCGTCACTCTGCTAAATTGGAGATAGAACCAGCATCGGATTTGATCAGTACCATATTAGAGAGACTAAATACAAATAGCAAAATGGAGAGAGACGTAGTACATACCAATAGAGAGAACACAATCATTTGACCAACACTCACTATTGGCCAACCCGTTTCAATTTTATGCTCTTGGATCAACTGGACGGCTGCTGTCATAACCGCACCGATCAATGATGTTATAGCACACAAGGAGATTGGCGCAGGAAAATCATTCAATATTATAGCCTGACAACCATCAATATGTTAGATACTAAATAAACATTCTCAGCATTCTCATGTATGTTCAAAGTCTAGTTCCATTATGAGAACCACTATTGCATTTATGGGTTCAAGAAGTGACACCTTCAATGTACGAAAAGAGATATATCACTCTAATGACAAAGTACTTTACCCATATCTTATATTTGTTTTAATCTCATTTGGAAATGTCTTTCTTAACACAAGGTTACTGAGGTTACCTGCAATACAACATTGGTTGATAACACCAAAACTGCAGCACCGAGGTAGAGGCAGCCGATGACTTTCTCGCTGTCGAAGACAATGTCCGGCGATGGAGATGATAGTTCAGCCCCTTTAGCTGGAACAGAAGTGCTGCGCATTATGCTCATGGTGAGGGCACCTACTACACAGAGCAACGTGCCTACAATCTTGACTTTGCTGTACACGCAACTAAGCTTCACTTTCTCTAATCTGCAGTAGTTGCAAACTACATCAATAAACAGGAAAATGATTGGCGGTAATTCCTCCCAGCAATACTTTGCACTTTCCTCGTCCAGTTCTTAGAAAAAGTGCAGACAGAAAATGACATGTCTCTTGTACAACGACACTGAGACGTGAAAAGGTTGCAAAGAAGATGAACAGAGTGAAGGCAAAAAGAAGAAAGGAAGAGGACCACTTTCTTTTTATCTTCTTGACATTATCAGAGTTCATGTTTAAATGCAGCACTTATTCGTCCATAGATAAATGTTTTATAAAAAGTACATTATGAAAAACGAAAGAGTGGAATAGCTACCTGAAAGTCCATGCGATGACAAAGATAAGTCCTGGTGCAAGGTTTGGCATAGCTGTTGCCATCGCTGGTGAAGTCATACTGATTCCCTTCATGAATAGGGACTGGAATAAAGTCACCCTGCAATACAAACATACCCAAATAAATAAATAAATAAATAAATAAATAAATAAATAAATATACTCTTTTTATGAGTTAGGTCTTTTCATTAAATAATAGTCTAACATGCCTTTGGGTATAAATTTTGTCCAACTCCAGCCTAACTTACAATACTAGATAAATAGTTGTTCAACTTAACAATCAATTGTTATGTCAAATTGCGACGACAGAAAGTGTCGCCAATTACTAGTGTAAGGAAACTGATGTATTTCATCCCACATCGAGTAAAGAGGGCAATATTTCAAAGACTATTCCATCCACACACTCAAAGGTTGTTCAGATTCCCACGGAACAAAGCTATAATTGGGAGAATTAGCCAAAAAAATAGCAGTCGCAGATTTGTCTAACATTGCTTCGAAACGTTTGCTTCATAATCATCTAAGTGGCGTGGCATCAGATACCACTTCAATAAAACCACTGCCTTCCGATAGAAGTGACAATCTCCTTACGTTTCCTCAAGAAATCTGTATTGTTAACAGATCATTATTCGATGACTATCAGTTGTTAAAAAGTATTGTTCTATGCTCGAAGTTGCTTTTTTTACTAGTTTTTTATGCATTTAATATGTGAATGTATTCATCTTTCCTACAAACTAATTTTTAATAAGCCAATTTTAAGCGTATTGTCATAATCCTATTGTGTTCAGGGTCCAGAAATTACTCTCTGCCAAAGAATAAACTAAAAGTAGAAAACTTAAACAAGAGGATCAAAGTGATGAAAAGTAAATAAGAATGTAGATATTGATTCTAAGACAGTGAATTACGTTGCTTGTGGGTTAACAAAGAAAGAAAGAGAAAGAGAGAGAAACTATGAATCCCCTGTTCCCCATGTTTCTAGCGAAGAAGACAAACCTTTGGGAAAACAAAAACAATGATCATCTAACAGAACGTTTTCCTCATTCGGTTTTGGAGATATTTGAATGAGATGCAAACCAAAAAAATGGGTAAACTTTTCTTACCCTCCAAAGGAGATCAGCATCAGCTGAGTAACGAACTTCGAACTCAATTTCTTGGGCCATCCACTCCTGCAAAACATTCACAGATTGATTGTAAGACCATAGAAGGAACAGGGGAAAAGAAAGTTACTGCAACCATTTATCAGAGACAGAGACAGAGACAGAGACAGAGGAAAAACCTTTCAGAATAAACGGCAATGGGAGAGAGGATGAGGAAGGTAGCAAAGCTGGAGAAGATAACAATGGAGAGAGGCTTGAGGCCAATAGACATGAAATAACTTAGCAAAACTGAGTTCCCAGCAAACACAATTTGAACCAAAATCAAGCCCCCAATAATCACCAAATCTTCCAACATCTCTCTTCTTAGCAGCTCCACCATCTTCTCTGCAACTACAAATCTTCCTTTCCAGATTTTTCCCTCGGTTCCTCTTTTGTCACAAGAAAACCATCTCCATGCCCTCCTCTCTATCTTGCATGACTCCACCTCTTGATTCTTCCCTTTTGGCCCTTCCGTTTTCCCTTTTCTTTCTTTTCTCATGACGTGAATCTTTATATTTTCCTCATCTTTCTTTGAAAGCTTAGGCTCAGCTACCGTTCATGGGGCTCCTCTAACAGTCTTCGTCCGGTCCGTCGCGTGAAAGAGAGTTGTCCGTAACTTTCTCCGGGATGGCAAAGAAATGTAGGTAGCTTTTCGCCGACGTCTCTCTCTATCGAATATAATTTTTCTTCTCCAACAAATTTCTGTTCCTATAATCTTTTAAAGATGTTCATCTTCTAGATTGCTTGCCTATATTTGGATTATTTTATTAATGAAGCAATGTTGTTAGGCTCTGACAGAAAACGTCTTTTTATATTTAAACAAGGTTTTTAGTGTCTTCCTTATTACATGAATAACAACTTCAAACTGGTACATATTTTCGTGTCTTTTCCCATGTGAAATTTTTTCTGCAATTTGATGAAAAACACTCGCCACGACATGGGATTACTTGTTTGGCGTCGAAATGGGAGGAACTTTTGTGTTTTGTGTTTCCAACCGATCTACTGGATTTAATGCATGTTGTCGTTTGGCAACGCCATTATGTGATTCCCCAGAAGTGGGTCAGGGAAACCGAGGAGCAGCGTTGCAGGAGGCTTTCCACTTTCATGTGCTGTTGTTACGCTGCCTGGACTGCTGTCCTCCGCATGCTAAAAAAAAATTGTTCTTAGACCACCCGTCTTTCTCTCATGAAAGATCGCTGGGAAAAGCTTGACGTTTGGTTCCGCGGGTGGGTGGGAGTTAAACAATTAAAGTTTTATGTGAATGTCATAAATCTATAATTTGAGTAATATATTTTATCACTCATAAATTGCATTGTTTCAAGATATTTTTTTATACTCAAAATGAGATAATTTATTAAAATTTTATTAAAATGTTCATTCTTATCTTAAAAGTTAACTTTTGAAATTGAGAGACATACTCATTTTTAATTAAGCATAAATAATATTATTTTATTAATGTGAGATTAAATATTTACATCGCAACAGTCTATTACAATAATAGTCTAATACGAATTATTGCTAGTGTTATTTTTTACATGAATTTTGATCTTAATTACATCTACAAAAATAATAAAGAAAAACCCGAACTATGATGTCATATTGGAAAATAGATTCTCTTCTTACAAGCTAAAGAAACATATTCATATTTAAGTGTAGAATTACTTAAAAACATGGGATTACTTAAAAACAAAGTAACGATGTAGAATTATTGATCAAGTTCCTCTTTAATTATTAAGTTTTTATGGTCTATTTTATCATTTGAACTACAATTGAAAGAGACTATTTTAACCAATATGTCTTTTTCTTTTCTTTTCTTTTCTTTTATGTACGGATTCAAACTCATACACTTGAATATTAAGTTTAAGACCAAGAGATTCTAAATAGTATTTGTTTCTATTTGAGTCAAATACTTATTAATTGGAACAATAAATCATGTTCCATGGGAATTGGTCACAAAGTAGAGTTACCGCCTTGATGTCTCCCAGTGGCATGATAACTTAGTATCTAGTTCTAAGAAGTCCATGGTCTACAATGACACGCGAATTACACACTTGTCCTTCATTTATCTTGCGGTTGGACTTTTATTTAAAGTGAGACAAAGAGAGTAAGGACAATAATTTACAAAAATTACGTGAGAGAAAAATTTAGACAAATAATTTTACTGTCTTTATTTCTTGTACTTTCGTGGTGCAACCTCCATTTGTAACCGAGATTGCTTTCATCCAACGGCAGTAGTCACCAACTAACGTATTAACTACCAAAACGAAATGGTCAGTCGACACCCTCCGTTCAACGAAAGGATGGGCCACAAAGCAACCAGCCGTGGACTTGTATTTAGGCATCTTTCAGTTTACAAGCCTTTCACTCCATCCACGTTCTGTGTGACTTTTTTGGATCTTCTAGAGTGCATAATACGGCCAATGCCTGCTTTTTATTTCACCGGGGAGAAAAGGACAGAAGCACGCGCTTAGACCAATTAAAAGCAAAGAAAACCTCCCTTCTTATTTCTAACTTGTGTTGGTTTCCTGTGAGCAGAAGGTTCGCAACTAATCTTCTTTTCTTGGGAAACAGTTTTTTCTATCACCGAGTTGTCCGTTTTACCTTTCTTTCTTTCTTGGTAGAGGGTGACAAGAAATTCGCTATTTTTAATAACAAGAAATTTTTTATTTGGTAAAATTTAATGTCTCATATTATTGATTTATTTAAAGTTCATAGTGCCTCGTATTATTGATTTATCAGTTTATCATTTATTGAAGTTTGGTGTGTCTTATGTTATTGGTTTATCAGTCTATTATATTCTTTTTCTACAAATTGATTCTAAAGAAGAAAAATAAACTTTCTAACATTATTAAATTTTATAAAAAAAATGACTCATATTCAATTTTAAACCCTAAGACACTAAGTAATAAAATTCATTATTTTATAAGTAAAATTTTTAATATATTTCTTGATAATGTGAAATTTATTATTTATATTTTAACATATTTTCTCATCATGATAGTCAAAATATTAAACCATCATAGTTTTGCATTAGGTGGCAATACCCAAACTCAAATTAATGAAAAGCAAGAATTTTTTTTTATGAAATATGATTAGTTCGTATTCTCAATATATACGATGTGTTTCTTGTTGGTATATTATTTTTTAAAGTTTAATATATCTTGTATTATTAATTTATCAATGTATTATTTATTAAAGTTGGGTTTATCTCTTGTTATTGATTTATCAATCTATTATATATTTTTTTAATCAATCAATTTTAAAAAAGAAAAGTAAACTTTTTAACTTAATATTAAGATTTAACTTTTCAATGAAACTCATCTTTTTTGGTGGAAGTTGTCCGAAAGCTTTTTTTTTTTTTTAAATAGAAACAAGAACTGGTTTTTGTTAAATTTGGTATAGTCACATTGTTGGTTATAAATTTTAATATTTTATAAGTCAAATATAATAAAAAAAATGAATCTTTTAACATGATATTAAAATTTAGTTTAAATAAGCACTTCTTCCCTTATGAGTTTAGTGTGTCATAAAGAAATATATTTTCATATTTGAAAGAGTATATTAAAATAAATATCTTATATTATTAATAAACTAACATATTATGCTTATGTGAAAATGTTTTCCCTTTAAAATCGAGTTTAAGACCAGAATCCTTCGTTATTCCTGCCTTTTTGTTATTGAATGTAGCAGAGTGACTTGTGCTAAATCCCGAGTCTGCAGAACCATGCAAAGGGGGCCTCTTAAGGGCCTCAAAATATGCCTCCAGAAACAAAAGCAATCCTTACATCTATTACAGAAATTCATTAGTACAAACTTCAGCATTCAACACAACCATGTCCGTGATACTCCCAAAGGAGAAAGCTATGATTCATGTACCAACGAAGATGGCTCAGACATTGAGTTGGACTTATTGGAGGCCTCTCAAATGCTCAACTCTGGCTCCAAACCAAATAGCCGTGCTTTGGTTCAACTGGTCCGCGCTTGTACGAGACTGGGGTGCGAACCTTATGGGCAACAGGTCCACGGCTACATTTTACGATCTGGGTTTGGTTCCAGTGTCTTTGTCTCCGCGGCCCTTGTTAACCTTTATGTGAGGAATGACTCTTTGAGTGACGCCCACAAATTGTTTGCTGAAATACCTCTACCAAGTGTGGTTTCTTGGAATACTCTGATTTCTGGTTACGTGCACTCGGGACAGTTTCGCAAGGGATTGGGTTTGTTTCTTCAGCTGGACAGGTCTAATACTACTGTGGATTCTTTTTCATTTACAGCCGCTTTATCCGCCATTGGCCAACTAAGTTTATTGCAGCTGGGCAAGTCAGTTCATACCAAGATTGTAAAATTTGGTGTAGAACGTAGCATTTTCGTTGCTAACTGCTTGATTGACATGTATGGGAAATGCGGTGTTGTTGAAGATGCAGAACTTGTGTTCAACGAGATGAAATATAGGGATAACATTTCGTGGAATTCGGTTATAGCGGCTAGTGCTAGGAACGGACAGCTTAAAAAAGCAACTGACTTTTTGCATCAGATGCCTACCCCTGATACAATCTCATTTAACGAGCTGATAAATGGGATGGCTCAGTTTGGTAACATAGAAGACGCCATTCAGGTTATGTCAAATATGCCAAATCCAGATTCATCTTCCTGGAATTCGATCATAACAGCATATGTGAACAGGGATAGAACACTAGAAGCTCTGGATTTTTTCTGTAGAATGCATACAGAGGACATCGAAATGGACCAGTTCACATTTGCAAGCGTTTTAAGCGGAATTGCTTGTCTCTCAGCTCTAACATGGGGAATGCTGATCCATGTTTGCACAATAAAGTGCGGTGTCGATACATCCATAGTAGTGGGAAGTGCTCTAATCGACATGTACTGTAAATGTGGGCAGGCAAAGAATGCTGAGTCGATGTTTCAATCACTTCCCAGAAAGAACGTAGTAACATGGAATGCAATGATATGTGGTTTTGCACATAATGGTGATTCTAGAAAAGCAATCCAACTCTTTGAGCAGCTAAAAATGGAGAAGAATCCAAAACCTGATGGGATCACATTCCTTAATGTCTTATCAGCATGCTCACAAAGTCGAATGCCAGTGGAGATTGGTGCTCGCTATTTTGAGTCAATGATGGAGGATTATGGCATTGAACCAACTGCCGAGCATTGTTGTTCCATGATCCGGCTCATGGGACAAAGTGGGGAGGGGTGCAGCACAGGAACGATGATATATGAACTGGGATTTGGGTCGTGTGGATTGGTATGGAGGACATTGCTTGGGGCTTGTGGGGATCTCAAGGTTGCAAAGGCTGCTGCAGCAAAGGTGATCCAGTTGGAGCGTGATGATGATTATGTGTATGTTATGCTATCTAATATACATGCATGCTATGGCAAATGGGGACATGTAAGGGCACTGAGGAGGTTGATGAGGAAAAAAGGGGTACGAAAAGAAGCTGGTTGTAGTTGGATTGAGATGGACAATGTTAGTGCAAATCTTTCCTTGTTCTGATGATAAATTCTACTATGCCATTAAGCAACTTCAAAAGCTAAGACTAACATCAACAAATATAAGTAATGAAGTTTATTTTCATTTTCATTATGAGGTGTATATATATATTTTTACATTAAATATGATCTCTTAAATCTAAACTTTGATATCATATAAAAAGACTATTCTTATTTAAAAATCAATTTAAGGGTAAGTGAATCTTTCTTACATGTAAAGATATTTACAAACAAAACTTAGTAATGTAAAACTTTAGATATATTGGTTTTAAGTAGCACCATAACAAAAGATGTACTAATTAACTAATCCTTGGTCTGTGCATAATTTTTTCACCAATGGGTTTGTAAGGAACTAGTTGGACGGATTCCAACATATCAATAAAACTAAATCAACTTAATCACGACAAATGTCATACAGAATCCATGCGAAGGTGGGGCTAAAGTCTTAATGCTGTTAACTACTACCGGCAGAAAGAGGAAAATTATGCACACAACGGGCGCGAGTCATGACCGAACAAGGAAAAAAAAAAGAAGAAAAACAATGACCTTCTAAATATTTATTATGTCTGATAGTTAATTTAATGTAGTTTATATATAAATATATATTTTTGCAAAATGACCTTGACGGTTCCTTCTGGTTTTTAGTTGCCTTCCGATTACTTCGTCAAAACTTTGTTCTATACAAGCAAGCTCCGAAATCGAACTCCATGGAGATGAACTCTTGTGTGCTTTCGAAGAAGATTTTGTTAGTGTTCTTTTGCGTAATCCTCCTTTTGTTTATGGGCTCAAGTTTGACCTCTGCAAGAATTCCTCCTTTAGCAGATGAGTCTGATCGCCAGGCTTTGGTAGACTTCAAGAATGGGATTACTGAAGATCCACTTCAAATCATGAGCTCGTGGAATGACTCCATACATTTCTGCAATTGGCTAGGAGTTACATGCAGCCCCTTCAATGGAAGAGTACTGGTTCTCAACATGGAAGGTCAAACATTGGCTGGCTCCATAAAACCTTCTATTGGTAATCTCACTTACCTTACAAGAATCAACCTAAGAAACAACAGCATCTACAGTGAAATTCCTCAGGAAATGGGAAGGCTTCGGCGCCTGCGGCAGCTCAACTTGAGTTTCAATTCCATTGGCGGGAACCTTCCAACTAATCTAAGTCACTGTACAGAACTTAGAGTGCTCGATGTTGGTGCCAGCAAACTTGTTGGGCAGATTCCAGAGCAACTTAGTTCATTGTCAAAGTTGGTTCACCTGCAACTTGGTTATAACAGCTTTACAGGAACTATCCCAGTGTGGATAGGAAACTTCTCTTCTTTGTATTTTCTTTCCCTTTTCCGCAACAGTCTTCAAGGGAGCATCCCTATTGAGCTTGGCCGTCTGTCAGGCTTGGGATATTTTCAACTTTCTGGAAAAAAGCTTTCTGGTACTATTCCCCCTCTCATTTATAACATATCTTCAATATACTATTTCGCTGTCACTAATAACAACTAAAGGGAAGCCTTCCCCAAGATGTTGGCCTTACTCTTCCTAACCTCAAACTTTTTATCGGCGGTATTAATAGTTTCACCGGAACTATTCCAGTGTCATTATCAAATGATTCCAGACTTGAGATTCTTGACTTTGCTAGAAATGGTCTCACAGGGACGGTGCCGGAAAATCTAGCGAGTTTGCGTGGGTTGATTAGACTTAACTTCGATGCTAATAGGCTTGGAAATGGGAAAGTTGGTGGCCTTAATTTTCTCGGTTCCTTGGCTAACTGTACGAGGTTGGAGGTCTTGGGTTTTGCTTATAATCGATTTGGTGGAGAACTGCCCAGGTCAATAGCCAACCTTTCCTCTCAGCTAAATGCTCTTACCATGGGTGGAAACTTCATTTATGGAGGCATCCCCATTGGGATTGGGAACCTTGTTAACTTGAACCTTCTGGGATTTGAACGTAATCACTTGGGTGGTCCTCTCCCAGAAGTTCTTGGGAAGCTCCAGAACTTAAAAAGACTGGATTTGAGGATCAATGAATTTTCATGGCCAATTCCTGCCTCCATAGGTAACTTAACAGCATTGATAGCACTGTTCATGGAGGAGAACAAATTAGTGGGAAGCACACCCCCAAGCCTAGGAAAGTGGAAAAAAAGGGCTTCAATTAAACCTTTTTGTAACGATCTCAACGGCACCATACCCAAACAGGTGATTGGTCTTTCATCCCTTTCAATTTCCTTGGTCTTGTCTTGTAACTCTTTTACAGGTAAACTACCATATGAAGTAAATCACCTTACAAATGTTTTAGAGTTAGATATATCTAAGAATGGATTATCAAGTAAAATTCTTACTTCCCTTAGAAGTTGTGTAAGTTTGGAACATTTGTTTTTGGAGTGTAATTCATTTAAGAGAGAGATTCCTCCATTTTTAAAGACTCTAAAAGGTTTAGAAGAACTTGATTTTTCTTGCAATAACTTATCAAGTCAGATCCCCAAATTCTTTAGCAATCTTACTTTACTTCAGGTTCTCAATTTGTCCCAAAATGATTTGGAGGGGGAAGTGCCTAATGAAGGAATCTTTGCTAATGTTAGCGCTATTTCCTTCAATGGGAACAATAAGCTTTGTAGTGGTGTTCCAAAATTGATTTTGCCAACATGCTCCAAAAAAAGCCCTTCTCCATCCCTAAAATGCCTTGCACTTAAAATAGTAATTCTTATAACATTTATAGTTGTCTTACTTTGTTTTCTATTTAAATGTTCAACGGTTAAGAATTCAAGAAATGTAACTTTGGTGGCATTTTCCTTTAAGCATATGCAATTATGTATATCTTATTCAGAACTCCTGGAATCAACCAATGGTTTCTCTACGGACAATTTGATTGGCTACGGTAGTTTTGGTTTGGCGTACAAAGGAGTTCTTCCAAGCAACAAAGCTACTGTTGCAGTTTAAAGTGTTGAACCTTCAACAACAGGGAGCTTCCAGGAGTTTCATAGATGAATGCAATGCTTTGAGAAGTTTACACAAACGTAACCTTCTTAAGATTTTCGCTGCATGCTCAAGCATTGATCACCAGCGGAATGACTTCAAGAGTCTAGTTTACGAGTTCATGTGTAATGGAAGTCTAGACCAGTGGCTGCACTCCGAAGAAGACGAGCAACATGAAGCCAAGAGACTGAGCTTTATTCAGAGACTGAACATGGCCATTGATGTTGCTCATGCATTGGAATATCTTCATCACCATGGCCAAACACCGGTTGTTCACTGTGATGTAAAGCCGAGCAATATCCTCCTCGATGAAGATATGGTTGCCAATGTTGGTGACTTTGGATTAGCCAAGTTCGTTGTTGAAGCATTGGATAACCCCTCAAAATCTCGAACCTTGTCATTTGTGCTGAGGGGCTCTGTAGGATACATACCTCCAGGTATTGATTTAACTATCCACTTAAATAAGTGCTTCGTTTTCTTCTACAAAAAACTGCAACAAGTTCATAACATCTTAATGGCGATAAGCAATTGCAGAGTATGGAATGGGTGGCCAAGTTTCCCCTCTTGGAGATATTTACAGCTACGGGATACTCTTGCTGGAGATGTTCACCGGGAAAAGGCCTACTGACGACATGTTCAAAGACAATCTGAGCATTCACAAGTTCACAGGAAGGGCTCTGCTGAAGCATGTCATAGATATCGTAGATCCATCAATGCACTCTGAACAAACTGCTGTTGTCGAAGAAACTGATCGTGTCCATGCCGGAAGCAGAGTGCAAGAATGCTTGGTCTCGGTGTTGCGAATTGGACTGTCGTGCTCTACGACATCCCCTCACAAGCTGTTGACTGCGCATGTTGTTGTCAGCAAACTGCATGCAAATAGAGCCGCATTTCTTGGAATTAGAGGACGGGATTAAAAAACCTTCTTATGGATGGCCATTCAGGTCCTGATTGAGAAGAAAACCCCAAGAAGAAAGAAAACCAATCATTTTTATTTGATTTGTCAACTTCACATGTTGCTTAGTTTTTATGTTTATGGAATAAGAGGAGAAACATTAACTACCGTGTATGTTGTGGTTGTTGTGGAAAGTAATATCATTTGTTTCATTCGATTCTAGGGGAAAAAAGATAAAGAAAATAAAAGGGAAATAAGAAAAAAAAAGAATAAAGGAAAACAAGAAGAATTTTATGGAATACTGTCCATCAAAAGTACTTATGAAACGATTTTCATTTTTCAATGAGTGTGTTAGGTTGTCTTAAATAGCTAAATCTGATTTGGGAACCATGTTTAAATTAAAAATACATATGTTTCTTATAAGCCGGTTTGAGAAATAAATATACTTATTAACATTGTCTTAAAGTTCAAATTCAAGAAGTGACTTTTTTATTTATTAAACCTTTCAGCTCCTTAGAATTTGTAATAAAATATGTAACTTCTGATACAAAATTCATAACTCAAATACTGTTATGAAACATTTTAAAAAGAATATAAATTGTCTTACAATACCTAAACCATTTTTGAGAATCCTTTTTAAAACAAAAAACTTACGTTCTTTGTAAACCAATCTAAAAAGAAATGAGTTTTTTATGTTATATAAAATGTGTCACCTCTTAAATGTAATGTTTATAACTCGTAATAATTTGTAAAATATTATATTTAAATATTATTTAAAGTCGTTTCTTTCTCCAGTAGGACTTCTGTTCTTGTCAATATGACATGCAAATTACACGTTTGGCATCAAAATGGGAGGAACTTGTGTGTTCCCAACTGACGACTGGATTTCATGCAAGTTGTCGTTTGGCCACGCTGCCATGGGAAACCGAGGAGTAGCGTTGCCCTCCGTTGGCTTTAGACTTCCATGTGGATACCATCACAATGAGAGATCTTAAGTATCGTGACCAAATAATAATAACAGTTGGCTAACCTTTGGTCGCCTGCTCTTGCTAATTAAAAAAAAAAGTAAAAAATAAATTACACTAACAACACTTCTTTCTTCTGAAAGGACTTCTGCCAATGTTATTCCGTCCCATATATATAACTGCTGCCAATATTTTTTTACACCTACTAAAAGTGGCCATAAAAATTAATTAATCTTTTAGTGAATAATTTGTTTTTCTACTTGTATTTTCTCAACTAACGATGGCAGGTGCTTGTGTTCGGTATTTCGTGTTGTCTTCCTTCTTCAGCAATTTCAGACCTCCAACACCTCTGTTGACGGTGTTTCAATGTTCATGCTTTTTACTTGCCTTGCTCAATAGCTTTTCTAACCCCGATCGGCAGACTGCTATGCCAGCTACATGGTTAGACTTTTATTCAATCTGTCAAAACGAAAATGAACCTTTGTTTCAGGACAAAAAAAAAAAGAAAAAAAAGAAGGAAAAATACAAAAACATAATATGAAACTAAGAAACATGAAGATGAACATATAGTTTTAAAAACCATGGTACGCAATAAGTAAATCCTAAAATGCGATTTAGTATATTTTATAGCTGTTTTTCTCTTCCATTATTTATCACCACCAAGTGAATAAATCAAGAATTCCATGTTTTGTCCTTCGTTAGTTCCAATTCAGGAAATAGAAAAATGGGATGACAAAACCTGTTATCATGTTAACAAATAATTGATATACCAATCTTGTAGGCAAAAGTAAGAAAAAATATAAATAAGAGCTTCTCAAGAAAATTTTATTTTCAGTGAAATTTGAAAACTTTTAACTTCTATATTTTCTTTCATAACATTTGTAATATTGAAATATGTCTTTATGTTACCCAACATATTTCAAACTCTATCAAATACCTCAAAATTGCATCTTTCAAAAGCTTTTTTTTTTTCATTTGGATATTTTTTTTATTTTATAAATCAGCTTTAAGAGAAAATAAATATTTTACTGCAATTCATAATCCATATTTTGAGTAAAGTATTTCATCAGTCATAAATTACATTTTTATAAGACAAATTTTTATAGTTAAAATGAGATAATGTATTAAAATTCAATCAAAATATCCATTTTCATCTCAAAAACTAACTTTTGAAATAAAGGGATATATTCATATTTAACTAAGCATACATACACATACATTAATAATATGAGACTGGATATTTATACCACAACATGCGCTTTCACCACTATAATTTGGTATCTTACTAAAAAATACATTATAATCTTGAAAAATTAGCTTTCAAAGTAGAATGATACATTTATATTCAACTAGGCACACATATTTATATGTTAACAATAAGAGATTAGACATTCATACTATAACAAAGTCAAGTGTGTTTATATTTGTCTATAATGTTTCTTATATAAAGAATTGTTTGCATCTTTATAAGTTCAATTTAAGTAAAGAAAAGACTCTTAATATTTCTCAATGTATTAAATTATCACAATGACAAATTATTTATCATAATTAGAATGAAAATAGCATCTTATAAAAATAAAAATAAAATACGACGTTGAATTGCTGATCAAGTTCCTCTTCAACCATCATGTCCCTATAATCTACTTTATCCTTTAAACCACAGTTGAAAGAGGCCATTAGCATGATAACTGTATCCAGTTCTATGAAGTTCATGATCTACAGTGACATAGGAATTGCATCCTTTGTCCGGCATTTATTTGCCGCTGGACTTTTCAAGTGAGGAAAGGTATAATGTATTTCTTTTTTTATATATACAAAGAAAGTAAGGACAATAATTTCAAAAAATCCCGTGAGAGAAAAATTTAGACATAAATTTGGTGTCTTTCTTTCTTGTACTTTTGTGGTTCAACCACCATTCACAACCGAAATTACTTATATCCAGTGGCAATACGCACCAACTAGCTTACAACCTACCAAAGGAATTGGTCAGGCCACAAAGCAGCCAGCGATGGACTTGTATTTGGGCATTTTTCTGTTTACGAGCCTTCCAATCAAGGTTACGAGGACTGCAGCAGCAAAGGTGATCCCGTTAGAGGTGATGAAGATTATGTGTATGTACTGACATCTAATATACATTCATGCTACGGCAAATGGGGACATGTAAGGGCACTAAGGGTGTTGATGAGGAAGAAAGGGGTGAGAAAAGAAGCTGGTTGTAGTTGCATTGAGATGGACAATCTTAGTGCCAATCTTTCCTTGTTGTGATGATAACTTCTGCTGTGTCGTCATGCAATTTCATCTTCTGAGACTAACGTCAGCAAATATAGTATTTTTTTTTCCTTTTTGGGTCAACGCTCACACTTGTTCCTTGTATAATTTTTTCACCAATGGGTTTAAAAGGAACTTGTTGACAGCTTCCAAAAGATCAAGAAAACTAAATCAATTCAATCGTGACAAATTTCCTACAGAATCGATGCCATAATCTCATTATCTGTAGGTGGGGCTAAAGCTTTAAATGCTGTTAGCTACTGCGATAATGAATGGAACTAAATGAAGCCAAGTGGAGCTAGAGCTTTAATTCCGTCGTAACCGGTCCACCAAAAAATGCAGGCAAGTGAAAGATCAGTTTTGCTTTTATTAATAAAAAAAAATTGTATTTAGTATTTTTGTAATATTATGACATATCCTTAAATTTTTGTATTCTCTTATTCTTAAATAAACATATTCACGTATTCATAAAAAAATTATATTTAATATTTCTATTCATATATGTAAGAGAAAAGTACCTACAAACTTTGAGATCATGTTAAAAAGTTAATTTTTATTTAAAAATTAACTTAAGGATAAGTAAATTTTTATATTTCTTAGATGTAAAGACATTTCCAAATAGAATTTAAAACTTTGGTAATACGATTTTCAACAAGAGAATTAAGTAACACAATAATAAAAGATCCACTACTTGTCCTATCTTTGTTCAAATTGTCGTGTATTTGATGAAATTGTGATAAAGGAAATGGAAACATGACAAAATGATTTAATTTAGTTGTACAGAATTTTTTAAATTTGAATTAAATTGAGTCTCATTAAATCAATTGGTTACCATAGGAATTCACATCCAACCAACATATTATATTGCGTGTTCTTTATTTTTATTTTTTTTTCTTTTTGGGTCAACACTCATACTTGTTCTGTGCATAATTATTTTACCAATGAGTTTATAGGGAACTTGTTGGACAGATTCCAAAATATCAAGAAAACTAATGGATGGATCTAAATGCGGCCACGTGGAGCTAGAGCTTTAATTCCATCGCAATCGGTCCACCAAAAAATGCAGGCAAGCGAGAGATCAGTTTTGCTTTATTAGTCAATAAGAATTGTATCTAGTACCTCTATTTATACATGTCAAGGGAAAGCAAATAAGAAAAAGAATAAATAAATTTTTTATATCGTAATGTTCTCCTCTGTAGTAATCCCTATTAATGAAAATATATCCGGAATATCTTCACTTCTACACCATTTTCTTTAGATATGATGACCTTTTCCAAAATTACATCTTTTCATTTATTCAAAACCAAATATAAACTTTGTTCAGACATGACGTGCTCAAAAAGTCTTCCTTACCTACAAGAACTCTGCACACGGCAGCTAGACTGGACTAATGGAGCTCTTCTCTCACGGCATCATCGGACTTTCGTTTTTCCCTTGTCTATGTATATAGAATCACTTGTGAACTTAGTTTTTTAATATGGGAGAATTATGGGAACAATTCTCCCATTTGTAATCAGTTTATTCAAAGGGTTTTCCTTGTCTATGAATAAAAGGCAAGCTTTACCTTCAAATGTGTGGTTTTTGTCAACAATTTGACAAACTTTACTTTAAAAAAATTATAAACTTCAATAAAATAAACTTTAAAACCAAAATACACTAACTAAACTAAACCATCAGCTTGCCTCGCCTCACCTACCCACATCAAGGGGGCCCCGGCACTTGGGTCTTTATTTCCTGGTCAAAGAATTAGTTGCAGTTGACGACTATGATAATGAAATTAACAACCCACTCAAGACTTTCGAATTGCACCGGGTCTAAATGGTTGCTAGCTATCCACATCACGGGAAGAGAGAAAAGAGATGTCCAAGTCCATAAACTAACGTGTCTGACCCCATAACCATTCTTTCTCGTAGATATTTTGTATGTCTAATACTTAGTTTTGTTGTGGAAATGAGGAATACATAAATAAATAAATCAAGTCATAGACACAAAAGAAATAAAATTTAAGGTAGCTCATACTAACATAATGTCTTAAACTTATCATTATCAATGTAGCTCATTCTCTTCTTCTTAGACTTTTTCAGGAGAATATAAAAAGTGTTGATAACAAAGTTCAGTCACAACTCTCATACAATTGTTTTTATCTCTTATAGCAGCTCCTCCTCCAAGCTGTATCTTTAATATTTACATATCAAATTTTTTTTAGCTAGTAACTATTACACAAAACAGAATTTTTTGGTTGTCACACATGAGGTGCGGACAACCGTCCTCAAGAGGTGCAACCTACTTTCCTGCCCTCTTTTCAAACTCATAAATTTTTTCATAATCTTTCTTTTTTAAATTAACACTACAGGAAATTCTAACCAAATATCACTTAGAACAAATAATTTTCACTTTAAATCCTGACAGACTAAATGTAGTTTATATGTAAATATCTGTATCTCAAAAATGACCTTAACCAATGAAATAAGCACTACTCTTTCTGGTTTCTAGTTGCCGTTTTCTCTTTCAAAACCTTTTGTTCTACTCAAGCAAGCTCCGATAGTGGACTCTAGAGAGATGGAGAACTCTTGTGCGCTTTCCAAGAGGATTTTGTTAATGTTCTTCTATAGAATCCTAGTCAAGAACTAACGTGTTTAACTACATAACCATTCTTTCTCAAAGATATTTATTATGTCTAATAGTTGGCTTTGTTGTGGAAACCACATATCGCAGAAACACATAAATACATAGATTAAGTAATAAATATATATGAGACACCAAATTTAAGGTAATTTAGACTAAAATAGTATCCTACATCTACCATCATCAGTGTGGCTATTGGTCCATTCTCTTCTTATTAAGCTTTTTCAAGATAATATCAAAAGTGTTGATAACAAAGTTCAATCACAACTCCAATATAGTTATTTTATCTCTTATAACAGCTTCTCCTTCAAGCTATATCTTCAATTTTTACATATTAAATTTTCTTTTAATGAGTGATTGCTACACAAAATAAAAGTTTTTGCTCATCACTCTCAAGGGGTGGGAGCTACCATCCTCAAGAGGCGCAACCTACTTTTCTGCCCTCTTTTCAGTCTCATAAATTTTCTCATAATCTTCCCCTTTTAAATTAATACTAAAGAAATTCTAATCAAATACCCTTAAAAATACCTATTAAGATAAAGAAAAATGACTTGTAGAATATTCTTAAGATATACTTAAAATACACTTAGGACTACTGATTTTTGCTTTAAATCCTAACAAATTGAACGTGGTTTATATGTAAATATCTTTATCTCTAAAATGACCTTAACCAATGAAATAACAACGGCTCTTTCTGGTTTCCAGTTGACGATTTCTCTTGCAAAACTTTTTGTTCTACTCAAGCAAGCTCCGATATCGGACTCCAAAGAGATGGAGAACTCTTGTGAGCTTTCCAAGAAGATTTTGTTAATGTTCTTCTATGGAATCCTCCTTTTGTTTGCGGTTTCATGTTTGACCTCTGCAAGAATTCCCCCAGTGGCTGATGAGTCTGATCGACAGGCTTTAGTCGAATTCAAGAATGGGATTACTCAAGATCCACTTCAAATCATGAGCTTGTGGAATGACTCCACACATTTCTGCAACTGGCTAGGAGTTACATGCAGCCCCTTCAATGGAAGAGTTATGGTTCTGAACCTGGAAGGTCAAAGATTGGCTGGCTCCATGACACCATCTATTGGAAATCTCACTTACCTTACAAGAATCAACCTCAGTAACAACAGCATCTACGGCAAAATTCCTCAGGAACTGGGAAGGCTTCGGCGCCTGCGGCAGCTCAACTTGTCTCTCAATTCCATTGGCGGGAACCTTCCAACGAATCTAAGTCACTGTACAGAACTTAGAGTCCTTAATGTTAGCGCCAACAAACTTGTCGGGCAGATTCCAGAGCAGCTTAGTTCATTGTCAAAGTTGGTTCACCTGAGACTTGGCAAGAACAGCCTTACAGGAACTATACCAGCATGGGTAGGAAACTTCTCTTCTTTGTATTCTCTTTCCCTTGCCCTCAACAACCTACAAGGGAGCATACCTACTGAGCTTGGCCATCTTACAGGATTGGGATTTTTTCAACTTTATGGAAACAATCTTTCTGGTACTATCCCCACTCTGATTTATAATATATCTTCCATATACTATTTCTCTGTCACTCAAAACCAGCTACACGGAAGCCTTCCGCAAGATATTGGCCTTACTCTTCCTAACCTCAAATTTTTTGCCGGCGCTGATAATAGTTTCACCGGAACTATTCCAGTGTCATTGTCAAATGCTTCCAGACTTGAGGTTCTGGACTTTTCTACAAATGGTCTCACAGAGACGGTGCCAGAAAATCTGGCAAGTTTGCGTGGGTTGAATATACTTAACTTCCATGATAACATGCTTGGATATGGGAAAGTTGGTGACCTTAATTTTCTTGGTTCCTTGGCTAACTGTACGGGGTTGAACTTCTTGAATTTTGCTTATAATCGATTTGGTGGAGAACTGCCCAGGTCAATAGCCAACCTTTCCTCTCAGCTAAATAGTATTTTTATGGGTGGAAACTTCATTTATGGCGGCATCCCCGTTGGGATTGGGAACCTCGTTAACTTGAACAATCTGGGATTACATGGTAACCATTTAGATGGTCCTATCCCAGAAGTTCTTGGCAAGCTCAACAACTTACAGGGACTGTTTTTGAATCTCAACGAATTTTCAGGGCCAATTCCTGCCTCCATAGGTAACTTAACTAAATTGCTAAAACTGTGCGTTGAGGGGAACAGATTGGAGGGAAGCATACCCCCAAGCCTAGGAAACTGCAAAAATCTGCTTTTACTAAACCTTTCTAGTAACAATCTCAACGGTAACATACCCAAGGAGGTGATTGGTCTTTCATCCCTTTCAATTTCCTTGGTCATGTCTCGCAACTCTTTGACAGGTGAACTACCATATGAAGTGAATCACCTTACAAATCTTGCAGAGTTAGACATATCGGGGAATAGATTATCAGGTGAAATTCCTACTTCCCTTGAAAGTTGTGTAAGTTTGGAACATTTATATTTGGAGGATAATTCTTTTCAGGGAGAGATTCCTCTATCTTTGAAGACTCTAAAAGGTTTAGAAGAACTTGATCTTTCCCTCAATAACTTGTCAGGTCAAATCCCTGTATTCTTTAGCAATCTTACTTCACTTCAAGTTCTTAATTTGTCCCATAATGATTTGGAAGGGGAAGTGCCTGGCGAAGGAATCTTTGCTAATGTCAACGCCGTTTTCATCGCTGGAAATGATAAACTTTGCGGTGGTGTCCCAAAATTGCTTTTACCAACATGCTCCAAAAAAAGCCCTTCTACATCCCTGAGACGGCTTGCACTCAAAGCAGTAATTCCTATCATCAGCATAGTAATATTTGCAGTTGTCCTATTGTGTTTTTTGTTTAAAGGTTCACTGATTAAGAATTCAAGAAATATAACTTCGACAATGTTTTTCTTTAAGCATACACAATTGTGTATATCTTATTTAGAACTCCTAAAATCAACCAATGGTTTCTCTATGGACAATTTGATTGGTTCTGGTAGTTTTGGTTCTGTATACAAAGGAGTTCTTCCAAACAATGGAGCCATTGTTGCAGTTAAAGTGTTGAACCTTCAACAGAAAGGAGCTTCCAAGAGTTTCATCGATGAATGCAATGCTTTGAGAAGTTTACGCCATCGTAACCTTCTTAAGATTATCACGGCATGCTCAAGCATTGATCACCAAGGGAATGACTTCAAGAGTTTGGTTTATGAGTTCATGTCTAATGGAAACCTAGACCAGTGGCTACACCCTGAAGGAAATGAGCAACATGAATCCAAGAGACTCGGCTTTATTAACAGATTGAACATAGCCATTGATGTTGCTCATGCATTGGAATATCTTCATCAGCACGGCCAAACACCGATTGTCCACTGTGATGTAAAGCCGAGCAATATCCTCCTCGATGAAGATATGGTTGCCCATGTTGGTGACTTTGGATTAGCCAAGTTCGTTGTTGAAGCATCAGATAATCCCTCAAAATCTCGAACCTTGTCATCTACGCTAAGGGGCTCCGTAGGGTACATACCTCCAGGTACTGATTTAACAATCCATTTAAAGTTAGTGCTTCTTTTTCTTCTGCAAGAAAACAGAAATAACAAAACTGTAGTAAGTTGATAGCATCCTAATAACAATAATCAATTGCAGAGTATGGGTTGGATGGCCAAGTGTCTGCTCTTGGAGATATTTACAGCTACGGGATACTCTTGCTGGAGATGTTCACCGGGAAAAGGCCCACCGACGATATGTTCAAAGATGATATGAGCATTCACAAGTTCACTGAAAGGTCTCTGCCGGAGAATGTCATGGATATCGCAGAACCATCAATGCTCTCTGACATGGATATCGCAGATCCATCAATGATCTCTGACATGGATATCTCAAATCCATCAGTGCTTTCTGAACAAACCTTGGTAGTCAAAGAAACTAATCCTCGTTTCCATGCGGGAAGTAGAGTACAAGAATGCTTGCTCTCGGTGTTGGGGATTGGATTGTCGTGTTCTGCAACATCCCCTCATGAGCGTTTGCCTGCGAGTGTTGTTGTCAGCAAGCTGCATGCAACTAAAGCCACATTTCTTGGGCCTAGAGGACGGGATTAAAGAACCTTCATATTTATGACCATTTAGATCATGATAGAGAAGAAAACCCTGAGAACAAAGAAAATTAATCATTTCTATTTGCTTTGTCAAGTTCAGCTTAGTTTTTACATTTGTGGAATAAAAGGAGATACAATAACTACCGTGTTTGTTGTGGTTGTTGTTGAAAGTAATGTCATTTGTTTCATGAGATAGTGCCCATCAAGTATTTATGAAATGTTCATTTTTCAATATAGTGTGATGGGTTGTCTCAAATAGCTAAATCTTATTTGGGAACTATGCTTAAAATGAAAAATGTGTATTTTTTTTTATAAACTGATTTTAAGAAAGAAATATATTTGTTAATATTGTATTAAAATTTAAATTCATAAGGCCACATCCAACTACATGAAATTCACAACTCATAAGAATTTGCAAAAAGATTTATTACTTTTCACACAAAACTCAAAACTTACATAGATTATTATAAAACATTTTAAGTAAGTTGTCTCACAATACCTAAGTCATATTTGGGTATCTTTTTTAGGTTATCCTACACTGCCTAAATCATATAAGTTAAAAAGACAATGTTACATTTAAACATTATTCATAATAAACTGTTTCTAATAAAACACATGTGTGACACATAATACATCCAATCTAAGTCTAATATGATCTATTACCAACTACTTGAATAATATAATGTTAAAGATACCTAGTTATAATTAAAATAAACTGGAAGAAAAACTTGAAAGTCTTTAATTGAAACTTCGTAAAATTTAAAAACTAAATATTTTTTTTATTTCCCTAAGGTTACTTTTCAGGATCGTATCTCTGTGCTTCTTAGAACAAAATAGTTCGTAAGGGTCCTCAAGGGTTCATGCGGTCTTCAACAAACAACTTCACGCCCATGATCCACACATTGCAGGAATTTCGGATAGACAGAAGGGAGTGCGATAAATGTTTTCTGAAAACCAAGAAAATATGGAAGTCGCGTATAGATATCAAAATTATCATTTAGCCTTAGGACTGCATTTGTTTGCTTCCGCTTATCTAATCCAAGGGCGTAACAGGAAGGAAGAAAATAGATAATACAAACCAGGGAGTAAATGGTGTCATAGGAAGATAGCCTTGACAATTAAACATACAAGAACAGTTCCAGAACAATTTTTCTTCTCGATGGTGGGAAGAATCAAAATATAGGTTTCCTTCCTTTCAAGGTTCAGGTAGTGTCTTCAAAAATGAATGTACTTCAAAAACAAAAGCCACTAGTTCTTGGTGCAAGATTTTCCATCCTTGTGAAGGTAACCTCTCGTCATAGTAGACTACTAGAATGTCACCTTCGACTGATAGACCAAGCTCTAAAGCAACAAAGAATACAAAAGCATATCAGATAAACCACACAATTTAATTCCAGAAGAACAGAGATAGTAGCATTCAGATCACATCCATGTGAACAACTCTCCTAAGTCTAGTCTCCATGAAGGGATATTTTTTAATAGAAGACATCTAAATTAGTCCCCAGATTCCTCCATAGCCATATATGGCAAAAGACTAATATCTTCTAAAGTAGTTCCACATTGTCTCAATTTGAGTACATTGGGAGCAAAGATGCGGACCCCACCTCCACATACAGCGCATATGGCTCACATACCATCAATTCCATCTAAGAAAAGGAGCAACTATGTTACCATTCAATTCGGATTCACTTGGAAATGGATCACTCCATGGGAAACAAATTCAAGCCAAAACACTAGGTTTTAAACTATATTCACTGATAATGCAATTTGAGATCCTACATGTTAAAATGTTCCATTACTTTCAGTAATTATCATGGAAGGCTATAACTTATTTATCGTAGAATATATGTATGTTGCTAGCACAAAAAAGCTATCACCTAAAGCAATGATTGTACAATAATATAAACTTCCCAACTTTAGAACTAATTAAATATTAAAAAAGGGATATCAAGTGTTGGAAAATTTATGTAGTTTATGCAACATAAGCGTACATAAATACCAAGAGTTGTGAGGGTTTTACATAGCTCAAGATAAACCAATCCCTATACCCATAAGAGATAGCAATCCATCACTATTTTAGGGATTCCCATAGACATATATGACCTATTAGAGAATTTCCTCTCTCTACAGCTCTTTCTCTCTCTCTCTCTCTCTCTCTCTCTCTGATTAGTGTTATGGCTCACCAAATGGCTAACACAAATAAGCTTTACCCAACTTCATTTTCATAGGCAACTTGGGAGAAATCTAATTTGTAAAAATCACCTTTTGTCTTTGTTCCTACTTCTTTACTCCATAACTAACAATAAGTTCACATGCTTTCAACCACGTTGACTTTAAGGTCCTAAATTTTAGTTTAGAAGGAAAAGCAGAAGTGTTTGCTACTTCAGAGGATAAAAGATACTTCTATAGATTTTAAGCCACGTCAGCAAACTCCAACTTGGCAAGCAATCTGTAAGCCTTAAGATAAGACAAAGTATCTATTTATAATTTTAGATAACTGTTAACCTTTATCAAACAGCTTATAAAAATGATTGTAGATATAAAATCATATCCCTATAAAACAGGAAAAGAAAAGAAAAGCATTGCCTCCTCCACATTCTACCATGTTTGCTATGAGTTTACCCACAAATCAGTCCCTTTCTCAGCTTAGAAAACCTTATGAAGAAGAGAAACTATGATTCCCAGCAATATTTTCCATTCCAATTCATTCCAAATCTACTACAAGGTTTTAGAAGAGGTTACTACGGACAGTTTAGAAAATGTGAATACCCTCTTAATATCCAGGAAAACTAGGAAGGATGAACTCTGAAGCAGTTTTGCATTATAAGGCCACCATGTATTAGCACAGCAAGGCATAACACAAAAAAACAATGTCGCCAAGGAAGTGTCAAGAAAGGAAAATAACTTATTAGGAGATTATAGCACACAACTACTAGTACACATAGCAAACAATAAGTGTTGGTTCACAAAACTAAGGATTAGAATATGTTGCATCTCATAATATGTGCTGGTTCACACAAGATTTTCTTTGCACCATCCAGCGCAAAACCCTAATATTAACTATATAACATTACTGATTGATTCATAAGAGCGCAAACGCATAGAATATTGAGTTTCTAGATATATTCTGGAAAAACTACATATTCAATACATGTGAAACTCTATTCAGAATATGACGTAGGTTCGAATCAAGTTGAATTGACTGCCTAGATTAACTTATCAAATGGTTACAAAAAGGTGCCAAATAGGAAAGAAAATGTGTGAATTTCATAAAATAAAAATATTTTTTTTTAAAAAAAGGAAGCTTACATTTGTTGCAATTAAGTGTCCTACTCCCTATATAACATTCAAGGAATGTTGGTACAAATCAATTTTTGAATTTAGGATAAACCTGAAACAAAGCCTTTATCCTCATATAACTAAACATTCTTAATACTACTAACAGAGCACTCAAATTCGTACTTGGTAATTGGCAGGTCCCGCAAATTCCCATTTTATTTCTTTCAACCATATTCATCTTGTGTGCCTGCAGGAACCAAAATACTCCGGTCGGATAGCGTTAACATCCTCCACCAAAGCATTCCAGCCCAAACCTCACTTCTCTCATGAAAGATACGCACTAAAGAAAGCATGACACAGCATTGGTGTAAGAGTAGAAGGTATAAATTGTAGGCCTCTTTCAACATACAAGCACATAATATGACAAAATGGAACATCTTAAACCCGCGAACACGTAATTTTTAATTTTTAGATGCATCATTTTCTTCAATTTCAATTTGGTTGCAGTTCTCTAAAACCGATTTCCAGAGAAACTCACGCAACTTCGCACGAGGCTTTCAACTTTCATGTGCTGTTGTTACGCTACCTGGACTCCAGTCCTCCACATGTTGGGAAAAAAAAAAAAAACTGTTCTTAGACCACCCGTCTTTCTCTCATGAAAGATCGGCGGGAAACGCTTGACGTTTGGTCAGCGGGTGGGTGGGAGTTAAACAATTAAAGCTTTATGTGATACCATAAATCTATATTTTGAGAAAAATATTTTATCACTTATAAATTTCATTATTCTTGGACTTTTTTTGTGCTCAAAATGAGATAATGTATTAAATTCAATTAAAATGTTCATTCTTATTTTAAAGGCTACCTTTTGAAATTGAGGGACATACTCATTTTTAATTAGATATATACACACTCCTATCTTACAAATATAAGACTAACTACCTACATTGCAACACACCCATTTTCAACAATAGTTTGATACGAACCAATGCCCGTGTTATTTTTTGTGTGAACTTTAATATCATATTAAAGAAAAATTTAAACTCTAATCTCATATTAAAAAGTACATTCTCACCTTACAAGTCAACTTTTAAAGTAAAGAAATATATTTATATTAAGTAAGTGCACACACTTACACCTTTATATTGTGGGATCATTTAAAAACAAATTATTGTATGGAATTACTAATTAAGTTCATCTTTAATCATTAGTCCATATGATCTATTTTACCATTTAAATTGTGGTTGAAAGAGATTATTTTGGAATAGTAAGTCTTTTTTTTTTCTTTTCTTTACTCTTTTTTAGGTACACATCCAAACTCACATATTTGAGTATAAGTTTGAAACAAAAAAGTTCTAAATAGTACTTACTTGTAACTTAGTCAAACGTTTGTCAATTGAAACAGCCATGTTCCACAAAAACTGGTTACAAAGTAGAGTTACTGCCTTGATGCTCCCATTAGCATGATATCTTAGTATCTAGTTCTACCAAGTTCATAGTCTACAACGACTTACGAATTACACCCTTGTCCTGCATTTATCTTGCGGTTGGATTTCTAAAGCGAGACAAAGAAAGTAAGGACAATAATTTAAACAAGTTATGTGAGAGAAAAATTTAGATAAATAATTTTGATGTCTAAATTTCTTGTACTTTTGTGGTGCAACCACCATTTATAACGGAGATTACTTACATCCAACGGCAGTATCCACCAGCGAACACATTACCTACCAAAACGAAATGGCCAGGTGACACCCTCCGTTCAACGAATGGATGGGCCACAAAGCAGCCAGCGATGGACTTGTATTTAGGCATCTTTCTGGTTCGCAACTAATCTTCTTTTCTCGGGAACAGTTTTTTAGGTGGCCGAGTTGTCCTGTCCGTTGTACCTTTCTTTCTTGGTAGAGGGTGACATGAAATTCTCTATTTTCAATAACAATAAATTTTTTATTTAGTGAAATTCAATGTCTCATATCATTGATTTATTTGAAGTTCATACTTCCTCATATTATCGGTTTATCGGTTTATAATTTATTGAAGTTTTTTGTGTCTACTGTTATTGACTTATCAGTTTATTATATTCTTTTTGTACTAACTAATTCTAGAGAAGAAAAATAAACTTTCTAATGTCATTAAATTTTATAAAAAAAATGACTCATATTTAATTTAAAATCCTAAAACACAAAGTAATAAAAAATTATTTATTTTACAAGTAGAATTTTTAATATATTTTTTAATAATGTAAACTTTATTGGTTATATTTTAACATGTCCTTTTACTATGCTAGTTAAAATATTGGACCATCATAGTGTCACATTAGGTGGCAATGCATGAACTCCAATCAATGAAAAAACAAAAATTATTTTTTGTGAAAAATGGCAAGTTCATATTATCAACATACTAATATATTGTGTTTCTTATTGGTATATTATTTATTAAAGTTTAATGTATCTTATATTATTAATTTATCAATTTATTATTCATTAAAGTTTGGTGTATCACTTGTTATTGATTTATCAATCTATTATATTGATTTTTTATCAACTAAATAAAGAAAAAAATAAACTTTTTAATATAGTATTAAGATCTAAATTTCTAGTGAAACTCATCTTTATTGTTGGAAATTGTTTGAAACCTTTATTTATTTTTTAATAGAAACAAGAACTATTTTTTATGAAATTCAGTATATTCATATTGTCAGCTATAAAATTTAATATTTTAAAAGTCAAATATAATGGAAAAATAAATAGATCTTCTAACATGATATTAGAATTTAATTTAAGTAAGCACTTATTCTCTTATGAGTTGATGTGTGACAGAGAAGTATATTTTCATATTTGAAAGAGTATATTAAAATAAATATCTTAATTATTAATAATCTAACATACTATACTTATGTGAAAATGTTTTCCCTTTAAAATCGAGTTTAAGACCAGATTCCTTCGTTATTCCTGCCCTTTTGTTATTGAATGTAGCAGAGTGACTTGTGCTAAATCCCGAGTCTGCAGAACCATGCAAAGGGGGCCTCTTAAGGGCCTCAAAATATGCCTCCAGGAACAAAAGCAATCCTTACTTCTACTACAGAAATTCATTAGTACAAACTACCATGTCTGTGATGCTCCCAAAGGAGAAAGCTATGATTCATGTACCAACGAAGATGGCTCAGACCGTGAGTTGGACTTCTTGGAGGCCTCTCAAATGCTCAACTCTGGCTCCAAACCCAATAGCCGTGCTTTGGTTCAACTGGTCCGCGCTTGTACGAGACTGGTGTGCGAACCTTATGGGCAACAAGTCCACGGCTACATTTTACGATCTGGGTTTGGTTCCAATGTCTTTGTCTCCGCCGCCCTTGTCAACCTTTACGGGAGGAATGACTCCTTGAGTGACGCCCACAAATTGTTTGCTGAAATACCTCTGCCAAGTGTGGCTTCTTGGAATACTCTGATTTATGGGTACGTGCACTCGGGGCACTTGAGTGACGTCCACAAATTGTTTGACATGTATGGGAAAATGTGGTGTTGTTGAAGATGCAGAACTTGTGTTCAACGAGATGAAAAAGGGAATGCTGATCCATGTTTGCACAATAAAGTGCGGTGTGGATACATCCTTAGTAGTGGGAAGTGCTCTAATCGACATGTACTGTAAATGTGGGCCGGTAAAAAATGCTGAATCGATGTTTCAATCACTTCCCAGAAAGAACTTACTAACATGGAATGCAATTTTATCTGGTTTTGTACATAATGGTGATTCTTGAAAAGCAATCCAACTCTTTGAGCAGCTAAAAATGGAGAGGAATCTAAAACCTGATGGGATCACATTCCTTATAGTCGAATGCCAGTGGAGATTGGTGCTCGCTATTTTGAGTCGATGATGTAGGATTATGCAATTGAACCAAGTGCCGAGCATTGTTGTTCCATGATCCGGCTCATGGGACAAAGTGGGGAGGGGTGCAGGACAGGAAAGATGATATATGAACTGGGTCTTGGGTCGTGTGGATTGATATGGAGGACATTGCTTGGGGCTTCTAGGGATCTCAAGGTTGCAAAGACTGCAGCAGCAAAGGTGATCCAGTTGGAGGGGGATGATGATTATGTGTATGTTATGCTATCTAATATACATGCATGCTATGGCAAATGGGGACATGTAAGGGCACTGAGGGAGTTGATGACAAAAAAGTGGGTGCGAAAAGAATCTAGTTGTAGTTGGATTAAGATGGACAATGTTAGTGCAAATATTTCCATGTTCTGATGATAACTTCTACTATGTCATTATGCAACTTCAAAAGTTAAGACTAACATCAATAAATATAAGTAATAAAGTTTATTTTTATTTTCATTATGAGGTTTATATTTTTTTTATATATACATTGAATATGATCTCCTAAATCTAAACTTTGATATCATATTAAGAATATTATTTTTATTTAAAAATCAATTTAAGGATAGTAAATCTTTCTTACATATAAAGACATTTCCCAACAAAATTAAGTGATGTAAAACTCTAGATATATTGATTTCAAGTAATATCATAACAAAAGATCTACTAATTAACTAATCTTTGTTCAAATTGTCATGCATTTGATAAAATTATGATAAAGGTAATAAAAACATGACAAAATGATATAATTTCATTTGTGCAGAATTTTTTTGATACGAGTTAAATTGGGTCTCATTAAATCAATTGGGTGTCATTGGAATACTGATTCAACCAACATATCATATTGCTTTTTTTTTTGTGGGGGGGTGGGTGGGGGGCGCGGTGCCGCCGCCCGGGGGGTCAACACCCGTGCTTGTTTTGTGCATAATTTATTCACCAATGGGTTTGTGAGGAACTCGTTGGACAGATTCCATGGTGGGACTAAAGTCTTAATGCTGTCGACCACTAAACGCAGAAAGAGAAAAATTATGCACAGAACATGCGCGCGTCCTGACTGAACAAGAAAAAAAAAAAAAAGGAAAAGCAATTACCTGCTTTTAGTATGTCTGAGTCAATTTAATATACTTTATATATAAATATATATTTTTTGGAAAATGAACTTTACGGTCCTTTCTGCCTTCCGATTACCTTGTCGAAACGTTGTTCTATTCAAGCAGGCTCCGATATCAAACTCCATGGAGATGGAGAACTCTTGTGTGCTTTCCAAGGGGATTTTGTTAGTGTCCTTTTGCGGAATCCTCCTTTTGTTTATGGGCTCAAGTTTGACCTATGCAAGAATTCCTCCTTTGGCAGATGAGTCTGATCGCCAGGCTTTGGTCGATTTCAAGAATGGGATTATTCAAGATCCACTTCAAATCTTGAGCTTGTGGAATGACTCCATACATTTCTGCAACTGGGTAGGAGTTACATGCAGCCCCTTCAATGGAAGAGTTATGGTTCTGAACCTGGAAGGTCAAAGATTGGCTGGCTCCATAGCACCTTCTATTGGAAATCTCACTTACCTTACAGGAATTAACCTGAGAAACAACAACATCTACGGTGAAATTCCTGGGGAATTGGGAAGGCTTCGGTGCCTGCAGCATCTCAACTTGACTTCCAATTCCATTGGCGGGAACCTTCCAACTATTCTAAGTCACTGTACAGAACTTAGAGTCCTTGATGTTGAACCCAACAAACTTGTTGGGCAGATTCCAGCGCAGCTTAGTTCATTGTCAAAGTTGGTTTACCTGCAACTTGGTAAGAACAACCTTACAGGAACTATCCCAGCGTGGATAGGAAACTTCTCTTCTTTGTATGTTCTTTCCCTTTTCCGCAACAATCTGCAAGGGAGCATCCCCACTGAGCTTGGTCGTCCGTCAGGATTGGGATATTTTCGACTTTCCGTAAATAATCTTTCTGGCACTATTCCCCCTCCCATTTATAATATATCTTCCATATACTTTTTCGCTGTCATTAATAACCAGCTACATGGAAGCCTTCCGCAAGATGTTGGCCTTACTCTTCCTAACCTCAATATATTTGCCGGCGGTGTTAATAGTTTCACCGGAACTATTCCGGTGTCATTGTCAAATGCTTCCAGACTTGAGGTTCTGGACTTTTCTGAAAATGGTCTCACAGGGACGGTGGCGGAAAATCTAGCAAGTTTGAGTGGATTGGTTAGACTTAACTTTGATAATAACATGCTTGGAAATGGGAAAGTTGGTGACCTTAATTTTCTCGGTTCCTTAGCTAACTGTACCAGGTTGAATTTCTTGGGTTTTGCTTATAATCGATTTGGTGGAGAACTGCCCAGGTCAATAGCCAAACTTTCCTCTCAGCTAAACAGTCTTACTATGGGTGGAAACTTCATTTATGGGGGCATCCCCGTTGGGATTGGAAACCTTGTTAACTTGAACAGTCTGGAATTAGGAGGTAACCATTTAGGTGGTCCTATCCCGGAAGTTCTTGGGAAGCTCAAGAACTTACAGATACTATTTGAATGTCAATGAATTTTCAGGGCCAATTCCCGTCTCCAGTGGTAACTTAACAGCATTGACAAAACTATTCTTGGAGGAGAACAAATTGGAGGGAAGCATATCCCCAAGCCTAGGAAACTGCAAAAATTTGCTTCAACTAAACCTTTCTAGTAACAATCTCAACGGCACCATACCTAAACAGGTGATTGGTCTTTCATCCCTTTCGATTTCTTTGGTCTTGTCTCACAACTCTTTGACAGGTGAACTACCATATGAAGTGAATCAACTTACAAATCTTGCAGAGATAGATGTATCTAAGAATGAATTATCAAGTGAAATTCCTGTTTCACTTGAAAGTTGTATAAGTTTGAAACGTTTGTATTTGGAGGGTAATTCATTCAAGGGAGAGATTTCTCTATCTTTGAAGAGTCTAAGAGGTTTACAGAAATTAGATCTTTCCTGTAATAATTTGTCAGGACATATTCTTGAATTCTTCAATAGTCTTACTACACTTCAAGTTCTCAATTTGTCCTATAATGATTTGGAAGGAGAAGTGTCTGTTGAAGGAATCTTTGCTAATGTCAACATTGTTTCCATTGTTGGAAATGATAAGCTTTGTGGTGGTGCCCTAGAATTTTTTTTACCAAAATGCTCCAAAAAGAGCTCTTCTTCATCCCAAAAACACCTTACACTCAAATTAGTAATTTCTATCATCAGCATAGTAATATTTGTAATTGTCCTATTGTGTTTTCTATTTAAAGGTTCACTGATCAAGAATTCAAGAAATATAACTTCAACGGTGTTTTCCTTTAAGCATACGCAGTTGCGTATATCATATTCTGAACTTCTAAAATCAACCAATGGTTTCTCTATAGACAATCTAATTGGTTCTGGTAGTTTTGGCTCTGTATATAAAGGAGTTCTTCCAAGCAATGGAGTCATTGTTGCGGTTAAAGTGTTGAACTTTCAACAGCAAGGAGCTTCCAGGAGTTTCAATGATGAATGCAATGCTTTAAGAAGTTTACGCCATCGCAACCTTCTTAAGATTATCGCTTCATGCTCAAGCATTAACCATCAAGGGAATGACTTTAAGTGTCTGGTTTACGAGTTCATGTCTAATGGAAGTCTAGACCAATGGCTGCACCTTAAAGAAAATGAGCAACATGAATCCAAGAGACTCACCTTTATTGATAGATTGAACATGGCCATTGATGTTGCTCATGCATTGGAATATCTTCATCAGCATGGCCAAACACCGATTGTCCACTGTGATGTAAAGCCGAGCAATGTCCTCCTCAATAAAGATATGGTTGCCCATGTTGGTGACTTTGGATTAGCCAAGTTCCTTGTTGAAGCATCAAATAATCCCTCAAAATCTCAAACCTTGTCATCTGCGCTGAGGGGCTCTATAGGATACATACCTCCAGGTATTGATTTAACTATTCACTTAAAATTAGTGCTTCGTTTTCTTCAACAAGGAAAGTGCAATAACAAAACTGCAGTAAGTTCATGGCATCTTAATGATGATAATCAATTGCAGAGTATGGGTTGGGTGGCCAAGTGTCCGCTCTTGGAGATATTTACAGCTACGGGATACTCTTGCTGGAGATGTTCACCGGGAAAAGGCCTACCGACGACATGTTCAATGACGATCTGAGCATTCACAAGTTCACTGAAATGGCTCTGCCAGGGCATGTCATGGACATCGCAGATCCATCAATGCTCTTTCAACAAAACATAGTAGTCGAAGAAACCGATCCTCGTATCCATGTCGGAAGTAGAGTACGAGAATGCTTAGTCTCAGTGCTGCAAATTGGACTGTTGTGTTCCGCGACATGCCCTCACGAGCGGTTGCTTGCGAATGTCGTTGTCAACAAACTGCATGCCACTAGAGCCACATTTCTTGGACTTAAGAGAACATGATTATAAAACCTTCTTATGGATGGCGATTCATATCATGATAAAGAAGAAAACCCGGAGAACAAAGAAAATCAATCATTGCCGTTTGCTTTGTCAACTTCACATGTTGCTTAGTTATTACGTTTATGGAATAAAAGGAGATACAGTGACTACAGTGTATGTTTTGGTTGTTGTTGAAAGCAATGTCGTTTGTTTCATGAGATAGTGCCCATCAACTATTTATGAAATGATGTTCATTTTTCAATATGGTGTGATGGTTTGTCTCAAATAGCTATATCTTATTTGAGAACAATGCTTGAAATAAAAAAACGTGCATATTTTTTATAAGCTGAATTTAAGAAAGAAATATATTTATTGATATTGTATTAAAGTTTATATTCAAGAAGCCACATCCGGGCATGAAACCCACTGACTCATAAGAATTTGCAAAAAGATCTATTACCTTTAACACAAAACTCATAACTCACACAGATTATTATACATTTCAAGTATGTTGTCCTACAACACCTAAATCATACTAGTTAAGAAGTCAATTTTTACATTTAAACATTATTCATATCAATTATTTCTAATAAAACACATATGTGACACAATACATCCAATCTAAGTCCGATATGATCTATTACCAACTACTTGAATAATATAATGATAAAGATACCTATTTATAATTGAAATAAAATGGAAGAAATACTTGAAGTCATTAATTGAAACTTCATAAAACTTAAAAACTAAATCTTTTTTTTTTACCTGAGGTTATTTTTCAAGATCCTATCACTTTGCTTAGAAGAACAAGATAGCTCGTAGGGATCCTCAAAGGTTAATGCAGTCTTCACCAAACAACTTCACACCTAAGATCCGCACACTGCAGGAATTTCGAAGTTAATGGTATCATTTAGCCTTAAGACTACATTTATTTGCTTCCGCTTGTCTAATCCAGAGGCGTAACAGGAAGTAAATAGATAATACAAACCAGGGAGTAAATAGTGTCATAAGAAGACAGTCTTGGCGATTAAACATACAAGAACAGTTCCAGAACAATTTTTCTTCTCTATGGTCGGAACAATCAAAATATAGGTTTCCTTCCTTTCAAGGTTCAGCCAGTATCTTCAAAAATGAATGAACTTCAAAAACAAAAACCACAAGTTCTTGGTGCAAGATTTTCCATCCTTGTGAAGATAACCTCTCTTCATGGTGGACTGCTATAATGTCACCTTGGAACCGACAGACCAAGCTCTAAAGCAACAAAGAATACAAAAGCATATCAGAAGAATCATACCAAATAACTCACACAATTTAATTCAGGAAGAACAGAGATGGTAGCATTCATATCACATGCAAGTGAACAACTCTCCTAAGTCTAGTCTCCAATGAAGGGATACGTTCTAACAGAAGACAGCTAAATTAGTCCCCAGATTCCTCCATAGCCATTTTTGGCAAAAGATTAATATCTTCTAAAGTAGTTCCACAGTGTCTTAATCTGAGTACATTGGGAGCAAAGATGCAGAGCCCACCTCCACATACAGCACATATGTCTCACGTACCATCAATTCCATCTGAGAAAAGGAGCAACTATGTTACCATTCAATTCTTACTCACTTGGAAATGAATCACTCCATGTGAAACAAATTCAAGCCAAAACACCCAGAATCTACAATAACATTAAGTTCTGTACTACATTCACTGCTATAGCAATGTCACCTTTGAGATCCTTCCTGCTATACTTTCCATTACTTTCAGTAATTATCATAGAAAGCTATGACTTATTTATCATAGAATATCCGTATACTGCTTGCACAAAAAAGCTATTACTTAAAGCAATGACTGTACAGCAATATAAACTTTCCAACTTTAGAACTAATGGTATGTTAAAAAACTAAGGGAAATCAAATAAGTGTTGGAAAATTTATGCAGATAGTGCAACAATAAAACACACAAAAGTACCAAGAGTCTTGAGGGTTTTACATAGCTCAAGATAAACCAATCCCTATATTTACAAGATATAGCAATCCATCGCTATTTTAGGGATTTCCATAGACATATCACCTATTAGAGAATTTCGTTTCTCTGCAGCTGTCTCTCTCTCTCTATCTCCTTGATTACTGTTATAGCTCACCAAATGGCTAACACAAATAAGTTTTCCCAGACTTGTATAGGCAACATGGGAGGAGAAACCTAATTTATAAAAATCACTTTTTGTCCTTATTCCTTATTTTTACTCCTCAACAAACAATAAGTTCATATGCTTTTAAACCACATTGACTTTAAGATCCTAAATTTCAGGTTAGAAGTAAAAACATAGGTGCTTGCCGCTTCAAAGGATATAAGATACTTTTATAAACTGTGAGCCACGTCAACAAACTCCACCTTGGCAAGCAACCTATAAGCCCTAAGACAAGACAAAGTGTCTATTTCTGATTTTAAATATCTGTTAACCTCTATCAAACAGCTCATCAAAATGATTGTAGATATAAAATTATATCCCTTCAAAATACGAAAAGAAAAGAAAACCATTGCCACCTCCACATTCATCCATGTTTGGTAGTGAGTTTATTCACAAATCCCTCCCTTTCTCAGCTTAGAAAACCTCATAAAGAAGAGAAACTATGATTCCCAGCATAGTTTTCCATTCCAACCTTATTTCTTTCATTCCAAATCCTTTCTTTAGAGCTACTACAAGGTTTTAGGAGAGGTTACTGGGGACAGTTCAGAAAATGTGAATAGCCTCTTAATATCAAGGAAAACTAACAAGGATGAACTATGAAGCAGCTTGCATTGTAGGGCTACCATGTATTGGCACAGTAAGGCATCACACAGAAAAACAATGTCGCCAAGGAAGTGTCAAGAAAGGAAAATAACTGATTAGGAGATTACAGCACACAACTACTAGTATACACAGCAAGCAATAAATGTTGGTTCATAAAAACTAAGTGTCAGAATGTGTTGCATCTCATAATATATGCTGGGCCACACACAACTTTCTTTGCACCATAAAGAACAAGTCCCCCATATTAACCATATAACGTGATTGATTGATTCGTAAGAGTGCATACCCGTAGAATATTGAGTTTCTAGATATATTCCCCAAAAACTACATATGTTTAATACTTGTGGAACTCTATTCAGAGTATGACGTAGGTTCGAATCAAGTTGAATAGACTGCAAAATTACTTTAACATGAACAAAGCCGATGTTGATTGCCTAGATTAACTAATCAAGTGGTTACAAAAAAGTGCCAAATAGGAATGAAAATGTGTGAATTTCATAGGAAAAAAGGAAGCTTGCATGTGTTGCAATTGAGTGCCATGCTCCCTATATAACATTCAAGGAATGTGGGTACAAATCAATAATTGAATTTAGGATAAGCCTGAAACAAAGCCTTTATCCTCATATAACTAAACATTCTTAATGCTACTAACAGAGCACTCAAATTCGTACTTGGTAATTGGCAGGTCCCGCAAATTCCCATTTTATTTCTTTCAACCATATTCATCTTATGTGCCTGCAGGAACCAAAATACTCCAGTCAGATAGCGTTAAGATCCTTCACCAAAGCATTCCAGCCCAAACCTCACTTCTCTCATGAAAAATACGCACTAAAGCAAGCATGAAACCAACAGAAAACCCGACAATATCCAATTCCAGTTTCTCAGAGCCTCTCCAAACCTAATTCTCCATAACTATGGCTAGGTCTTTATCCTAATGCAACAATGACACATCATTGGTGTAAGAGTAGAAGGTATTAATTACCGGCCTCTTTCAACATACAAGCACATCATAGGACAAACATGGAACCTCTTAAACCAGCGACCACGTAATGTTTAATTTTTAGATCCATCATTTTCTTCAATTTCAATTTGATTCCAGTTCTCTAAAAGCGATTTCCAGAGAAACTCACACCAAACAATTAATTCAAAGCAGGAGCATCAGATAGAGCGATGCAGAAAGGGGCAGGCGACAAAGAAAGAAAAAAATGTTTTTATTTTAGTGGCTTTTTACATGATATTAGAGGCCTGGAGAGGTGCAGCAGAGTGTACCCTGCGAGAGCGCTCGGCAACTCCTTGATGTTGTGCTCAGGCACGACGTCATTCGAGCCGCCGCCACCGCACTGTGCAGCGGCAACATCGATTGTACGCTTCCCAGTTCAGCCGGAAATCTGCCAATCACAAAGCCATTGAAACTAAATTAAAAAGGAAACAAGGAAACCAAAAGCACAAAAAAGAATAAAGAATAAAGACAAAGACCTGGAGAGTGAGAAGTGGCGACGTGGAGTGGAAACGGAAGCGGAGGGGGAAGGGAAGCGCGGAGAAGCGGGAGCGGTGGATCTGGCGGAGGGAGACGTACGCACAGTGGATCTGATGGCGGATTTAATGGACGATACGGATGCTCTGCTGAAGACCCTGTTGCAGGCCGAAGCCATTGAAGACGAAGAAGAAGCAGAAGACTAAGCGAAATGATTCGGAGGACGACAAGGATTCGGCTGCTCACGGCGCGAGGGGTTTAGGGTTTTAGAAGAAACCAAGATTCCAACATAATTTCTATCAAAATATGTAATTCTTTTCTTTTAAATTCTAGAGAAATAAAAAGGATAAACATGACTTAATCTTAAAATTAGGCTTCTTACCAAATATCTTCGTTAGATTTTAACATGGCATCAAACTTTTAGTTAGAGGTTAAGATACTTTTCTTTGTCATTTGGCGAAACTCTAAGATTGTATGGAAAATTGGAATTTTTCATTGTCCTATATTCAATTAGTTTGTTCTACTTATTAAATTTTTCTTTTTAAGTACATATTGCTTAAAGATTTGTTTCTTCTTAAGACTTAATACCATATATAAGCCAAATATAAGATATATTACAAGCCAATATTTTAGCCAGGTAAAAAATATATTAAATTTCAGTATGCTCTATCATCTTGAATATAGAATAAATATTACATATGGTGACTTACCCAAATCTAATAATGAATTTATATCAGAATTGGAATCAAAACTTAATTAACCAACATCCTAATAATATAAGTCATATATCATATTTCAACACACATTTTCATTCACAACATCATATACAATTTACATGAAGAGTTATCTTAATTAATAAATAAATAAGTATCTTTTATCACAAATTATGATATCATGTCCAAAAATTTAGTGTCTGAAAAAAAAAAAGAAAAAGCATTAGCATATGAGAAATATGATAAGTCAATATCTCGGTGACAAAGACAAATAGTGAATTTCAACGCATATAAGTTATAAGACCTTATCGATACATTTTGAAACCACCACAATCCTAAAACCTCACTTTTACTATATAATGTAGAGCTAGATTACAAAATTACAAAAAAAAAAAAAAGAATACCATATAATGTGATAATGAAAGCCAATGACATTAACCCATTGAATAGTATATCTATTAATTTTAGGATGCTTGTAATTATGTGAAGTTTCCTTCCGTATAAAAATGGATATGTTGCTTTCAATTTCATCATATTGAGGATAAAAAAACTGAGATAAAGTTGAGATTTCCCTCATGCTGATTGTGTAAGCGTGCCGAACAGGTCTACACGAAAGGCCACATTATAAATCTTTAAACTCTTAGTTTTTGTCGTATACGTGGGCATGGGATATTATATTTCTGGTCCAAAACAATGTGATAATTCATTTGTCAAAAACAATGAACTTTGACAGGTTTGACGATTCTGATTGCTTAGGCTCATTCTCATGGTTTTTCATTGGATAAAACAAATTATATTAAAAAATATAAAAAATTTAAAGTAAGTTAATTTAAGAGTTAAAGTAATATTTTTTTGGTTTAAGCTTTATTATAATGTATTAAAGTATGAGGGCTTATCCTAAAATCTTAAAACATTAAGTAAAAAAAATCTTATTGCTTATAAATTAAAAAGTTCTCTTACTAACTCTGATATCATATAAGAGGTTAATAGTTCATTCCAAAACTTTAAGGTATTAAATAAAAAAATTTATTACTTATAAGTTGAATGACCAATTTTTATACTTTTAATATGAAATAACACTAACTTTTAATATAATGGATTATATATTTGATATAAAAATTTTATTTTATTTGAATAACTAATTTTCTTAATAAATCCTTATGCACAAAAATGAAATTAAATGTTTTATATGATATTGAAACCTGTCTTTATTTAGTGTGATTCAATATAAATCAAAACATGAGTCGATTCTTCTTCTCCATGAACACAACAAGAATATTAAACAAAAAAAATTATATTAAAAAGAATAGCACTTGGAATATAATTTATAAATTTAATAACCAATCTTTTAAAAAGTTACTAGCGTGGGCCTTTCACATTTTGGGGCCACGGGGGTTGGTTGGAAAGACGAAGCGGCGTTGCCTTTTGACTCCGCAGTCGTTACTTCTACTTGAATTCTCTCGGTGAAACCTCCTCCGTTGAGCGTGCGTATCTTCAACAGTAAGTCATACTTTTCATCTTCGAAACTATCACGGTAAGTTTATGCATATTCTTTGCAATTCGAACCCAATTGCCCCTGTGGTTGGACTTTCCGCCTATCATCTTCAAGAACAAGTTCATGAAAATTTCTCTGCATTTTTTATTTTTATTTTGAAATTTAGCATGTCGAATTGCATCATCATTACTAATACATTAGTTTATCAAAGAAGAAAACGCTTATATTTATAAAAAGGCGTGCAATGAGTTTGCTTGTTTATTCCTTTAAAATCAATTTGTAAGATAACTAAATATTTTTATATATCAAATTACTATATAACATTATTGTTTCCAATATGATTATATTCTCACAGTTCTAAAGTATAAGCATGCATACTTATTCATTTGTGGACGTGTTCCTCCACTTGTTAAGTTGATTTTGTTAATTTTGTATGGGCTCTTGGTATAGTATCAAAGTCTAAACTTCTCTCTTGACATTTCTACTAATATGGGTTATTCTAAAATCTCCACAATTTGTAGCATTGTATTTATTTTGATTAAACTGCTATGATCAAGGGGTTGTTAATGATAAGTTATCATTCTATTTTGTTAAAGATATCATACTTGTCGAGTTAGTTTTTCAATTGAAGCCTCTCAATCTTAAATGTAAAAGAATATTTTTTATATGAGCCTAATAAATGAATAGAAGAAAGTTTCACTCATGCTGTGCAAGAAATTCAATGCAAAGAATTGTGAGTTATTATTAACTTTATTTTCTGTATGATTGTTTTACAGCTAAAAATGTAAGAAATGTAAAAGAAAAAGTAATATTTCATGTACGGAAGGACAAATGTAAGAACAGGAGAAACAAAGCCAAGGACCATACGGAGAATCTTCCCCTTAGACCAATGGCTCCGTTCAAAGAATTTTCCGACTCCAACAAAGAGCTATACTTGAAATTCGGGTTTGACCCATAAAGCGCCTGAACTCCCTCCACGTCGTCCACTTTCAGGTCCACCTTCTTCGTCCGGGGACTCAGGCTGGGGTACATGATCGCCTCCCTGACCGAAGTATGAGCCAGCCCTAGTACATGCCCAATCTCATGCGTCGCCACCGATTCCAAGTCAACCGCCACCTTTGACTTCTCTGTTTTGAAATCAACGGCCCACCTTTCAGCGGCATCCAGGTGGAGCCTCCCGTTTTCGGGCGAGAAAGCGTGGGCTAGCACTCCCAGCACCCCGTCGAATGGCTCTCCGTCGCCGTGGTCTCCCCGGTAAAACCCAATTCGAATATCCGCCGATAGGTAATCCTCCGCCTCGGTAAAGTTCACCGGAATCACCGTCTCCCAACGCGAAAAGGCGCGCCGAAAAACCTCCTGAATCTCCGGCCCGCTCAGGTAGTCAATCATGTTGTACGGCGAGAACCCGTAGGTCAGCGTCAACGGCGGCGACCGTAGCCACCGAGGCTTCCCGTAAAAGTACGCGAAGTGACGCGTGGTATGCAACTCATGCGACGAGTCACTCATGCCGCACCTTGGGGACATGATGCTGGATATGGTATCGGAGTCGAGCTTTCCAGTCAGCGGCAATCCGAGCTTCGTTTGGTAAAGAGCAACGGCCGATTCGAATTGATCGTCGAAGACATCGGTGAAGTTGGCGTCCGGCACCGAGAGGTAACCGAACCGGTTGAAGTACCTTTTCAGCTCACACATCCCGCTAACGGTGCTGCCCTTCCCGGCATCCAAGAACTTCGAGAATCTCTGCCACGTGGCGTGATAGGGATCGACCGTTACGACCGTTGACGGCGCTGGCACTGGCAGGGTTCTGGCGGGAAAGGAAGGGCGGGAAAGAGAGAGAAGGAAGACGAAGAAGAAGAAGAACAGAGGGAAGAACATGTCGGAGTTACTGGAGAAAGGAGGATCAGAGCTTTTGGGATTGCGGGAAGGGAGAAGCTTTTATCATCAAAAAATTCAAAACAAATTGAATTTAATAGTGATTATATGAGGCCTGGCCTGGCTTGGAAATTATCCAAGCACAAGAAATGAAGGGGAAAAGTTAAGGAGATTCTGCCGTGCGAGCCTTTTCGTAGGCGATTCTGACTTGGTGGGTTAACCACTGTCTCTGTTTTCATCAATTCGGCAATCCTAGGAAACTAAACCGTGTTTGGCATCGTTTTTCCTTGGGAATTTCCGTCGTACTTTCCAGTTTGAAAATCCAAAGGGTTTGATTTGTTCAAGTTTTGGTTGGAGTTTAGCCCGTTGGTTGACCTAATTGGTCTCGTCATCTTCTCAAATCCTTTTTTTTTTTTTTTTTCTTTCTGGGGACGGCTTTATTGCTTGAACTTACAAGCTTTTCTCAGCAAGTCCATTCTGGTGATGTTAGCTATGTAATTACGGAATTGTGAAGCAATATAGACCTCTGCCTAATCTTTTCCATTTGGGCCCTGCAGAAGTTTGTATTCTATACTCAAAAGCACGTATGCGATTGCAACCTGAGCGTTGGTGAAAGTTGTGTCATTGACTTGGTGGTTTGGAACATCTGAGGCAGGTCTTCATCTCCACAGCCGGCTCACTTCCAAACCCTTTTCCATCATCCCAACTAGTGGCTTAAAGACTCCAAATGGGTCGTTTATTTGTTAGTTGGAAATATCATGTTAGAAATGTTAGAGAATAGTTTATATCGAATTTTAAGTCTTAAGATATTTATCCATAAATAAAGGAGTACAAAAACAATTTAAAATTATACATAAACTTTATAGTAATTGGGACAATAAGTCTATTTTGGGAACTAAAAGCTTTGGCTTAGTTGAAACCCAGGTAATCTAAGACTAAAAAGGTCTTAGGTTTGAAATACCAAAATTCCCTTATGCCTTCGTTTATTAAATAAAAAGTGAAACAAACAATAATTTTACATCTTTTATTTAATGATTTACTTTTTATTTTAAGATAAGACTATAAGAAAGAAGAATATTTTTACTTATAAGCAACACAACATATTAATATATGAGCAATATAGTTACTTTTACCCTCAAAATCAACTTATATGAGAAGACGTTGGTGTTTTTGGCCTGTTTATTCAAGAAAAGCTAGGAGAAGTGAAGAGCGAGTAATTTTCCACATTTTCATTGCTTCGCCGTCTCTTATGGTTTACTTTGTCGGAGCAACTTAGTCAAATTGATGTGCAATTTTAATCATTCCTTATCATGCTTCCTTAGCCAAAATAGCTTTGAAGTGCCCTGTTGCCTTGAATATCCCTTTCCAATTTGACAATGAGTTGTAACACCACTCATTTTAGTGTGCCAAGCGACCTGAGATCAGATCGTAAGTGGGAAGTATATGGATTCTCAAAGTGGGATGATTTCGCTTTCAAAGTGTAATTAATACTTTGGCGAACTTAGTGGCTCTACAAGTGCTCATTATTTTTCTAACGGTAAATGCAGTTAAAAAGGAATTGTAGAATTTAAACTATAGGATGGTAGAGTTTATTTAGTTTGAGGAGTCCAAAAGCTTTGAGGAATTTAAACTTCAAAATTGGAAAAATCCAAATTTATCATAAATTGGGTAGACCATAACTTGAAATCAATTACTTTTAAAACAAATTTAAAGGCTCTTCCAAGGAAGCATTTGATTAGTTGGAACTTAGAAGAATTAATTCACAAAGGATTAATGATTAAAATTTATATTGTGAAGTAATTTGTAAACAGCATAGATTTGAACTAAAAAATACAGTCTCTTTTTGCATAAATCGGACCCATCATTTACAGCCAAAATGTAAGATAGAAAATTGAAAATTAAAAAATATTTTTTTCATTAATTGCCTTTAAATTCTTCCTATCCACTTTGACTATCTTTAATCTCTTCTGATTTTATATATCCCATTAAGCAAATGCATATGGATAGGAAAAAAGAATTCATTTGCACACCTCAGCATGTCGTGTTTTCAGAGCCAAATCCATGCATTTTTTGCATGCCTACCGTCACACAATCCTCCCTCCACTCACCGCGCGTGGTATCCGCGCGCCACCCTTTCCCCTCCAGTAATAAATCCAGCACTCCTCTGGCTTTTCATATCAGAGGTCCTTCTATGCCTATGAAGCCTAAAAAATGGATTTGACCTGCACATCAAAAGTGGATGTCGTTTGGAGATACTTGCTCGACCATATCGGCGTACCTTCTCTGTGGCGGTGCTCAACCGTTTCTCGCCGACCGCCGGGGATTCCGTCCTCAACAGTACGATCAAAGGTTTTCCCAAACTCACAGGTATATGCACTTTTCCAAATGACGCGACGGCTCAACTAAGCTCAGATGAAGCCAGTCAAGCCTACAAGCGACTGAGATTTTGTCGCGACCATTGACTCCTATTTCCCTTGACTTATAATACTCCTATTGCCTCATATTATAAGGAAGCCGTGATCATCATCTTCTTTATAGCTAGCCTTAGACCACATTTTGGACCAGTAAGTTCTTTGAAAATGAATTTCTCATTATTATAAAGCCTTGCTTATATTATGTAAATTCTAGGCCTTTTTGACCTATATTTATAAAGGTGTTAAAGAGGAACCATGTCCTAATACCATGTCACAAAGTTAAATTATTCCCAAAAAACTAGCTCAAGATAGGGGATGCATTTTTCATATATAAACCACTTGACAAGCCCACTAGCACACTGATTTTAACACTTAATATTGTTTAAGGCTCCTCAAACAATTAGGAAGTAGGACCCTTATTAAAAATATGTCAAAATTTTAACTCAAAAACTAGTTCATGAATAAGAAAAATATTATATATATATATATATAAATAGTACTGAAGAAGTGTATTTTTTTCAATAAAACTTTCATATTCAATATTTCCCAAATACCAAGTCTATCTTGACTTAAAGTTAAAATGGGTGAAATGGATGATTCTCACATCCCAACTTTTAAGAATTAAGGTGAAATGAGAATTATAGTAAATTAATTTGGACAATAATAATAATAAAAAAAAAAAAGAAGCTAAAAATCCTGATATTATTGAGTTACGACCCTATAACTAATCCTTCTTTGTTTATTGTTGCTATCGCAACCAAATGGTGTAAAATCCCGTCGTCATGACATCTGCTTGTAAGACAAGTTGTCAATAAGGCAGACCTGGAGATGGAGCCCAAAACACAGTTTCCGATGATCAACTAAACCTCTAAATACTGGAGCTGGTGCATCCAATCGTCAGAAGGTGGCCACCTTTGCTTCTTTTACGCAGTTACATAATCCATCCCGTGAGAAAGAGAGAAAACGATTTGGGGAAGAAACATATAATAAGCTTGATACTAGATGACAAAGAGTTTCTAAGAATTCAAACCTGATACCATGTTAGGTAACGAAAATCATAACGAGATTCGAGAAGATGACGACAAGTCTTCTCGATGAAAGACACGTACTGAATACTTGCTCCCCAACATGCATTGGAAGACATAAAAGAACGTTGTCCTCAATATTACGAATCAGAACCATAAAACAAGTCTTATGGCATCCCTTTCAGGCAAGTTCCGAAGTAACCCTTCTCCTTAAGTATGATTTTACTTAATGTGTGAAGATTATTCATTTTAAGGATGATATTGGATATGCTTTTGTTATTTGCTGAACCGACCCGAAAGCAGGCACGCAGGACATTGCGTGAAGGAAGAAAATGAAACATTTTGTGAAGAAAGAAGAGCATCAAAAGTGATGCAGGAAAACGACCATTTGACTTCGAAAAGTAAAATTGAAGAACATCATGCGCAGGAAGTCCAGAAGTCAGACAAAGATCACCGAGCAGAGGAAGCAAAGCCTAGCACGAAAACAGCGTGGATTAACAAAAGGAAGCGCGGCTGCACAAGAAGAAGGAACACGTATGTGCTCCTGCCAGTAGGCTTGGGCAGTAAGATTTGTTGAAAAACAAAGGGTGGATTTGCTACAAACAGGAAGGTCAGTTCAAAATGCGGATGACTCGTTGAAATGTTAGCCAGCCGAGGAGATTGGGCACAACTCTGCTTGATACAGCCCTTCTCAGCTTCGAAAGGAGTCTGGCCCAGAGAAGAGTGAGGCCCAGGGAAGACCCAGAATTGGCATCTTATAATTATAAATAAAAGGTAAATAGGCATGTATATGGCACGATACACATAAGGATATGAGTGAAAAAGAGATGAAGGTATTTCCGTTAAATGGTAGAATTTTAGTGGTTTTACTACGAGATATTATCCTAAGCGAACATTGTAATAAACTGTTATTGTAGATTTGGGTTAATGAGCGTTTGTGAACGATAATATTTAAATAAAATATATTGAAATTAACCTTTATACTTGGAGTTTCAATATGAGGCAGATAACATAAAGAGGGCTCATTTAATGGCGGTAGAATGTCCAAGATAAAATTATTGAAGTTCAAACATATTTGTTGATTACTCATATAAGAATGGATGTGTTTTTTTGGAAAAATAAATCTAATGCACTTGAGAAGACTATGGTTGGGTAGACAGTAAGCACTTGAAATTTTATAATGGAAGAGATTATGAGAATGTTTGTTCAAAGAATTTGGTATTGCTAATGAAATCAAACGGAACAAACCTCTGAATTACCATATTGGAGCTGGTTGAAGTTTCGACCACCCTCCACACCTGTCCCCATGAAACGGGAAAAGTGTCCACCTTGCTGGTTCCTGATGAAAGCTCAGAAAACACTAAAAAAATAGGAATATATTTTTCATAATCTTGCGTATTACTTAGTGCAAAGGGTAAGCAAGAAAGATGACAAAAATGGCAATGTTTTGAAGGGTAGGTTGGCTACCGAGTAAGTGGACGAACCTAACTCACCCTTTTGCCGGATGCGACAATTAATTTGGAGATCCGTATGGAATTCCATAAAGCTGAGGTGTGCTCGGGCCACCATCTTTAAGATTTCGTGTTTGGTCGCCTTCGGAATGTCTTGATAGCATTCGGTGGTAATCCTAGTGTAGAGGCCCATTGCTTCCAACCTCAAACGTACTTTGTGTGGTCTAAATCCATATATGGTTGGTCGATGTTCTAGAGTGTCGACAAAATCCTCTTTTGGAACTTTGGTTCCCACAAGGAGTTAACTCACACGCGCCAAATTTTATTCTTTATTAAAATATGATATATCTTGTATTGTTAATGTTACAATGTGTGAAGTTTGTTCCATATTATTAAGATATAAATTTGTAGGATTACTTAAATTACGGAGAGTTTTATTAACTCTTGTATTGGGTTTAAGTTAGATAACGAACTTCTTAATACCATATTAAAGTGTATACTTTTTCTTGACAACCTCATGTATATGATTATATCTTAAATCAATTGTAAGGAATTATTTATAATTTGATATTTGTCAATCATAATAAGATAACATGTTACAATGTGTGAAATTTCCTCTTATATTACTAAGACATGAGTCTAAAAAGATGTTTAAACTATAGAAAATTCTACAAATTCTTAATGCAATTTCTTATGGTTTGGATGAGCCTATTAGTAGTTAATATGCTAAGTTATTATATTTTTTATTTTACTTTCTTACAAATCAAGTTTTTAATTTGATTTGTGAAGAAATTCATAATAAAAGAGTAATATTTTTAATTACGAACCTATTCACAAACCGACCTTAGCTCAGTTGGTAGAGCGGAGGACTGTAGTTGGAACAACGGAGATCCTTAGGTCGCTGGTTCGAATCCGGCAGGTCGGATTTTTGCCTCAAAGTTTTTTGTGTTTTCAGTTTTCACTCCCCGACCAACCAAAACAGATTAATATTATCTAGCACATAGTTAAAAGATATTAATATGTGAAATGAGCTACGATACGTGATTAACGAAATTCACTTTTTTAATGTTGCAATTAATATAGCATGTTAAATGATTAATTTTCATATTCACTTAATTCAATTGGAAGCTGTATATAACTTGTGAAACTAAAAATATGCACGTTCTTCCTATCATCATGCCGATTGTTTTTGAATGATATCTACATTTGATATAAATCCTGCCAATTGATAGCCTCACGTGACGCCGGAGTGGTGTAGCAATCGAGAAGTGTCCCTTGCTTCTTGTTTGGGCAAACTGTGTAAATACTTTTCACCAACCTCTCAGAATCAGAATGTGAAAGAAGGGAAGGATCGGTGGCCAGAATATTTTAAATTCATTAAAAAAGATAAAGAGAAAGATATTAAAATCTTACACATGTAAAGTTTCTTGACTCAATTTTTTTTTAATAATTATAGAGACAGATTATAATTAAAAATAATCTTTAAAATTAAATTAAAATAATTTTTTGATAACAAGATATATAAATTTAAAAGAGAGTTTTATTCTATAATGGTTAAGGTTAACATGACACTTCATATTGATATGATTGATATGATTGATATGATTGATATGATTGATATTCTTGATGTTGACATGACATTTTTTACTATTAACAATATGTCCAATTAAACTCATTTTATTATGAATTATTTTCTAAATTTTTATATTTTCCACTCAAGATTTAACACGAAAAGAAAAAAAAATTCATGAAAGAAACAATTCACTGACAGACATGTGATGTTTCTGCTGTGTTTTCTTTTCATTTTCCAGTTGGTCCTTTTGGCATCGGCAATCCTTCACAAGCATTTTAACCCCTGATATTTCCACAGTCCACTAACAACCGACACAAAAAAGTCAGATTAATTATTAGTCCAACGACATCATTGGGTAATCCTGCTTTTCCCCAATTTGAGACCTTATTTTAAGACAATGTCACCTTCTTTATCATCATTGCAACGATGAAATTGTATGCTTTAATAATCAAGCCTATTTGAAGCCCCTGAGGCCTCATTCTTCCACGAGCTCCTAGCTTCACATGTGTAGGAATTGGACTCTAATATAATATTATTTTTTTGTTTAGTTTAAAAATTAACTTATACATTAATGGAATTCATTTTAAATAAAATGATTAGTTGCAATCAACCATGTTAATGTGGTACGTACAAGTAGTTTCTTCCCATGTCACGTGACGAGTGCAAAAATAAAAAGAAGTGATAAGACAGCAGTAGGTAGAACCTTTATTTCTCGTCCTCTCAAATAAAGGTCACACCATTAATATAGAAAATAACTCGTGTGACCACCTCCTAGTAATGGGGTAGCAGTCATCTTCGTCAACAGAGCCCAAATCGTGGGATGGACTTCCTTTCGAAAGTGATTTTGGCGACGACCTTGACTTAAATGCCATATTTCTAATTTTTCTTAAAATTCTCTTACATTTTAAAATTGTTTTATCGAAACTAATAATTAGATTGCAGAAACTAAATAGAGTGGAGACATTGACCACCTGGCTGCCGACAACGTCCCTGAAATAGTCCGCGTCGCTAACTTAAACAAATGCTTTTTAAGTCTTTGGGGAATTCCAAATGCCAAATTTGCCCCCGCAGAACGAGATTTTCCCGAACGGAGTCTGCCGCCGTTGCGTTAGTTACTCCGCGCTCCTTGGACTCCGGAGAAATTTCTTTTATTTTCAGATTTTCCCAAAGGTAAAATAGTATTTACCCTTGAATTTTTTATAAGATTATATGTTTACATGACAACATATTTTAATATGAATTTATTTTTTATATTACAACTCACACATTAAAAAAAAAAAAGAAAAAGAAAAAAGAAGAAGATAATTCAAACTCATAACTAGATAGACTCGTTAATCAAAGATTCTAACTAACACATAAGAGGGAGGGAATTTATTTATTAATGAATAAATACTTTTTAAAATCTTTTAATTTCTTAAGTACCAAGTCTTAAAATATATACAACTATTATAGGATAACGATGTAGCGGTGAACGTTGCCTGTTGTACGGCAAAGTTACCAGAACCTGGAAAGGAACGGATAGGCAAAAAGGGTCCATTAATATGCTTCTTCGTTGCCTCACTCTCACTCTCTCTTTCGACAGTCTTCCACGTTCAAAACCTCTCTACTGAGCACTTCAATTAGGGTTTTCTCGTCGATTTCTTGCCTCCTTCGCATTCGCATTGTTTGCGTTTGTTTTCTTCTTCTTCTTCTTCTTCTTCTTCTTCTTCTCCTCCTTCGTTGTGCTTCTTCGATCCTCCCTCAGCGGCGGTGGTGGAGTGTGGCGTTTGTAGTAATTGTGTGATGGAACCAAGGGGGTGAATATGGGCGAGGCTGTGGTCTTGAAGGTTAGCTTGGTAACGGCCAAGAACCAGAAATGGTGCGCTGTCACCAACGGTGCTGCGAATAAGCATGCTTGTTGCAGATCAACGGTGGGGATGGCGTTTCAGTGGAAGTCGATCTCGTGGTCGGTGGTCTGCGGGATGATGCTCTTTGGTTTGGGCTTGATTTCGCTCTTCACCGGCCACGTGGCCTCCGATCTTGAATGGTACTCTCACCGCTTTGTCAGGCAAAGCTTGTACTCCTTGCCGGTAAATTTCTTTTGTTGGTTGACAAATGTTTCGTAAAATGCTGGCGCTGTGCTGGACACAGTGTGCCGGTTTTAGACTTGCCAAAAAGTTCTGCTTTTCGGACATTGCAGTAATCTTTGTATTAACTGTGGAAATTGAAGGATGGGGGCCGGCGTGAAGTAATTGATATATGGAAATCCAAGTATTCAAAGAACTTCCGTGGGTGCAGTCAGCGAAGCCGCCGTTTTGCTCGTAAGTTTATTCTTTCAATCACCTCTGGGAGGACCTTACCTAAATGTCTATGCGCTGTCCGAGTGTTCATAGTAGCATTCTGTTGGGAGTACTTATTGTTGTCTTTAGCCTTTGGGGAAGGTCGAGCGTGGGTAGAGGCCTCAAGTTTTATTAAACGTACTGTTCCTAGTTCATGGGCTCCTCAAGTTGGTATATTTACTCATCTATTTGGTACTTCTAATAGATGATTTTCACTTGGGCGGATTAGGAGGTTGGTTTTTGTTTAGGATTGCTATGTTGGCCAAGGGTGGGCGACTACCAAGCTAGTTGATTAAACAAGACATGTTTTCCAAGAAAGGAGCTTTCTTCATAAAAATTAACTATTTTCTCTCCCTTGTGCATCGTGTGATCACTTGGCCTGCTGCTCAAATTCTCTTTTAAGCTTTTCTCTATGCCGAATTATTTGCTGGTCAGACACGTTGGACTTCTTCTGCTTGTAACCTTTACAACCGTTAACATGTGTTTGTGTATCAATCGTCTGTTGTGTAACCTCCCATCTTAATTTTGAACAATTTGCTGATCATGCTTTTGTTTCAGCACCTTATTTGCAATGCTACTGCCTGTAGTTTTAGTATTAGGTTCAATATTCAACTCTTAGTACGTTATATATGATGATAGGCTCCTTTTCTTGATCATGTCCTGTTTTATTGTTTATATTTTCTGAAAGCACATCTACTTACCGGCAAATATATGTGTTGGTGTATATCAGTTTGTTCTGAGAATAGCCGTGCTTAACATCAGGCCTTTTTTGAGTTTTGATATCTGAAGTATAAATACCTATGCATCTATTGCTCCTCTGACATAGCTAATTTGAAATCTAGCTGCTGTTCGTGAGCGATCATCAAATGGTTATTTGCTTATTGCGACAAGTGGAGGGCTGAACCAGCAAAGAACAGGAGTAAGTGAAAGTATCTTGTTTTTCCGCTGCATTTTCAACTGAATACATCTTGTGTAAATATTATTTATAGCATTGACATCGACCTCTGACAAATATATTGCCATGTTTATTTCATTGTTTGTTATTCAAACATATTTCCCACCCAGATTACAGATGCTGTAGTTGTTGCACGGATTCTTAACGCCACATTAGTTGTACCGGAGTTGGATCATTATTCCTACTGGAAGGATGACAGGTAGGTTGATATTCTGAAGTGTGGTGGTGCTAGCACTTAATTGACTGGCTTTTTCAACCATTGTGATGAAAATTATCAACTTCATTATAGTTATCCTTTGATGACACCTTGCTTGGCATGCAGCAATTTCATCAACATTTTTGATGTTGATTGGTTCATTTCTTCACTTGCAAAAGATGTAACTATTGTCAAAAGAGTTCCCGATAAGTTCATGCGATCAATGGACAAACCTCCTTATACAATGCGGGTTCCAAGAAAATCTGCCCCTGACTACTATCTTGATCAAGTTCTTCCCATACTCTTGAGGAGACGTGTAAGGGTGCTTCCCTCAACTTTTAATGCATGCTTCTTCTTTTTTCTTTTTTTGTTTCCTTCTAATTTGTTGTTATGTTTGCATAATTGAGGAATTCAAGTTTCCTTCTAATGTTTTGTCAGGCAAAGCTTTTACTCCTTATAATTTTCAAAATCGTTTCTGGAATAACTTTCAGTAATTTGCTCTGTCCATGTGCTCTAGTTGCATAGTCCCTAATCTGAGTTGGTCTATCTTTTTGGGAGTTAAAACTCCTTTTCTGATTTGCCAATGGTTTTCACTAGTGCAGTAATTAATACACTCAGCAACTTCTGCAGGTTGTGCAATTGACGAAATTTGATTATAGACTTGCGAATAATCTTGATGATGAGCTACAAAAGTTGCGCTGTCGGGTCAATAATCATGCCTTAAGATTTACAAAACCTATAGAAGAGCTTGGTCAGAGACTTGTTTCAAGGATGCGACAGATGGCTAAACGTTTTATTGCAGTTCACTTGAGGTTCGTCCCTGAGATTGTGAAGTATAAGATTTGACTGCTAATCTTAGAATGTAACTGGTGTAAAGTAGTTCTTTGAGATCTGGATTCTCCAACTTAGCTCATTCATTTGCAACGAACCTAAATGACCTCAATGTTCTCGTTGTGTTCTTGTTGGACATTGGAGGGGTACATATAGTATTCTGAGCCTTAATTGTTAACTAACAGATAAATTGTCAGTAGTGCATAAAATCTTATAAAATAATGTTTCTGAATGAATATAAAAAACGAATGTCCTGCATTATATCTAAGAACTTTATTTGGTTTCAATGTCATGTTGACATTACATTTTTTTCATCATTATGGCTCTAAGCAATAACTATAGAGTGTAAAACTAAAAACCATCATTTGCTGATCTTTTTCACTTTTCATGGATGCTCATGATAATGATTGTGGTTAATATAGATATTAGTAGTCAACATGGTAATATGGGCAAGGGTTGCTGAATGTTTTTATCAGTTGGCACCTGCTTGCTTAAGATGTTGAATACTTACCTTTGCATCTCAAGCACCAGCTTGGATTTCTCTCTGGTAAGTAATGCACATAGGACTCCTTATTGAATGGTTCACAAGCTTGTGTCCCTATATTTGTCTTTCTCTATCCTGAACAAGAAAAAAATAAAAGAAGAAGCAAAAATCGAAGACATTTGAGATCTGGTGACAAACTGATGACAGTTTTTCCCGAGTGCAGTCTTTGTGACTCTACAATTGGTGGGGGGTATATACTTTTGTACAACTCTTTTCTCCCTTTTTGAAGATTCTTTCAAACTGTTTCTTCTTTGTGCCTGCCCTTTACTCTCCCGAGTGAACATTTGTGTGAAAATATATCCAGAAAAGATCTCTATGGTTAATATTTAGTATGCAGAAGATAACTAGATTTACTTATTTGGAGATTCCTTCTCAACCAGCAGTGAGTATAGACCTTATGATTTTTCATATCAGAGAACCTAATGACAGGACCATGTCCTATTCTCTCTTGTACTTCTAAGATTTTGAAGATGCTTTTTTATATACACTCTGGCAGAGGTTTTTGCACATGCAGTGTGCTCTTATGTTTGTTTTTGTAATGTCTTACAAAGATATAAATGTTACCAACCACATTATATATAAATTCCCACATACATGGCTACAGACAAGTATCGATAAATATACTTGAGTTTTTACTCAGATGTTTGTATTCATTAATTGCTGTTGAAAACTATTCAAATGACAGGTTCGAACCTGACATGCTGGCATTTTCTGGCTGTTACTATGGTGGGGGTGAAAAAGAGAGATATGAACTTGGTGAAATAAGAAAACGTTGGGCCACATTACCAGTGAGATCTCTGTCTTTAAATATTTATTCTAAAGTACATGCACTTCTTTACTGTTTGATTACATAACTGAGTATTACCAAGGTTGTGAAGATGCGGATTATTTATTCCATATGGTGGTTTTTGGACCAATGAAATCTCTTCCTTTAAACAGGGAGTTTAGTGGAGGGTGAGATCAGATGTTCAATCTTATATGGCTTTGTGAATTGTAATTGTCTAACTATGTATTCTCTCCCACGGAGTCAGAGTAAATCGTATTTCTTCCGTTATTATTTATGCAGGATTTAAGTCCTGAGGGAGAACGAAAAAGAGGGAAATGCCCACTTACTCCTCACGAAGTGGGATTGATGCTAAGGGCGCTTGGTTTTACAAATGACACATACCTTTATGTTGCATCTGGAGAAATATATGGTGGAGAAGAGACTTTACGGCCTCTTAGAGAACTCTTCCCAAACTTCTATACCAAGGAGATACTGGCCAATGAAGAGTTGAAACCTTTTCTTCGTTTCTCATCTCGGCTTGCCGCTGTTGACTACATTGTCAGTGAGGAGAGTGACGTATTTGTCACTAACAATAACGGAAATATGGCCAAGATTCTTGCTGGCCGAAGGTGAGATATCAAGTCCATCTCTTTCCTTAACGTTGAGGTTGTTGAATCTAAGGCTGATTTTTTTAGTATCGGTATGGAAGATTGAGTAGGCAGACTATATGTTTCCTGTAAAGAATGCTGATGATGACGAACTTTACTGCAGTAGTCAAATAAAACATGAGAATGGTGGACAAGATTTAAAACATATCCCCCTCCCCCTTTTATTTCTTTGAAAAACATGAATTAGCTCCTTGTGATTTTAGTCATAATCCAATGGCTTCTTTGGACTTTATTGTAATAGGTTACTTTCATATAATCTCATTTCATGGTAAGTTAATTTGCTGCCTGTTCAGTATATCTTTCTCTTGGTATGCTCTGAACTAGCTCATGTTAATTCCATTTGTGGACTATAGGAGATACATGGGTCACAAGAGGACTATCAGACCTAATGCGAAGAAGCTTAGTGCTTTGTTCATGGCAAGGCATCAGATGAGTTGGGATACATTTGCACGAAAGGTGAAGTCATGCCAGAAAGGATTCATGGGGGAGCCAGATGAGATGAAACCGGGACGCGGGGAGTTTCTTGAGTACCCCTACTCCTGTATCTGCAAGAAACCATCCAATGAAAAGGACGAGTACGGCAGAAGGGCCAACAACGTAAGCAGAGTTGTCCCCGCAAGGTAGTGTGGTTGCTAGCCTCGTTCATCACTAGTATGGCAATTTTTTTATCATGCCAGGAGTAAATTTAACTCACAACGGCACTGTCAACAAAGGCATCATTTGCCGTTGTCTCTGGATTGCTGAATTTAATGTATAGCGTTAGAGGAACGATGAGCTGCAAGTGTGTATAAGTAGTAGTTTCTGGAGTGTTTATCAGAATTGTTTCTAAGTAGTTTCAAGAAACAGGCTGCTTTAGTATTACGTAAAATTCAATTTGATTATCTTGAAACCTTGTGTTTGCGCTCGTTCGGTTATCGATTTGTTCACCGTAGAGGTACAAGAAGATAATGCAAATAATAAATCTGCATATACAACTCGGAATAAGTCAAATGGTGTATTTTGCCCTTCCAACGGCTAATTGCCCCTTGAATTTGTACTTGGAAGAAGGTTTTATCATTGGCCTCGTATAAAGCTAACAAATACAATACTAAGAGAAGACCCTAACAACCCACCCTGAACAGCTAAATAATCATATCTCCGTTCGGGGGGGGGGGGGGGGGGGGGGGGGGGGGGGGGGGGGGCGGTGTGGAAGGAAGATATAATCGACTGACAAACACAAAAATCACCACCATGAACATTGAAGATAGGATGAGGCAGCACATCAAAGAAGTAAAATCTAGGCAAGAGACAGCATGTAATGATTGATAATCTGCAAACTTCCTTGGTGATTTCAAGCCAGATTACATGGAGAATTTTCCATATACAACCTACCAGGCAGGACCTAAGATAATCACAACTAGAAACCAGAATTGACATTATCTACTGGCTACACTTTGACTAAACCACAGGAAGCAAGAATTTCCATTTCTAATTTTCTGTCCTACTATAATATACACAGCAACTAAGCTTGGTTATCGATCATCGCAATAATTGATGTTCTCTGAACTCGAACTTTATTGCAAAATGCTCCTGTCAGCCATGATTCATCCCTGAGAAACTCAAGCAATCAGTACAGGGCATGAAATTGCTGTAACATAAAACCGGACCAAGTCCAAAATGAGTTCTTAAAAATACATTACCTCTGGAAGCATTCCTATTCTGACTTTTGGGACCCTTGTCATGTGAAACAGAAGGAATCTTTGAGATGATCAATGAACTCTGCAATCCTTCTAGAAGCTGCAACATTCATAAGCACATGAGCAAAAGGATTAAGAAGGCACATATTCAAGGGCTAGTACTGCAATTGCAATCATGCAGTGGTACAGGGCTAAGCCACAATGTAAAGAAGAAAAACCAGAAGAACTAAAAGGAAAAGTTTAATAGTTCCTTTTGGATAAGTAACCCACTGAGTTTACAAAGCCTGAGCCACGATACTAAAAAAACACAATTAAAATAGAAAAGATGCCTTATCAGTCAACATGATAATCACCACCACCCCAACCCCCCCCCCCCCCACAAAAAAAAAAAAAGCTCTAAATCAAAATATAGATGCAATTCGCTCCCTTGCTCATACCTTTCCTCATATAGTCTTAATTCAACATGTGATTTGAAAATAAGTTTTTGTAGGAATGGTTTTCCGAATAAAGATATGCATGCATTCAAACATAAATACATATTGTGTGTGTGTGAGTGTGTGTTTGAGTAAGAATGAAAGTAGATACATATATGCATGTGGTGAGTCATGTACCCATGAATTCAACCTCCATCCTATTTTTCAAAGAGATGACATTTAAGTTTCAGCTGATTGGCAACAACAGCATGTTTAAATCACATGTTACCAAATACTTACCCTTGATGTTGGTTGAATTCTACGATTAGATCTACGTGGCTCGACACCTTCAGAGGTTGATTTTGTATTGTTGGCATTGAAAACTTTGTCCTCCTCAATTCTAGACAACTTTCCAGCACCAGCAGGTGCAAGTTTTCCTTTATTCACCCTTTCAGGTTTGGCACTTGACGTGGAAACTTTCTTGCTGGATCCACCAGTTGAGGGAGCTAGAGAGGAAAACAAAATTGGTGCCTCTTCAGCTCCCTCAGCACTAGAAAGAGATCCCATTATTGACTGGTTGTGCTGCTTTCCGGATGCATTCTCAGGATGACTTACAGAATCCTTAACCTTTGCTGAATGATCTGTGAAGGTCCCAACATCAGGAGCAGAAACTGCACTCAGAAGGTTGTTCTTTGCTGGAATAGTTCTACCAGAGACACTGTGTTGTTTGCCAGACTTGGTAGGTCTGGGCTTGGTTTCTGCAACTCGCTTTTCCTTTAAATCACTTCTAGAAGTATTTTTCCATCCACGGGACCCTGGTCCTTGTGGCATCATATATTTCGCAAATTTTGCAGAATCATTTGCTTCATTAATCTTTTTGCTTCCCTCTGCAACGTAATGTTTGCTCACTTCCATGAATTTTCTCTTCTTTCCAGGCTTAGGAATTCCAAAAATCACTCTCGATCCTTCCTTCTGCAAGCCAGTTCGTATTGTTCTCAGTGAATCTGGCTTGTTCTCATTTCTGGAATCCTTACCAATATTAAATAACTTTTGATTTGCGGCTAAGTCCAGTAATCTCAATTCTTCAGGTTTTCCTGCTTCTAAAGCATCCTTGCTTTTCAACATCTTATCCTTCCCTTCGACCTCTACAGCTGGGCTGCCCAACTTGAGTCGTTTTTCCTGTGGCATATCACTCTGAACACAAAATTTGCAGCTTAGCAATAAAAAAATTCAACTAAAATGTCTTTAGATATATTATAAGGTAGACATCAAGCATAAGGACATCTAAAAATAACACCTCACGGGAAGCAGCATCATTTTCTCGCAAACTGGACCACTCCATCCATTCCCCATCCTTCCAAATTAGAGAAGGACGAAGATCCCAGGCTTTCACAACTGATGTTTCTCCTTGGGCTGTATGAAACAGATAATGTTTCATTTGAATAAACAGGGTCCATACACAGTTTTTTGGAAGCAGAAAATGATTGTAAATTTCCATGTAACCAGATTAAAAAGAAATTACCAGTAAGTTGGATGGCTAATGTAGTCCCATCTTTACCGACCTTTTCAGTGACAATGCCTTCCAGCCAGCTGTGACATAAAATAAAAAAAACGATGTAATTAATTAGCTACTAGAATAAGTAATATAATGGTGGCCGAGAAAAAACCCAAGACTATACTTGATTCCATAAGTTGGGAAAGACTGAAAACTCAGACGCAGTTTATACAAGCTCAGTTGATGACCGTTAAACGAGAAGCAGGAAAGTATTAAGGAACAGAAGATACTAACTTTTCAACCCTTTATGAACTATATCTTGCCTTCTATACTAAGAGGTTAGCGTGTGCAGTGGTCTACCAATGTTTTACACCAACATTGGCTGCACCAAATCCATTCAGAAAGTGAAGTAAGCAGGTATCAATGGATTAATCAAGTTCCAGTTATTCTGTTTTTTTCAGTCCTTATTTAAGATAGGAGAATGAAGTTCAAGCAAGAAACTCCAGTTTGTTTGAAAGACCAACATCAATCAAGAATGAAAATAACTTTCAGAGCTACATGCTAAAGATTATCATAATATCCAGAATACTTTTGATGCAATTTTTGGAATTTATATGATATACAACTAATTAAATTTCCAACAAAAAGACTTCGCAAAGAGAAAACCATATTATAATTTCCGTTATACTTGATTGTCATCCAAAGCACCTTGTTACGTCCCTAAACCAGCTGCATAAATACATAGCCAATATACTTGGACCATGTACATGTATACCTGTTTCTAATCCATGCATCAACTCTATCACCAACAGACCAATTATAATCTCCCATGGCCGCTCTACGTCTCTTCCTTGTACCTTCATATCGTACAGCAGTAACAGGACGGGCCATGCGTATTCTTGGAGCCTTCTCTTCTTCACCAAGAAGTCCCACCCATTCTGTCAACTGTCCCTGCCCTGGAAAGTAGAGAAACAAGATTATATTTCGAGCAATAACTGGTAAGTAAATGCTTTGTGCATAATTCCACTGCCTCGATAGATTAAAAACTGCTACTAATGGTAGTGACAAGCAGTCCATGCAAATATATATACATATATGAGTAGGCTGGATAATTAAAATATTTCTCTTGTAAGCCCTAAGGAAAGATATATCCGTGTAATAGACAAACTCTCCTAACTTACCATCATCTGTTTGAAGTTCATTGTAAGAGACATAAGCTTTACCATCGTCCAAACTCAACACCTTGGCCATGTACCATGCTGCTTTAAATCCATCCGTATCTTTGAGAACCTAAAATATGCACTCACCAAGTCAAAAAGAAAGAGATTACAATACCCTAAAGTCCAAAAGAACTACAAATCTTGGCTTGAAGGTAAAGTGAGAATGGATATGTGAAATCATAAAACGATCAAATCAGAATCATATTTTAATGAATGCATTTGAATGCAAAAAGTGTGGCTTTAATTTAAAACAAACGCTGATAAATCTAGCTGAAAATTTAGAATCACACATGTCACAGACCTCCACAAGTGAACCCTCCGTTATGCTGTTCTGTTTAAAAGTTTCCACAACCTTATCACCCTCCTTCTGACCAGCCGTTAAAATTCTTGATCCAGTCTCAGATTCGGGAACAACACCAATGGTTTTAGCCAAATCGGAAACCTTGCGGCCTTTTTGTCCTTTTAAATCCTTTTCATTAGTTGTAACAGCGGCCGAAATGCCATCTCCCAATCTCATTTGATCCTCCATCAACTGCTTTGGCATCTCCGTTGGGACAGATTTCTCGTATGCAGTAACCATAGTTTCTTTCTTATCTGAGGACCCATCTTTGGAATTCTTTCTAGAAATATCAGGACCTCCTCCAACCCTGTCACTGTTTAGATGTTCTCTGTTTGAATTGGATTTCACAACTCGCTTAGAAGATTCTCTGGATGCTTTCCACAAACCCTCTGGTCCAGCTTCTACCAGCTCACTTAATGGCAAAGCATCACCCATAGCAACAATTTTTCCAGCTTGTGATATTGCCTCTGCTGCCAGCTCAGCAGCCTTTACAATGGCATCCATATTTTCTGCTCTTTTCGTGGCAGCTGAAGCAGCTTCAACCCTTTTTCTAATAGCCTCTTTAGCAGCTACAATGATTGAACTAGAACTACTTGTTCGATTTTCACCCTTCAGCATGGATGCTGGAGTTGCCTTTCCAACAATGTTCGCACTATCAGGAAAAGAAGTCCCACTAACTTGATTGGGATTGCCATACCCATTCCAAACAAGTGCTTCTTCAGCCATTTGCTTTGCTTGCAATGCAGCATTGGATGCAACATTGGCAATGGCTGCCGCTGCCTTTGCAACAGCAGCAGCCGCTGCTATTGAAACAGCAGCAGAAGATAACTGGGATTCAACATCTGATTCCAATCCAGAACCTTGTTGCTTCTCCAACTGACTCCATATTTCTTGGCAGTGACTGACAGCAGCAGCAGAGAGAGCAGTAGCATTCTCAGCCTGTAACCTAGCCTCCTTAACTTTACTAAGGGTCTCCTCTGACAAAGTGGCCCCCTGCTCTATGATCTGTCCAGCCCTTTTAATGTTATCGGTGCATAATATAGGAGAGTCAGATATAATGATTTTCTCCGAAGGGGCCTTAGAAGCAAAGGCAGTGACTGTTGTAAGGGCAATAGAATTGGACAGATTACTAGTTACAGCAGGAGCAGAAACCGCTTCTGGTTGAGATTGGGATTGCAAAAGAATCTGGCCATGATTCTCAGAAACTGGAGTCTTTTTTCTCTTCCTTGACTTTGGATCTGCTGAACTTTGTCCAGGTAAAACTGTCACTTCTTTTGGATCAAGCAGGGAAGTGCTAGTAGCAACTGCACTATGAAACACTGAACCAATGGGACTCTGCTTTATACCAGATGAATGTAGCATAGATGATTCTTTTAAAGGAGTTGATTTAATCATTTCTGTGTTAGGTAACACAGAAACACGAGTACTGGCATCTGCAGAAGTTTGTGGAGAGGCCATCCAGGGACCACGAAAAGGGAACTGAGACATCCATGGAGTGTTATGTCCAACAAAGTTCCTAACTGGCGTAGTTTGATACGGGTGCAATGTAGAGAGTGCCTGCTGATAATCCAGGACTGAACCTCTTGGCATGACATTAGATTGTAAGGCATCACCAGGTGTAGGAATGTTCCACAGTGGTGACGAAATAGGTATCACTGAATTGCCAACTGTTGAGGCACCCTTACCGCTGGTTCGACCAAGAGGTGAGGAATTACTTTTACTTTGAAGTGCACTTTGTTTAATTGCTTGTTCAGGAGCCCTAACACCTGTTGACGTGAATTCCAGAGCCCAGTTACAAACTTAATTAAATCAGGAAAATAACTAAACAGCCTAAATCCTGATTGGTACCTGAACGTGACTGCAAAGGGGTTTCAGGGGTAATGGAAAGAGACTTTTGGCCCTGTAGCCTTTCCATGCATGCACGCCAAGCATTATCCCAAAAGCCCCTTCCCCCATCTAAAAGTACAGGATGCCAAAAGTTAAGATACATTTTAGATGATTGTCATAAGGAAAAATCTTTAGAGAATATATGGTAAGCTAACCAGATCCACCAAATGCAGATATCATATGTGCCTCCTCAGGAGCGGTTCCTTGACTGCAGAAAAAATGGGCACATTATCAACACCATAGTTGTAGTGGTAAATTTATTGGTTTACAATCTATTACCTAATTACAAAATAACCAATTATACTACATATGAAAAACACATCCCATTGATAACCCATCTCAAAGGAAACAGTAGTGTGCTTTAGGTTCATGTCTCTCCCCTTTTTCCTATTTGGTGAGGCTCATGCAGCAACAGGCATGAGAATGGTATCTTAAGACAGACAGGAACAACAGTCATTCCGGGAATACTTGATCAAATTCAATCCTAAATATCTCCATCCCACAAATGAAAATTTATTTTAAACATGAAGACTATTGATTCAGCAAAGCTCACATTAAAGCTCCATAAACAAAGATCTGGGCACGCAATTGCACTTGCTGTAAGTCTGTAAAAGGCTGCTGAAACAATGTAGATGGTGGAACCGAAGTATTTAAATCTGGTAGACCAGATGTTGGAGTAAGAAGAAAAATTGGCTTTGTACTGCTGCCTTCAACATGCCCATAGTGCGACATTTCATTGGATTGCACAAACTGGAAAATTGCGGATGGGCTCAAGGAGACATTAGTTGATTTTTCAACTCTTTCTGATTGCTTTGCAAGAGCTATTTCTTTTACATGATTTCCTCTTTTAGCACTTTCCTTTCCTGCAGCCCTACTGGCTATTCGCCTTGTTTTACGCTCACGAGTACCTTTTGAACCACCACGTGCAATCTGTGCATCAGATAGTTGTGGACTTCCATAAGAAATATCTTGTGAAATTTTGGCCTCCACTTGGCCTATGCCAGAGGTTGAAGGAGAACTCTCTACAATCTTCAAAAATAATTCTTGGTAAGAAATATAAACAATAATTAATTTCTAAGGGCATAAAATTGAACCCTTCTAAAGTTCTAGACATATATGAGTACAGGGAACTAGCCCAGATAAATAAACAAAAAGGCTGGGGGTCAGAGGAGGGGGAGGGTGGCAAGGGGGGGCACCCCAGGGGCGGGGGAAAGATAGAAGAAACAATTAAAAAAATAGCAATAAAAATATCAAACATGCAGTTCCAGATATGGTCAACTATGAGCAAGATGAAACTTACAGGTGTTACTTTGCCAGTTGAAATAGAAGGAACGCGTTCTGAATTGTTGCTAGTGCCTTTTCCAGACAAATCAGCCAATGAACTAATCTCAAAACCAAGGCTCTTCTCATGTTGGGTGGTGGCGTTTCCTTTTTTTACACCCCCAGATACAGACAGGGCATTGCTGGCATCCACGTCAATAACCTCTGAACTTGAGGCAATCTGAACTGTGGACCTGCTGACTCCCTCCTCTGCAGATGCCTTAACTTCCTTTTCATTTACACTCTCAGAAATCTTAGTCGCTTTTACCGTATCAGAGGAACCGGTAGGCTTATCAGTGTTGCCAGTGGTACTTTCACTATCTGTTGCACATACAGTAGTTTGAGACTTGGAAACAAGAGAAGAAAAAGAACCCTCATTAAGTTTTAAAACGTTGCCTGCAAAACAGGGATCCAGCAACTAGAATAAACAAGAACCACTCAAGAAAAATATATGTAAGACTTCAATACCACTCACCAAGTGAATAGAAGACAACAAGGAACATGATTCTGATAAGGTAAAATAATGACAAATAGATTCAAAATCTAGGCGATACAGACTCCTAAAACTTTCTCAAGAAATAACTACTGCACTGTCAATGCTATTCAATAAAAGGAACAAACTCAACTAAAGTTCCTTAACTTTTTTAGTTACTTCTCTTTTCTTTGTGCTTTCCTAAATAAGTGTTACCAAGAGAAACAGAAAGAAAGCATGTGAAGCATTATATTTTCTTCAACTAAAAAGTTTTTAATAAGCAATCTAGGCCAATGATTTGTGCGTCCAAGGTCCATTATCTAGATGTCATGCTCAACAAAGGGACCGGATGCTAAGACAAAATGTGATAACAGCATAAAAATGTGTGCAACAGACAACAACTGCGTCTAAAACATATCCTACACGGATTTGTCATCTCACTTAGACCCTGGTATATGCTGCATTGCCTTATTCTTAGGATTTCATATATCACAACCATAAGTTTGGACTGACATACAAAAAATTATGTGGTTTACGTGCAAAGATTTTGTTAAGATAGTTGTCAAGAAGAACTTGTCTAACAAAAATATATATTCTTCAATCCATCAAGTCCAAATTCAATGATTGGTATGTCCCACGACATAACTCCACAATCTCACCCCAAACCTTCTTACAAAGGCAGGTATCACCATTTAGGCCAGAGCTTATTGCTGCCACTTCATTTATAAGTGGAAAAGAGGAAATGGAAAAGAAAAAGGACATAAGAGAAGATGAAGCTGGAGCAACAAAAAAATGGTGAAAATACTTTTAGAAGTAATTATCTCATTTGTTTATAAGTCATAAGTCTAGAGCATGCTAAGTTTCTTGGGCCTTTGACAAAGGTCCTTTTATTTCATCAAGGGGCTAGGCTTCTCATATAACTTTCATTGGACCCCATGTAATTATGGTCCCAAAAAGACATTGGACCCAAGCAACTCTGTAGCCTATAAATAGGCTCGTAAAATTAATAGGACGTGATTTACTTTATAAACCAAAAAAAAATTAGTAGCATGTAGGTCTGTAGCCTATGAATACTTTTTCACTCATAGAAGATCTAAAATTTCATAAAGTTGTTGCTTCTTATTCTTCTTTTAGTATATAATATTCTAAAACTTGTGATGGCTTCAAATCTTTTACTGGGTTTTAATAGGAATGTTCTCAAGCCAAATTAGAAATCATTTTCCTAATAGGTTAAGTGAAAGCCACTGAATATCTATAAAATGGCCTCGTTAAATACAAAGAACCTCAGATTCATTAGTGGCATACTATTTGTCTTGTCCCTCATTCACTTAAAAACCTCAAACCTCAATCCTTCATCTAATGAATATCCTAACAAACCAACCACATAAACCCAGATACAGCCCCTAACAGTAAATTCCAGAAGTCCATATCCTCAAAAGTCAGCATCGATCCCAACCCCCTATTCCTTATAACCAATAAAAAAGGATAAGGGAAAAGTAATACGAAATCCAAAACCTACAGAATTAGCCTCTATTTTAGTTAGAGAAGCATTATCAAAAGTTACTCACTATTGGTGCTTGGTGTGCCAATTTCCCTGCAATTATTGTCCACTGGAACTGTAGTATCATCGTCTCCCAGACCTTTTGGGCCAGCACCATGGCAAGATTCTTCCAATGGCAAAGACCAAGGTGGTGTGTGCATCATGTCATTGTTCAGATTTGGCTCTGCATCAGCAACAAAATTATTTGACAATATTAGTCAGATGGGATCCCGCTACAACAATTGCATCAAGTATATTCCTTATGCATGAAGTGATAAAAGTAATACACCTCAAGTGATGACTGACAAATATCTGATCAACCATGAAAAGTGCCCCTATGAGATTTTTACGAGTGTGAAGAGCACTGCATAAATGCACTATGAACTTCCCAGACAAGCAACTGATAAGTATATAGTTATATTGGTTGGAAAAAGTACGCGCAGGGGGGGGGGGGGGGGCGCGGGGGCGGTGGTTGGACAAACTCTCTCTAAGTCGTGACAAGGATGAGGTACAAAGAAATGATCGTGGAAGAAAACCTTACAATGGTCACCCCCATCTAGAGCATATTAAAATAAAACTTTAAAAACTTTTGCAATTCCTCAGTAGTAAAAATTCCATGGGAAATACATATAGAAAGTATGCAAGAACGAAGAGCCACAAAATTTCTCAAAAGGTAGGACATTGAGCAATTACCAAGAAGGAAAAATGATAAAAGTAAAAGGACGAATACTAGTTAAGGTTACATTCGACCACCTGCAATGTTTGGGGCTGCCTTTTCACCATCCCCCATTTTTGCAGCTATATCACAAGTAACAGCATGCACTTCTATCCCCCTAGCACACTCCTGACTAACTTCATTGGCAAAAGTTGTTTGAGCTTCAGCCTGGTTTTCCACAATATGGGTTTCTGCCATTGATAGAGATTGATCGATCATTTCTTGTAATACCTTTCCAGCAGCTTTTTCAGTCTCAGAAATACCACCTGATTTGGTATCTGCTTCTGTAGATTCCATCACAGCAGATATTCTTGCTTCTGAAGATGTTTTGGCTGCAGTTGGCTCCTTTTCATTCAAGTGAGTAAGAGTCCCAACTGAAGCTGCCGTTTGGGCCTCTTGGCTGACAATAACTCCATCAGTGGTCAAATCATTACCAGAGGGCAGGAGAACACCAGTGTCTTCTGAGGTAGCATTTGATGCTGCAAAAGAAAAATAGTTATATAAACATATAAATAAAGAACCCCAAACTTTGTAAATTCACCACACATGTTTAAGCATTCACCAATATCAGATGAGTTCTGATAGACCTGATTCACTTCTAATAGATCAATCAAATTGTAATTTCAAAACCATTGACTAATTCCTGGTACTACCTTCATGAAGAGATGAGCTCCCAACTCCATCAATAGTAAGAGATACACCAACCACACCATCGCCAATACTAGAATCCAAAGGTGGCACTTTATCTTCTTTACATGTTTGAGAGGGTTCGACAATTAGATTCTCTTTGGGCACTTCAGAAACATCATCAAGAACCTTAGGAGATCCAGTCTCCCGTGTTTCTTCAAGCACATCAGGTGACGACCTCACCAAGCTCACACTAGATATACCTCCTCCATGAAGATTGTTGTTTTTATTGTCTTCAACTCCACAAACTTTATTTTCCTCCATGGATGGCAGAGACCGCACAGATTTGCTTACTAAAATCTCATTATCTAATTGGCAAGTAGTTTGTAACAAATCATCCTTCTCAACCTTACTTTCCTGTCCATGTGTTAGCTGCACAATGGTATCCATTCCAGCAGCAGCATCACACCCTTGTACACCATATCCCTCATCACTAGTATCACCCTTAAAGACCAGTGGTGTTGCCTCATGTGCACTCACTTTCGATGGATCACCAACCTGAGTGTCTTTTAACAAAACCACATTATGACATTCCCCAGGCTTGGCAGTAACACCAGAACCAACATCCTCTCTTTCCTCCACATTAGTGTCGCGATTTTCAGTCGCATTTCCTTCTTTTGCAGACTCTAATACTGACGTTGAGCCTAGAGGGCTTTCTAAGTGAGGGGCATCACTTTCAACAGCATCTCCATCCAAATTTTGATTATTCATTTTAGCTTCTTCAGTTAATATGAGAAATTTCTCCTTGTGCACAATATCTCTTGCTTGTAGTTCATCTGAGTTTGTATTGCTAATATTATCACTCTGGTGTTGAAGATCTTGACCACTCACCTCGGCACTTGTAATTTTATTGTGTGTACAGGTAGCCACTTTATTGACATGCATCACAAATGCAGAAGAATCTTCTTGCATTTTCTCACCCAGATATTCCTCAGCCACCATATCAACACCCCTTGTACTTGCTTCATAAGCTTTACCATCAGCAAGTGAACTTTCCTCAACTACAGGAAAGCTACCTTTCACACTGACAGCATTATGATCCAGTTCAACTGATCTTCCATCCAACGAAAACTCATCAACCTGTGCCTGTGAAGTCTGTTTATCGTGAGGCTGCAACACCAGCACATCATGCTTTAACCCAGAAAAGTTTTCAGGAATCTCATTCTGTGGTAATGTAGACTGTAAATCTTTGGCATCCCCTGATTTTGGAAGAATGTTATCATCATGTATCAAACTAGGCTCCATTTGCTTAGTTAAGCAACCCAGTTCATCAGATGCATCTGACTCCTTAACAATAGTTGGTCTGAGAATAATTTCTTCCTGGCCCACAGATTTCAATAGCATTTCAACAGATTCAGAGGAAGTGGCCTCAGACCAGACATTGTTCCGCCTTGCTATTGAGCAAGATTCTGCAGCACTTGAATTAAACTCTATCCCACTACTTCCCCGAGAGAAATCTTCAATCCAACGGCTATCTTCGTTACCTTCAATGCCAAGAAAAACTTCTGTTTCAACCAGACTATCAAACCTTAAATGACTCTGAAGACTGTCATCAAAATCAAACTTTGGAAGAACATATGGTTGTAAAACCGGTGGAAATTTGGTACTTCCTTCACCAGCTAAATGATGATTCTGGCTTTGAAAATCATTGTCATCATAATCCATGAGTGTATCCCTACATAAATGAAAAAGCGAGAGATATAAACAACACAGATTAGACTAGTAGAGAATCTTCAGGAAAAGAAAACAAACAATGAATAAAATAATAATAAATATTTGCAACTGTTGTATTAGACCCTTTCCTTTGGGTCTTTCTTGACCTAATTAGAAAATGTATATGTAAAGACAAAATGTATAACCTAGTTTCGCAGGACCAATCGTTTGAAACTCTTTTTCTTTTTTTCATTTGAGACGCATGTGAATAAACCTACTACTGAATCTAATCAGTTCAAATTAAAGTAAAAAAGCAAAGTAAGAAAGTAAAAGGCATTATACTATAATACACAATTTATTCTATTAAGAGAGGGGGGGGGGGAGAGAGAGAGAGAGAGAGAGATAAAGAAAGGTATTACAGCAAATGCATTACACAGATCATGTCTTCAAAATTTTTAGAACTATCATGAACAGAAAAGCATAAGATATGCCATTTCAAGCGTGTGGTTCAGAACACAACACGAGCATACATCTTTTTGCCCAACGGTCAAGTCAAACTAAAGAGTTGGGAAGATCAGTTTATAGGAGTTTAAAGCAATTATTTCTCTGCATCCTTATCTATTTGTGATTTTAATACTCCAACTCCTTGAATATTTGTAATAACTGTTGAAACTTTTATTCTTACAATTCTAGCTATAGATTTATATTTTTAGTAGCTAAGCACAGCAGACTCAAGATAGTTCATGCTCTCCGTTTACAAGAAAACTCACTACATCAATTGACAACAGCGCTGCCTTTGTTCTTGAAATCCTACTTTCTTGAATATATTCTATTGATGAGGGAGTCCCTTTTGAAAGAAATTTAGAAACAGAGAAAAGCCAGGAGACAATAACAACTTAACACTTGGAAACAAAAAGGTAATAATAGCCATAGTCTTACATTGACAATAACGACAGCTAAAAACTACCACCATATTTATGCCTAAGATTTGACTCAACATGTTTATGACTTTACTGCAGACATCGAACAAAGATAACAATTACCCACTCCATGCTTTGTAGAGAAGAAACACATGCAAGAACAAACTATGGAGGACTATCTTAGAGTAAAGAAATGTGCCATGGATTGGGATTCTCAACCAATCTATATAAGATTGATATTAACAAAAGGATCTTGGGGAGATAAGTTCCTTACCATGCGATCAACAAACTAAAACTGATTGAGATGAATATAAAGTGTTCAATGAACTCATTTTATAAAAGAGCACACAACCTGGTATAATTGATCAGAACACCTCAGGTCCACGGTAAAAATCTACATATTAGCGGATTCAATTACCCTCAGAGAATCAAATTTTCATGTTGAAAATTTTGGGGGAGAGATTATATAATCAATTTGCAACCACAAATTGTCTCTTTCCCACTATACAACAAAGAAAAAAGCTGTAATCGACCTTGAAAAAATTTATTCAAACGGAATTACTTCAACAACATTGTAAAACCATCCAAATGGTGGAGTTTAGACATATCAAGTGCAATTGTACATTGTTTCCAAAATAAATTGTCCACATCATCTATTGACACAAAGTAATTAAGTGGCTTATTCTTTAGTCTAGGACATCTTATAAAGAAGTGATGGAAATCTTATTTAAGACTGAAATACATCATGCGGGATGATCACACTTTTTATCACGCATCTAGTTCTCTTCCATTATGATCATTCACACAAAGAATCTGAAAACTCAAGTTTTCTCAAGGAAGACAAGATCGATGTTCAACATATTGTGATCCTTTCATTTTATGATTAATGTCGGAGCTTGGCTGTTGCTTGTTGGGGTGAAGTCAAGATTCCTAGCAGTTGGGATCATATATTAAAATTTTGAAACTCTTTGTTCTTAAAATCCACTCCAGTAAGGATTGAGAGATTATTTTTATTTGAAGCATCCTTTTCTTGTCACAGATTAAAATTTCTCATCTAACTCTTATAGGATTTCTCCATAATCTTACCATTAGGACTATAATAGTGAAGTCAAAATAAAAAGTTGTGGACCACTTAACAGAAGTTTCAAAGTCTTATTTTTTACACACCCTTGTCCCTTAGGGATTAAATGTGTTTATGTGTAATAAGAATGAATCCAATTTTCTCAACTAACTCTATTATAATTTCTCTATAACGTAAGAGTTAGAACTTGTAGTCCTAATTTGTTATAAAGAATTTCCTTTCAAAAGAATGAAACTTCTAAAGAGAAGTTTCTCTAGTTCTTCCAGCTTTTATGTGTTCTTTTAAGTCAACCAATTAATCGTTTAAAGAAGGATTTTGTTCAAAAAAGGATTCCCAGCCACTAAATAAATGAACAAATTTAAAGAAGGATTTTTTTTTCAGGATTTGTGCACAAATAAAAAATTTCAAAATTTTTTATCTTTTTTTTTAACAAGTTTCAGACTTTTTTCTAGAGGGTCCCCATATCACATGCCCACAATGTAATTGAACAACAAAGTAAAGGAGATAACAGTAACAAAAGTGACCCCTATTATATTGAAGCAATGAGGTTGTGAAGAAGTGAAACGAAATTGTAGCTGCACGAGGAGAGGGTATACATAAAAAATAAAAATGATCTCATGTCCGTTTCCCCAATATACGGATATCATATTGACACACTTGACAAAGAACAAAGAAAGATTTACAAGATTAAATTAAAACTAAATCCTAGAACATGAATAGAACACGAAATTCAAAAAATGACCCAAACAATGCAAAGACAAGTCACTTTGGTAGTGCAGGTCAGGCTACAACAATTTTTGATATATAAAATGAGAGGACTTTCAAATCATAAATCGAGATTTTACAATAGGATTGTCACCATTCAACAGGCAACGGAGAAACTTGTACAAAAGAGTGGCTATAGGATGCAACGTATAAACTTTTGTTATATTCTGTCATTAACCAACTAAACAAACCTTAATCTCATCTGTTAACAAATGACAAGTCTATTCGCATATCAACACAACTTAAATCACGTTAAAAACCATTCCTCAAACCGGTTGTACAAACACATTTCGTCACTTAAGACATGAAATCACCCAAAAACATATACAAATACACCAAAGGTAACGTTTTAACCAGCCTAGTGATTACCTAGTAAGCATTTCTTCTCCTAAGTAAGTAGCCAGTTCAATAATAGATAAAACTAACAGAGTAACTGCTCGAACGTAAACCCACCATTTGCAAGCAAACCAGAAAACATCTCTTCTCTAATTACATACAAAACAAACCCTATCACTTTAAGAAATGTAGGAAATGAACAATACCAGAAGAAGTAAGTCTAGAGACGCTACCTCCCTCCATCCGGTGACGAAATCCGACCCGTTTGATCTCTCAGCTGCTGTCCAATCGTACGATCCTATACTGCTCCGAACAAAAACCCTAGGGTTAAGCGTTTTTACACTCAACCAGAGCACACACCAGAAACCTAAGCAAGGCGACACCCGAAGTCGGCGAAGGCAGTGCACTCACTGGAGTATGGGAGTTTCTAGCGGATCGAATTAGGGTTCCGGCTAATAAACGGCGAGATAGGGAAAGTAAAAAAGCAAACAGAGCGCGAGAGAGTGTGCGTGTGATACCTTCTCAAGTGGCTCCTCCTTTTGTTTTCTTCGTTCGGGAAGCTCACTAGTTTTGTCTGGGGAGGGGAGCAAAACGTGTGATATCGATCCAGTTTTCGAACCCAAGTGGGACCAATCGTTGACAGCCATGATCCGACGGTTTAAACTCGACGAAAACCGAAACGTGGCATTTTATGATTCGGAGATGAAGGCATCTCCTCCTTTTAACATTTGTCACGTTATGGCGTCCCATGGGCGGACGTTCAAGGAGAGGGTAAATTTTAACTGTATACAACTAGAATTGACCTACTTCTCTCGTTAAAGTTTATTTTCTAATAAAGAATTTAAGTATATGACAAGTGATATTAAAGTCAATTTATAATTAAATATTATTTTGTACTATAAAAAAAAAAAAGACAATTTAATATAACTATATCAAACCATCCAATAAGTTTATTTTCTAATAAGAAATTCAAGTATCTAATAAGTTATATTAAAGTTCATTCATGATTAAATATTATTTGGTATCATAAAAAAAGGACAATTTAATATAAGTATATCAAACTATCCATTGGAGAAGGGACGGAGGGAACAAGTGCAAGGGGGTGGTTTAGTGGTGATGTGACGGTGGGTTGAAAATTTTGAGGTAAATTATAACATCGAATGCACATGTTTACGTGGACACGTGGCTGAATATTGTTAGATCGGATAATGGCAGCGTGTGGTCCTTGTCTACAGATCTAAAAGTTTGGTTCACGATAAGGATCGCGGGGAACCGTTGATCGTACAGAGATATAGACTTTAGCCATTTGGAATTTTCAGGGTAATTAATTACTTGGACCGACGGAGGCTGCACCATGCGTTTTCCATCACATGTAAGTACCCGTGTGACATATGTGTATTTAATATCCATTTGTCTATTGTTAACATCATCATTTCTTCACTTAAAATCAAAATGTAAGAAATAAAAGATGTATAAATATAAATTATATAACATATTAATATCCTGACTATATGATATATATATATATATAGAATGGAAAACATGTCTATAAATATATAGTCTACCAACAATAATGCATCTTATTTAAAACTTAAATTTTGGTACTAGATTTGAAAGTTTGCTTCTTCTTTTTTTTTTTCAAATCTAACTTATAAGAGAAATGTCAATTTCTAATAGCACAAATGGAGCTATTAGAGCTGTAAACTGGGGGATTTGAGGGTGAGACACAATAATATATATTTTTATATCAATAACGTAAAATATACATTCATGTTACAAATAATTATTGACATTTCTTGCACTAACACCACAAAAGTGGTACATAAAGTAGTTGGTCATCTGCATCTAATAGCCATTACTGGTACGGCAGCAGCGGACCATACCTATGACTTCTTAGTCAGTGATGTGCATCGATTAGCGGTGGTGCGGTTGTACCTAACAACAATCCATGGCACCACCCAATTTGGGAGGAAGCTTCCTATGACAAGAAACTCTGGGAAGAACCATTTTCTGTAGCACTCAGCGGTCATTCCGTCACTTTTTGGGCTTGTTCTCCAATCCACCTACATAGAACCATATAGGCCATAATGTTGTTTTCCGTGCTTCTTCCTAATCATTGCCATTAAACAGCTTTTTCTTAAAGCCAATTTTTTTCATAAAACTCCTCTAAAACTCAACCAATTGGAATTTGTTTTCTTACTTTGATTAGATGGTAAGCTGTCACATTCATGTGAGGTTGGGCTCATCGAAAATTATACAAATATGCATAACTAATTGGAAAATACCCATTTTGCCGTTTTGTATTTTGTTTTTAAAGTTAAGGCTCCAAATTGCCTTATTGAATGTTCTATTATAACTGTTCATGTTACAATGTATTTTTTCCTTATTGATGTGAATGCTTAAAAACTTTTCTATTACATTTTGGCTTCTACATATGCAAGCACCATAGCGATGTTTTCTCATACTACAAATTGGTGCAGGTAAATATTTTGACTCAATGCAAAAGTACTATTGAGCGGTGAGTAACATTGTGCAATTTCCAAGTTAAAAGAAAAACACAAGGCTCAGGATGAAAAGGAGCTTCTGGGTACAGAGAAGTTAAGTTGTTTCATCAATCAATTTGGCCAACGCAACAATGAGGAGCCAGGTCTTAGAAATAGAAGCTTTAGGAATTTGAGACTTCAAAAATTAAGAGAGAAGGGGCTACTTCTCTAGGCTTCTCCTCAGAATAAGCAAAAGGGGAAGCATGCAGTGCTCTGTGGGATATTTTTAAAAGGGAAGATATTCTTTAATTGGAGGCATATCTTAGAAACCACTCAAAAGAATTCAAACACACTTTTTGCTATCTAATTAAATAGGTAATTTATAGCACTTTTAAGTTTTTGATATGCTATATCTCGTGTGTAGTTCTGATACTATCTTTTAAGTTGTCCACACAATTCATGACCAATCCTTTTATTTAACTTCAGAGCATAAAAGGAAGCTTAAGAAAGAATTTGGTGAGTAACGGAAAAATACTTGGTTCCACAAACATGCATATTATTTACTCATTGTTTCACGCTTATAGGAGTTGAGCCATGGACATTTGAGGAAAGACTTGGTGAAGCAGCGTTTATTCCTGCTGGATGTCCATACTAAGTCAAGAACCTCGAGGTAATTAACTCCCAACATCATCAATCTTAATTATTTTTGTCTACACATAAGTTACTAATTATTATGTTCCCACCTCTACAGTCATGTACAAAAGTTGTTATGAACTTTATCTCACCTTAAAATGTCGGTGAATGTCTCCGTTTAATCAAGGAGTTAAGACAATTTCCTAGAAATCATAATGCCAGAGAAGACAAACTTTAGGTAATAGTTCTCCTTGACTTTTAAGATTGTTTTGTTTTATTCATACTCCAAACATCCTTTTGTTGTAATCTTGTGATGGAATAGATAAAGAAAATGATAGTCTATGTGGTTGATCAAGCCATTAAAGATTTAGTAGCCTTGTTTTTAATACCAAGGATCATCTTAGAAGCGACATCCAGATAGTCAACAGAATGAATTTTCTATCAAATTGAGGCTTATGCAATAATCATGTTTGTCCAAAAGAATTATTCCTCTATTTCTATAATAATCATGTGTATTCAAAATAAGCATATCTCTTTTTCTAATCATGTTGCAACTAGTGAAAAGTTGCCGAGGAATTAACAAATTAGTCTAGACTTCAAATAGAGTCTCTTGTGCATTAACACAAACAATTACACAAATTAATCCACTTTTCCCAGCAATAGAGAAATTTCAAGTTAGACATGTGCAAATGCTTATGAAAGTTCTAACTTGACATTTCAAATGACCGGCAAATCATTACAAGCAGCCCAATTGCAGCATAAGTGCTTTAACAACATATGGGATGGAAAGCAAATTAGAGCCTTGTGAAAAAGTAAATCAACTAAGAGTAAAGCATCATCCAAAAGAATATGTAGAATAAGCACATAAAGTTTTATTTACCATAACAGAACATGTAGAATACGTCAACTAGGCCCAATAAACTTTGCTTCATGAAACCTACCCCAGTAGATGCTTTTGTACTTAGTGAATATTGCACGTAGAAAAGCAAAATCAACCAAACTTAGTATTTCAAGTTCAATCTTCACAAGAAAACACATCCATTATATGTGTGTTTATGTGCAGGAGCACTCCTGTCCAAGGTGGATAGCTTTTCAAAGATTCCTCCTTTCACAGCTATCAATTTCTTCTTCACGTTTTATTATAAAAACCCTCACCCTCACCCTCACCTCTCTTATTTGGAAAAAAAAAACCATCGCCTTTCTTGTCTGCTTTTTGAAGATTCCTCATTTCACAACTATCAGTTTCTTCTTCGTGTTTTATTGTAAAAAACCTTGCCCTCCCTTCTCATCTCTACCCTCTTCTCATGGCATTTGATAGTTTTTTTTTCCTAAATCTACATCAAGGTTGATGCTAAAGGTCTCAGTTGAAAATTGCCTTTCAACTTAGTGTTTTTCTAATTTATATAATGTTTGTGTGTCTGGTAATGTTAGTGAATTTTATAGGTTATACAAAGCCCATCTAAACATTTTAGTTGCTTTTGATCATGTTCTATCAATATCTTTTCCGTTGCATATTACTACAACTAATGCAAACATGGATTTTTTTTAGAAATATTTAATCTAGCACCTCATTTTGCACAAAGAAAGAATGGGAAGGAGTAACACGAAGATGTTTTTCTGTTTTAGTTTACTTTTATTTTAGTTTGTTGGCAGTATGTTTTGAATTTTATAAATGATTGTCTTTATTTCAAACAATTTAATTTTATTATTGTTGGATTTTTTTTTAGCACAAAATGAAAATTTTAGATTTTGAAAATGGTTGTGTCTGCTTTTCCATCCTCTCTTGTTTGCACCATGGCAACTTTCAAATGGGATGACCATGTTGAATTAGTAACCAACCTATGACCATGAAACAATGATTGATTTACATGAAATTTGACAACTTTATCTAAAATACATCAAAGGAAGAAACATGGTTGAGTGTTAGTTGAAGGTACAAAGCATTTGAGATTTTGCACGAAAATCAAATAATTAAACAATCTCTTTCATCAATTTCAACTTTAATATTGTTTATGATGATTTAATATTTGAATTAAAGTTCCTAGTGTAAATTTGGGTCATGAAGTTGGGGTCCGAGCATAAGTCTAGCCTTCAAAAAGTAGCTCAGCCTAACTCTTTGTAGCGTTAGCTAAGCTTTGTGAGTGCAGAAGAATTTAAATCAATGTGAAGACAAGAGGTGAGAGTCCAGCTACGGGTGTTTTATTATTGCATGAAACCAAAAGATGCGCATAACATGAAGAAGTGAGAAAATAGACCAGCACGAGGAGTTGCCCATGTGTCCAGTTGGTGCAACACAAAGTCATGTTAAAGATAAAAAAAAAAAATCCTAAATAATCTGAGCAGCTATATTTCGATTCATCCTCTTTTTCCAAGGGTTTCATAATTGGACATTGAACCCATTTCATATGATAGGGGTTGCCGGTGTATTAGGCGCTGCTTTGCTGTGCGCTATTTGAAGGGAAAAACGACGTATAAAGTTTCCCACTTTGATTGAACCTATGAGGAAATACTAAAACACCAACGATGTATTTGAATCACAAGTAAAATAAGCAAATCACAATCAACACAAAAGAATTTCTACGTGGAAAAACTCTTCCAATGTGAAGGATAAAAAAAACCACAGGACCGATCACGGAGTCCACCCAAATCTCCATTATATCAATCGTTAGGTTACAACCCAATCAAGTCCTTAACAATAGCAACAAGACTAAGATTCATTGATTCAACAATAATAGAATCACCAATAAATAGTGAAGAAACAAGTTGTAAACAACAACTTAACCAAGAAAAAGTTGGAGAAATATCACCCAGATTTTTGACTACAATCTGCTGACTTCAAGAGCTCTAAACGATGATCCAACCGTTCACAATGAAGAACACCCAATCCCGAACCTGCTGACAAAAAATCAGCTCAATCGGACCACGGATCGACCTTGATCAGACGTTTGATCAACTGCTGCGCAGGGCCTCTAATTCTTGTGAAATTCTGCTCTTTTCTTTTCTCTCTCTCTCTCTTTTCTTTGACAGCCACTCATCTCTTCTCTTAAAGAAAAAATCCTATATTTTTCCTTTTAAACCTTAGGGCCACATTACCCTAATTGGACCCAATAATAAGTCCCTGAATATGAGCTGGACCAACCCAACAATTCTCCCCCTCCAGCCCAAATGAGGGAGATTCCATATGTCCATTTCTCAAGCACAATCCAAACCGGCCTCATGCCGACAAAACTCAAACTTTTCTCGCCATAGAGCCTTTGTCATCATATCAAAACCATTATCCTCAGTATGTACTTTTTCAAGTGCAACCTCTTTAGTTTCCATGATATCTCGTATCCAATGATACCTTACATCGATATGCTTTGATCTTTGATGAAACGTAGAGTTCTTAACAAGACGTATAACACTTTGACTATCACAAAATAACACATACCTTTCTTGCACAAAATCAAGTTCTTTTATGAATTTCTTTATCCAAAGTAACTCTTTACATGCTTCTATTGATGCAATAAATTCTACTTCCATTGTAGATAGAGCAATACATTTTTGTAATCTTGATTGCCATGCCACAGCTCCCCCTGAAAACTTAATCAAGTAGCATGAAGTAGATCTTCTATTATCAATATCTCCTGCCATATCAGAATCTGTATATCCCACAAGAATAGGCTTATCACTTCCAAATGAAAGTTTCAAACTAGAAGTGCCTCGAAGATACCTTAGAATCTACTTCACTGCATTCCAATATTCTCTTCCAGGATTAGAAGTAAATCTGCTAACTACTCCAACTGTATGAGCTATATCTGGCCTTGTACAAATTATTGCATACATTAAACAACCAACAGCCGAAGCATAAGGAACTCTTTCCATATCTTTTCTGTCTTCTTCATCTACAGGACATTGTTTCTTACTAAGCTTAAAGTGTGTAGCAAGAGGCGTGCTCACTACTTTAGCTTTATCCATACAAAACCTTTGAAGCACTTTCTTGATATACTCTTCTTGAGACAACCACAACTTCTTGGCTTTTCTGTTACGACTAACTCTCATACCAAGAATTTGCTTCACTGAGCCTAAGTCTTTCATTGAGAATGACTTACTTAACTCATGCTTCAACTTTTCAATTATTGCAGCATTCTTACCAACTATAAGCATGTCATCTACATAAAGTAGTAGAATGATAAAATCATCATCTGAGAACTTCTGCACAAACACACAATGATCAGAATTTGTCTTCTTATAGGCTTGCTCCCCCATAAAAGACTCAAATTTTTGATAACATTGTCTCGGTGCCTGTTTTAAGCCATATAAACTTTTCTTTAGCTTGCAAACATAGTTCTCTTTACTTTTTTCTTTAAAACCCTCTGGTTGCTCCATATAAATTTCTTCATTTAGGTCACCATGAAGAAAAGCAGTCTTTACATCCATTTGCTCAATTTCAAGATCAAGACTAGTAGCCAATCCCAAAACCACTTGAATTTAGGACATTTTCACAACAGGTGAGAAAATCTCATCATAATGAATTCCCTTTTTCTGACTGAAACCTTTAACAACTAGCTGGCTTTGTATCGGGGTTGTGAAGAATTTTTATCATGCTTCAATCTATAAATCCAACGATTCTTCAAAGCTTTCTTGCCCTTAGGCAATGTCACCAACTCAAATGTTTGATTATCATGCAAAGATTTCAACTCATCTTGCATTGCATTAACCCATTTTTTCTTATTCACATCCTCTGCTGCTTCTTCAAAGCTCTCAGGCTCACCTGCATCAGTCAACAATATATACTCCTCAGTAGAGTATCTAGAAGATGGATGGCGATCTCTAGTAGACCTCCTCAATGGTGGAACTGAAGATGAATTCTGCTGAACATCAACAACATTATCTATCTGAGTGTCATTATTATCTACACCATATTGGTCATTCTGAACTTGATCTTGAATATCATGCTGAATATCACTCTCAACTTGTTCTGGCAACTGTCGCTGTAAATCATTTGAAGGAATTAGATCAATATCAATACCAATCTTAGAGCCTTGTGACATATTCTTCTCACTCTGGCCAATATCTGTCATATTTTGATTCTCAAAAAATACAACATCATGACTCCTCACAATTTTCTTCACAGCTAGATCATAACACATGTAGCCAAATTCATCAGAACCATAACTAAGAAATATACATTCTCGTGTCTTGACATCTAACTTAGACCTCTCATCCTTTGAAATATGAACAAATGCTTTGCAACCAAATACTCTTAGGTGGTTATAAGAAACATCCTTGCCAAACCAAACTCTATCTGGCACATTACCATCTAAAGCAATAGTTGGAGATAGATTGATAACATAAGCTGCTGTAAGTAATGCCTCACCCCAAGATGTCTTTGACAGGTTAGCATTTGAAATCATGCATTTAACTCTCTCAACCAATGTCCTGTTTATTCTTTCCACTATACCATTCAACTGAGGTGTTTTTGAAGGTGTCTTCTGATGTCGAATATCATGTTGCCTACAATACTCATCAAATGGTCTAATGTACTCACCACCATTGTCTGATCGAATGCATTTCAACTTCTTTCCAGTTTGCCGTTCTACTAAAACTTGAAACTGTTTAAACACATCTAGCACTTGATCTTTTGACATTAAAACATAAACCTAAACCTTTCTTGAGTAGTCATCAATAAAGGTCACAAAGTAGGATGCTCCACCAAGCGTCCTCAGGTTAATTGGGCCACAAACATCTGAGTGTACTAACTTCAATAAATTTGATTTTCTTGAAGGAAGGTGACTATAGAATGAAACTCTTTTCTGTTTTCCAGCTAAACAATGTGCACACTTCTCAAGTTTTGCACTCTTAATCCCAGATAACAAGTTCTTCTTTGCCAACATATTCATGTCCTTCTCACTCATGTGACTTAACCTTTTGTGTCATAAAGCACTTGCATTCCTATCTTCCACTACATTACAAATGTTCTTGGAAATCTTGGCCTGAAATAAATACAAAGAAGACTCTTTCTTGCCTCTAGCAATAATTAATGAACCCTTAGTAAGTTTTCATTGTCCATTATTGAAGATATTGCAAAAACCTTCATCATCAAGTTGTCCAGTAGAAATCAAATTCAAGCGAATTTCTGGTACATGTCTAACATTTTTGAGAACTAACTTGGATCCATTACGAGTCTCCAAGCATACATCTCCCATACCTGCAACTTTAGCCAAGCAATCATTGTCTATCTTCAATATGCCAAAGTTTTCAGGAGTATAAGAAGTAAAGAACTCCCTCTTGGAAGTAATATGAAGAGAAGCACCACTATCAATTACCCAACTTGTCTCATTGCTTGCAAAATTCACATTATCATCATAGCACACAATAACAAGTTCATTAGTAGCTGCTGCAACTCAATCATTATCATTGTTGTCCTTCTTCTTCTCACTTTCATTAACTTTCTTCTTTTCATTTCTACCTTTACCATTTTTCTTTTCATTTTTCAGCTGGAAGCAATTTTTCTTGATATGGCCCATCTTGCCACAATGATAGCACTCCACATTTTTATGCCATGATCTAGACTTACTTTGACTTTTGTTATAACCTCTCGGACCTCTACTATGACTTCTCTCCCTATTTTCAACAACCAAAGCTTCAGAATGAGATAAAGAACCCTGACTCTTTCTTCTCATCTCTTCATTCAAAATACTAGTTTTGGCAAAATCCATAGTGACAATACCATCAGGAGCAGAGTTACTCACTGACATACGAAATGTTTTCCAAGATTCTGGTAAAGTACCAAGTAACCAAAGTCCTTGTACTTCATCTTCAAACTTCATATTCATGCTTGAAAGTTGATCTAACATTCCCTGAAACTCATTCAAATGATCAGATATGGATTACCTATCTTTGTATTTCAAGCTAATAAGTTGCTTCATCAAATACATCTTATTATTTCCAGTCTTTCGAGCATACAAAGATTCAAGTTTGTTCCATAGAGTCCGAGCATGTGTTTCTTTACTAATGTGATTCAAAACATTCTCATCTACAAATTGTCGAATGAACCCGCATACAATTTTATGCTCAAGAGTCCAATCGGCCTCACTCATGTTATCTAGTCTAGTTTCACTAAACACCGGTAAGTGCCAACGCTTCACATAAAGAAAATCTTCCATCTTACCCTTCCAAACATGATAGTTTCTTCCATTCAAACTAATTATCCTGTTAGTACTTAGTTCCATCGTTCAATCAAATCCAAAGATAAAACAACTACAACCTAAGCTTTTGATACCACTCTGAAGGGAAAAACGACGTATAAAGTTTCCCACTTTGATTGAACCTATGAGGAAATACTAAAACACCAACGATGTATTTGAATCACAAGTAAAATAAGCAAATCACAATCAACACAAAAGAATTTCTATGTGGAAAAACTCTTCCAATGTGAAGGATAAAAAAAATCACGGGACCGATCACGGAGTACACCCAAATCTCCACTATATCAATCGTTAGGTTACAACCCAATCAAGTCCTTAACAATAGCAACAGGACTAAGATTCACTGATTCAACAATAATAGAATCACCAATAAATAGTGAAGAAACAAGTTGTAAACAACAACTTAACCAAGAAAAAGTTGGAGAAATATCACCCAGATTTTTGACCACAATCTGCTGACTTCAAGAGCTTCAAACGATGATCCAACCGTTCACAATGAAGAACACCTAATCCCGAACCTGCTGACAAAAAATCAGCTCAATCGGACCACGGATCAACCTTGATCAGACGTTTGATCAACTGCTGCGTAGGGCCTCTAATTCCTGCGAAATTCTGCTCTTTTCTTTTCTCTCTCTCTCTCTTTTCTTTGATGGCCACTCACCTCTTCTCTTAAAGAAAAAACCCTATATTTTTCCTTTTAAACCTTAGGGCCACATTACCTTAATTGGACCCAATAATAAGTCCCCGAATATGGGCTGGACCAACCCAACACTATTCACGGTGCTACCATAGAAAATACTTTATTTGAAGATGGTGATGGTGCAAATACATTCTGTGCTTTTAACCCAACTCAAGCTGATGAAACTTATTCAATGGTCACTGTTAACCGTTTTTGATCCCAAATCTTTGGGGTTGCTTTTTCCAATAAACGTTGGTTACATTTCTTTATGTTATTTGTACCAGTAACCGGTTTATGGATGAGTGCTCTTGGAGTAGTCGGCCTGGCTCTGAACCTAAATATAAATGTATTGTATTTAATTTATGAGTTAATTTTTTTATTAAAATTTGAACTAATTTACATCAAAGATAAATTGTTGTTCAATTTAACATTATTAAAGATAAAATCATACTTAGCTTAAAATTGTTAAAGATAGAGTCATAGGATAAAATCTAAAAAAAAAAATGTTTCATCTTTTTAGGAATCATTTGACAACACTTTAGATATGGTCTAAAAATTAAAATAAAATAAAATAAAGTTTTTCAGATAGGCCTTGACAATTTACTAAACTCTATAGATTTGTTGATGATGCCAATAAAATAGACTATGTTTTAAGTTAATATGAATAAAATTAAAGTGACAACGCCATGTGCACCACACAACTTTTAATTTCACATTAGTTTGTTTTCTCTCTTCTTCATGCCACATGCATCTTTTAGTTTCACACAATAATAAAATGCCCACAGGTAGACTCTCGCCTCTTGCCTTCATGTTGATTTAATATATTTTGCACGTTTTACGAAGCTCATCTAATGGGAAGTGCTACAAAGAGTTGGGCCAAGCTACTTTTTCAAGGGATGGACTTACGCTTGGACCCCGAACTTCATGGATTAGATTTGTGCTATGAATTTTTGACATATTTTGGCCCAATAAAAATAAATATAAGTTCATAAAAATAATAATCTAAATGTTAATTCAAATATTAAATCATCATAAACAATATTAACTTGCATAACCCACTATTTTTAAAAACTCAATTGTCTTACTTAATTAGACCAATTTAGATTCATCAAAAGAATCCATAAAGATGAATCCCACAAAGCCTATCAATGTAAGCTTACATTAATAATCTTGTCGAAATAAACTTCATGTTAAGTTCTTTTTCTCTTTGCTATCTCATGCCCTTAATACTAAATACCACACCTTTGGATTAGAGATGGTCCTTTTAGCCCAAGGCATACACTTCATGCTAAGTTCCAAACAACTTAATACCATGAGGTAATGAATCTATTGCCTCCTTCACTCTAGTAGAAGACAAAGTTGGAGAAATAGGGAACTAGATTTGTAGGAAACTAGTTGACAATTTTTTCTTTTGTTATGCTTTCTAACCATGCCTTATTTGGGGATGTAAAGATAATTTTGTTTAAATAACAAAGTTCTCACTATTCATTTGTTCTTTGTTTGTTTGTTTGTTTTTTTTTTGTTATATGTTCTATGTAAATCTTTCAACAAAAAATTATCATTACTTGTAGAAATTTAGTTGAAGAAACCAAGTACCTATGAAGCTTCCTAACAAAGAACACAAATAAAGAGATGCATTGGCTAGTTTAGTCAAAGTAGTTTAAAGAAATCACCTAATGTGAAATATATTGAATTGCTAACAATAGTCTCACAAGTATTAGAGGTTACTCAATATGGTATGACCACCATGTGGATGATATGAGTTCAAATTCATATCAATCTTAAAAGATTGATCTATTCTTTGTATAAGTTAAACAAAACAACTTTTGGTAAAAGTCATTCCCCAAAATCTCAAATTGTTCTTTCTTAATTTTCTTGATGTGTAATATAGTTATATATGGTTTAATCACTTTGTCAAAAGACTAATGTTCTAAAGGTTAGTCTTAGCACATTTTATTTGAATATCATTACCTAATTAAATCTTTATAAACTTAAGCTTATTATGAACTCTTATAAGTTTGCAACAGTTTACCATGCTTAAGAACTTATGCCTTAATGTCCTATTTTATGACAATTCACCATCTAGGCATATGCACTTTAACCTAATCCAAATAGCTCTTTCCATAAGTTATCATTTATGTAAATCATATTGAAGATGTGGATGTCACACATCAATTAAGAGATGATGAGCTTATAAGTGATAAGGTTTCCTTACTTAATGTTTTAAGATTTAAGATGATTCTTATACTTTAAGATATTATTAAAGTTAAGCATTTTTTGTGTGAGTTAACCCAAATCCTATAATTGTGCTAGTTATTTGCCAGTGAAATAAGACCTAAAATAGATGCATTGTGTAAAGATAAGGAAAAAAAAGGGCAAATCAAAAGTAGAGTGTTGCATGCATTCTTACATGAAGGAATTGTTAAAGTAAGTCCCATACCAGTAAGGAAAAGCAAAGATTTTGGTCTCATAAGTGTCAAGCTTTGCTCTTTCCTTGAGTTGTCTTTTGGAGAGACAACTCATGTGAGGCATGGTTGCTTACTTATTAGAGTATGAAAGCTAATTCTAAAACCTTAAGGTATTAAGAAGAAAATTCTCATAACTTATAAGACTATAGGCCCATTTTCTTACTTTTAATGGGGGACAACACCTATTTTCAATACTCCCCCTCACTTGTATGCTGACATAAACATTGCAAGTGGACTAAAGGTTAATTTCGGAGCATAGGGAATTACAAAGTGAAGACTTATCCCTGGCTTTGATACCATATTAGAGTATAAGAGCTTATCCTAAAACTTTAAGGCATTAAATAGGGAATTCTCATCATTTATAAGAATAGCCCATCCTCTCACTTTTAATATGGAACAACACCCACTTTCAATAGAAATCAAACCGATTCACTCTAAAGCTAAAGGTGGTGCCGTTTCATGCAACTGTTAAGCTCATCAAAATAGGAATAAGCGAAGTGGTAACCACTATTTGAAATTATACAAGATTGTAGTGGTCGAGTGGAAAGTGAAAAAGGTTTAGGATTCAGTACATTTACAAAGTGGAAGCAACAATCTCGTGCTCGACAAAAAAATCAGCTTGATGTACCCAAACAATAACCACACGCTCAGCAAGGCTTCTCTGTTAGATCCTTTGAGAACACATACCGAAACCTTGAACTGTAAGGCAGCCACTCTATTATCTGAGATGCCCTATTACTGGATTTACTGTCTATGCATTTCTGTATTGAATAGTGCATCTTCTTATCTACATTATCAGACACCCATGTCAGAAGATGATCTGGGCTCAGAGATGCTTCTCTTGCATATCTCTCAAGCATCTTTGATAGAAACACTTTCCTTGACTTCTTCACGACTACATTTGCTTGAAGAAACTCTCTCTTCGCTACTTCCAGTTCCTCTCTGATATTTGATGCTGTGTAGAATTTTAGCTACACGAATTTACATGCAGGCTCTTAGTCAACCATAAACAGTATGTCACGATCAGGATGAGTTCCCAAGCAACAGCATGGATGCATGACCAAAAATAAGCACACTAGAAATGCTGTTCCACCATTTCAAGTAGTTGCCAAAAGAAGCTAAGAAGTCGCAAAAAAAGTTGTAGGTAAACTGATAGAGAACTCATTCTTACCATAAAAGCCGTCTATTCTCTATAAATAGAGGATTTCCAAATAAAACTTAAGTAATATAAAAAAATTTCAGAACCACTGAGATTCAAACAACTCATTTTGATGTTAACCAAGAACTGGGTAGATTTACTTCTTTTCAGATGTAACCTTTAAAATATAATTTCAAACTTCTCAGGATACGCAAAGGGAGTCAAGAGAAATGAGACCTTACCACGGGGTCAGAAAAAGCTCCAGTACAAAGGGCAAAGCAGACAAGGGGTTCGGAATTCGGAAGGCCCAATTTTGAACTGATTTGTCTTTCTTCACCGGACTTTTTTCTCAAAGCAGTGAAAAGGACGGTTTCTAGCCACTGAAATTTAAGTACAATAATAGTCAAGCAACAGAGTCTCAGTGACGAAATGCTATATTAGGTTCCTTTGACGATTTTATCTTCCTGCTTTCACTTAAAGAAGCAACACATCTTGGTTAAGAAAAGCTGTTGATATCCACATAATTCTTCATCTTTCCCTTCTAAGATTCATTCTATGAAAGAAAGAAAACAATCAAGCAGTAATCTTGAAAATAAGTAGAAAGAAATTTATGTCATAACTTAGGCCATCTCTAACTTAACGGATATATGAATGATTCTATTATTCAGGAGTAATTTCTGGAATGTCCAGAAAACAAAAAGTAAGAGAAAACCCGAGAAATAAGGAGCATCTATATATTCCCCTTATTAGAGCATGGTATCTTGATGCTGAGAGTAAGGTGAGTACCCGTCCGATTGGGGGCGTTCGCAAGCAAAATATGGAATGCTCTATAGTATTTGCACTTATGACCTGGCCACCAATGTTGTATGCAGCCTGCACTATACAAACAGATCCATCAACCAAATTTCTCCATTTTCAGAAAGGAGAAAGAGCATTTAAAGTGTATAAACATTGAAAGTGAAAAAAGACACTGGTGGAAACTTGGGGAACTGTTGAGAGTCCGTAAAATCTTGACTCATTTTTCAATATTATCTTTGTTGAAAATAGTGTGGTATGAGTTTTACATTATCTGAATATTATTAGAATATCCTTTTAAAATGAAGGAAAGACTTCCTTACTTTTTAATCAATTTCTCGGTAGGATTAAGCTTTCTAATATATTTTCATTAAATTTTGTATGGACAGATGCCAATGTATGCTTTAGCTTCCATTTCTTGCAATATATCACTGATGAAAGATGAAAGTATATCCACAAAAAAACTAGTTTTCTACATAAAGGAGCGATTGGCTCCTCCAAAAAATGTGCTGGGGCAAATGAAGTAACCTGTAAACTCAATTTCTCAAAACAAAGAGATTTTGCTGAATTCTAGAATAGGGTGAAATAGTGAAATCATCAAAGCATCTCTCAAACAAACCCCCTAGATTTGGTGTCAGAGAAAGAGAAACTGCAGTTTTTTAGATTCCGATGAACTTGCTGAAGCAATTATGCATTCAGTGTCCGGCAAATTTTTCTTCGTAGCTTTTCTTATACAAAGTGAGATTTTAAAAAAATTGCGTCTAATAGGGGTGACTGCAAAATGAAGAAGAGCACTACCTTCTGAAACAATGCTAACCTTCTCAGATAGTTAGGTATTCCATATGCTAAATATGCCTGCAGAAGGCACAAAAGAAGGTTATGTGCAGAAAAAATTTGTAAGAGCGAACTAACACTCGGTATATGATTCTTACATGCATAACAAGAGCATTGTACACGTTGATCCAAAATGCAGTTTGGGCATTGTTCTCCATCTGACTGACTTTCACCCTTTCAAGTTGCTCAACTAAAAATCTGAAATTAGAAACGCAACTGCAAGTCAAGTCAGCTCTCTAGTATGGGACTAAACCATAAAAGGAGATGTTATTCTCGCATATAAATGCTAGAAGGACTGAGATACCATAAAAGTTGTGTTGTAAATGCAGATCAAACTCTTTATGACAGATTCTCCAATGTGATAAATTGCTTCAAGGAATGACATTATCATGTTTCCCCTTTACTGTACAAAATGTTTGGATAACTTATTCTCCTTGCTGGAGATCCAAGATGATGGGGAATTGGACAAAGAAATCAGTAGAAAAGGGAGAGACTGGTTAGATAATGATCATAGCCCAATACCACATTGAGGCTGCGTGACCTTTGTGGACAACCTTGATGGCTGCGTGAAGTCATTTTAACTTATTCTCACATTCAATCTATGGAGTGTAAAGATGGGATTAAAACTGAAATACCCACGTAACAATTTGAACAAACTGCTAACTTTTTCTACCACTTCCAACAACTCTAATTTTCTATTAATACAAGATATCATTAAATTGCGTCATCAGTGGAAAGACCAGAACTTTTAAAGTCAGACTATCCTTTAGAGATTTAAAGAGATGCATTATGAAGACCTTTACAATAACATTAAAACATAATGAGAGATTCATCCTCAAATTTTTCTATTTACAGAGAAGATCCGATGCAGACCAGTGCAAAATCATGACACATACACCTAACAAAAAAGCAAGTGGAACTTGCACCAACTGACGCGCCAGTGAACATCATTTTCTCAGGATGGATGAATCAGCTTAATATCTGTTCTGCCAAACTTACTATTTTCATTCCACTAACAGTTACTAAAGACTAAAATAAAACTGTTGAAAATCATTACTATGTCTAAGGAAGCAACCTGTAGTTGTTGATGGCATAAGAAGCATGGGAAAACTGGCTTTTATCGGTTGATATGCAAGATATCTCAATCATTGATTTGTAAGACCGAAGCTGGTCCTCCCCAATACCACTTTGAGGCTGCGTGACCTCTGTGGACGACCTTGACTTCAAAGATGATCTGTTCTTTTCCGTATTTACAGACGCTGCATTGTCAAGTAAGCAATATATAGAAGCCATGCACCTGACCATCTCCTCAGATAACTTGCATGGACACTGGGAGAGATGATCATTCAGAGTTAGCTGCCCAGGTATATTCTCCTCTGCCGGAACCTTTTCCCTTACCTGCCAAAAAAGTGAGATGTAAAGGTTTGGGTAGCGACATGGCAGTAGATGGCAAACCAGTAACATGAAGTACATGTTATTATGTAATAATTCGAAAATGTAGATATTCTGTTTCACTATATCATTAAAAAGATATGTATCTATTGTCTTTCTAAAACACGTTGAAGAAACAATCCTATAGTCCCTACTAAATAATTCAGCTCAAGAATTAGTACACTTTCTTAACATCGTATCAAAGTCTAGGTTTATCCTACGTATATCAATGAAGACATACTACTTGTAACAAAGCTTTCGGTCTAAATTCACTGCAAGGAGACATATTCAGAATGGTGTGAAGAATGTTATATTACCTAAATTCTATTTGAGAAATGTTCTTAACAATGAAACACATATTCCATCTTTACAAATTGGTTTTTAAGAAACAATGGGTATATTCTTAATGGAATCTTCTTCTTAAAAAATAGGTCAAAATGACTTCATGCTCTGCATTAAAAGTATGATCCCACACAGCTTCAATTTTGAGAGTGGAAAATGGTGATAGGCAGACAACAATGTCCGAACAAGATACGACAGAATCATTTCGTTATCCTCAAGATGTTCAAATATCACTGGATGAACTTTAACTTTTGTGTTCACTACGTCAAACTCGTGGAAAAGTCTGCCTGATCATGTGGCAGCCTAGCCTAACTGATAATTTGATGGGCCGCCACTAGTTGCCCACACTCATAACACAGTTGAAAAATAAGCGTGCTTCATTCGGTCCCATAGCTGCTTTGTTTTGGGCGTTCGATTAGTCATACACCCATTTGATCACTTCATATGCTTAACAAACACCACTGCTGTTCATCAGACATCACAACAGTATGCAAACACAATGTCGCAAGGAAGCTCTTCCAGCGGGACATAGTTTCATCTATTCATTTGTTCGAGGGGATAAGTCTTATCATAATCACATCATAACTTAGTTTAAGTTTGCAGGTTCCTTTTCACAGACCCTTTACAGTCAAACAATGTACTGCAGCGTGGAGAAATTAAAAGTTTTGACAGCTAAGTGGACCTAGTCACCAAAATATAAAAATATAAAATATAAAACCCACCATGTCCAATGACCAAAGAAATGCTTCACATTCTGAAAGCCTGTAGGGCCAAGTTGACTACCTAATCATGTGATGTAGAAAAGTTTTCGTAGTGATTTTATAGAACCAAGATATTCAAAAATCAAGCAAATGGTCTGTTGGCCTGAATCCTGCAGCACATTGACCCTGATTTTCAGAATAAATTTAGTTATTCTGGTTTTTTTTATTCCGCTAACTTAGTCTTTTAGATAGTTCCAAGAGATCTGAAAGCTACTTTTCTAATTTTGATTATCTTAAAGTGTCTTCTTATAAACCAAGTAGTCCCCATAGGTATGTAGTTGATTGGCTCTATTTGAATGAAATAAAATACTTCCTGAAAGTATTTCATGTTAAAAGGGGAGATTACTCTTTCACAATACTTCCAGGAAGTTTCCTAGAACAAGATCAATCCAATTGCTCTTTCATGCTGACCGATCAACTCCAGAACCAAATTAAATTGATTGGGAATTTCAGTAGATTAGCACAACTAAATCAGATTATTTTGCCCTTGGTGCTAACGAATGGCAAACCAGATTTGGATCACGATCATGTAACAGGAACCCACTATTTAAGTCTTAAAGACCATCCTTCCCTGTTTCCAAAACCACAAGATAAATAAGACCTTTTCGCCTTCTTATACTTGATAATGGTTTTTTTATGAATAAACAACTTGGAATCTCTTCACAGCTTCTGAAACATCAACTATAATGGGAAAAAAATGAATTTGAACAACATTTCGCCTTTCATGCAAGCCAAAGGTTTGAATATTAAAATTCTGTAACCACATAAGATTATTCTCTTGTTTGGATCTGAAAAATGATTTCAACTAAGGAAAAGAAAAGAAAACTAACAAACTTCAAATGTGCATTTGAAACGAAAAGAAGAGATGTATATGTCATACCTTAGCCGAGTGAAAACCAGCTTTTTCAAAATCAGTGTTATTGCCTCTATCATTGGGTACTGCTGTATGATTACTCTTGGATAATCTTTTCCGTGAGTCATCTATAGGAACTAGAGCTTGCAGAGGCTGCAAGGGAAGCTTTTTTGAGGAACAAAATGCACTTGAGATGATACTGGGATGTTTCCTGGACCCATGCTTTGCATGGGCTGGAGAAGCCACGACTGAGTTTTGCTCTGAAGGTGTAACACACTTGTCGAAAACATTCCTATAGAGAGAAAGAACATGCTGCTCTCTATTTGCAACCTCCTCTTCAAGTAATTCAATTTCGGAAATCAATTCCTTTGTCTGAACATTGGAAAATTATTCAAGGGTTATTGTCTGCTTAACTCACCACGTTCATTACGGGAACTTCATGTGCTAGACAGTCCCATTTTGCGAGCAAGTGAAAGCTCGGGTAATATGAAAGACTCACAAATGCATTAAAAAATATATATATCATTCAACCACCATGGTTAAAATATCCATTATCGTTCAAGTTGGTCTACTGAACTTATGAAAATACGAGGTCAGACATGATTCTAGCTTTTTTCGATTTACGTAAAATGGTTCTCTTTTTTTCTTAAAATTAGTTTATAAAAAAGGAAAATACTTTTACATATAAAGATCACAACAAGCCAATATATTCACAAGGTGAAATATACCCGGATTTAAACACACCTCATCGCCTTAAGCATTAAAAAATGCTTCTCGTGGAAACCTAGTTTATGAGTAAAGGGATGCCTCACTCGAAACTTAGGCTAAAATATCATACAAGAAGACTCATTTATTCCCTTCAAATTAACTTGTAATAGAAAACAATATCTTCATATAAAAGGAACAAGAGACTAGTCTATTGAAATATGGGGCACATGGATTTCAACAAGTACTTCAAGGGGCCTTCGTGCAAGCTTAGGTAGCTGGAATTGAGTGAAAAGAAGTTTGAGAAGCCCGTTTGAACAGGCCAGGTAGGACTTGAGTAGGTGCGATTCAGCCAATCCATCCTTCTACCGAGTAAGAAGCCCAAGAACATTAATCTGAGACCAGCCTAAGATCAGTCAACCTATGTGCACCACTTGATAGATTGATCAATGGAGACTTCTTCCAGCACGCCAGACCACATAAATGGCTATATTACGTTCAATTTTGAGGGTGTTATGAAAAATTTTGATTAAGGTTAGGCTCTTTCAGTATCAGAATACCATATAAAATGTTAATGTACAGTAGACTGACTAATTAAGCACTGCATAATGTTTTCATCTTAATCAGATTTGCGTGCCTAATGAGCTTGAGACCTAACAGTCTAAGCCTTGGTCAGAAAGACAACGGAAAAAGGAAAAGGGTGATTACCGAAAATATACATATAAACATAGAAGCACCTATCTAAATTGTGTGTGCTTCCTGATAAGTGAAGAAGAAGTCTTCAAAAGTATAGAAATAGCTCTTCGGAAAGTATAAATCAAAGGCGAAGTTACCTGAGCAGCAAAATGCCTGTGTCCAGGAGATAAAGTACTTGAAACTCGACCAATTGCCCTCTCAAGCACTGTGCGCATAGATTTCTCCTGCTGTAAACGCCATTGTAGCTGCTCAATCTGCAGACAGCAAATAGAGTTACAGATTGAACTTTAATAAACAACTCATTTATTTATTTATTCCTGTTTTGATGTTATCTTCAGGGGTGGTCAAGAAATTTACAGTTCCTTGGACATGCAATGATGTCAATAATTCCTCAAACTCCTCCTTTACCACCCGCAGTCACATATTTGTCTGTTAATTTAGTTTTGAGTTTAATCTATATGAAATAAGAAGTATGAACAGAAAGATTCTGAACTGATAACAAAGAAAACTTTCACAAAACTTCATCTTCTCGACTTAACGTGCATTCAATTAAATATATAGAACTCATCCAACCCTATATCTTAATGTAAAGGGAGAAAGAAATCCAGCTCCAGTGCTTACATCCTTCTCCAAGGAGGCCCGGTGGTTCAATGAAGTATTCTTGGTATTATAGTTGGCGCTGTCATCCGGAGGATCTTGTCCCCTAGAAACACTTGTTGATTGCTGTAACCCCTATTATATTCACATGAAAGAAACAAAAAAGACTTTATAGTTCTGCTCATATTCAAGATTATGATAACAGCTTTAGGCTTCATTTCATAAATATTTTCATCAATTAAATCTGCATGCTTGTCTTAGGTACTGTTAATATACTGGTCCCCTATACTTGTATGTGGAGATATTCTCTTCTTTTACAAATCAATTTTAAAACAGTAAGTTAAATCTTTTAATACAATATTTTTTTGAAGCCCAAGCTTTAAATAAGGTATTCCTTCGGACACATTCCAGATTTGAACAGTCATATGCATTGAAGTGAAAAAAAAAATATAAGGACTAACATAAATAAAGTCTGTGGTCTCACATATGTTTCATTCTGCTTCTGCTGCATGAAATGGGAACCTCCACCTCTTGAACAAACAGGTGCGTTCCTGTCAGAAGCACTGAAGGAAAAAACCTGAATGAGGCTGTCAAAAAAGGATGGGCCAAACATGGCTATTCTAATGGCCACACCAATAATTTCTTACCAGACAAATAATTCCAGCATAACTTTAGTGGACACAAACTTAGGAGGAAGAAGACACATGGACAATAACCGACAACACCATCTAAATAGCTCTTTCTGACTAAATATGTTCACTTTTCTCTTCATAGATTTCTTGTGAAGTCACATAATATCAAATATCTTACAAGCGAAACCTCTCGCGGCCTTCACATTTCTACCCCATAAAGCCTACATCACTCAATCCTACATGCTCATTTATACAAATACTTCAACACTTCTTGTCCCAACCTTTCCCCAAGACACAAAATACTTGAAACGATCTATCTCGAAAACTTCCCTTTAGAAACAAGACTATAATGAGATCTTGAAGCAATAATAACTGAGCTGAATTCAAATAACCAGTTATCACAACAACAACAGAATTCAACTAAGTTTTAAAGCTCTACCTCTTAGAGCGTCTGTGTTGGGACTGAACGTACGCGTTCCCCCAGGGATCCCCTTTCTCTCGCTTCTCACTTGCTGTTGTTGCTTCTTCAACAGCACTAAGGCCACCCATTACTTTTTCTCTCACAAATGGTCCTCCAAAGCACTCATTTCCTCCTTCTATTAAATACATCATTTGTCGTTGTATTCATCGAATGGGAAAAGATACAGAGAGAAAGAGATATCTGGAGAAGTGGAATTCCTTATCATTGAGGGAAGTATTATGAAATGAGACTGACCACAGAGACTTGCCCCGAGAGAGACATTGCAAGTGCCTGCGACGAATTGAATGCGATCACCTGCAGGTAGTTGGCAGCATTCAATGCAAGAATTTAAGGCATCTCTCCATGGCAACTCTCTCTCTTTCAGAGACCAACTACCTTTTGAAAGTGAAACGTTGGAAGACTGTTACTTCGGCGTGCATGGCTCCCGCCAAAGTCACCATCATGATATCCAAGCCCATAGATTGTTCGAAAATCTTTGAGATTAACGACATCAATATTTGTTGTGGGATTAATAAAACTACATCTCATATTTAGGTCTTGAGTTCAATGCCTCATATTTTAAAACTTCTTTTTACTTAATAAAGAACATTGTGACTCAAAAAAACTTTTTCTTTACACTCTTGTGATTTTATTTAGTTTATATACAAAAGTATGTATATTATACCTTGTATTTTATATGGGATTAATGTGCACAATCATAGCTTATACAAGTTGTTTACATCTTACAATACATCCATATTAAGTTATTTATATAGACTTATGTACATTCAAAATTTATAAATTGTATAAGATATTGAACAAAAGATATAGAATCGATAAGTTAATGTCACATATTATGTATTATATATATAAGTTATATGTCATAGTGCGTAACATGTCTCGAGTATGGTTTCTTGTATCCTCTTACAGGAATTCCAATTGAAACTAATTCAAAATAATTAATTTTGATTTGGAAAGATAACATAGAAATAATATGTATAGGCCGCTTCATTAACTCAAAATACATCTTCAATTTCTATTTCTCTCTTTCTCTCTCAAAGTAAATATTTCTCTTGCACATGACACAATTAAGCATCAAGTTTGTTTAAATATTTATTACATCATGGGCATACTAATTAATCAGAACGAGTAGGGCCAAATATTTTCTTAAGAAAAGCAATGAATTATTGTTTCTTTGAGCATTTATCTATTTTTCCAACAGAAATGACTTGTAGAAAAAATCCTAGAGCAAATTTTATTTCATGAATATATATATATATATATATATATATATATATATAACATTTGTACATAAATAGTGGAAGTGACTTGATTTGTAAAGGCAGGTAGGTTGAATATAGAATAGCGGCCTCAAAAATCCATTTCAACATGAGCAATCATTGTTATGGGTCTAAATTTTTAAGGTTTCCAGCCATTTTCGGCTATCAATATCATTACGGTAAGGTCCAAGGCCCCGACATTGTCGTAAGGACAATACTCAGGATATTCGTTTGTCCAATCCAATGTATGCATGCATTTTCAGTAAATGAACACAGAAATGGAAGGCTTACGGGATTTCCATAACAATCCCCCACCTTTCCATATCCTCTCGGTTTCTTTGGACTGTGAGGGTTTGAAAGAACCAGTTCGTGCAATTAATATGCACAGAGCAGGAGTGTCATAATCATTGCTGTAACGAATCCTCTGGGTTGGCATTTTCGAAGGGTTCCAACTATGCTCCAAGTACATTGAGTAAAGCTCGCTATAAGAACCCAGAAAGCAGAGTCAATGGAGCATGACACTGGAGAAGAAGTTGGTTGCTAAAGAAGAAGAATAAGAAGACATGAGTTCCATATCAGTTTCTCGGTGCGCTTGCTTAATGATTTTGGCGGCATGGGTGGCTGAAGTTGTAGCGGGAACAACGGTTTTCAACGTGATGGATGCCGGTGCTGTAGCCGATGAAAAGACGGATAACAGCAAAGTAATTTCAGCTCATATAGTGGATTTTTTTTCCCCTATTATGAGTTATTTTGAAGTCGATTTTTTCCCCCTATTATGAGTTATTTTGAAGAGAAAATAAATAAATCTTCTAATATAGTATCAAGTATATTATAATGTACGCAGGATAAGAGTTTTACACTAAGATAAAAGATTCTTAGAATGAAGTTTAAATGAAAAAAAAATTTACTCTTAAACTAACTTTTGAGTTGATTATTTAAGTTTTTTAATATGATATTAGAATTTAGGTTAAAATTATTATACCTTATATGACCTTGAGGTTAATAATGTTTTATGTACGAAAGAGTGTATGTACGAAAAAAATCTTATATAAAGAGAAAAATGATCTTTAAGGTAAAACTTAAATTAAAAAAAAATACTTTTCAATTCTTAAACTAATTTTTTAGTTAAATATTTAAATTTGTTGACATAATATTAAAGTCTAAGTTCAATATGCTTTATCCTATATAACCTTAAGTTTGATGACATTTGGTATGCTAAGGAGTAAAGAGTCTTACATTAGAATAAAATATCTTTAAAATAAAGAAAAATATTCTTCAATATTAACCTTAACTTTTGTGTTAAACAAGTTTTCTAACACTTGTATTGTATCCCTATGTATTAAAATTTAAATATATGTTCTAAGTTATCAATATATTGACATATTAGATTTTGTACATTTAAAAATATTTTTTCTCTTATAAACCTTTTTTTAAAAGTTAATCTTCTAATAGCTTTTTTTATTTCCTTTTTTTTTAATCATCGGTAGGTTTTCCTCGATGTGTTCAGTAAGGCTTGTCAAGCCGGAGGAGGAAGCGTTGTCTTAATCCCAGCAGGAAAGTACGTGGTGGGCCCAACAAGGTTCAAGGGGCCATGCCAGGGACCGTTGAATTTTGAGATCGAGGGTGATCTAATAGCCCTTACTAGTCCTGCATCGTCTGTGGACATCAGAAGTTGGATCGCCTTTCGACACATGGACCAGTTGGTCGTCGCCGGCGGTGGGACTTTGGACGGCCAAGGCCCTTCTGCTTGGCACTACCGTTCTTGCGTTGGATCTAGTCACTGCCCCATGCTTCCCCACGTAAAGTTCTTGTGCCTATAATTCCAGTAGGGTTTTTTTTTTTTTTTTTCTCGAGGTTTTTATTGTTGCTTATAAAAATTGTTAATCTATTTAATAACATTTGTATTGTTAATCTATTTGACAGTCATTGGCACTCGATTTCGTCAACAATTCTTTGGTCACTAATCTAACTTCAATCAACAGCAAGAGTGTCCATATGAACGCCTTTGCATGCTCCGGCGTGAGCTTTGATAGCGTCCATATTCAAGCTCCGGCAGACAGCCCTAACACCGACGGAATCCACATCGGGGAATCCGTCGGTATAAATATATCCAACTCGGTGATAGCCACCGGAGATGACTGTGTCTCGATGAGCCATGGTTCTTCCAATATCCGCATTACAAATGTCCAGTGTGGCCCAGGCCATGGAATCAGCATCGGAAGCCTCGGGGAGATCCCGAAGGAACAAGATGTTAGTGGAGTGGTGGTGACAAACAGCACCATAATCGGTACTCAGAATGGTCTGAGGATCAAAACATGGGTTAGCTCTTTTGCGAGCAATGTTTTTAACGTGACATTTGAACACATAAACATGGAGAATGTCAAGAACCCCATCCTCATAGACCAACATTATTGTCCGAATGACAAATGTCAAAAGGTATTGTTACTAACTCTTAAGTTGATTTTTGAAGTAAATAATAACTAATAACCTGTGCTTTTCATTGACAGGGAGAATCCCAAGTTCATATTCATGATGTGAAGTACGGAAATGTCAATGGCACTTCGAGCTCGAAGGTTGCAGTTGCTTTTACATGCAGCGCAAGTAAACCATGTCAGGGGATTGTGCTCGACAACATCAACCTTGTTTACGATGGATCCACTGGTGGATCGGCAGTTTCGTCATGTGAGAATGCCAAGGGAGTTTCTTTTGGTCCCCAGCTTCCCAGCTCTTGCTTATAGCTCTCTTAGCTTAGTGCTTGCAATTGCTTGAAATCCAACTCCTGTTTGATAAGTTTAAGCACAGTAGGTGGAGTAGTGATTGTCTGTTTTCTACTCTAGAGAGCTAAGATGAAGCTAGTCAGCTATGTATTAACAAATAAAATATGAAAATATTTTATATAAAGAATATAACAGGCCATGTATTAGATTTCAATATCACATATATTATGGTATCGCATGATGGTGTCTAATCTCAACTTGGGTTTGGATCAGGTCGGTTTCACATGTCCTCGAGTAGGACTTCACCTGTTTGTTCACTATTGGAGATACTGTTTAAAGAGCATTCTTATTTTTATTTTTTTGTTAAAGCAATTCTACGTGTTTGATCACTCTTGGACATGTTGATTAATGGGCATGTGACCAACCTTAGTTAAATGTTTTACCTATAAAAGAAACAAAAGGAGGTGGTACACCAAATCTATTCCATAGTTCCACTAAACAACCCAACCATTATTAAATCGGTTTCAATTATCATTGTTCTAAACAATTTTTTCTTGGAAAACTTTGAAGCCCAACCGCGTTTTATTTTAATAGTATCCTTAATCCATAGATTAATAAAATCAATGACAGAAATGTTATATTATTAAAAGTAGTACTACATAAATCTCACTTTGTTAAATTTGTTTTGGAAACCCTTTTTATAAGAAAGAAAAAATTTATATTTTTGAATTAATCTTTAAATAAAATTTGACTGTTTAACATAATATTAAAACTTAAGTTCAAGTATGATATTCTCTAACTTGTGACAAGGATGATTGAAAATAGTATTGTTAGGATTAAACTTTTAATATATATAAAGAGAAAGTCTCTTTATTAGATAAAGTAAAGGATTATTATTTTAAGTATTTATATCTATTAAAATGGATAAGGAGGAAGTGACATCATAACATCTCTAGTTAATGTCGCAGGAGCTCACTTTGGTAATATTCTACAAGAACATGCTTATCTCCCCGCTGTCTTTAGATTGTCGCCTTCCCATTAATTAGTAGTTAAGGTCGTTGTTTTGTTCTCATAATGCCTATAGTTTATCAAACCAAGGCGGTAGGTAGGCACTAAGACCCTATCAGACGGCGCCCATCTGCTCTTGCGGGTCCTGGGTCGGTGCCGGCCATGGCCATTTCTTCATACATTTTCGTTCAGAGCTTGCTATATAAGCCATGCCAGAAGAGTTCAATACACCAAAGTTCTAACCTAAGCAGTCTCCTTCCCTCTTGAGCTCCGCCATCTTTCCTTTCTAGTGATCGAAATGGTGAAGTTAGCTTTCGGGAGTATTGGGGACTCTTTCAGCGTTGCATCTATCAAGGCTTATTTGTCAGAGTTCATAGCCACCCTTCTTTTCGTTTTTGCTGGCGTCGGTTCGGCCATTGCTTACAGTAAGGATATGTTTAAAGTTTATTGTTGCTTAAGTCTATTTGGGAATTCATTTACAATTACTTTACCAAAAGGATTAGACTTAGTGATTGGTGCTACAATCTAAGAATAATTAAATATGCCGTGTCAATAAATCTAAACTTGTTGATTAGTGTTACAATCTAAGAATAATTATGTCATGCTAATAAATCTAATCTTTTTAGCAAAGTGATTGTAAATTATAATAGATTTTGTCTAAGTTTATAACATACGTTACAAATATTTTTTAGTGTGAGATTGTTTATCTAATATTTCTTTTGTCTGAGCTTAATTTTTTATCCACAAAAGATTGTCTAATTAATTATTTATTTTAACTTGAATTGATCATATGAAAGGAAGACTAGTTTTAATACGATGTGAATGTTAAGATTTTGTTCTGAACCATATAGGTAAGCTTACATCGGATGCAGCCTTGGACCCCCCGGGTCTCGTTGCGGTGGCCGTCGCCCATGCCTTTGCACTCTTTGTGGGGGTGTCCATTGCGGCCAACATCTCCGGTGGCCATCTGAATCCGGCCGTCACATTTGGCTTGGCCGTGGGCGGCAACATAACCATTCTAAGTAGCATTTTCTACTGGATTGCCCAGTGCCTTGGCTCCATTGTTGCTTGCCTCCTCCTAAAATTCGCCACAAATGGCGAGGTACATTTCTTGACTTCAAAAACTAAATTTAGAAAAAGTAATCTCTTCCGTAAAAGGTTATTTTTTTCGTCAACAGTAGGAGTCTAAAATCATTTTTTGTAAGGTTTAATGTTACATTTTATATTATACTGGACTTGGCTTTATTTTATTGTATTTTATTTTATTTTAGCTTTATAATTTATGCTTACACACTTTTTGGGTATTGAATTTGAGACCAAAAAGTGTGAGACAATACCTAATCACCACTAAACTAGGCGTTCATCACCAATGAAGTTGGCTTATGAATATATTTTAATTAGCCTTGAGATGTAAATCCTTTGATACAATAGTTAAAACATATAATAGTTTTTACCATAAAATTGCTTTTTGAAAACCAAGAAGTAGAAATTGAGGCTTACATTTGATAGTAAGGCATCTGATGCTCTTGAATTTGGCAGAGCATCCCCACGCATGGAGTTGCTTCAGGAATGAATGTGTTTCAAGGCTTGGTGATGGAGATCATCATCACCTTCGCCCTGGTCTACACCGTCTATGCGACGGCCGCCGACCCCAAAAAGGGCTCACTAGGGATAATCGCCCCCATTGCAATCGGGTTCATCGTCGGAGCAAACATTCTAGCAGCTGGTCCATTTAGCGGTGGTTCGATGAATCCAGCCCGGTCGTTCGGCCCGGCGGTTGTGAGCGGAAACTTCTCCGAAAATTGGATCTACTGGGCTGGTCCACTTATCGGTGGAGGCTTAGCCGGATTGGTTTATGGAGACATCTTTATTGGGTCCTATACACCAGTGCCACCTTCCCAGGACTATGCGTAAGGACACTTTTATATTGGGTCCTGGGTTCTTCTCTCTTCTGGGTTTGGGCTTGCACTTCTTGATGTTGTTAATAAAATTGTGAATAATGAATGGAATTGGCCTTCTGGTTTTGTCCCTTTTTCGTGAAAATTAATCTCAAAAAAGGTCTAGCTCAAATTCAAGCATATCATTTGGGTTTTCATGCCAAGTATTGGCCCAACCCAATTACCAATTCGAACAATTCAATGGAAACACTAACATCAAAGATGAAATGGATCAAAAATAGCCCACAGGAAGCTTAACCAAAGGATCCAAGCTCCTTCTATCAAAGGTTTAATTGTAGTTTTTATTAACTAAAGAGAGTTTGAAAGTATAGAGTATCAAACTCAATATTTAGATTGTAATAATCGATCGTCAATCATTGAATTACTAACCTCTTTGATGAATAATTTAGTTTAACTTAACTAAAATTGGCCTATTGAGATGCAAGTCATGCATATCACTAAAGTATAGACCCAATATATTATACTTAGCTGAAGCTGTAAGAAAAGGCTGCCCAAATTATCTTGCAAGCCATCCGTCGTCATTTTATGGAATCCCCCTAATTTACTGCAAAAAGGTGAATCCACAACCTACAAAAAGCAGCCGCAAACAACTCTACGCAATCTTCTCTTCTTGTTAAATTCCATCTGCTGGCTTGTTATTGGAAGGTAGAAAATGAAGACTTAGTGGGCAAATTTCACCCTGACTTTGTAGGTTCCGATTGCAGATAATTTAAGAAAGTGAGGACACTAGCTTGTGGTCCTAATCTTCAACCATCTTTTGGATTCATGGGTTGTCTTTTACACTCTTTGATTCCTCCACATCTTTGCTTTAGTATGTGCGTGTGAACATGGTCTAAAGTGCAGAGAAAATGTTCTCCTTAGTGGATCTCTTTTCTGAAAGTCTTTGAAGTTGATTGGAAGCTTATAACCAAATCTTCCACGGCTGCTACTTGAGTTGATGCTTCCCTTTTTCTTCTCCCTTTTCCATTGTTTGACAGATTGCATAGGAATCTTATTTCCGTGACCATCAAGGTTTCCAAAAGCTTGATCATCTGTGCACTTAAATATTATAATGCATTCATTTATGATCAAATAAGATCTTGGAGATGAAAACAAGTTGATTGATGGAATGGAGAAGCGTGAAGAGCTTTGCGTCTTAACGAAGAGTGAACTCTCGCATCGATAAGAGGCAGATTTCCTGTTAAAACAGAAAAGAGGGAGAGAGTGATCAAGGAAGTCGCAGTCAGAGTGATCAGAACATTTCGGTAGCCCGTGGTCAGAGTCAAATGGGGGAACATTTGGGTTATTGTGTCAGAAACATGACAAGTTAAGATGTGCACAACGTAGAATACAGGCTAGGTGAGAAGTGACACCGCTGTTCACTGTTTCTGCCGGTGGAATAAGTGACAAAGAAGCAAAACCCAGATGTGCTCTTGACACACTAACACTGACAATTTAAAGTCATAAGGTCCTGAATCCTTGCTCATGTTTTGTCGTCAGTCTCTTAATCATAGAGCAACTTCAAGTTTTTGGGTGTTTGCATTGAATCTTTTAAACACACGAAACTTCTTGCCTCCCATTTGGGATCTTTTCGTCCAACGTATTTGTTGATGTTTTCTCAAAAGTTTTCTTAAATCTACAATATCTCATATTTGTTGATAATGATCTTATATTGTTAAGGAATATTTTAGATTTTTTTATATGATAATTAATTTCATCAATTGTAAGTCAATTTTTAAATTAAATAATAAATATTTATAATAGTAGTACAATTCAAAATCTTTTTTATTATCCTTATAGTTAGTTTAATCTATGTATTGCTTACATAATATGAAATACGTCAAGTAGATGATTTAACCTTTAGGATGAGAAAACATGTCACTTAGAATATTAGAATTTTCTATTTATATAGTAATGAATTTTCTTAACTTTTAACTACTTTTAAGATAAATAATAGATTTCTTAACAATATCAAATACTTAATTTAACATTCTTACCAAATTTAGATTAAATTTTCAACAGATTTAACATATGATAACTTTAAAAGAATTGCAAGCCAAAGAAATAATTAGAAGAAGTTTAACCTAAAAACTTGTTCAAAGATTGGATGATTTAAGATTGTACTAGGTAAAACTAATTTTACTTAGTTTTAATACTAAATTAGAATGTCCAGATGATTAATTTTAAAAATCAACAAAAAATAATTAGACAATTTATCTTACATTTAAATTTTACTAGAAGAGTCTTTTCTTTTGGATTATAAAATTATGAAACATCCATCATCCTTATCATGGCGCAGCAACCCACTCATTACAAGTCTAAGTTTGAAAATCTTGAATCTATCTCAAGACAAAATGATAACAAAACTAGAAAGAAATGAAAGTGAGAAAGCAACCTTTTCCTCTCACACGAGTGGGCCGACATACACGTTCATCCTACTCCAAAGTGGCCTAACATGTTTGGAAGATCGCATGCCTTTTGATCCCACGAACAGGTTTGATCAGCACGACGATGTGGTCCACGCAGGATATATTAAACGAACCGGACCCTTCACCGTCCCACCGTCCCACCGTCCTGTAAGGATTCGTGCATGGCGATTGGCTTGTTCCGCATGAACCTTTTCGAACTGCCAACCACCGAAAGTCACAGCGCCTAGACCTTCCGCGAAAAGACAAGCGGAGTCAGTTTCTTATTTCAATACTGTTCCATAATGTGATGCTTCTCTTATAGGAATTAGCGCTTGCTTCCACGAGACTAAGGAACCATCCCCAGTAATTCAGGATTCTGCTTTCTTTATGTTCCTGGGATTAAATTTTCGAGCTTCGTGAATTCCGGTTTGTCTTCGGGTCCTATTGGTTCTTTAATGTTATTCGACCTGAATTCATGGGGGTTCAAAGCACTAGATTTCCACGACTGTTCTTGTAATCTGTTCTGTCTGGCTGTTCGTTCTCTCTCTCTCTCTCTCTCTCTCTCTTTCTCTCTCTCCCCCCCTGTATATATATACCCCTTAAGAAGTTTGTTGAAAAGTAGGTGATGGGTTTGTCTCTTAATTGAGAGCTTTTGAGGTATATCTGTCTAGGTTAGTAAAGCAAGCCCCTTCTCACGGATTTCCTTTAGCTGTTTACGCACGAAATGTATGTATGAACGGAATGTGTCTTTGAGCGCTTTGGAACTGCATTTCATCTTTTTGAACTCATCCAACTTGTCTCCAGCTTTAAGAACTGGATGCAAAAAGTATATATCTCCTGTTGTTTTATGTTTGTTTAGCAATTTTACAAGGTTTTGCTATGCCTGATTTTCTGGTTTCCTAAAGTGTTTCTTAAATAATACATTGAATGGCTTTTCCTGCTGCAACATCCTGAGTTCTTTTCTGGTTTTTGTTGATGTCACAGGAAAAGCACAAATTGTCGAGGTTTAAACAGCAAAGAGGAAGGGACGGGTGGGAAAGAAGAATGGAGAGTAGTTTTCAGTCAGCCCGTAGGATTGGCTACTTGCATGGGCTAGAAAACGTAGTAGAAGACCAAGAGCTGAAGCTTCAGTCATCGTTGCCGTTGATCCCTCAGCCACAAACACCGCGGGAGCCCATGGAGTACTTGGCGAGATCATGGAGCCTCTCGGCTTCAGAACTTTCCAAGGCTCTTGCCGAAAAGCAGAAACAACTTTTCCATGACAAGAATCTCAATATCTTTCCAGAACCTGTTGTTGTGCCGGAACCGGTAAGCTAAACCCCACAAAGATTAAGTTTCTTCTTCATGGTTCTTGATTCCATGGCAGAAGCAGAACTAGGATGACATAACCCACCAAATTTTCTTCTGTTTGGTTGCAGCCAGTGAAGGTAACAAATTCTGACGTTGCCCGGAGGACGGGGCCGTTCGCTAAATGGTTCCACCACAAAGAGTCCAGTTTTTGCCCGCTGAACAAGAAGGACAGGGCTCGAGTAGAAAATGCACATATGCATTCCGCTCTCTCAGTCGCAGGACTGGCCTCTGCTTTGGCTGCCGTAGCTGCAGCAGAGAACGCCAATGGTTCAGGAACCAAGATGAGCCTGGCTCTGGCATCCGCCACAGAACTCTTGGCATCACATTGCATTGATCTGGCTGAATCAGCCGGGGCCGATCATGACTCTGTCGCTTCTGCTGTCAGGTCGGCAGTTGGGGTTCGAAGTCCAGGTGATCTAATGACACTCATAGCTGCTGCTGCAACAGGTACTTTCTCAGTCTCTTCGCATGTAGTAAACTTCCTCGCAGCAATATGTTTTAAGCGGGATTTAAGCAATATTTTTACATCAGTTGATTCAAATTTTACTTCTCAAAACTAGCTTTGCGAGGAGAAGCAGCTTTCAGAGACAGATTGCCGAAAGAAGCGAAAAAGAATTCATCTATAAGTCCCTGTGACAGAGGTCTATCAGGGACCAACTGGCTTCCTGCTTTTCGTAGTCAAATGGTGGAACAAAGTCCTCCCTTTGTCGGGGAATTATTGCAAGTAACACAAAAAGGTAAGTTTCAAGAAAAAGTTCATGACTGGACTATTATAAGACCAAATCATCATTATGTCCGAGTGTTCATGATGCTAGTTGAGCTGCTTATCGATTTGTCGTTTTGAACCATATTGCCCTCAAAAATTTGTGTTACTGCTTGATTATCAGATATAAAGTGAATATCTTTGTATTAATTTAAGAAGCTACTGTTAAAACCACTTGCTACCGTAATTCACAGGGGCTTTGCGATGGAAGCATGTCTCTGTCTACATCAACAAGAAATCGCAGGTACATAAACGAAATCTCGAGAAGAATAAGAAAAAGCACCTCATTCCATAATTGCTTTGTCTCATTTCTTTTAGTGCCGTTTTTGTCTTTTAACATCACTCCATTTTCAGGTCATAGTTAAGCTCAAAAGCAAACATGTCGGAGGAGCCTTCTCCAAGAACAACAAATGTAAGCACTTCATTACAAAGTTCTGACTCGGCACTGTGTGATGAAGCAATTTTTATGACAACAAATTTCTTAACCTTGGTTTCTATATCATTTGTTTCTCCAGGCGTTATTTATGGAGTTTGTGATGAGACTGCTGCTTGGCCATATAGAAAGGAAAGGGAACTTTCAGACGAGGCCTATTTTGGACTCAAAACAGGACAAGGTCTTCTGGAGTTCAAGTGCAAGAACAAGATTCACAAGCAGAGATGGGTTGATGAAATCCATAATCTTCTTCGTCGAGTTAGCTGTATCGAAGCAACTGAAAAATCTCTGGGATTTCTAAGCATTAGCCATAGTATATGATATGGGTTCTGTATATATGGTCAAAAGAGTAGGACAGATAACTTTATCTGCTGCATAATCCCATTTCATGTGAGAAGAAATTGTGGTTTCCTTATACACAGATATGGAGCAAGCAATGTGCTGGTCTTTTGTCTGGGTGGGCACAATTATAGAGGTTAAAATTTTCCCTACGAGCTTTCAGTAAAGGAATGTGTAATTACTACAGAATGGAGTGGAATATTACTTGAACAAATTATGAGCTTCTGGTGTGATGCTCAAAGATTACAGCTAGATTTTATTGTATCCTTGCATTCTATGTCAAAATTCACCGACTTCTGAGAAATCTCCGCCATTAAAGAAAAGGAATTTTCTTTTGTATTCCAAATAGAGCAATGAAGCCACTCAAAATAGCTTTTGGTGCACTGCCAAGAGTTACTATGCAGGCCAACTTGACAGGGCTATCAAACCAAAAACAAAGGAAACTCAAACAAAGACTGCCATTAAACTATTTTCATACTCTATAGAGTCCTATAAGTTGAAGAATTAAGGAATTCTACATGGTTGATAACTTTTTCGGCCACAGAAATCCAAATAGGGATGCACTATTGCTCATGGCGATAAGTATATATTCAGGAACTCATCAAAACGACAGTCTTCTATAAATTTCTTCTTATTCATGCTGGATTCGGAGATAAAAAAATTACAACATACTGTAGCCATTTTGAATGAAGAAATGAGTGTACATACAGTTTGCACACCCTTTCAACCGCACTTTGCCTTTTTCTCCTTCAAAATACAACAGTCTTGTTTTGCCCGTAAGGTAACACTCGTAGCTCACAGTACGACTTTATTGCCTTTGCAAGACATTGCTTCTCAAGGTTCTCTGATTTCTGTACAAAACTGCGCAAGTTATCTCTGTGGGAAACTCTCTCAACCTGCAAAATACAGTTGAGATGTCCTTTGGGATTTTAATAATGAGACAGATTCATCATGTACAAACAATTTAAACTAATAGCTACCCTGTGCAACCAATAGAAACTATTGAGGACAATATTACATGTACTGTTGAATTGTTGACTGTACCAAAATTAATGAATAATTATGAATTCAATCATCTGTTCAAAACATAACACTCCCGATCATGTGTAGTTCGAACTTTTTCTCACGAAGTGAAACTCACAACTGAAAATTTGAACTGAATTAGGAATAGTAGTATGAGGAGAGTTTTCAAACTTAAAACCTCTGTTTTAATAATATTTTGATAAGGAGATCGACACCTTAAATTATCTTTTCAGTAAGGTCATCAGCCCATATACAAAAGAACTACTCAAAATAAAAATCTAAAACTAAGTCTAAGATCAGTTACAGTAAATAAACCATTAATATTTGAGACATCTTTTCAATGGATGATTTAACTTTTTTATACATACATATTTTATACTCAATTGCCGTTTTTTACTTGAGTCATCTTTCCAGTGAGGTCATAACATAACATATTGAAACACAATTCAATCGACAATCTCAGACACATGAATATGAGTCCAACTATTTTATATAAATGAGATATTTACCTAGTATAGGATTTGACGTTTTCATAGTCATAAATGTGTACTCAACAATCTCCTCCTCAAGTGTAAGTCTATCACCACTTCTTTACATTCCTTTTTGAAAGGGAACTTAGTCAATCTCTTGAATCATTACTAAGATTACACATTCCTTCCTCCTTGTACTGTGAGTTATCCTTATGCTAACTCCAAAAGGGATTCACTATATTCTAGCAAATACAATTGTCAAAAGCTTAATATTTTAACAAATACAAGTATGTAAAACCTAAAAACAAATAGTAATAATTATTTGGAAAATTTTCACCCTAAGAAATCAGCATTCTATTGGGTTCTTCAAAGTCATTTTTTTTTTCAATTCCTCATTGTCAATAAAAATAAGCAGAGGAGAAACTAACTATATAATGGCCCTCCTATTATAGTTAACATGATGGAATTTTCAAAACAAAAAAAAAATGCATAAGAGATAACAAGTGTCAGTAAAAAACTTAAATTTATATTATTAAGTCAAAAAGTTAGCTTTACCGGGCTAAGACAGTTAGAATCCCCGAAACTTGCACAAATATGTTTGGACTTTGGTCCATAAATTCTTAAGATCTTCAAAAGCCTCAACAATATGCAAAATTCATTAAGGCATAAGAAAGCAAGTGGCTTTAATATGTTTACCCCATTTAATAGACTCCTTCCTAACTTTAAGTTAGGGCAGTAAAAGGTGAATGGAACGAAGTATGTTGTTACTCAGAGGCTTGACAAGCTAACGACAAAAGAAAAGACAAAAACACAGAAAAATAAAGAACAAAACCAACAAAAAACAGATAAAATACAAGGAAACATCGACATATCTAGCAAGTAGCTTAAACAAATAAATAACGACCAGAAGTATTATTGGCCTTAATCACGGAATCAGCACTAAAACTTTGGAAGGCAGTTGTAGGTGAATGAACAAAATTCAAAACAGCTGCAAAAGAATTTGTAGTCACCATCTGTTCAATAATAGGTCCTGCATCAAGTTTGTCAGTCACAAAGTGACTTGTTGCACCAATCAATTTCACACCTGCATCAAAAGCCTGCCAACACAATCTAGAAAATTAAACACAACGGACAGTTAGGAAGGAAACGTAGAATTACTGGGAAGGTGACAACATATGTAAACTATGAAGAAGGTAGGATGACTGAACCTGTTTAGATGGCTTCCCGCCCTTGAATGATGGCAAAAGGCCATGATGAATATTTATTATATCCCTTCCATAGCCCTTTAAGAAATTACTAGATAGTATCTGCAAATATTACTGATGCTTTAAATTTGAAATACAGTGTAGGGCACTCATTTCCAAGGGTCACCTTCTCTTATTTAATTAATAAGGAGAGCAAAAATAAAATCACACAGTTGAAGAAATATGATTGACCAAGAGTCCACTGACTTCGATACTGACAAGTGGATATCCTTTTGGGTGTGAGGCAGTGTCAAAACAAAATACCCAACAAGTGTTAGGTCTCCCTGAAATGGAGGAATCCTAGAGTAACATGGTATGGCGAATGAACATTCAAAAATAATAAACCTCATTTGACAGAAATTTTCATTTCCTTAACAAAAGAATAAGTAGCAGAGTGAGAAATTAGATGAGAAACTTGATTTACCTGCATGTACCTAGCAAGTACTAAAAAATCAGTATTCTGAACCAATTCCAAGATCTCCCCTTCTCTTTTGTTCTCTTTGGTTGTGGGTAGATAATGATAAGGAATACCAAGCCTTTCAAGAAAACGTATCACATGGGTGTTCGAACCTCTACCATGGTTACTGTTATGTGAAAATACACTAAATCAATATTATCACAACATAAAGGTTTTTATCAAAGGACGGCACTATGGAAACTTCACCTTATTACACAAGTTATATCTACAGGAAGTCTTCCATCCTGCCATCCATGCAACAGATCAATCAAGCAGTGATCCTGCAGCAAGATAAAGGAAGCTTAAAAGTGCATGATATTACTTCAATTTACAACCACAAAGTAATAGTCATGTTTGCTAATGATTTTGAAAATTACTTTTGTGCTTTAGTTTGAAAAGTTTATTAACGTGATGGAAAGTTACACTAAGCCCTAAACTTTTTTTTTTAAAAAGTTTGTTTGTTAGAACCAGAAGGAAAATATTTATAGAATATTATATCAAAAAGACAAACACCAAACACGCTTTTTTTGAAGACTGACATTCTCACCTAAAAAAAATAATAAAGAAAAAAAGCTAATCACTTGATTATGTGACCATTACCAACAAAGAAGATGGTTGGACAAACTGATTGCAGTGACCATAAACTAGAATGATTATACTATCATCACTAACTTAGAATGGTTGCATCGGTACCTCTTACCTATTTCACTAACCAAGCAGCTCTCTCTTATTTTTTGGGATTGTCACGCAGTCATCTCAAACTATTGCATGGCCAACACTCATTCAATGAAAAAGGTCGTCTAGTCACTCCCATTCTATTGCCCTCTTATTCACTATGGCTGGCTCCATGGTCCCCTCACTCTTCCATCGGCAAGGTTGTAGAACCATATTTGAACTACATATTTGTGTTTTTCATAATATATTATAAGAAGTTGTCATTTTTAAAAAATGGTTTGGTGTTTTGTTTTCTGAAGATTGTTTCAATTGCTAATAACTTTTTAGAAGTGTATTTCAATGTCAAAACATAGCCAGCATATACCTGCTTCGAAGCAAGGACAGCAATCTTATATTTGGCATCTTGACCTGGTACCCGTACAACAGATCTCGCAGCATTGAATAATTTTGACAGCTTGGTGAAGTCTTCATCCATTTGCCCCCGTGGCCATTTAACAGGATCAAAAACAAACTCACTGCCAGATTGCACAGAAATATTTAGTAACAGGGTAAAACATAAATCCATTCATGTCGCACAAAGCATTCAGCTTTAACCATGGTACGTAAACAGTTCAAGTACCCATTAGCATTTTGAACAGGCTCACTAAACAACATTCTATTCAAGACATAACTACTACTTGTTGGATCTCATCCTTTCTCCACACCAATGCAATAAAACCAGTGTTCAACCAAATTGAAGCAATCCATCACTTACCCCAAAGAAGGATTCTTGCATTCATATGCACACATTGCCTCCTCATGCAACACCTAGAATTTGTTTAGAACCAAAACAAAGCCCTGACGGAACTAAACCACCAAGTCCACTCTTTGCTGTCACATTATTAACAACACTCATTTGTCCCGCAAACTAATTAGCGTTCTACTCAATAAAGATCCAAACCAAACTTAGTTAACATAAAGGAAAACCAATTAAATGGTAACTTTCTCCGGCAAAGTTATTGAGCAGACCTAGAAGGTACCTTCTAGAATAGAAGACGTGCTTATTTTCGGGGACGAAGACATCGGCGCCGAGTATGTTTCCACCTTTACTAGCTATACAATCCGAGAGCCTTGCAACAATCCCAACCGCATCCTATATTGCATAACCAATTCAATATCCCATCTCAGAAGCGCAAAACTCAACCATAGAGAAATCACTGGTTTCTCAACCGCACCCGATTGGTTGCCATGAAAACAAACGAGAAAAGTTACGAAAAATGGAAATAAAAGATGCAGCCGCAGTGGCAAATCTAAGATTGTACTATCATGTTGTTCTACATTACTTTTAAAGTTTCTTCTATATCTAATAAATCAAATGACAAACGGCGATGAACAGGAGGGACTTACAGGGCATTGGAAGACGTGGATTCCATGGGTGAGGGCGCCAGAGGGCGAGGGATCCAGTGGCTCTCCCGGGATTCTGAAGGATTTGAAGGACCGGTTTGCAAATCCAACAAGTTGCGGTAGGCTTGCAGAAGCTCTTCGCATGAGGGCCATTCCCTCTTTCTCTCTCTAAAAAATCTCTCACTCTCTCTCTTCTGCTCTACCATTGAGCATCCACCCACCGGCCTCACCTCACCTCGCAGTTGGAAGCTTGCGTTGCATCAACACGACGTCGTCCCTGTTTCGTGGTCGTTAGTCCCGCCTGGTATCCTTTTCCAACCTTCTTCCAAAAACAAGTAACTCTTTTCTTTTTTTTTTTTAAATAAAAAAAGTTAAGATCCTTGATATTATTATTATAATTCAAATAAAAATTTAAAATTTTTATAGAAATTACACAGGATAGGACATTAAACCTAATTTCTTAATACATCCTCTCATTCTAGTAGTAATAAAAGTCAAATAAAATATGATCATTTTTGAGAGAATCATATAATAAAATAATAAAATAAAACAATAAAAATATCCAAAAATTGATAACCTCAAAGAGATTTATAATATTTCGAGTTTAATAGATTTTTTCAAGTTATTTTTCTACAATTTGTTGGTAGTTATTCAAAACAAATAACTCTCATCTACTACCTTTGGTTGAACAATATATAGTAAAATGCCACAACAATTATATCTTTCTTTCTTATTATTTTTTAGTATAAATCATGAAGACTTGATAAAATTTCTATTTATACACCTACTTACTACTCATGTAAAAAAACTCAAGAATTAGTAGAATTTATTATTATATAAATAAAGATTTTAATTTTTTTTAATAATATAGTATTTATTGATTATATGTTAACATATCACTTTACCATAATAGTTAAATAATCAGGCTATCAAAATTTTAAATTATATAGATAATGTGTGAACTCAAATTAATAGGGATTTAGAAGAATATTAAAGAAGATTTTGACTTAATATCATGTTATGAGACATATTTATTCACCACAAAATTCATTTCAGAGTTAGTAAAATTTATTATTTATTATTTTGTAAAAAAAAAAATTAATATATTTTTTAATAATATGAGATTTATTAGACAAGTCTTATAATAATATATGAGTTTACAAAGCTCTAGTTCTCAAACAAAATTGAAGGAATATGAACTGTGGAGAATATAGTCCGAGTACTGATGGGATGGGCTTTAGGCCCATTTCGGACTTGCAACGTGGCGAGACGTGGGTCCTGAAGAGTTCTCACTGAAGCAATCTGACGGTAGAGAGAGAGCCCAGATCGGTATGCCGGAGTTCCATTCGTCCCTCTGCGTAAGAACGAACTCAAGACAAATCGAGACGTTCTGTTTGAGCTGCAGAATCCTCCAATGCCTGTAAGTTTCTTTCTCGCGCTTAGATCTTGTTTAAAGTTGTTCACTGAAAGTTATGTTTGGGTGATGCTGGTATGTGGGTGCAGTTGAAGGGGTTGGTAGAGGTGGAACCGCCGAGTCCGCTGAGATACATAATTGGAGCGGCGATCATGATGATCGGAGTGGTATTACCCGTCGGATACATGATGTTTCGGAACAAGCGCGTCCCCGCCTCTTCCTCTTACTCCAAACAGACGTAGGTGTGCCTTTTGCATCTTGTTTGTTCATTTTTCTCCCTCACGGTTACTCGTATTAGGCGAATTGTTTAATTTCTTGGAGCATATATCAAGTGGATCAAGAATTGTTCATGGATTCAAAGCTTCGAATTTGCACCTAACTTATGGCCGGTTGAAAAAGGAATAGATCTGAGTAAAACAAAGAAGAAAGAAAGAAAGAAAGAAAGAAAGAAAGAAAGACTCCTAATTAACTCTGCCTAGTGCAAATGCTAAAGATAGCTTAGGGGGCCTCAATAATATGGCAATTAGATTCAATGCTTTATGTAATTTTCTTTTGCTCTTTTCATTCCCCTTATAAAAAAGATCAAATCTAGGGTTCGAAAATTAGTGTGGAATTGTTTTTTTATTTTTTATTTTATTTGCTACGAAATTGGAATAAAGTGATTGAAAATTGGTGTGTTTTGCTATTTACAGGAACAAAGTTTTGATATAGAGAGACTCAAAAGTGAGAGCTTCGGACTCTATTTGTGGGTGTTATGTATGAAGAAGATGAGAGGGTAGATGATTTAACAGATCTTTCAAGTACACATGTAAATTCATTTAATTCCTATTCCGTTTATGCATTGTTGAGGGTTCTGATGTTCTATCTACCAAATGGTACGTGTGCATTAATTCAATTTTCCTTCTTGGATTTGATCATGAACCTAATTTGATCTTTGTTTTATACTTTCCTTTACGGGATAGGTTTGGTCCATTTTTATGCCTTGGTTTTCAGTGAAAATTGAACTGCCACGTTCATTATGTCAACGCCATAAGGATTTCTTTCAGAGTTAGTCATCATACCTGCTTCTGTTTTTATCTCTGGTCTTTTTATCTTGCACGAAATATACATTTTGAGTTGTCTTTGAAATCTCTTGTGGCAGTAAGTGACTTAAAACTGGCGAGTATAATTTGCCATTAATTTTTTGTAGTGTCTTTAATAAGACATGGTGATGAAGTGATAAAGGTTCATGTTTGATTCTTACTGCATGTAGGAATGTAAAAGTTGCAGCATACAGTGCCTAGTTAACAAAGTCCAGCTCTCTGCAAGCAATACTAATTGGTCATCTTGGTTGTAGACTTCATGGTCAACTTGTGATGGAGTTGATCTAGTTTGATGCCAAATTGGCTACCAGTTTTTTTTTTTTTTCTTTCCAGAAATCAGCAGTAAAGTTGGAGATTAGTAGACCTGGATTTCAGTTAGATAGAATGGGGTGTATGTGAGAAAGGAGTAAAGAATATGAGTTTGGATTCATTTTCAAACAGCTCAAAGATGACCTGATTTCAGTGGAGTAGGATGTTGCAATTACAGAAGCTTAATTGAGGCTCTTTTTATGGTTTTGCGAGCCATAAATTAAAGGAGGTGGAGTAGTGTTCAATCTTAGATAAATCAGATACGAAAAAAGAAGAAAGTAGAGAACCTAGTGAATTACATCTACATTCTAAATGGAGAAATCAGCACTTTGCTATTGAAAGTTGAATATGTTCAGCTTTGCTATAGTCCTAGAGAGGTACTATTTTGGTGCTGCAGGAATGTAAAATAAAAACTCTTTTGAAGTTGAATATGCCAAAGTCAAGTTGGCATGTCTCAACTAGATCGGAGATTTGATGAAGAGTCATGAGGCTATTTTTGGTTCATTGGTGCAAATGCTGAATTCTTCATGTCTTGCAAGTTACAGTCGTGCCTGCTTTCTTGTGCTTGCATGTGAATTATTACTGATTTTGAGTTTTAATGGTAAGGATAGTGGAGATTGCAATTTCTGTTTAGGCAAGGATGCGCCAGATGGCATCAATGGCTTCCATTTTACAATAAATAATTATATGAGGATGATTTCTATTGTTATAGTAAGCAGGCTGATGTTTCCTTTGTCAATCAATTTTCTTCAGTGCCCGAGGTGGAGAAGCTGTTTGAAAGCATTCCAGATGCAAAACCAGAACTAAAATGAATAATAATCGTAAATGACTATAAAAGATTACTCGAATGAAGTGGTTAATCAATTCAACATTCAGAACACACAACTTCTTTTTCAGTTTAAGCAAATGCAGCCTCAAATTTTCAACCTTTCTAAGAATACCCCTTTTCAAATCTCAGATATTAATTGCATCTCGATTTAGAAGTTTGGAGTTGACTGTCAGGAAGTACGAAAGATTAGATTATTCACTCGTGAAGAAATTTCACGAAACATTCTTGAGAAAATGCGAAATGAAAATGCAAATTTGCAGAACCGTGGATGCACTAAAGTGCACCTTAATCTCACAATGCTGTAAACTTCGTCTTACTTTCTTGCTCAACTAAGGTTCGTCAGCATTTAAGACGTTCACATGGTACATGCAGTATAAAGAAAATAAGTTATGGATAACATTCTTATCCATTATGTGCACACGCAAAAAAAAAAGGAATACGGATTTGTCAATCGGTTGATATAGAATCGATACAATATGAGTATCCGGTGTATGTTCCGATAGAGTTGAACAGAAATTTTCTAGAATAATGATTATTTACCGGGTTTGGGCTCTGTGCTAATATGTAGAAATGATGGTTATTTACCTTTAGGCTAGACAGGGGGAGTAGTTATATCTATTTTTTTAGATCTCGGAGCTTTCAGAACTCGTTTATTTTTCGGATAAGAGTTGAATACCGGTAAAACAGTGGGCATAGGAGTGTGCTCTATGCCAAGTGCTAGAGTCTTCCATCAACGTACTGCTCTTTGAGATCCTGTAATGCTTGTCGAATTGAATCCTCATCCTGGTTGGAGTACTTCAGACATATCAGCCGCTGAGCAACATTGCAAGCCTTCTGGATTGGACGATACTGCAAGTTGTTTACTTCCATCTTCTTCATTTCCTAGGCATTGAAATTCGTTGACATGCTTTAGATTATTGTACAGTTCACAAAGAAGACGATTCCGAATAAAGTCAGTGGCAAACCCATATCAAGTGAAAGAAGAGAGTACTTAGGATATCCATTTCAATCACCTGTAACCAAACTACAGGTTAATATACTTTAGAAAGCATCGGAGTATCCTAAACTCATTACAAAGGAAAACACCTCAAAGGAGATCCATAAATTTCTAAGGGCGAAAATTTGTGACATAAAGATGACAAGAGGCAAAGTAGTCTCGAGCTTTTACTCTGGTAATCCCCTCCATTCCCCAACTTAGTCCCTCGAGTTGTGCAGGTTGGTCCTTGAGAGTTTATGTAAAGTTATGGTGGTAAATTCAATGTGCATTATGGCCTTGACATCTAATGTTTGCTTTGAGTTTTGCGGTATATCTCTGGTCGTTTTTTAATTAATAGAAACACTTACGTTCTCTAGTAATAATAATCTGTAGTAATAAGACTAAAAATAAGTAAAGAGAGAAGAGTCGTGGCCATTTTCATCAAAATCTGTTTCCTTTGTATTATCACTCACCTTCCCCGCTATCCTGGATGTGATGCTTCTGGCCGTTTCAATCATTGTCCTTGGTAAACCTGCCACTTCTGCTAACAATAGGCCATAGTGCGGCACAGGTCTTGGACCATCCTTCAATTGAAACTGAGTAAGAAATCAGATTAAAATGTCAGAGCAAAAGAAGTTCTGATATGCTAACTTGATGTATCGCCAGAAGAAAAAGAAAGAGAAGAAGAAATTATATCCTGCCTTGAAATCTAAACGGTTGCTTCTTATGTCAACCTGAAAGTGAAGAATTTTCACATTTGGATAGATGGAAGCTAGCTCTGACAGATTCTCCATATGCGTGGCAAATATAATATAGCTGAAGAACATCAAGAAAGATGATACTTTAGTTACAACTGTTAACAAATGCACGTACAAAATAATAATGCATCTATGTTAAGGCTGACAACATTCTCGTCAGCAGCAATTCACCTGCCATAATTGCTGCAATCTATTTGTTCTGGAAAATTAATGTTTTTCAAGTAACAAATAAAAATGTATTTCTCCAACTCAGATATGCTACTTTTTAAAATTAAAATTTTGGAGTTTTAGAAGGAAGCATTATTACATAATCTGTTACATATTTAGTGTCTGATAGGGAAGCCATTTGATGCTTGATTGCACAAACCGCTATCTTTTCCTTTTCACTTGCTAAGACTCACAAGCCTTTTTTTTATTTCGTAGAAAAATGAATAAATAAGTGAACCGGAAAAGAGTTTACGCTTTCAATGATAACAGGTACTCGCAGCAGCTCCATGCAATTGCAAAACCATCAGAGGAAGAGGTAGCCCTCCCTAGTTCATCCATCACAATCAGACTCCTATACCCAATAAATGAGATGTATACAGAAGTTATTACACATTTCAATGGTTAATAAACATGGTAAAGCATATTACCTTTTGGAGACATTTTGCATTACAAAAGCTGTCTCTTTCATCTCTGTCATGAACTGTAACACTCATATAGGTAAAACAATGAGGTTTTACTCTTATAAATAAGTTACACGCTACTAAGTCAGATTGAATAGGCAATAGCTGTAAGGCAGAAGAGTTTCAATGCTCTCTCAATCGTACCGTACTGGAATTGGATTCAAGATTATCCATTGTACCCATCCTTGTAAATATACGATCAACTACCCTTAATGTTGAGAAGCCAGCAGGAACATAGCACCCAATTTGAGCAAGAATGACTATAAGACAGACTTGTCGAAGATAAGTGCTCTTTCCACTCCTGAAGAAAAAAATTTATAACCAAATTCAAGCAAAATATATTCAGAAATGTATACATTCTTTCTGTGTGTGGATTGCTTTGGAACTTCGGGTAAAAAGATTATAGTAGTACAATCTTAAGACCAAAGGACTACATGCAGAAGAATGGAGTCAAAAAATCTATATGGATTACACATAATACCTACTGATTAATGATAAAAGTACATATTCATCTCCCTTACTATAAGTGCAGTGATCAGTATATCATATGTTTAGGATACTTTAGATGTTTTTGCAACAATATTTGATGTATCCAAGCCTGTTGATCTCGTAGTAAAGTTGGAGAGAGGTTCAAAAGAGAGAGCTCTTTCATGGTCTTTAAGGCCCATCTTTCTTTCATGCTATCCCTAGCTCCCCTCTCTTCCAGCTCTGCTTCTCTGCACAGAGAAGACCCAAAAAAACAAGATAGAAGAAGAGAGAAAAGAGATTGAGAGGCCATCTTTGCTTGATTTTTAGCTTGAGAATTAGAACGCTGCTTTCAAATTCGATTATCTTGAAATCAAGCTGTTTAGACATGGATTGTAACTGTTTTGAGCCACTAGATGGTAGGAAGCGTTTTTGTTTGAGGGGTCTCTATTGATTCAGGTAGTAGAGAGTTGTGGCAATGCTGAGATTATGGAAAACAGAGGTTTCCAGGAAGGTGTAAGGACTGGAAGGAAGTGCAAAGCTGATCTTTAAGCAGAGAGAATAAAGTTGTAGGTGGTGATAAGAGCTTATGGGAACTAGTGGATAAGTAGCAGTGCTGCCTCAGCACGAATATGATAAGACTCAGGTCTTTCAGAGACCTGACAACTAGAAATGCTAGAGGGAAAACTGGCTTAGAGCTCTAATAGAGTGCGGGGCTTTTACCAATGATGACATCTATGGTGAGCGGGGGCTATGTTCAAGAAACAAAGTACACTCTTTCTTGACACTCATGAAGACAAGAATCAATTTTTTTTTTCTTCTATAGCTTTTTAGAACATATATGATCATCTCTGTTCTTAGTGAACATGTCTCCTCAACCTCAGGAGGAGAGCATTCACTTTACATTCAGAAAATCTAAGAATTCTTATGGTCTGCTTAGTAAGCTGATGTTCCCTGTCGTTGTTTATTCTATTTGGAAAAATATGAATGCGAGGACCAATTACTAATAACCCCTGCCACAGGTGTAATGTAATTCAAGATGTCCTGTTTTATGCTGGGTATAAAAATCAAATGTCTAGAGTCCTTAGTCATTCCAGGAAAACAGATGGTCTAAGAGATTTGAAGGTATAGGAGGATATTCTTATTCACAAATTGATACTTCCTCTAGTTATGTTGAGTTGAGGCTTCATTATAGTTGAGTCCTCTCTTAGTATTGCTACTCTTCTTGTTTTTGCCTTTCTTCTGTATAGATATATATATATTTGGTTATGTGGTCTGCCCTTATGCCTTTCTACAGTTTTTTGTTTCAAATAAAACTTACCTTACCCAGAAAAAAAAGAAAAAAAAGAAAAAAAAAAGAATAAACTACCAATAGCAGTTGCTGGCAAAACTTAATATATTATGGCTAAGGTCTTAATATCATTAGACTGGAGCTTATCTAACTCCGTGACATTATGCCTAAGTCATAGTTTAAGGATTAAGCTATTTCCACTTGTATATTATACCAGGCTCAAAACTTAATCTATCCAATTCAATTCATTAATGATGCAGTCTCTTGAGATGTGAGTTATTCTTACAAGTTAGGCTACCAAACCCCTTGAGATTCAAGACTGTACATTGTAATGGAAACACTTAGGAGTTCAGTCTCCATTTATAGAATTCAATACATACAGTATCTTCATAAACAAAGGAATAAGTTGTATTGTGAATTACAACTACGGCACCTATTCTTGTTCCGATCATTGTTGTATGTCTTTGCTTTTTCTTGTGATACAAGTTTGACCCACGAAAGAAAAAGCCTGTAAAACTCATAATCTATAACTGTATCTTCTCGAAATCCACAAGTTGTTGCCAAATAATGTATAAATATTCATTTCAATGCAAAGCTCTAGGGTTTCTTTGATCTTTTAAGCTACATAATTTCTTATTTCAAATCAAAGTATATATCCAAAGACAAGCATGTTTTTGGGGGGCATTTTATGATAATTTTATTTCATTGACTAGTCTTTTTTCCTATACGTGAGCAGCAGCGACCTCGACATAGGTAATTGAAGATTAGTTGGTGCTGCTGGTGAATCATCTTATAAATTAATGAATGCATAATTACCTACCTGGTTCAAAACTACAGCTGCACGGTTGAAAATCGGGTGTTCTAACAGTAACCATTCAGACAAAACTACGCTTTTTTTTTTTTTTTTTGTTTTCCTTCTCTGTTATCTTCCCAATTCTCTTCAAACAGAAAGAAAGATTAAAACATAACAAGATATTCTTGAGGAAAAGACATGCATAAAAAACACTTCAATTTTTAGATGCAAGGAACGAGTTCAACTGGAACATATTCTTACATGTTTGGCCCCATGACAATCACCATATTTGATGCTTCTGAGAGAAAGAGATTGTTAGGCTGCCCAAAAAAAAAAAGAAGGATTCAAATCCATAGGTACTTCATAGTATGTCCAAAAATAAAAATAAAAAATAGCTTGAAACGGAAAAGGATAGAAAAGGTCCTGCATAAGAAAGAATATGATATAAGGAACCAAACCGTCAAATTTGTGAAAAAACATACGACAAAGTCAGTGTGTATGCTTTCCAAGATGGGATGCCTTCCAGCATCAATTGCCGTAGGGCCATCATCTGATAGAAATGTGACACATTTAGGCACATCTTGTGTTGCACATCAAAGGGTCTGGGGAAGATGCGGCTAGAACAAAGCAAATCACTTACCTGTAAACTCTGGTCTGGTATATCTGTCAACAGGCTTGGTGGATATCGTATGAGCAAATGAATTGACAATCATATCCAAAAGGCATAAGACCTCTGCTAGCAGAGTGAGCACAGACACATTCTCCCTTATGGCATTTAAAAGTACTGCATGATATATGGAATTACCAAGTAAATATGTATCCACAAAGCATAATAATACTTCTTTACCAAGGGCATAATGAACCTAAAAAAGAAATGTGCGGACATCTAGAGATAACGTTTTAACCATTTACGCAATCTTCAAACATTTGCGTGTATAAAAATGTCATTAGCAGTACTTAAAAACAGAACAACTAAGTTTCAAAAATTAATGAAATTCGAGAATTTGCATTGATGCACGAAGCTTTTGTTGGTCTACAAGAGGTACTGATGGCATACATAAGAGAAATTCCTTGTACTAAATCGTGACATAAATAAGAGAAATAATGAGTAATTAAACTTTATGCTTTAGACATGATGACAGGTAAGGACAGTTATCTAATACCCTCCACAGGATATAGTATGCAAAAGATTGCCACGGTCAAAACTCATAGCTCAGTCAACCTATAGACATGAATAATATTATCTTGGAGTGCAAAAGGTCAAAAGCCCAGTTGATATTGATGGTTTTACACAGCTCATGCTAATCACTAACCCTTAAAAAACTAAGCAAGTTCCCCTCCAACCTAAGGAACTTGTAAAGTAAATGACAGTATCTATGTAAGGTTCTACAAATTCTGATAATGGTTCATTTCCAAATATTGAAAATCCACAATTGGTCATTTTTGTTGTTTTAATAACCACCAGCCTTCATGAGTTAAGTTTTAAGCACTTTCATGTAAGATTCACCTTGCATAAATAATTTCCATTTTATCAATTTCACAGATCCAGAAGATGTATACTTATCAGCAATTTAGTACAACCTTCCAGACAAACTTCAGTTCGTATATAGCACTCTGCAGCTGCGGACTTGTTTCTGACATTTAACTGCAAGTTTCATTGCATGGATCAAAGAATGAATAATCCTCCAAAGTCAGAGATGCTTCTCAAATGTTTGACTAAAACACACATAGAAAGGTGAACCCATTTTATGAAAAGTCAAACTCCACTATTGAAAATCATAACATAATTTCAGCACATGTTAACCTCAGTATGAATAAACAGCTTTCCATTGATGCTCAAATTCCGATAATATTCATTACCAATTTTCTAAAAATCATTGATCAATCTATCAGAAAAGGTTCAAAATGGGAAATGTTGCATATCTTTACCACCTATGTGCCAATCACATCACTTTTAATGAAGATTTGGATGAACCACTAGAATCATCCCACAATTGTATGGTTCGAAACATCACAGCTAGACCAATCAAGTGCACAACCACAGAATTAAAAATACAATTAATAAATATTTTATGGGGGCATATTAAGTTCATATCAAGTGGCTTGAAAATGGTAAAATTATCCTCTTATACTGATAGATTGAGTAAACTTTCTCACCATCTCATGACCACTAAAACAAAGATAAATTGAATAGACTAATGGTGCCGCACAAGAATGTGAAAGTGAGAGTAGTACTCACAGAAGCAAGTTCCAGAGTTGAGCAGTGCATATTGTTCCCATGTTTCAAGACCTGATTTAAGTCCCGCAATCATAATTGCTGGAAATTATTACTGCAGACGTCCTCACAAATAATAAAGTTCCAACCAAAGATCTTATGCCCAACCTGAATGAAATTGCTAGGAAGCTTTCCCTTAATGTCCTTCCGTGGTATGCTAAAGTAAAAGCCTTGCCTGTTGTTAAATGGGAGTTTCAAATTGGGCAATTTGAAATCTTCACGATACTTGTTTGCAAGATTATGAATGGCTGTCATTTAATATTGCATAGTTTTTAGATTGGCCATACATGCAGTGATATTATATATATATATATATATAAAGACCAGAAAAACGGAAAAATTGAACTACATTGGTTAACCAAAAACCTTCACTAGTATCACAAAATGACCTCCTTGCTATGTCTAAAAGGCCATCAACACCAGCCTTGACAGCAAAACACTGCTGTGTGCGGGCAACAAAAGGAACCCTTGCGTGAAGAACATCTTCATCGATCACCTCTCTAATCCTGAAATAAATACAGCACACTAAGGATATATGCAGCAGGATATATGCAGCAGAAAGCTTGCGATATACCTATTTCTAATGAATGCATATTTCTCATTTTCACAAACGGAATGGTAAATATTTCCAAGAAGAGGACTTTTTGCATCCTTGAGCACCTGCAATTCAGGAAATAAAGTGCAGTTCAAGACATACTTGAGTTCGGTTCAAATCATATGGCATATAGGAAGAAAACATATTTACCTTTGAGAGCAGAGGTAATGCATCCAAAGCAGTTTTAAGGAGAATAATGCTTGAGATCAACATTTGGCACTTTCTAGTGTAATCAATACCCAAGACCTCATTTGTAACTTTCTTTGGCTTATAGCAGAAGTGACACAGAACTCTATCTGAAGAAGGGAAGAAACGTTTAGTATACAAGAACGGATGGACTGACTTCCAGAAGAATAAATGCTTTAACACTTTTTTTTACTCATTCAATTTCTTCCTTCGCTTTTGGCTCACCTGTCTCTTTTGGAAATTTGCGCAGAACCTGTGAGAGTCCAAAATAAAGTTGTTCATTCCTCAATAGCTCATCCTAAAATCAAAGAATGGAAACATATGATGGATCTCAGACAATAATGTTTTCAGCTGCCCATCATGATATCTGATGCAGCAACAAACTGAAAAATGAATCAACTTTCTACATTACAAGAATCTTAAACAGACCATTCCCAGGTGAATTTTGTGCTGGGAAATATATATATACAAGGAATGAATTTTAATTGAGTCCAACTAGCATAACGCTGTCTATGTTGGGTGCTTAGAGATGGACTGAACTTTAGAGTGATGTGAGTGTAAAACACCAATTCACAATGGGTCTCTAAGTGTGGGGACACAAGTAGAACAGCATACCAGAAAGCATGTACTTTTTATGGGAACAGATAATATACCTCCAGACTAATTCATAGAAAGGATATTTTGTGGCTAGACCAAAGTGGTTCAAATCAATGCTGTATAAAGTTGATTTACTATTTTGGAAAATATATGCTTTAGTAAGTACTCAATGTGTATACATAAAACAAAAATAAATAATCGTAATAGAGAAAGAACCCTAACATTTGTTTTAAGTTATAAAATACTAACCCCAAAGAAAGTAATAAAGTCTATTTCCTTAGGAGAAAAAAAAGGTGATTATTGTCAAGACAAAGTGTTTTTAGTAACCTAAAATGATAAATTTGATATATGTGGACTGAACCTTGAAACCAAGGTCCTAATTTATCCAGGTATTATACCCAATGAAAAACTGTAGAAATGCATACGGGCATATACCCTAGAACAGAAAACAAGAAGAAAAAGCATCGTAACAAAACTAACAAAGCTGAAAGAAGACGCAAGTTACAAAAGCCACTATCCAATCAAGAAGCCAAGGACTTACTTTTGACTTTAACAGATCAGATTTGTAACTTATATTGGAATGGTCACCTCTACGATGACATTTTGATTCACATTTCAAAAGTTTCTGAACTTTGACATGCACATGCTTTTAAATCAAGCAAAAGCGTTAGAGAAACTTCCCGGACTTGAATGATATTTAAATCCATTAAGAACCAATTTTTTTTTGTGGTATGTCCATATTATCTCCAAGCTTTGCCAACTTACAACGTATTGCAGGGTTGCCCAACCCTCCAAATGCTAAACTTTTCTCCCCAGTTCAACAAAACGTTACTGAGACTAAACCAGTAAACAGACGTACATAGATATACACCAAAACTACTGGATCAAAAAAGAAAAAAGTCCAACCTAACTAAATAGGTAACTAAAGATAATTTTGTTACGAACAAAGATAATGTGTTGAAAAGACGTGGCATTGTTACATCCGAATGCAAATATCTAATTCCAGAGTTAAGAGAGACAGCACATCGTAATTTATCTCACAAAAAAGTAAGACATTTTTGTAGATGTCACAAAGAGACGGGGAAAAATAAAATAGACCCCAACAGGGAGGAACTTAAGAAGATATAGAAGGTTCTCTACTTGCAGTATAATTTGATAGACCAAACTTATCATAGCTTTAACCAAAGTGAAGGGAAAAAAAAAAAAAGAATAGTCAAAAGCACATTTGACACTAACCAGGCAATCAAGACGAGCATTGATAGTCTCAATGTCCTTCAAAGGTTGCAGAATGTTGGCACGAAGAAGTCTAGTCCTGGAAAGAAGTCCTAAACAATGTTGGATTTCAGCTTAAGATTTAACAAAAAGAGAAACCAGAAAGCTGCATAAACCCCGCTTCTTCTATGGACAAGAACCTATACCACAATCCCTCCACCCGGATTGAGACCATTTGATAAGAATCACTGATATGATTACAGCATCAGGTGGTATGACATGCCACATAATTCTGCTCATGTAATTCAGCACCTACCCTCCAATAGTTTTTGTTGTCTTAAGCATGTGGAACAGACTTCCCTTTTTGTTGCTTGTTCCCAAAAGGCTTGAATTGATTGGGTCAATAATTTCCAAATTCTGGATGCTGCCACCATGAAGGTCTCATGAATAGATTACACGACATATCAGATCTCAACAGCATATACGCTAAGCAAATCTTTTCAGTCAAAGGTACCAGTATTCAAGCTTGGATAATATTGAACAGCAGGAGCACCAGGATGTGTTAAACAAGAAACGGAACGTACCTTGTAGCATCAATGCTCATGTGATCAAATGACCCGTTAAAGGTAACCTGGGAAAGAGATAATTGTATGGTAAGTAAAGCTTGGACTCCAAAAAAATACAAACAGTTCAAATCATACAAAAAAATGGCGGAAATTGTCCAACAAACATAACCGTTTTCATGTATTTTGAGCCATTCATCTATAAGAATATGCTGCAGGGGGCTTCTATCTCATATTGCATGGGTGAGAAGTTCACAAGAGTAGTAGAGAAGTTTTAAAGGTTTTAAGTGTTTTAGCGCCACACATGAACATGCAATCCCATAATATCCTTACAGGAGCAACATCACTGATCAATGAATGTTTAGAATTGAGTATACAAAAGTTCCTAGGTACCGTGATTAATCACAAGCTCAGAACTTGGATTAGAAGTAGTGTCAATAGTCAATTTGTCATTAAAAAAAATACATATTAGCAACACCAATTTCTTTTTTCTTTTTTCTTTTTACCAAGGGAAGCCATTAACAAATGCGGGCAAAACTATAAAGAGGACAATAGGCAGGCAATTATTATAAATTTTTTCCGAATTCTCATAATCAACCACACAGCATATATCATTACAACATATAGCAGGTGCCAACAGATCCAAAACTCATGTCAAACGTGTGTCAACAAACTTAGAAATGACATAGCCAAATTTAAAAAAAAAAAATGAAATTTTCTTAAAGGAAACAATAAATGAAAAGGAAAAGCAGCTGTTAATGCCCTCTACCTCTCTCCCTTCTTGTGACTAGAGCAGCCATCAGATTCTGGCAGCTAATCTATCTATCTTGGAGCCATGGATATATTGATGATAGAACAATCACCAATTCCTACTATAATTATTCTACTAGGAAGGGAAGGAACATGCATCATAAAACACATACCAACAAGGAATGATTTGTAACGATGACCCCTTTTTCTGCTTCTGTCCTGTGCATGCAGTTGGAACTTGTTTTTATAAGTAAAATCGATACAATAATAAATTAGCAGTTACTCTTCAAACTTAAGTACAATGCCTATCAGATGCTCTACATAAGAAATCTCAAAGATAAAGAAGTGTTGCCACGGAAGGCACAAGTTTCAAAAAATTACAATTATTGTGTGAACAGATAAATTGTGTTTGAAAACCTGCTTGAAATTTCAGTCTTATGAATTTTGGTTTTGCTGTAGAATCTTAAACCTTGGAAAGTGCCCCAAAACAGGAGAATCAGAAACAGTGTGGTGCAAAGCTTAGTGCCTCAAAGTTGAGTCTCCCTGCTTGGCTAAGCAACTGTTCTTGCAAGATTTGAATTTTGCTTATCAGATAAAAATTTTCACATCTCCAAGACTCTTCTAAAGTTTAGCACTAACAAACACATTTACACCTGATTCAATGAAAAACTTGTATCTCTAATATTTCCTTTCTTTGTGTCCTCTTTCCACCTTTCCACACAACTCTCCGATTATTCAACAGAATGATGCTTTCTTTCTTAAACGAAACTAATTTCTCAAAAACAACAGCTCCTAAAAAAAATATGAAGTCAGATACCAGAAAAGGATTTTACTGCTTTTAGCCTTAATAGGTAAGTAACTATTAAGATAAACATCAAATATGATACTCATCAAATCTCCTGCATTGTCAATTTAGGTAGGGGACTAACTAGATCAGAACTCAAATATCCACCTTCACATCTTAACTTGTCGAAAGGCAAAAGTCATGAAAATACCACTTAATAGTAGCAGCAGCAGCTGCTAAGCAGAGGTAATACTGCTTGTAATAAGAATCCAGACCAAGTGCAGAGGGCTCCTTAGCTGCTAGATTTTTAATCAGCATGGCACCCTGAAGCACAAGACCTCAATGTCATTCACAGGAAGTCGATAAGTATCAGCATTCAAAACTTCTAAACCAAAGGAAGAAAGTTATCTGGCAAAACCTTCGTATCATTGAAGCAACCACGGGCCATAACAACCTGCACAAAGCAGTGGAAGAATGAAACGGTGAACTAGATGAAAATCACACAGAAAGGCAGACATATGGAGATGGCTGTCCAGGCGCACACACAATTGGGAGAGGGAAATAAAGAGAGAGAGAGAAAGAGTTGTTCATTGTGAGTCACCGAGGACTGTCACCTTATTGACTTTGGTGCAAAATCTATCCACCAACTCTGAAACTCCAACCATACCTTCTGGTGCCAGGTTGCTTGGAGTAACAATGATCACCATGGGATCATAGAAATGGAGCAAAGTTTTTGTATTCTGATATGAATTGCTCGTTTCAATATATTGAGAAAGATGCAGCGCAGCAGACCTTAAGTCAAAAGCAGCAACTCCAACCTGACCACACCATTGATGCAGTTATGCATTTCATTGGTCATCAAAACCAACCTTCATCCAACACAGCAGTTACATTGGAAATTCAGATCAACTTTCAGTGATATGCCTCTGAATCACTGAACTGAACCTTTTGGGATTAGCATCCTATTTGAGCCAACAGAAAATCGTAACTTACACTAAGTCATGGTGGTTACAAAATTGTGATTCCATTTGCATTTCATATGACAGTATTCAGAAGATTAAAAAACCAGGTCCAAGCGACATGGTTCATAATTTTACATTACAATCATACACGCAATCCACCACCTTCACTGGAATGTGATACCACGGCAGAAGGTTTGGACAGCCGCTTTCGTCCATAAAGGTGAGATTGTTCGTTCTTCCTGCTAAGCCAGTTCGATGCATAGGAAATTTGTTTTCTCCAAATTATTGAACGTGAGATTTTTTAAAAACTAAAAACTGAAAAAAAAAAAAAAAAAAAACAGATCAAGACATCAAATCAGTGAAATCAAAAATTACGGGTACCGCATTATAAGAAAGAGAAAGAAAGAAAGAAATAGAAAAATCGTTAAGTTCCATCATAAGCTTCAAACAGAATTCCATGTGATAGCACATATCTCACTGTAGAGAAACTACAAAGATCGGACAAGAAACTTCGATCAAAAAACATTAAAACTAAAAATACGCGTCTTTCGGAATTAAATGCGTATTTCTCAGATGCAATCGGCCCTAGGCTTCATTGATATAGCACGTTTCCTACGTACTTAAGCTTATTCCACAATTCCAAACAATAAACAAAGCAGTCCGACTCTGTTTCAACCTACGAAGACATCTAAGGTAAAGAACAATGATAAATATCTTCAAGATGTGAATCCCAACCTTTCAATTAAAAGTATAATCGCAATCCAATCCAATGAAGCTTCAGAAAAATTCAAGGTTAAAACATTGAGAAGGAAAAGCTGAGTATCAAAGTAGCCACACTTTCAGAAACGTGCAAGTCTCATACCAACTCTAGCATTGGTCGAAGGCGAAGGATGTGGAGAAAATAAAGTTTAATTTGGGTTATGTTGATATCAATTAAGACAAAGCAGTGGTATTAGGCTGATTTTGGAGAAGCCATTGGTGTTTGTGCCCGATAAGTAAAGACTACTCCATTATTCTAATTTTTCCCTGCATTTTGTCGGGGAAATAAAAGCAGATTATCCATGAGCCTGACAATGATAGCACACCTCTTTAGCTCTGTTCTCGATGAGACCGATAACGATGCTCGATCTCTCTCCTCCGTCGTCCTCCATTACAATATAGCTTCAACAAGTGTCTCCAACTGCGCGCCAGTTCCAAAGCTGTAGTCTTATAGTAGGCCCTTCAAACTCTACGATGAGCCTGGTGCGTACTTTGCTTAACCTGAGCACGGGGACCTAGTGAACAGACTAGCCGTACGTTGGATTAGCGGGACTAACGGCTTAATCAATAAAAGGACAATCCATTTTATTACATTGACCAACTAGATGAACAGGTCCCATTACATTATGATTACTTACACGAAAGGAAAAAAAATAAAAAATAAAAAATAAAAAGAGATGAAATATACTATATAAAAAAAAGTTCAAAAATTATTTTGAAGAACAACTTTAAATGTAATTATTATAATGTAAGGATTTATCCTAAAACTTTAAAGTATTAAATAAAAAAATTTAATCATTTATAAATTTAATGACACATTCTTACACTTTCAATACAAGACAATACACCTAAACCTAATTTTGATATTATATTAAAGTGTAAAAACCTATTTTAAAATTTTAAGGTATTAAGTAAGAAAATTTCATCATTTATAAACTTAATAATCTATCATCATGTTTTTATTATGAGATAACACCCACCTCTAATAGTAATTATTTTAACCTATTAGTAAGAGTAATGCATTTCATTTCTTTTTTTGTTATTTAAACAGATCCCAGTAATTCTAAAAAGAAAACATACTCAAATTTCAAAATATTAGAGTAAAAGTTCAATAGCCCCTCTCAATTTCAGGTGGTTTTGAATGTTTCCCTAATCTCTTTTGAATTTAATACTTATGTAGATGCTAGGACATGCAGCCAGTCCTCAGTCTTAACAATTATTCACCAAATTATTGTGAATGGCAAGAGAAATTAAGATATGAATCATTTTCTCATGCAGAGCCATTTTTTAGGAGCTTCACTCCAAGATCATGAATTCATTTAACTTGAGAAACACGGGATTGGCAATCATTTCCTAGACATAAACGTGGAAAACCAAAACACCAATGCACATGATTTTGTGCCTTTATCAACTGGATAAATTAGTTTGCATGACATTGAAGACATGATTGCGAGGTTAAAGTCTCTTTTGCGGCCTGTCTTTTGCTTAATCATAAAATTGAAATTAACAGCTATTGCCGCTCTTGAAGAATATGAATGCTAATCAACATTTGAGGCCAAGAGTAGGAAAACAAAAGCATCTCGGATTGCCTTAATATACAACACTGTCTCTTCTCAAGTTGTGGAAGAACTTGACAACTATGATCAGAAGTCATTAAAAAAATTTCAGAGCCCCCCCTTTCCTCTCCTTCCTTCAATCTACTATTAGAAGACACAAACACAATTGCCATAGACTTGAATAAGCAGAAATAATTACAATTAAGATAAATAGCAGTAGCAAGCCTAGTACCTCTAAATTGCATTAATTTGTTGGTACTTCCTTGTTACGACAAAAAAAAAAAAAAAAGACTTTACTTTTTGATGTTCTTTTGATTTTCCATTTTTTCTCATCACTTCATTTTGTGGAATTGATTGCTTGGTGTATGGGGAGGGACACTAATCGTAGGAGTCAACAATCAGTTAATCAAGGTCAAGCAATGATTCATATGTTACTGAATAGGAATAAGAATGCAAATCTTTGATAATTTTTTCATCGCCAAAGTTTTTAAGAAAAAAAATTAAAAGCAGATGCAAACTACCTCAAGTTGACAAAATGCAATAAGATGAAAGGAGAAAAAGAAAAGAAGAGGACATTGTTAATTATTGTGTCTTATCTGATATTCTAGAGGTCAAAAACTTCGAGTCTTTTCTTTGTTAACCAATACCATCAATGAAGAAAGTTAAGCTTTCTTCAGCAAACCAAATGTCTCAGATATACTTCATGAAGAGGGAAAGGTAAAAAGAAAAGAAAACGAAGAAGCGACCATTCAAAATGACAACTACACAACACTCAAAACTAATTCAGGATGCCACTCAACTCCAATTGTATTACCACAAAGTTTTTAATTACTCCGGGAAAGTAATAACATCATCTCAAGTACCACCTATAACATGGTTAAGACGTGGCGCACTGAAGCCCTTTGGTATACAGCACTAACAATACCATGTACCTTGACATGGATGTGAATTGGTATCTTTATTGCAAACAAAAAGTTCAACTCAGAACAGCCTCCTAGATATACATAGCATAACAGCTGGAAAAAGAAACGGCAGAAGAGAATTTTGAGGGCGAGGGAAAGGAACGTGAAAGACAAAGAACATATCATGGTTGAGGAGAATGGTAAAAAATTGCATGAACAAACCAACTATGGCAGATTTTTAAAGCAACAGAGAAGGTTGAGCATGTCACTAGACTTTCTCTTAAAAAGAGAAGAATCATTTATAAAACATAGTCAGATTCTAACACCTTTTACCTTAAAATAGGCATCAAGATGCTAATACTGTTAAAATGAAGCAACGAACGCAGTAGCAGAAGAGGAAGATAAATAGGCCTTATAGTTTCTTTTATGTCCCCCATTTATTTCCATCATATCCTTGTATTCCTTCTGCCTTCACTCTGCCCACTCAGAAATCTGTCCAAATCTATTGTCTAAAAGATAAGCTGACAATGTACCATCTTTGTAGTCATGGTTTTCACTAGAGTAGACTCTTCTGTAAATATGGTACCAACGTCCGCTTTTGTAATGAATATTAGCATTATAAGAATCTGGAAATTGATGGATGTACACCAGAAAATATTAGCTGTGTGTGACCCCACAACACAGATTAAGTAGTAGCACAAACTTCATAATTCTTAGTGTAGCATACAATGAATCCCAAGGCCAAATCAAATGCTAATTTGCTGAATAAGAAGAAGCTTTTATTCAATCTATCAATCCAATATTCATAATGCATAGGAAAGCTGCCGATACAGACACAGCAAACACATGACAGCCTACCAAACTACTAAAAAATTGGACAATATTTACATAAGTTCTAATGCAACAGCCGAAGTATTACAGAATGTTGCAGGCTCACCTCCTGGAAAAGCCTCTATCTTTGGAACCAGATCCACTTCTTCGACTCTTCTCCACTAGTAAGGCCCGTTCCCTCTCCTTCTCCCGCTTCTCTCTTTTCAGCCGCTCCTCCCTCAGCTCCTCCAATGTCCTCTTCCCTCTCTTCGTTCCTTGCTCCTTCACGCCACTCACTGATTCATCATCCTTACCACTCTCACCATTCCCGTCATTGCTCCGCCTTTCAAGGTACCATGGCAACTTAACTCCTTTCCCGGCAACCCCATACCCTAACCTATACTTCTCATCCTCCGGTCCCACGACCCTCGGCTCCGCCTGCTCTCTCTTCGCCTTCTTCTTCTTAGACCCATCTCCTTCACCAACCCCCTCGTTCTCCAAAATTTTAATTGGGTCGAAAATCTTAATTCCCTCAAAGAGGTTTGGGTGGCCAGACTTGGGCTCCAATTCACCGGACTCCGCAGCCGGTTCCGCATCCGGGATCGTCGGAGCCAAGCCACGGGCAGCCCGCAGCTGCTCGAGACGGAACTCCGCGTCGCGCTTCCTAGCCTGCTCGCGCTTCAACTGCTCCTCCTTGGCCGCCGCCTCCTCATCCCGGCGGACCTTTTCCCGGTTTTCGTAATTGTACACATTCCACCTCTTCTGCGGGAGAATATTCAGGCCACCGTGACCTCCCATAGCTGCTTAAGGCACAATTCTATCTGCACATAATGCATACCAAATTAAAAACGGATTGGAACTTTCCAAGGAAATGAGGGTCTGAACAATATCAAATCGGAATACGCAACGGTTTAATAATTAGCGGCAATGGAATTTCCTAAACATGCACAATTCTGCACAGCCATAAACGGCTACACAGATTAGGGTTCTGAATTGGGGATCGTACTTCAACTAACAACTGGAAACTAAAGAAGAGGAGGGACTTACTTGCCGTATCCAAGAGAAACACAGCGACGAAAACCCAGCGAATTCGTTGCTCCGGAATTCAGCAAGTCCTTGTGGGCAATGTAGTCGTACTTCACCCCGCAAACTTCCGGCGTGGGCTTTTGAATATATATGCTTTCTGAAAGTGGGCTTACGAGGTCGTAGTCAATTTATTTCTGCATTTTGAATATTTATTTATTTATTTTTCTTTTCATTTCTATTAATTAATGTTTTTTCAAAATTGCATTTACAAAGGGCAATTATAGTAAATATACGATTCGAAAGACTAAAAGAAAAAGTGATAAACGCATCTACATTGAATAAACTTACGAATGTGGCAAAACCAGATTTATTCCAAGAAGCTCAAAGGTTTGGAGTGATCGCATATTACGTTTAGAAACCCAAACTCCAGGCACCAAGCGCTGTCAATAAATTTTAACATTTCAGCATATAGGAATGTTAGGGAATGCATTGTCCACTATATTACTGATATTTGCATAAATGCCTACGACATAAGGGCAGAACTTTGAACTTCAATGCAACGATAGAACTTTCAACTCATGTAGAAATTCGAATTCAAGCTTTCTAATATTGCATTACTAAAAGGATCCTAAGTTATGAACAATCAAGGTGTAGTGTCATTTGCTTTCACAACCCCATCAGAAAATGAAGTCACTAAGCTGCGCCGGCTTGCCTTTCCGCGTATTCCGGCTGATGATATATGCGCTGTCTTCCTCATTGGTGCTCGAACAATTCATTCTATGCCTGTAAAGACAATAACCAAAAGGTATCAGGCAAATGGTACCAAAAAAAAAAAAAAAGATTTTCTTAAGCAAAATGGAAAAATTTAATAGGCAATCTACGATACTTACCAAGCAAAGTGATCTTCACAGCAAATAGAGCCCCAGATGATGGAAAGTCCAGCTCCTTTCCTGCACTCACCGACTATAGATTAGACAAATCAAAGGACGTGAACTATGTAAAGAGTGCAGTTTCTTGTTACAAGAAACAAAGGCAAGGTATCATCCACATTGGATCCCTAAAAAGCAGCTTGAAAGCTTGAGAAAATGAAAAAGGCCAAGAAGATCATTGTTATATTCCCACTCTAGACCATTATATTCATCTATTTCACACCCATGTGATGATAGAGATCCAAAATTTCCATTACACCACATATGCAGAACAAATTGACAGATAACGTTATTTTGGCATGCTTCATAGAACCACAATGTTATAGACCAAAAGGCTCAACCAAATCTTGCATATCCCATTCATTGTCAACTATTCAGTGATATTCTCCCCTCAACTACCATCCCCCACCTTTTTATCCCAACACCCCCAAGGAGCGCGGACCTACATTGACTATGATATTCTCCTCATTCAAGAACGGTAAATTGCATACCAAGTTGCAGTGTACATATCATAGAACTTGTCAAAGGCTTTGTCAAAACAGTAGTGACAAACCAAAAGATCCCTGATATCAGTCACCTCGCATGTTGATTTGCAGCATTTTACCTGATTCAACCACATGTTATCATAATTAAGCATCATGTCAACAAATAAGCAGCATTTGTCCAAAACACACCATACACTTCTCTTAGGCCAAATATATTATGATTTCCTGGTACCTAAAACAATGCCACCTTTCTTTTTCCCCAAACCTCCCAGCCCCGCATCCCCCCCACCCTTTTTTACGATTCTATCAGTATATGGTAAATAGGCAGTTTAAAAAGATGAAAAATGAAATAAAAGAAGGAACAGTCTCCAACCCAATAATTTTTTAGGCAGCCGGCAGCCTATCCACAGTGTAACTTGTGATAAATCTAATGTGTTCGAGCTTTGAAACATGTGAAAAAACAATTCGATTCAAGGCTTCCCAAGGGAAAGCAAAAACATGCATATAACAAATTGAAATTGTGGAATAGGACACAGGCAGAAGCCAAATCAATTTGTTATGCTATTTTTGGTGCATAAAGAAGGTTCTTTGACCAATATGAACTAGCAGGACTTCTTTCGTCTTCAGATTGCTATTCCTATCTGTGACATGTACAAATCTTACTTGATAATTGCTTTATTTGCTAATACACTAACCATGCATAGAAAATACCATTAACAAGTAGACCTATAAGATATTGTCAACATATTAAACACGGCAGAAGCTTTCAACTTAGCAATAACCATATTCCGAATTAAACAGCAAATTGCATCTCAAGATTTAACTACATGGAGATGTAGACACACCAAACGCTTGAGTTTATGGGAGTAATAATGTTGATGGGAAGGGTGTGTCTTGATATGCTCGTTCAAGTGACCTGCACTTCATACGGGAAAACAAATTCTGTCTCAGGGCACAAAACTCAAACATGAGCTGATAACATCAGGAAAGATTTAGGAATACAAAGGGGGAAGAGAACAAAGCACATTGGCAGGTCAGCGTGCAGCCAGACTCCTTCCATCATGGTTTTATGAGTAATTTCCAACTCTCACAGTAACATGTTCTCCTTAGCAAATGTAGTAAAACTCAATCTTCCATCAACTTTATGGCCCCTCATTCTCCATCCATCATTATTTTGCACAAAAACAAATAACAGACAATATGACCTTCCCCAAAGATTAGCTCTAAAAGGGAAGTATATTAAAGGACTAATGTATGTTGGAACCATTTCTCTACTTTCATTACAAATGCAAAAGTGTAACCACAATTCCTTGATCCAACCATAAGATACTAGGAAACACATGTCCTAACATAAACAAAAGGTGACATTTAACATATTTACTCACACAAGAGCCAAACTGCTTCAAAATGAAAAAATAAGGCATCGACAGTAAGTCAAACCAACACAATTGTGCCAAGAACTTGAACCATGCATTTAGTCATAGTGAATTTTGAGCATGGAAACATGATATTAAAAGGCAGCTAGGTTCACAAAACGGGAAAAACTAGATACTAAGGAAATATGTAGTAGCCCATGACCAGGAAATGTAAACTGCATAGTACACAAGATCCTATCACATAAAGAGTTCAAAAGCAGCCAAATAATGGAGTATAACTTCTATGCTTACTTGTCACAGAGGACAGTACTGCAGTCAAGGCATGTAGCCAAAGCTAATGAACTGCGGCACACATTGCAATTTGCAGTTGACAAGTTTCTCCCTAGCTGGTGGCATCTGCAGACACAAACAATTCCCAAAAAGGATGCTTAGTTTACTCTTATTACATGTTTCTATGTTATATTATCTAAAACATAAGGCAGATTTTCATATTATATGATCTTAAACATAAAGAGAAATATAAGAGAATAAACATCTTTCTGCCAGGAGGGATTGCAAAAGAACAGCACAGTTTTCTCATGACTCGACTTTGTTATGACTTAGCCCCAACCAATTACGTCTGGCTCCTTAGAGTACCATTACCACCACTAATGGCTACTTGGAATATCTTTAGGGTTCAGTGGTAAGGGTACTCCTAGTAGCAATTACTATTACAGAGAATAGTCTTTGTCATTCCATCAAAAGGAATGGTAATAGTAATAGGGATGCCAAACCCTTAAACCAGCAAAATACAGACAGTCTATCAAATTTTATACCTGTCACTCTGCATAATCAGTTTCTCTTAGATACTTAAAAGGGATTCCCAGCAAGGTATGCACAGGAAAATTGCTCACCCAGAATTGATTAAAACTGACCTGAATACTGGTCTCACAAAAAGGAGCAATAAAGCTACAAGCTGAAGAGACAGAACTAGTTTTTCCTTTTTCATACAGAGATTATTTGATCTGAAAACACATATGCATTTGGTGGGGGGGGGGGGGGGGGGGGGGGTGTATATATATATAGATAGATAGCTAGATAGATAGATAGGTAAAAAAGAGAGCGGGGACAAGTATATCAAAACTGAACTGTAGCATAAAGCACCAATTCTGATCTATATCCCACATGAAAAGCATAAATCTTTTTTACATGGTAGCAATGACATGCTAACTAAAGACATTGATAGCAACTAAGTGACCAACTCATTATAGACAACAGTTAAATTTCAATCAAGAAGATCTGAACCTTTTGTACAACCCAAGAAGATCTCTAGATATTGGACTTGACTTGTTTTGCCCATCCATCACCTAGACAAAAACAGAAGCTTTAAAAAAGACTTCGAAACAATGTACATCTCACAAGATAGGCAAACCAAGGCGCCAAAAACGTGTAGGCTTTTAGTAAACTAAGTAAAGAATGATAAAGAACTTGGTCAGACGTCATTACCAGACAATCTTCAGCAAGGTGTCCAGGCCTTTGACATTTCCAACTACAATGGCAAACCCAGAGTCATAAGTAAACTTAGTGCCAAACTGAATGACGTAAAATTATAATTATACATCTCTACCATTATATAAGCAACCACGTTATGCTCTTAGTGTAATGTATCTAAATAGCAGGGGAAAAAAAGTCACTAATGCTAACATTAATGTCAGTAATTGGCTTGAGAAAAATACATTTGAAAAATGAATGTACCACTCATAAGTGCAAAGACTAGATCTCTTTTTGGACCAACGATGGCGGTTATAATCCCAGGTGTCCTCCCCAAACTCAGGCAATGATAAGGCACCTTGAAGGCTAGATAAGGAAACATCTGGAATTTGGTTGCTTGAGGAACCCTGGAAATTTGGAAAATGAAGGATTAACAGCGAAGGAAGTAGTATGCTCTTAAAACAACAAAACGAAACATTAAACAGAGAAAAACCTTATTAAGTTCAAGAATTTGCAAGAGCTCTTTTTTGCAATCCATGCTGCAGACATCATCATTGGTCTACTAGAAAAGAAACACAGTTTACAAGGAGACTCCACGGGTGTAAACACTAAGGAGCTTAAAAACGTTTAGAAAAAAGAAAATGTGCAATTCACAAATGTCACCTCATTGCATATATATTCTCCATATCTGCCACAGACTACACAAACGGGTTCCCCTGGTTCAGGAAATCGTTGCTCACCTCTACACTTAATATGATCAGATTCCTTTTTGGAGCCTAAGAGAGGCATATAAAGAAACAAACGATAAACATCAACAACCTCCAGAGGGATTAATAAATTACAAGTACCAAGAGAGATGAATAATTCTTTATGAACCAATCCCTTGAATAAATTGATATGTTTTATTCAATCTTATGAACAAGTTTAGGTAATACTGCTCCAATGAAGGGCATTACTTGTAATTTAATTGTTTATGCAGCTATAATATGGCAGCTACTAGAAAGACATTTAGAAACAAACCTGAATCTGGATGATCTAGCTTTTCTTCACATTCTGAGGCACTTCCATCACCTGGTTTTCAATAGCATGATTACAGTTCAATATGAGTCTAAACCAAATGTACATATCAATTTGAAAGGCACCAAAGTTTTCACACAAATTATGCCTCATTGTACTAATTACCCGGAAAAAATCCACTAAGTAATGCATGGCAGGTTACAAATTCTTATGAGTTCAGTAAAATATAACAATAAATATGAAAGAACTCAGGAAGAGCAGTTAAGCACCAAGCAATTGGTTGAGTTCAGCGCAGCCAAGCATGCACACTTTAGTAAGACACTCCACCTTGTCAGCGAAGGTTGAGTCAACAGATAATAACTAGTTCAAAAAAGAAGGTATTACAGCAAATCTAAACAATGATCCCTGATATACAAAGAGTCAAATACAAAATTCCAACAAACTAAACTAGCTTGTTACACACTCAGATTTCTGGCATTACCTCCTCATTAAGATTTTAAATAACTAGTGGTAATAAGATGCATATGCTTTCAACCTGAATCTGTTAATCTTGTCCTAGAAATAGTAATGATCCTACTGTTCGACAGTAGCACTATCACTTCATAAGCATAACTAGATCAGAAAAAACAAAAAAGGGGAAAAAGAAAGCAAGCATGTTTCAGCACCAAACTCATTTCTCAAGTTAAAATTCCAATCAATTGTAAGTGAATGACAAATGCTTTTCTAACCTGTCCAAATATTGAAAGGAAAGAGGGGGTGTCCCCTTGGCTTAGTGGTAAGCTAAGGAGCCCGTAGTCTGCAGGTCCACCAAGTCAGGGTTCAACACCCCCTCCCCCTTCCTCATGTGTGTGCATTTATAAATATAAATAAATAATAAATTGAAAGCAAAAATGACAGATTACATTTAGTGAAGAAGAAGAAGAAGAAGAAGAAGAAGAAGAAGATTACTTTCATATCCGACTATATTTGCACCCAAACTGGAAGTTCCCTGCCAAGAAAGAGTAACCAAATACTTAGAAGAATGACAAACAAAGTTAAGCTAAATAAGCAGCTAAAGAATTACCAAAACATCTGCGGTTAATTCCTCGTAAGCCTGGGCCGAACGAACCTCTTTCCTGCAGAAGTAAAAAGTGACTTGAATAAAATTTCGAAACTAAAAAAAACTATCAAACACTTTGGGGTAGCCAATATAGTTACAAACTGGACTAAAGCTCAAATTATCAAGATCAAATAACTTCAAATTGTAATTGAATTTGCCTTCTTTTGGCAATGTAATCCTGGTGAGACATAGGGCCATCGTTCTCTTTGATCGCACGGTCTCGAACACACGGTGGTTTCACGTCACGAGGTCGTTTCTTAGGTGTCCTTCTCTCGTCTTGCGGAGGTTGTTCTTCCGCAAGAGGAGCATTGCCGGCGGCGACGTTGTAAGCTGAAAAATTGAAGAAAAAGAATGAAGGGACTAAGCCTGGTAAAGTCAAAGCCAACTCGAATTCTGAAAAATCCTGCTTTGAATGATTAACCATCAGTTTTTTTCTCGGGACCAAACAGGAAGTAAGGATGGGAACTTGAATTTGTATACCTCGAAGGTTTTGAAGAACGGAGGAAAGACTGAAGTCTTTCTTGTACGATATCGAGGGGTTCTTGTACAAATTGGACCTGGTCCCCATTCTCTCCTCTGCTCTCCCTCTCCCTCTGGCACGCTTGGGAATCAAATGGGTTCGCGGTATTTCTAGATCATCTGTTACCTTTTTCTAAAGCTCTCAAAAGACGAAGCAAGAAAGTTTTTTTTTTAAAAAAAGAGAGAGAGAGAGAGAGAGAGAGAGAGAGAGAGAAGAAAGTAAATAATCTAAATTCTGTCATGCACCTCAATTACTTTGCCAAAAACACTTGAATAACATTAATTTAGGCCCTCATAAGCATAAAAAAAATCATACTATATAGTCAATGTCTTGACATGATTTTAAAATTCACTTGATTCTTATACTATGTATTATCAAACCCACATTGGGGTCAACCCCACATTTCGACTTCTGTCATTCTATTATTGATTCCACTTTTAGGATTTTCTAATATTTCTACATTCAATTGGAGACTAGGTGATGCTAACCAAAATGTTGGAATTTTATGGACCGGATAATGGTTAACACTTTGACAAAAAGACATCATTTTGTTTTCCCATATAATAAATTGAGTAGCCACTTGGAATGCAAAAATGTGGTCCACATGTATAAGACGAAGATTTGAAGGACTTACCTAGTCATTTGTGAGGCAATGACCCAATTAGATTATCTATGGCTCACTAATTGTTGCTGATGGCACTTCATTGTTACAACAAAATTCATTAGGTCATTGTTAGATGCCTAAAAGATGCAAAGACTTTTGTTCTCGTCAAAGGATAACAACACTTTTGCCTTCATTAAAAGGAAAAAAAGACCTTCAAATTTCGATAATTTTACAAATTTGCCTTTTCTATTGCAAGTCGGGCTCTTATATAAGGTCCCATTCTTGGCCCCATCATCACATTATTTATCACCATTAACTTCTCCTCAAGACATTCGGCTTTTGATTAAGTGAAATGATGCCGAGTCCCATTATCCACTATAATATGACCGTCCCACTATACACTAGCATGCCACTTCTAGTGCTAATAACAACTAAACCTATTCCATAAATCAAGACTCTTGAGGAGATTAATATAGACAATTTTTTTTCCCACTATCTAATAAGTAATAAAGTTAGATGAAATAATTTAAACTTAAAATTTTAAGGTCTTTCACTAATAGTTTTATCACTAAACTATTCATCTGAGTTGGATATATAATAAAATTATATGAGATAATTTAAACCTAAAACTTTAATGTCTTCTATTAATAGCTTTCTCACTAAATTATTAATATGAGTTTGATATATAATAAAGTCATTATGGAATAAGCATAGAATTTTTAAATGATTGTGGCAAATATTAGATACAAAGGCATCACAATCAAGCTTCTCAAGAGCCAAAAATCATATAAAAGCAAAGAAATCTAGAGACGGACTTTTCTATACTATTTCTTTCTCGGCCTATTTCAACAATAGACAACAACATAAGGACAAGGAGCAATTTTGAACCAAAGAAAGGTCATCTTTTGATAAGAATTTAGGCTCAACCATTTATGCACAACTTGTTCGAGTGAAGTAAAATAAATATTCCTCATACATCGAAAATGAATTTAAACTCTAATAATTATATCAAAAATAAATTTAAAAGTCAATTTACCTGTGAAAAGGACATTTATATACTTAAATAGTATTCAAAAATTGTATCTTTGTAAGTTTATGGCTGGACTTCCATCTCCAACCACGCATAATCAAATATAGTCCGAACTGATCGATCAAGGGCCCCAAGAGAAGCAAGAAATTCATCCACGGGTTTGAAAGTCAAAAAGTAATTTAGTATGGGAAGCAAAATTGATGAATTAATGGCACAGGCAGGGTCAAACCGTCTGAATCTCACTACAAGAAAAGAGGATCGCACAGAAACAAAGGAACGGAAGAAGATGGGTAAGCTCGGCTGCAACGTTAATGAGATCCTGGATGACACAAAGTTCAGCGAACCCATGCCATGGATTGGCATCTATGTCGCAGCAGCAACGCTAGCCTGCCTCGTTGCAATGGCGGCGGACGCCATCCAAGGAATCCGCAACCGGAAATTGTGGTTCCCCAGCAAGTTCTCTGCACTCAACGCTACTTCCCTGACCTTGTTCGCCGTAGCAGCAAAACTTTCAGTGGATCTAAACACCTCGATGCCTGGCCGCCAAGAACAGCTTGCAAAGCTCAGCAGCACCGTCTTCATCTGCACGGTAATGGGTAATTCTATGCCTTCTCTTGGAAACATGGAGAGCAAAGATATGTTCATGAACATCATGGCTTTGGGAATACTTGTTATCACTGTTATAGTCAACGTCTGCATCCAATTAACCACGGGGGTGATCTACGTTTTCTGGGTAGAGCATGCTTCCGTCATGTTTATCATGCTTGTTCTGCTGATTATCTTGAGTTTTTCTGCTTTAAGCGTTCCAACTACAAAGAAGCTTTTGGAGCTAAAGTACAATAAGAAGTACCAGTTGGCTCTGAAAGAAGGCCTAAGTGAAACTGGTAAATCGGTTGTTGATAAACTCAAAGAGGATATTATGAAGTATTGGATAATGTCTCATACATGTAGCCCGCAGTTTGTGATGGCGCGTTCAGTGACTTGCACCGCTTCTGGAGCATTCTGTCTTCTGAGTGCCTTGATTTTGGCAGAAGCCATGCTTAGATCGCACTTTATGCCGTGGTCTATTAGATTTTGCAGGGGAGAATCTGATTATAAATGGTCAACCACTGTGATTCTTATTACGCAGACGATTGCAGTGGGAGTTGGCACTATAGCTCCAGCATGCAGATGGTTCATCGCCATTCAATACAGTTGCCCAAGACGACGAAATCGACATCACAGAAAAGGATTCAAGGTTGAGCGCTACTGGATCCAGACCTTGATAGAGATGAAGGATTGCCCATTGATTTTAGGAATCCGAAATCGGCATTGCAGGAAGCTTTGCCATGACGTGAAGAAGCAATGCCTAAACTTGTGTATCGGAGTGCAGTCAGTGAATGTGATAATGAGCAAATTGATCTGCCTCATCTCTGTTTTCTCTATAGGCCAGATTTTGTTATGCTGCCACTACTGCAAAGAACTGAAGTTCAAGCTCAGGAACAGTGTTTCAAACACTGAATCAGCTCCCAAATCACAGCCTTGTGCAACACTGGATCTTAGCCGATTTGTTTTGCATCTCGAAGGGGAGGATGAACTTGTTGGGATGATGATGAAATGCAACCGTGACCCTACCGAACACTGGATTCGGGAGGGTGACAAGAAGCGGCCAAAGTACCTCATAGAGCTGTTGGAGACCTCAACACAAGGGTTCAGTGGAGTTGGTGAGTTTGACAGCAACCAAGTTCCATCTCTACATTCTGAAGAACCACCAAACAGCTGGGCGCTTCCTGCGGTGACACTGACGGGCATAGCAGTAGCACTTCCAAACATCTGCCCAAAATTAATCGAAGGCTTAATATGTTCTGTGAATGAAGGTTTGGTATACGCGAGACTCATAGAAAATAACCTGGACGTGAAAGGAGATTTCTCCAACAGCAGAAAGGCAGCAGAGGTCGTCTGGCTTGGAGTTGAACTCTACCATAAATGGCTAGATGTGGACCTCCATAAACTGTCTCTTGAAGGAAAAACCATAAGACAAACACTTGAAAGACTCTCTGAAAGTGCAAAGAATAGCGTTCAGAAATTCCAGAGCGAGAACATCGCTCAGTGTTTAAATCGAACACCCACGAACTGGCCCATCAAAGTCTTGGCTGCCAATTCCATGTACAGAATCAGTCAAACTATGCTGCTAAATCGACACATCAGAAACGATCAGATGAGTGAGAAAGTATTCGAAGCAGTAAGCGTCATGATATCTGACATACTCGGTGCTTGCCTCACCAACATCCACCGCGTTGTGCACATGAAGTGTATAAGCAGCGCCATTGAAAAGAGGGAGGACTCTGTCAGGTTTGCAGTCTACATTCTTGGCAAGACTGAGAAGATTCTGAAACTTTTAGAAAGGAAAGAACTTCCCAGTTTAGATCCTCCTCAAATGGCTTGCATTGACGAGTGGCGCTCATTATACATGCAGAAGAAACCCTTCCTTCCATCTCAATCGGAGAGCGAAACGGGGTTTTCCCGGTCTGATGACTTGTTCGTATCCATTGAGTAGATTTAACAAGCCTGGAGTTGAAAAACAGAGGCAGCTTATGGTTCCATAGATGTACTATAAATTCTGTACAGGAGGAAAAGAAGTTGCTTTGCTTCCAGGATAATGAATATGAAAACACTAGCAACCACTCTCATTATGTAATTATAATTCTGGTCAAGTGACATCTTCCTCGCATAGATTTTGTGGTCCTCCTTTTCTCTTCTGTTGCAACTCTATTTTCTAGTATGGAACTCATTATTGTCGATTATATCCTCATGCGATTCTTTCTCCATGTTCAAGATTAGAGAGTATGTTTAGATTTAAATGTATTCACTACATTACTAATACATTGACATGGCTCCTACAAAATGATTTTGATAGAGAAAATAAGCACCTTGCTCTGGCAAAGACAGAGCTTGCTCAACTTTAATTAGATGAACTAAGAAGTTCAAACGGCTCTCTTGGTCAATGCTAATACAAATAAGAAACCACTTAAGCACAAGATTCGAAGGAACATGCAAAAGGTCAAAATGCATTTAACCGTCATTAGCCTTCACTTGAGAACACCCAGTGTAAGATTGGATTTAAAGATGTCAATTGACCAAGACCAAACCTCATTGCAAAGACAAACATGTTCAACCCCAAATGTGAATTCCTGCAAAAGCGCCATGCATTAGGTCCTAATCTTTCTGGGGATGAAGACAAGGGAGAAGGAGGCTCCAAGCTGATTTTGTCAAAACCCACGAAGTAGTGTAAGAATCCTGGTAGGAAGCACATCCAGAAAAACTACTTTGTGGGAGATGAGTTGTGTATGTGCTAATATGCACATTTTTTGTTTTTGCTTCAATATAATCAATCCAATTCCATAGTTCACTGGGCAATGACATAAATGATTGTGTAAACAACAGTAAACTACTAGCGAAAGCACCAATTCTGGGGGAAAAAATAAATGGAAGTTAAACCCAACGAGAAGGCGTTTGGGAGGTCGGAAAATTCCAAGGTTCTTCCTTTGTGGAACATTATTTCCCAAACCACATGGATGCAGACAATACAAATCGACTCCCAAAAATTTGATTCATTTTTCCATAGACAGCAGAATCGAAATCCGAATCATCCCATTGTACGGGGACCGTCCTTCCGCCAAACCCCAAAACAAGAAGCTTTCTCCGAAAGAAAAGGAAAACAGAACCTGGCTCCTAATCGTCCCCGTCACGCTTCTTCGGCTTCCGATAATTCTCTTCGATGTGCTTCGCTATCACGAGCCCCGTGTTGGCAAGCTTCTTGATGTTGGGAACGTTGTAGTTCTGAGCCACGTAGATTCCGAACGCCGTGCCCACCATGAACGAGAACGTGGATTTGATCAAGCCCATGTTGCCAGGGGCTTCGCGATCGGTCAACGAAGTTCGCAAGATGTAGAGCTTTGAGATCGGAACGAATGACGGGAGAAGCTGTTCGTGCTGTATCCCAAAGCTCCTACTTTTGCTATGCTTCCCACGCTTCCTGGGATTTTTCCCTCTCATCAAGCACCGTGAAGGTAAGCGTTTTGCGAGAAAAGCCCCCAACCTATTGGCCCATCGGGTCCTGTCTCCTGACTGGCCAGTATCAGAGCCGCCGACATTTTTATATTTGGGTCTCAAGAAATGCTGCTTACTATTTTGTCGATAATCGTTTCGTTCGATTATGAATTTGAATACCTACGTTAAATAAAAAAAAAAGTGTATAATACATATCTTATATTATGGTTTAGTTTTTGCCCTCATAGGCTTTGGAACATGAATTATTCATTGCATGTTGGATTTATCAATATACAAGTTTCTTTTTAATATTATATTATACACACTTAATTTACATATACAGTATATTAAATTTTAAATTCATTCTAACTCATCACTGAACTAACTAGCTAAACGATCAATAGACAAGATAAATGATATCAATTATTTATCTTGTGATATTTATATTCTTAGTAAGAAAAATTTTTAGAAGTTGTCGTAACACCGTAAATTCTATTTAAACTTTAATCTCTGAATAACAAAGTTTTTCTTTTATTAAAAATAAATTTATATAATTCAAAGATATATGTATATGCAAAAAATTTCACTGTTTAATATTGATACATACATAAAAAAAAAAACATGAAAATTTCACAGTTTATAGAAGTTTTTATGATTTTTTAAAATCTTTTTTAGGCTTTCTTTAGTGTCTCTTCTGGATTATTTTTAAAGAAACTTTATTTATTGTTAAAGACATTCATTTTTTTATTCAAATTTTAGAAAATTAGAACGGAATTCATCCAAAAAAAATTTAGTAACAGAACTGCCGGTTAGGGAAAACTCAACTTGATTAGGCCCCTTTTCTTCCATTGGAATCCAAAAAGTTGATGCAGAAAGCTTTGCTACCATACGCCATCAACAATCATCACGAGCTTCTTGTTATTGGGTTCGTTTCCTTCTTCCCTCTGTGTTAGAACAGCGCTTTCTTTATTCCTCCTTGTTTATCGAAATGCGATGATGATAAGGCAGGCTATCGTTCGTTTGCTTGTTTATTCCACTTCATGATTTGCTTGTTTCGCATTATGATCTTGCACAACGGAATGGGCTAAGAACAGGTTTGAATCTGACCGTTTAAGATAGACATGAATGGTTGCGTTGTATGCAGAGATGAGCTGCCGAGAAATGTTTGTAGTCAAAATTTTGACAAGCAGGATTAGTTGGCTTGAATGCAATACCACCATTAAAACTTTTGGAGTCAAACTATCTTCAAACAAGTTTATGTAGGTGGAAGAATGCCGAAGGTGAAGACCAACCGGATCAAATACCCTGATGGGTGGGGGTTGATTGAGCCTACTCTTCGTGAACTAGATGCAAGGATGAGAGAAGCTGAAAGTGATCCACATCAAGAGAAAGTGCAAAGCATTGTGACCAATTTTCAAAATTGCGCATCAAAAGAGCCGTTACATTTTTGACCTTCACTACAAAAGGAATGAAATGTGTACAGAGCTGTATGAATTCTGCTTGGAGCAAGGATATGCGGACCGCAAACTAATTGCAAAGTGGAAAATGTCAAGACATGAACGTCTTTGCTGCCTCGTTTGCACACAGCCAAGGGATCACAACTTTGGAACTAATTGTGTATGTCGACACCCTGAGCACCTAAGGAAAGAAAAAGTTGTGGAGTGCGTGCGTTGTGGATGTAGGGGCTGTGCAAGAGAGGATTGAGTGGCTATTTTGTGTGAGCAGTCTGGCGTTCAAGGTTTGATTTTTCCTTCTTCTAGAGTCTAGCTTTTGCAGCTGTTGGATCTGAAATTTTGTGGTTTTCAATATATGATAGAAACTTGTTATGGTAGCCGAAATTAGTGGCACTTCGACTTGTAACTTTGCACCTTGGAGCAAGTACGCAAATACTCCTGACAGAAATTCAACACAATTGAAATCTTCAGCCGGCTTTAATTCTTTAAAGGCCCACAACTTTGGTCATTTTCTGCATTCCTGATCCTATTGAAGTTTTAGGTGATTTCCTTTTTGAATGTTTGTGTAAATTTCACTTCCTACTAATAAATGAGACAGAGTTAGGTGGAAGAGTATTCCGATTTCCCATTCAACCTTTTTAAATTTCTTTTAAGAAGGTCAAATCTTTGTACCAAAATTATCCACCATAATTTTTTTGCACAGATGCATGCACAACATACTTCTCGTTTGTAAATAAATCACTGAATAACTTAACGAGTGCATTGTTGTTGATATGGAGCATAAATGCACGTTAACTGGCATTCAAGAACCATAGCAGTCAAATTATTCTAAGAGCAAACATAAGAGGAAGTGAAAATGGGTAGGATATTGAGGAAGTTGGTAATGGTTGATCATAAGCTAGAAGGTTAAAAGGGGTTCTAAAGTTTACTATTCAAGAGAAGGAAATATGTTGAGGCATAGATCTTTAGGCTTGGAAATCCAAGAAATAAACTTCGCATACTTGAATTCAACTTCCTCATCAGGTCTCCTTTGGATACATCAATAACATATGAGCGAGATACATGGTGCGACTTATGTTTTGAGAATTATGTTTCAAGAACCACCCCTCGTCATTCTCTGTTAAACCTTGGTTTCCTTCTAAGTGGGGTGACAGGCTTCCATTGGGTTATACTGACTTCTTTCTATCTCTGCACAGATTAGATTTCCACTGTGCTTTGTTTTAAGACAGACTTTTTATATTCATTTAATTAAATGGTTGGAGCGTTCATACAGCTAGCGCTAGATACTGCATACTAGATAGTTATAGAATCAATTGAAGTAGTTGTGCTTGTAAGTTCCTTTCTTCTCCCCCTCTTGTGTAGTAGCAGCTGCTGCAATCTTGCTTAATCCTTCGTGCAATTTACAGTGGTAGTTGCAAAATGTTGAAGATGCTAATTAGAAACTCAAAGACAAGATAAAGGGCGCTGAACATGTTAATATCACAATAAATTGCTGAGAATGTTAATGTGACTTGAACACTTTGTTTAAGATATAATTATGATGTGGTCCAATAGCAAATGGTGCAGAAATTCTATAGTCAACTAGAGAAACAAAACTTAAGTGAAGTTTATTGAAATGTTGTGTGCTTTGTAGGCAATGAGGCTTAGAGATTCTACATACCCTTGAGTACTAGCAGTTCTGGTGTGCTTGAAACAATGAACAGATTTGTCAGATTGGAATATAGGGGCACCTTTCTTAATTTTGGCTGTCAATGTTGGTTTTCCTTTAAGCTTTTGGTCTTGGTAGCTGCTTTTTAGGCCTTTGAAATTTGTTTACCTGTGTGGAAAGGTCATTTTTGTGGGTTAGTCCTGTACTTTGTGTCTCTGTTCCAAATTTGTCGACTTAAATAATTCTGCCACTGATTCGAACAAAATTTGCTACTCCTAAACGATGTACAGATTTTCTGATATAACTTCCATATTTCCATCATCTTTGAAACACACTACCTTGTGGAAAGTTCCATGGTCAGTTGCATGTCAGGGTTCAAGAACTTCGCTGGTGTCAGCACCACCTTATAGCTTACTTTCTTTGGGTTCGGAGAAGAATATGACTGGTGATTCTTCACTTCTTTCTGCTCTTTGTTCTCCACCTAAGTTCCTAATTATTTTCTTCTTTCTGCTCTTTATTCTCCACCTAAGCTTCTTGTTTTCTAAAACAGTTAAATGTTATATTCAGACCATGAGACTCTTAAATACGTTAAGACTCAGCTTGTTTCAACATAACTGTTAAGAACGTTTTTGCTAGATGTTTTTTCTGAGAAAATTATATTCTTTGATGTTTGTCCATCACACTCTAAACGTTTTCCTGAAAACATCTTTCTCTGATGGAGTCTACTTCAGCAATTGTTGGCATGTGCAGGATAGAAGGTAGTCTTTTTGGATTGTCCTGGGATGTTTGAAAAAGGGATTGTGTGTATTTCTGGCTGACCAAAATGTTCTACAATCAACCTAGTTTTCCAAGATTAAAAAAGATAAAAGAAAAAAAAAAGGCATATGGTTGTTTTGCTAAATGGATAGTAGCATAGCGAATTAGGAAAACTTCACTTTTATTCATTCCTCTTTCTTCTATCTTATATATCCTACATCAAACTTTTTTTTTTCCTGACTATCTATCCTCCCATCATAACTTGTTCACTTTGGAGCCAAAGTATGTGTATCTGCACTTCACTTCGGACTGATGGCCTCTCTTGTGAATAAGGGTTATCCTACTAAGCCACTATGAATTTGAACTCCTAGGCCATCCGTTTCTGATAATTTAGGGTTTTCCACTGTGTTTGCTTGCATGCCTAAAAGCGAAATTCGCAAAACAAGTGGTAAATTGCATTTCAAAAATGTGAATCATAAGGAAAATAAGATCTAATGCTAAAGTATGAAGCTTCAGCAAAATATTTGTCAGTTCATATATAATGGCTGCTTTCTTTTATTCTCTTTCCTTTTTCGCTTTTCCTTTTGTGTTTGCAAAGAGGAGCACATCCAAGAATCATTTGATGGTCTAGATCCAGTTCTAACTGTATTTCATTGTTTTCTTTCTGGGAAGACTGGAAGCAAGTGTGATATCACTAATATGGACTTGGAGGTTTCATTGAAATATTGATTTCATGCTCCAGTACCTTTGAATTTCCTGCAAAAGTTATACTAGCTGAAGATTTTTTTTAGTGATTTTAGAGGCTTCTTTTCACTAGATTTTATTCCTTCAAAACCCAACCCCACTCCCACCCCCAAGCCCCCGGCATCTGACAGAACATTACTTGAAGTAGTTCTGTTTTTGGGGAATATGACTTTGATGAATGTTTCCTGGCTGTCAGATGCTATAAATGGAATTGGACAAAGTCATAGATTGTACATGTAGCTGTTTGTAGTTTCCTGTGATATTAGAACTCTGAACATGGTACATATCTAGTTGGGTAGTTTTCTATTGCTTAATCCCCCTCTGAACTGAATGCAAAACCAATAATTAGGAATAATGACAAATGGGAAGAGGAACTGGAAGTGGGGAAGGCAACTTTGGCATGAAATATGTGAGACACGGGAATAATTTTGATCATGATAGAACACTGAAATGTCAATTAGAATTTGGTGCAGGGCACGTGATCCTGAACTTCCCCCACGTACAAAGTAAGTTATGTAGATACGTGCAATATTTTTCTTACATTCTTGGAATCTCTTGTGTCGGTTTTGCTAAAAGGAGCAGAACCAATGAAATAAGTCAACAGTATCAGATGAGGCATATATGATTTATTTTCTAACTGTAATTTCCGTACATAGTTGCTTGAGAGTAAGGTTTCCGAATCATATGAGACTGATGTAGTGTCGCCATGCATCTGGGACTGCAAGAGTTTGCTGTTGCAAATTAAGGTGGCCAATTCCAATGCCCACTGATTCTTGTCAGGATGTGGACATTAAAATAACCCTGTACAGAAATTTGTGTAGGAAAAAAATAAATAAAAACGTCAATTGTGTTGTTCCTCAAAAATGGCTTGTGCGTCCTTAGAAATGACATTTACAGCTTCTAATTGCTTGAGCAACCCGAGAAAACCAGAAGTCGCAAGAAGAAATTAGATTAATTTCATCAGGGAAATGTAATTTTGAATCCTTTTCAGAGCTTTTATGCCGCATGTTAGTATTGGATACACGGGGTTTTATTTCTTCAAATCCCACATGTTGGTATTACGAAGGTAGAATCAAATGATCTTTTTCTGCCTAGATAGTCCATGTATTTTACCCTCCAACATTAGTAACTTGTCAGCTAACTTTCATCGGCACATGTTTGTTAAAGCCATTAATTTTGCATGCCCCATGTGACTTTTGCTTCTAATTCAGCAAGATGAATCTAAAAGATTGCTACTGCATCTAATTGTCAATCAAGACGTGAGAGACAGAATTTAAGTTCTCCATAGAGTTTTACGTGGATGGTTTTATGCCAAGGAAAATTTTCTGCCAAAACAATTTTGCAGATGTAAGCCTCTTTGTCTTAATTACTGCTTCTAGCCAGGAACAACAAATGATCTGACAGAAAATTCCCTAAGAGAAATGACTGATGGCCATAGTCATGTAAATGTGTCTATTTAGATTTACTACTGCTTCCATTTTTTGTGTTGTGCCATCCAACTGGCTGGGCTGTCGTGGTCCTTTCTATGGATGAGTTAACATTGTAGGTTCTTTAATGTTGGACTAGATTTTGACTAAAAGGAAGTTAAATCATTGCAGATTTATGGCTAAATTGGTATTTTCTGCTGGAAGCATTGTCTATGTTATGTAGCCCTTAAGAAGGCAATAGGTCTAGAATATCAGTCTTAGTTGATTTAGAGAATCAATTCTGTTTGAGAGACAAGACTAAATATGCCGTTTGTCCAGAGACAAGACTGAATATGCCATTCATTCAGAGACAACGAGGTTACAGTAGTGAAGTTTGGATGTCAAATCTGTCAGATGATCAGGATGTTGTAACATGGTTTCTTCAGCTTTTGAGTGCATATTACCGTAGCCAGATGATAGCTTTATTTCTTCCTTATAGATAACCCTCTCAAGGGAATAGGTTTGTGCTTTGAGAGAATTTCTTCATAAAATCATGTTGCTCCTTACTCAGTCATGAACCGCAATAAGGATGCTGTTTCTGCATTCTTCAAACTATTCATCTGGAAGTAGACAATGCTTCACACAATTTACATGCATTTACTATGAAAGCAGATCATGAATTATTATTAGATTACAAACTTCCTCACCCTGTTGGTTGGCATGCACCATAGGCGTGTCATGGGGGAAAAAGGTTTGTAAATAGGAGTAAATGTCCAACGTCAGAAAGTCGTATTCTTTTGGCAGCATTATTTCCAATGAATGGCTGCTTTCAAATAACCTTAAAGAGTCATCTTCTCCATTGTTTCTTAAATTATTATTATTTTTTAATTCACACACTCTTGCACACACCCGATGTCAAAATCCCGACCTAATGATCAGTAACTCTTGTTAGTTCACCACTAAGTTAGCAGGCCTTGTGACTTATTTCTTAAATTGTTGATGGAGATTTTGTCATGTCAACTAAAAATATTGTCACTTACCTACAGTAACAAAATTTTAACTATCTTTAAAGTACAGTTTTGGGATGAAGGTCAGGTTGGCCTCATCCTTTCCTTTGTAAGAGTAGCCCCTTTAGCCTTTACTTCCATACCAAAGGGAGGAGAGGCTAAACAAGAAAATGATCTGTGAGATAATTTGGAGAGGGAAGAACAATTAGAAAATCTAATTTTTATTTTTATTTCTTTCAGAGAAAGGAACACAGCGTCAACATCGTGAAAGAAACATCCATTGTAACTACTTGATGGTCCTGGATGAGAAGAAGGTGATAAAAAGGAGGAAGAAGCTATGGGGTTAGAAAGTTTCCATGTAAGCGGTATTGGGGGGGGGGGGGGGGGGGGGTTGTTGTTGGGGGTGAGCTCCACTGAGTGGTGTAGTCCAAACAAAAAAAAAGGGATTGGACCAGATAGGAGCCTAAGATCACAGACAGTGATAGCTCCAAGGTGACGACCAAGCAACAGGTATGGAAGAATTTTGGAGGGTTCTACCTTCTCATGGCTTTTCGACATGCATGTGTGCCACTTGTCCTCTGCGTCGCAGAAAATCTATGAACGCGTTTTTCTTACGCTCAGTAAGACATGAAAAGGAGAAGGAAAAGAATCGAAAAAAAACAATGATAGAAGCTTGAAAAGACTGGATTGGAGAGAAAATAATGGGAAAAGCATCTGCAAAAGACAATCAAAAGGTCTTGAGTGACATCGAACCCAACTGTCCTGCCCATAAAAAATCCAATCTACCATTCCTTTTTCTTTACTTTAGTCATCTGTCTTCAGAAGTCCATGTGGTTGGTTTTGTTTTGTAGCTTGGCTTAATGCCCTCCAACTATACTATTTGATTATAGTCTTCATCTGTATCTTCGAAATTGTCACATCCCTTTTGTCTTATCTCACTTGTCTTGGCTCGTCATACGCTGAAGTTTGTACATTTTCTCTCATGAATCTCTTGTTGGACTATGACATCTCAGCTTTTGATTGAACATAAGCCGTGCAAATGGTGGAAGATCCAGCTGCAGCACTCTAAAGGGCTTGGAGTGTTACCTCAAAAAGTATGTCCAAAATCCAAATTCCTTTGGGTTATTTTTAGTGATTATGGTTTCATAAAGAGACTTTTTACACATATCAAATACATAAACATACATAAACATGTATAATTAATATATTCATTCATTTACTCATACACTCTTATTTGAGATGAAGAGATCTCAGACAACATTTACTTATTATTAAATTAGGTATTTGCCGGCCTCATTTTTCTCTCACTTTCTATTGATTACTGTAAGACAAAACTTGGATGTAACCATGAATTATTAGGCTATTTTTTTAAGTATAAACAGTGAATAATTACTAGGGCTAGAACCTATTAACATAGAGGCCGGTTGGTGTAGAGAGAGTAAGGAGAGCTAAAAGCTGTACAAGGCTCACGAGAGCCTGTCTGTTGTCCGAACCAAATACCTATTCCTAGGAGGCTTGTTGATGACAAAAGCTCCTCCCCACTGTCAATGGAAAGTGATCCATCATGATACTTTTGCCTGCTTTCATGGGGTATCAGTATTCAGAGCTTTAGAGAAAAATATGGCTTTAGTGCTTTTTCTGTCAAAATCTGTCGAATTTGCTCTCTTTCTCTTCCGGCAGTGGCAGGTGCAGCCGGTTTGCAAAAGTCTTTCGTTTGATTAGTGCTCATCACGTGGATTATGAACGGGGAGATTGCTGTTTCTGTGGGCTGTGGGGAAAGGGGTCATTGTATTGTGTTATTAATCATTAACGAAATCGACTCTAATGCCGTATGTAATACGGTCATGAAAAGTGTTACGCTTTAAACAGCAGCGCTTTTTTTTTTAACAGTTGTTTAGATTTTAGTTTTGATTCCATTGCGAGCTTTGATGTTGATTTTGAGACACTCGAAGCACTTTTGAACACCTTCAATCTTGGGTGACTGCCCTCGTTTTCTTCAAGAAAGATTATGTTAGAGTAAATTGGATAGTTTTATTAAGTTTTCCTTCAAAAGATGTTCTCAATTAATGAGCTTTGGAAAGAGTTTTCAATTTTTTGGTTAGATGAAAGAGGGGTTTGAGAAGATGGTGGTATTGAACTTGAAATTTAGATTGTAATAATTAATAGTCTAGAGATTAATTATTAATAATTTCTTTGAATATTAGAAAGATACATTTCCTTTTACTCGTCTTTTAAGAAAATGAGTAGGAGTTGAAACTTATCACCTATTATTATACAAAAGATATAAAAGTATTGGCTTCAATTTCTTCCTTTACTTTGAAGCAAACACTTATAAATTTCATGATAGGTGTGAAGGCCACATATCTTTGTCCCTTACAATAAATACAAGGCTGAAACACCAACCTTCATATTTCTAAAGGCATAGGGAGATTGGTTTCCATCTTCTAATAATTCTCCTATCTTGCTATGATGGACACTAGGGATTGATAAACGAAACCTACCTATAAAGAGTGATGTTTACACTTGAAAAAATAATTTTTTTTGGTTATTATTAAGTTAAAGGAATTTGAGAATATAAGGTGTCAAGTCTAAAATTTAGATCTTAGACAATCAATAAATTACTAGCATATTGACTTAAAAAATAATATCATGTTATTAACACTAAGGAATGAATAACTAATAAATGTCATATTTACAAACTCAGTTACATATCAATTGTTTGATGGTTATTTTTAAAGATATGAAAAGAGTCCTATTTTTCAACGACTTTCCTATTGGCAAATTGAGTCAACTAAGATTTTGTTGCAACACTGTTTTAGTTGCTGCTACTTTCTCATCCCCATTTCCAACCTTGTAAAGAGGAGAATGGTTCCAATGCAGTCCTATTACATAATGGACTATATACCAAATGAAGTTGAACGGGCTACAAAATGCTATTGTTATTCACAAGATCATTGCTTGGGGTACGCATTGGTAACCATAGCAGTCTTATCATTACTATAAAAGCAACTCTGAACTTCTGCTCCACATTCTTCACAAATATTTCAAGCTTTTCGGCATTCCATATATCGTTGTAGTTTGATTATGGAACCTTTGCTAACACTACTACCACCTTTTGTTGGATTGTTCACTTGTCAACCTTTCGACCTTCTTTGATGTTGGATCTTTAACTATATATACCTTTTTTTCTAGTTTTCATATACCTTTTTTTTTTCTAGTTTTCAAGATATCTCCTTATGTTTGGCCTGTTGCACGTTTAATATATGACACGTGAACAAGTAAAAAATGCAGCGACACACTCGAATCAAAGGTAGAAAAAAATATACTATAAGTGGGAATATGAAACAAAAAGACCATGAAAGTCAAAAAGTATAAGCTTTCATACTTTTGGGGTCTTTATGTTTAGGGACGTGAATTACATGTGCCAAGTTGTATGATTTAAGACAAAAAATTAGTAAAATTGTAAAGTGATGTGACTAAAGTATAACTTTTTATATCAAAGTTGACAATTTTAACTAAACAAAAATGACAAGTGAACCTTAAAGTAAGATAAGATTTTTCACCATAATGCTTTATAGTAATATGTTCCCTACATCAATAGGAAAATATGCTTGAACGAATTCTATCCTCAAGATTATGGATTCATGTTTAATAATGAAAGATTTTTTTATCTTTATAGAATTCTTTTTGTTAAAGAGTAGTATACATGTCATATTATCTAAGTCTTATTTGAAATTTTCTTTATAAAGAAGAAATTTGCACTTCACATTAAGTTTATTTTGGATAGAATTAAGCTTTCTAACATGGTATTAAAACTTAAGTATCACGTATAATACTTAATCACAAAATTGATCCCATAATCTCTATAGCATCACTTCACCTTTTTTTTTTTTTTGTTTTTTTTCTTCTTAATATTACAATGTACACACTCAACTCATATTCATGGGGTATCGAACCTCAAATCTCATAATTAAAGTCCTTATTAGTTCACTTTTGAGTCAGTTAGCTAAGTGACTTCATCTTATTACTCGTAAAGTAATTCACACTTGAAATGATAAGATATTTTAAATAATAACAAAAATTTTATATTATGTAAATCTTACTTTCTTACTCTTAAATTGATTATTAGATATGATTAAACTTTCCTACACCTTCATATCAACTTTCTTAGAAGGAAAAGACTTTCAAAATAAATGCTATTAAATCTTGTTTCATATCAACTTTCTTAGAAGGAAAAGACTTTCAAAATAAATGCTATTAAATCTTGTGTCATGTTATCAAGAATCATTTTTTATCTTGAGTTGACAATGTAACAACCTTGTGTCAAGTTATCCAGAATCAATTTTTTTTATTATCTTGAGTTGATAATGTAACATATGTTAGAAAAGAATTTATTATAACAAACATAATCTTGTGATATCCTGGTGGCATGCTACGAGGGACAAAACTCTCTACTGGGTCCTACTTGATGAGAACTGCAGTCCCTTTCATGACACTCTTGCAGCCATAAGATACGACCAATCATAATCAACTTCACCCAAAATCATGTGGGTTTTATAGGCAGAAGAAATCATCAAAATCGTGTGGTCGTAGGCAAGGGCCCACCTAATCTAGGCCCTAAAGGAAGCGGCTCGTAGCGATAACGTACACAAGGATGGGCCTGTTGGCTTCCTGCATACGTAACCGCGTTGCTTCCACTCGACGACAGCGTTTTGACAGTGGTGGCACGACACTCAAGCACCAATCACAATGGGGAGCCAATTGTGCTGACAGTGAAGCGTCTGACACCTTTGTACCTTTTTTTTTTTTTTTTTTTTTTTACCTTGGATAGCGGCAAAAATATTTGTTAGCATAATAAATTAATGTTGTTTCCCCCACCTTCCAAAAAAATATAAATAATAAATAAAATTATATTATAATATAACTTAAAAAGTTTAAAAATTAATTTTAAGAATTAAAGAAGTATTTTATTTATTTATTTATTTAAATTTCATCATAAGAAATTATACTTTTAGTGTAAATTTTTTTTTATTATATATACAATTTAGGGCACTTCAATTTTTACACGGTAAACTGTATATGTGAGAAAAGCATTCTAATGCTTGATGATGGGCAAAGTTGAACTTTTCTTGATACAAGTAATAAAGATGTTCGATCAAAACAAGGACAAAGATAGATTATTGTGGTGGTGGGAGAATAATAGGGGTTGAATTTAGGACAATTCATGTTAAAGGGGTAATAGATTGAGAAGGATGGTTGCACGTCACCGCTTATGGGATTCGAAGACAGAGAAATAATAAATAAGACAAGTTATGGGAAAGGTAGAAGATATGCAAAATCCAGAAACGCCTTTAACTATAATCTAGTCAATTAATTATTAGCTTTAAATCTCGAAGCATTATCGAGGTTGTCTGCAGGGATTTTTATAGGAGTTCGTTTTCAACGAAACCGACGTTTTTGGATTGTTTATTTTAATCATAGTATTTTAAGGAAGAGAAGGGGCAAAACAAATAAGCTGTGATTAATCTTTGTCGCTGTCCATATTCCGCATGTTCTCGTGAATTTTTGTAGAATTTAAGGCTTTGTTTATTCCCATATTTAAACACAAAAACTCTCAGATTCTACATGAATTTCGCTCATTGACATAGACAATCTTAGCTTCACAAACAACTTTAATGTCAATATCTGTTTATAAAATTGGATTAAAATAACCGCCTCCAAAATGTAATCTAAAGAAAGATGAGTAAAGTAATCATGGGAGGTTCAACCAAACATGGTCCATGTGGATTGATTAGTCGATGTCTCGAAAACAAGTCACACAACAGCAAATTCAATGTACTGTGAGACAAGCATTTGTAGTGTCAATAATTGAAAGCAACCAACCTGTTAATATAAATGCATATCTAATGGTTTTACGTTTAAACAAAGAGGAGACCGCCGCGGTACGTGTTTGGTGTAATACATGCAGGGATGATAACTTTTCAGACACGCTTGACAAAATTCAACACAACCATGTTATGGTAGTATGCATAGTTGTCATTAGATTTTCAATAAATATTATGTTAAAAAGTTTCACCTATAAAAATAAATTATGTTAAGGGTATTAATAATGTATTATTGCTTGAAATGTAGGTGAACCCATTAATAATAAAATAGAGCAAGAAAGAGATCACAAAACTCAGTCTAATGAAACACCAAATTTGAACTTTGTCTTATTGTGATAGGACTAACTTTTTTTACAAACTTTGTTGCTAATAAAAGAAGATCCTAAAAATTATTAAGAAGAGTGAACTTGCTTTGTTATGGTAGGACCAACTTCCTTTTTAAAATTAGTTGTTAACTAAAGAAGATATCAAAACTTATAAAGAGGATTGAACTTACTTTATTATGATAGGACCAACATCTTTTTTTCTAAATTGGTTGTTATTGGCAAAAGTGCCAAGTGCCCCTGTGAGTTGTAAAAAAAAAAATAATAATAATAAAAAATAAAAAATAATAAATAAAAAATAAAAAATTATAAAAATAGATTTTATATTAAAGATATGTACAACATGAGTGAATCTATATGTACTTATAGTAGTCTATACTATTGCCAAGAGAATTTTAATAAATATTGTGATAGAGAAGTCTCTTAAGACCGATTGTTAAGAGAGTAGAATATCAAAATTTATAAAGAAGATTTCATATTAAGATACTAACATCATAAAACAATCACAATTAAACATGCCTCATTGCTCTAAATGTCCCATGAGTAGTGAGATAAAACGAGACACAGATCATACAACTATATTGAACTTGCTCTTGATACCATGTTATGATATTGTTGATGTTAGACAATCACTATTTAACACGTCCTAAGGTAAGTAAACTGAGAAGAAATGCAATAGAGCCAGATAAAGATCATGAGATGCAGTTGATGACACATCGGATTTGAACTTGCCTTTAATGTTGTCATGATAGAATCAACTTCTTTTTTAAAACCGGTTGTTAAGAACGGAAGAGATATTACTTTATAAAGAGCATTCTAATATATGATATTAACAATGTGGAACAACTACAATTTAACATTTCTTTCGACTTGAGTATCCAAAATTCTCTGAATCTTTTCCCTCATCTGGTCAATGGGACAATAACTTTCTGGAATAGGGAAGGGCCAAGAGTGAAGCCCGGAAGTCTCTGACCTTACTTCTTTAGCGAATCAAAGTGCAGGGATCCCATTTCTTAATAACAGCAACTAAACCAATCAACGTCAGATTTTTTTTACATTTCCCCGAATGGGACATGTGAAGGACCAGAATTAAGAAGATGGCAACGACAGAATAAAGACCTGGGGCTCTGAAGTCAGAACTAACAGCTTTACCTAAATTGGTCAGATCTCCAAACTATATGATAACAATGTCCCGTACGTTGTATCTACATTCAAGGCAAAAATGCGCTGGAAAGAGAAAAAAAAGCATTCAATCATCAGCTAGAAACGATGGTTTTAGACAGATACTACACCGACCATGACTAGCTCAAACCCATCCTACCTGTGAGAGGCGAAACCAGGGTTGAAAATATGCATCCTCTTCCTACATCAAACAATGAATCCTACAAGGAATTTGCTTCTTAAAAAGAGTTCAGGTGCTCGGTAAAGGCTAAAAGACACCGATTAGGACTATCTACAACTGTATAAGATTCGAAAGAAAGATCCCCGACTCTGTATTTTAAGCACAGCTCAGAATTACCCCACAAAGAGTCAAATGAGCAATTTAAACTATCCCGTGTCGGAACCTTTAGCCCAGCTGAATATTGCATCAAAAGCACCTACCGTCAAGTTCTTAAACGAGGAAGATCATGAGAAGTCAGTCATAAGGAGAATTGTGGTCCATCCATATGCAAACTTCAAGGCTGCAATGACCTACAAGATATCCCGTTCTTTGCAACAGCCAGCAATTGATGACCACTTTAATCACAAATGACAGGGAAGCAACTAGAGCAATTACTTAGCCATTACTTAGCCAGTTAACTCAGTGGTAAGTTAGTGGAGATTTCAACCATGAGATCTGGAGTTCGACATCCATGTACATGAGTGGCTGCGTAAATTGTATTATTCAAAAATAAATAAATAAATAACAACTAGAGCAAGCCCACTTGAATCAGAACAGATTATAAAAAGGGAAGTGGTGTCAAGTAGTTCCAAGTAAGTTCCCAGGATACATTAAAAACTGGAATTAGGCCGTCCACCTGGGATTGCCTATAATTCTTATTACAGATTCTTCCCTCAACATCCTCTTGTCATGTAATTCAATCCCTAATCTTAACTTAACCAGTATGAACAAAGTTCTTTTTGTTTTAAGAATGGAAAATTCATTGTAGTAAGAAAATTTAGTTGAATGGATCCAACAATGCTGTATTAACGAACATAACAGACTAAAAAGCCAAACATCGTGTACACTTCAATTCATATATGACGTTCAAAATAGATCAAACACAGGGAAATTCCTTTTCCATTACTAGTTCGCATTCCTTGTCAAGTATACAACAAATTCTAGCCACCTTAAACAGAATAAAGTGTAGGATCCCCCCATAAATGATCAAATACCAGAGCAGCGATATCAATGTCCAAAGGAAATAAGATTCTAATTGACTTTCCCGTCAGATTTTTGACACCACCAGGAAGACTAGTCTATCTGCACTAGATAGACAACGCGCAAAGGAGACTCACAAAAATAACTTTAACAAGATTAAGCCAGAAAAGAGGATCCAACAGCACGATTCAATATTTATTGACTTAATATCTAAGTAAAAGTAAGTTGGAACCTCTGGTAAACTGTGAGTCGCCAAAAGACCAACCTCCCTGCGCGTTCACCTGCTACTCTTCAGCACCTCCAAGCTGCCGCGGAGATGAGCTCCCGACGCTGCCAGCAGAGAGCAAGCGACGCCTGGTGCTTCTCGACATGAAACCCCCTAACCGGAGTCCTCTTCACCACGCATTCTGCCTGTGTTTCTGTGAAGTTACTGAAAGTTACAGGTGAAAAACCGGCGGAGCTAAAGAGTGTTTTCCACTGGGGCATTTTGTCCGGTGCTCGCAGACGTCCCAGTACAGTGCTTTCGATCTTAGGCTGAAGAAGGAATTTCTCAATCTTGTTGACAGCCTCCGAATTGACATTAACAGCATCCAGAGACTCCAAGAGAGTGATGTAGGAGTGGAGAGCCTGTACAACATGCTGTGGGAAGGGAAGGTCAGTTCTGTCACACCCTCTGTCCAAGGACACCACAATTTTCGGCGAGAGCTGCTTCACAAAACGGAGGAGAGAAGGAAGCGCAGCCGGTTGATTGGAAGAAGACCATATAGGAAAATTCACTGCAACTGCCTCGTTCTCAGTTGGTCGGAGAATAGGCAGGGAAAAAGAGTTTTGATCCAAACAATCAAAGTTAACCACTTCAAGTTCAAAACTTATCCCAATTTCATTAGCAAACTGCTTTAAGTTGTCGCGCATAAGGGCCAGCTCGATGGCATGGTGGGTGTAAGGAGAGGCGAATGCAGTGATTTTCAACGATGGAGCACCTCTATTTCTCACCGGAAGCTCTTGCATAAACGAGGCCCACTGAGCGCCAAACCCAATATCGAAATCCACAATATGAATGCGATCAACATCATCCAGAGCTTCAAGCAGGGCCTGATTGCAGGTGAAATTGACAAACTGAATAAGCGGCGAGACCTCGGAGAAGACTTTGTAAGCGCCCATCTTGAAGATAATATCAAATGGGGTTGGGGTCCTCGGTGGAGGAGAGGTGACTGGGTTGTTCATAAGGAGAATCAATTGCAGAGCCTCCTTGAAGTAGAAAGCAGCCCTGTGGAGGGGCTTTCCAACAGGGGAGAGCTGATGATTGAGCCGCGCCAATATCCCTTGCGCGTGTGAGAAATTCCCAGTCCCTAGCAACTCTGCGGCCTTGTAGAGCTGGTCGAGCAAAGCAAACTGCTGTTGCTGCTGCTGATGGTGATGGTGGGCCATGTCCTCTTCGCCTGGCCCCGTTTTCAGCTTGGGCACCATCAGCGGCTTTTGTTGCTGAAGATGCTGAGGAAGATATTGCAACTCCGGATAGAACCCCAGATGCTGTGACTGCTGCTGCTGCTGCTGTGACTGCTGCTGCTGCTGCTGTGACTGCTGCTGAGGTTTCCCGAGCAATAAATCGTGCCCTGGATCGCCAAAAGGAACCTTGGGCATCGAACTGAGGGAATCTAACCTAACTGGGTTGGGTCGCTTCGAGGGTGGTGGTTGTAGGAGGTGATGTTCTTGATGGGAAAAAGACAATGGCAGAAGGAAGTTGGGATTTTGAGAGTGTGCCTGTTGGTTCAACAACCCCTGAGGATTCACAATCTGAGGCTTCTCATCTGGGGCTTCAAAGTGGTGGTGCTGCTGCTGATAAATCATACCAGAAGGCAAAGTCACTGGAAGAGGTAGGCTGTTAGCTGGGCAACTGTAAAATGGGTTTTGCATATTACAATTGCTGCTGTTGTTGATATTCAACCCAACGCCAGAAACCTTGTGGTTTAGAATCCCAGAAGAGCTTTGTGAAATTGCACCACCAATCTTTCCGTTGCCGTTATTGTTGCTATTGAACCCACCCGAAGCCGGATAGGCAGAAAGATTAGGGTTCTGATTAATGCTCGAAATCAGATTGCCAAAAGTGGAAACGCCTCCCATGGGCTCCAACCCGCCGAGGCCCTGATCGACGACTCCCAGCGCCGCAATGCCTTCTAAATCGAGAGGATTGTTCGCAGTCTGCAGGAGGTGTTTGAAGCCGAAAGACGGATCTTCCACATCGTTCGCGATCCAACGCAGCAGCGAGGGGTCATGTTCGTGGTTCGGCGACGGCTCTGTTTCCGACAACATGCTCTCCCAGTCTTCTAATCCAAGCGCGCATCTCCCCCCACCCCCAGTGACCGCCTCAAGTCCACTAGGAATCGGTTGAAGCTCCGATGCCCATTCGTCCTTTCGAGTGGCTCCTTGTTCGGGGACGGTTGCAGTAGGCGGCGGGTTCGAGGAGCCTCCTCCTCCTCCTCCGCCGCCGAAAGACGAAGACAGAGTCGATGCCGATGTGGGAGGGCTGGGGCTTCTTCTCATATGAAGCACAGAGCTGGGCTCCTTGTAGTCGTTTTTATGGTTGCCGCTGCTGCTGTTGTCACTCACAAAACCAGCGAGCCCTTCTTTTTTATGGTTGTAAGTGTTCCAAGCACAAATCGGAGCAACGCTTGCGATTTCAAAGACCCCCTTTCCTTGTAGCTGAAAGGGCATCCCTCTCATACCCAGAAAAAGGACTCAAAAAGCGGTAGAAAGATCAGAGAAAGCCCAAGATTTGCACATGGGAAGAACAAGACCAAGACCAAGACCAAGACCAAGACCAAGACCAACAATAACAATAACAAGACAGTATCTGGGTTCCCTCAGATTTCTTCCCCAGAGGCTTCAAACCCACCATCTTTCCCTGCATGCCATGAATCCCTCACCTCAAAAAACAGAACCCATTACAGAAAAAAACTCCTCCTCCCGCTATTCCCCAACTCCTCGTTCTTCTCTTCCTCCATCGCCCTCCTACTCCCGTTTCCATATCCGTTTGAACTCCATATCTCTCCCAAAAGATGAACTTCCTTCCCCCCACCCCGCAAACCTTGCTATTCTAGTTGCTCTTTGTTGGCGCAGGTGAAGATTATGGTTGGGCTTCAACGCTTCCAATCTCTTGTTGAACCCTTATGCCGCAGCAGCACTCTGTACCCTTCTCTGTCCTGCCATGGATGCGTGCATCATAAAAAAGGTAGTAAAGTGTCCTTCCCCTTCCCCATCTGTCTCTCTCTAGTCCCTATCTCTCTCTCTCTCTCTCTCTCTCTCTCTCCCCTCAATATTTTTTCCCATTTTCAAGTTTTCTGGCCTTTTCCCTCTCACCCTCTGAGCCCAATTTCTCTCTCCGTGGTACATCCGTGTTCCTGTCACCACCCTGGTAAGTGCAATACTGCGTTGCCTTCCCCTTATTTTACAGGGGTAAACCGGGCGCACCACCTTTTGACTGTGGGGCAAACATCGCTGAACCTCCTTGTAGTCCGTGTCAGACCCTACCATGCCTGTACTGACTACAGTTCAAAGCTGAACTAATTAACTTTCCCTTTCCCCTCCTAAACCCCTTTTTAACCCTTCTTCAAGCTTACCTACATCTTGCTCGTGGTGTTCAAGCTGGGCAACAGGTTTGTTGATGGTGATTAAGAATAAATATTTATTCTTTATAAGTTAATTTTGATTAAAAATCTTCTTTAAAATAAAATACATATTAACTCTTTATTTGGTGAAGGTATATTAAGAATAGTGTAAAATTGTCCCATTGAAAAAAACTTCTCTAACTTAAATATATACCCGATCTTTAATCTTGACTTAAATGAGTAGGTTTTCATTCACACCAACTTACCCAAGTCTATCTTCCTTTTTCAAAGACTTTTAAGGTGGGGAGCCCAAGTCTCCTGCAATCATGGTGACATTTTCTTGGTTATTATTAAAGATGATTTGCAATAGAACTTTTTCTAAGTTCATAATGCCCATTGGATCTAAGATGTGGATTCTCCAATTATGTTGGCATAATTTAAAGTGGACCATAAGCAACGCTACATTAACTCCAATGATAATAGTTTTTAGTGAAAATTACTTATTTATTATATTATATTTATCGTGGCATAAAGATAATGTTTAAAATTTTTGACATGTAGATTTACATCCAATTTAAATATAATGCAATTAGACAAATTTTATTCTTATATTAATAATAACCTAAATAAAATCAAGAATGGAGCAAATCTCTTTATATTCATCGTTCAAAGTAAAAGACAATTGAGTACCATTGAAGAGTACTTTTCTTTAAAGGGGAAGGTACATAATCTCTAGCACAGTAAAAGAGGATCTTTCTCTCTCTCTTTTTCTTTTTTTTTTTTCCGTGAAATCCTTTTGCCAAAAAAAAAAAAGGTGGGAGCAAAAAAGTATAATTGTATGATAATTTGAATCATCAACTATATCAAAGGTTGATTAACAAGTGATGATAAAGTGGATCATGTATATTCTTAACAATTTTGTCTAGTAAAGACCACTTTATTTAACTCAAGGGTCTTTAAGTTATTTTCTAGTACTCTAAAGATCAATTTGATATATTTACAAATATTAGAACCTAAATGAGTACTCTTATTTTTATTTTTAGTTTCAAATAAGATAAGCTTATTTGGTATAATCATAAGATTGTTAGTACGAAATGATAACCTTCTGATTATTATTGGTGTTATTTTTGAAATAATAAAAAAAAATATTTCATTTCTTCTAGTTCACGTGAGAAGACATGTATTTTATTTTAAAAATAATTTTTAATCAAAATTTAAGTAATTCTAAACATTCTGTACATTATTTTTAACATATAACTTAATAATTAACATGAAACTCGAGTTTCTTGTAAAGATAATACATATCATTTTAAAAGAATATATATATATATATATATATATATATATATATAAGTAGAAGACATAATGTATCTCTTGAAATCTAAATGGACGGGGAAAGGACGGAGGGTAAATCGTACGGATAGCAGAGCATGAAATGACTAGAAGAAGGCAACGATTTTATCTTCAGATACTGACCCGGGGACCCACCGGAGGAGCTTCAATAAATGCAGAAAGCTGAAATAGAAGTGGTCTCAGAATTACGGAAATGCCCACGAGCTTCAACAAAGTACCTTCCGAAGTTCGTCTCTTGCGACTGAGATGCGTCGGGGACGATTCTCTTGTCTGGAAGCTTTGTATCTTTCATGAAAGCAGCTCCGATCAGACACCAGGACAGGACCAACCACCATGTAGCCAACGGAAAAAGACTGCAAAAGGAGTTTTGTTACGAGACACTCATGACGAGTTCACCATCTTTGTTTCTACTCCTCCTTGGCTCTATCTTTCCATCTTCCCTTTTTTCTTTTCCTTCATTTTCATTTTTTCAATTATTGTGTTAAAAGGAATTCAAGTTAGTATGTGAATATGAATACTCACTTGAATCAAGTTCATTATAATGTAAAACCCTAATATCTCACCATGCTTTACAGTCAAGACGGGTCTGATGGGTCATTTTATGACAGTTCTTATTTTGACCTAACTTAGATAATCTTATTTTTTTGAAAAGATAACATTATAGACTCATTCATCTAATGAATAGACTTTGTACTTAGTTTATCATTTTCTAAATGTTTGCCACGTCTAGATTCTCCTTTACCTAAACTTACTTAAAAAAGCATGTTGTTTCTTATGGTGTCTAAATTGTGTCTACAAGATTGGTATGATTTTTTATAAACTTTGGCTGCTACACTTCCATAGTATGCCTCCTAGAAAAAACCAAAACCCTTATCGTATGAAATGTTTCACTACATGACCTCCGCCACATCTCAAAAGCCACATACATTTTCGTTGTATACCATCTTTATAATGCATGCAAAGTTTAGGGTAAGACTTGACCTAGCAGATTTAAAGGTTTTACATTGTCCATGTTAGTTTGTACTGTTCAGCTACATTACGAAGTCTTTGAATATTTTAGTGAACTAGGTTGGGTTGCACCTGCACAAAGGAAGGTGTAATGGATTGATGAATTAGGGGATTTATTCATATGTCCATGTAGGGTTGTTTCTAAGAGTAGAAAATTCCGTGTTCCAGCCTATGCACGGAGTTAGTAGTTTAAGCACTCAAGTTTTTTGATGATATTAAGAAAATAAGTATCAAGAGTTTTGCCTATGCCTTTGAAGGTTCCAAGGCAAGTGGGTTTGGTTTGAAATCAGAATTTTGTTTATCCAAACATTTCAAGTTCCAAAGGTTTTGAGAATTGTTCTTCCGTAAGAAAGATATAAAATTTTTGGATCATATTTAATTTTAAATTTATTTCACTAACTTATGAGTTAATTTTTAAATTAAACTTTATGCTAATTTATAAGAAAAACTTTACCATACTCAATATGCATTTTTATGAAAGTATTGTTCTGACTTGTATTTGATAGGAAGACAATTTTATTACATGAAAGGATCTTAATAACTCTATACCAAACGATTTTACCAAGATTGATACATACTTTGATGAAACTTTCCTGTCATAGGGACTCCACAAGTTACCACTCTTTTATCGTGTATACTTTGAACATGTCAAGAGCTTTCTGGAGTTATTTATATTACGTTAAATGGAAGAACCCATTAAGCATATAAATGGTACACAAATCTTTAACAATTTGAAAGCCATGAGTAATAAAGAAAGCTTTCACTTTTAAGGCATCTCTCGTGAATGGCCATGGCAGAGTCAAAAAATTCCTTTTGGATGCACTGACTTTAATCGTTTTGGGTTGACGAATAATATCTACAAAGATCAACATCAGTTATAAAGATTTTATGTTTCCCGAGATCTCTTTTTGAAAACAATTCAGCTTATGTTTGAGAAAAGTAAGCGATTTTTTGACAACTAAATCACTTTTTTTTTGCAGTATATACAATTCGCTTTTAAAAAGGTATTTCATTTTTTATTGTACATTACCAAACAAGATTCTTATTTCATGCATCGTTTTCAGTTTACTTGTTCATATGTGTACCCAATGCAGTCGTTGAACCTTTTTCTTTGTGACATGGCTTGAAGATAACTTATGAATAGGTACAAAGAGTCAATACCTGTGCATTATTCAAAGATTGTGTTGGAAATAAAAGTTTTTATGTTAAAAATATGCATTTCTTGGATGATGTTTAAATATAACAAATGTCTTTCCAACTCATATATTAGGGTTTTAAGTTAGATAAGAATATATTTTTAACAAAATATTAGAGTTTAAATTGATCAGTTATAACTTGCATTTAACATTCAATTTTTAAATATATTAAGTATGCAAAAAGTTTATAGTCTACCTTGTTCAACTATGAGTCTAAAGTAATGTTTAATATGTAAAAGAGTATTAGGAATGAAAGTCTTATGTTGAAGATATATTATTTTTAAGTAATGTTTAAGTTTATCTAAATGGCTTAAAGTTAAACAAGAATTAGAGTCAATCAACCTAACTTTGACACCATATAAAAGAACTTAAAATTCGACTCAAAAGTCATTGATCCCAAAAATCTAAGTTTGAAAGCTAGTTTTAGCATATTTTGTGTGAAAATCATAACTAGAAAGTAGCCAAAAGAGAATTTTGAGTCAACAAGCTTACCTGAGCTTATGACCTTAGAAGCGTTAGAGCAACCTTAATAGCACAAGCAGGGTTTACTTGAGAATTTATTCTTGGATGACATCGAAAGGAGCCCTGGATAGCCAACAAGGTGTCATGGTTTGAATATTCTAAGGTTTGTGAAGAAATTTGGACCAATTATACCTTTGTTTAGCTTGTGGGACAAGTTGTGAGTGTGATCATCAACTTATTTTCTTTTTTAGTTTCTATGTTGTCACAACAACTCAAGCTTTTCGAGAATTTTATTACACATGAGAACATAACCAAATATATTTAAATAAGTAATGATTTGATAGAGCACATAGGTTTAAATTAATGCATGTAACATCTTATAACAATTAACAGATATCATTGTTCTTATATCTTAATTTAAAAATATTCAAAGCTTGAGTTGCAGATGTGGAGATTTATCTCTTCTCCTCCTAATTTTGTAAAATTAGTAACCAAACAGAAGAAAAATCTTCTTGTACGCAAGCAGACAGGAAGTTAAAAGAAGGAACATCACCGTGATTTACTTCTGAACTAATTACATTTCACTCGTGTACCAATAAACAAAACCCTTGGAACATTTTTTTTCTTTCCGTTTTTACTTTCTTTACAAGTTTTCAAGGGCTGGCCTGCATTCAAGGGGCATATCCAGCCAAGAATCATCCAAAAATGGAGATGAAGATTCGGATTCAGTGGGCCAGTCAGAGCCAACATCTATTTCATCAAATACAATGGCTTTACACTTTCCATCCCTACTGTGACAAATGGCTTGCAACCAAAGATTGCAGTGCACAAAAACCAAATCATTGTATTTTTCCAGGTCAACTCTGTTCCGTTTCTTAGTATGCATGCTCTCGAAAGTGTTCCAGTTCCATCTACACCAATGGGAACTGCAAGGTTGGCTAAGGATCCGTATTGCAGCTCTTTGGAGGGTAGGGATCTCATAGCCATATCCTGCCCACCAATCACCTAATAATGGATGACAAAGAATTAGACATAAATTCAGTTTCACACAAAGAACAGCCAAGTATTGAAAGTTATCAAGTGAAACTTCTATAGAAATTCCAGCTTTACAACATACCTGGGGCATTCAGTGTCCTTCCCATGATTGCAAAGGCAGTCCCAAGAGCGCCTTGTGCATTAATGTATATCGGATGTTCTTTGGTTATTTCTATTTTCTCTTTGTCCGTCGTAGCGACCTTTAACATGGCTTCTTGAAACCCATTTCTCATCCTCAAATCCATCTTGAAGCTCGGATTGTAAAAAGTGGAAGGATTAAGGAATGCTGCAGCAGAATGTAAGGATGAGTGGAGCTGCATTTTCCATCTCCGATCAATTATATTCCAATATGGCATGTAATGCTCTTCAATTCCCTTGTAATACACCTTGATTGTAATCTTTGCCCTCTCTATTGCTTCAAATATATATCCCATAGCAGGCATGTCTCCATCAACTATCCTTAATATTCTAACTAGATGTTCTGAAATATTTACAGCTTCACGAGCGTACTTCCAAAATCTATCCAAATACAACAGGGACTTCATAGCTTGTGCATCAGGATGTGTACTATAAATGGAGGACAACCAGTCCGTATGAGAAAACATGCGCTTCAAATTGTCTTCCTGGATGACAATGGACCTCAAGGAGAGGAAATTAGTAACATACCTAGTGATTCTTGGTCTGTTCAAGTCCTTTCCACAGGTGAACTTTCTCATCATATTCAAAGTCCACGTATTACTATAAATGAACCTTGTGATGCTCTTTGCCTCCTCCAACACTGTAGCTACCCACTCTAATTTACCAATATCTTCTAACATTTTATCAATACAATAAGAAGCACAAGGAGACCAAAACAATGAACTGTACTTAGACATAAGAAGTCTTCCCGCCATAACATAACTGGCCGTGGCATCTGTTATAACTTGAACAACATTTTCCACACCAACTTCCAAAACAACGGACTCAAGTAACTCAAACAAGTATGTGGCATCATCTTCATGACCTGATATGTCAATTGACTTTAAAAATAGTGTCCCCTTTGGGCATGCAATTGAAAACACTACAAATGATTTACTCCTACCATCAGACCAGCCATCACACAAGATTGTGCACCCTGTCTCTCGCCACTCATCCCTATATTTCTTGTAACAGTCATGTATATCACCTTTCACTTTTTCCAAAAGAGTAGATCTCAAGTTTTCACAACTTGGGGCCTTGTAGCCCACACCGCACTCTGCTATGGCAGTTACCATCTCCTGATAATACATGGATTTTGCAGCACAGTAAGAAATAGAATTATGAAAGAAAAAGACTGCAATTTTTTTATCAGCATCATCCTGTTTTTGCTTGTCAGCATCATCCACTGCCGGCTGTCCACTTGGTGAGGGGCGTGGAAGTAACATGGATGGACAAGTACTTCCATTCTGTCCACTGGAGCCATGATTAGGATGGAAGCCACCACTAGCCGAGGAGCTATTTTGTTGACCATTAGCTGCTGCTTGCTTTTCAACCCTTGCTTTCTTGGCTGTTTTCTGTTTCTTGGGAGTACTTAAGATACTTTGGATATGGTCACGCACATCGGCTGGAACTGCAGTGCAGGGGACTATATCTTTGTTTTTGATTTGAGCCAAGTGAAATTTCATTCTGTATACCCCTCCACTGAATTCCCGTTGACAATAGTTACACCTGACCTTCTGTCTAGTCGCATCAACAAGGATACAGTGATCCCAACAGGCATCTCTTCCTCGAACCATTATCCTTAAAAGTAAGCAATTCAGTAAGATTTTTTATTTCTCTTTGGCCATGAAATGCATACAAGCGGATGCAGATAAACAAACATTATCACAAGAAGAGGCAATACAGCACTTAAGAAACTTTCACACTTTTGAAACAGTAGCAAGGAGCCAGAGCACAGCATATGCATATAAAAGCAAAAAAAGAAAAGATTTAGGTATGAATAACCATATCATAAGCCACAATACTTTGTATTGGCAAAAAAAAAAAAAAAAAAAAAGTTCTAGAGATTCAGCAAATGATCTACATAACATAAATATGTGCAAGCAGAATGCAACACGCGCACTTAGATCCCTACAACTAGAAAGAGCAACATAGACAAAAAATCTACGTTGAAAGTATTTCAAGGAGAATATCTTGCTGGCTGCTCTACCTCACAAGCAAGTCATCGACCCCAATTTCACACTACATCAATCATTAAAACAATATGTTTCTTTGCAGATACATTTGGGAGTCGTCAATGAAAATAAATTAGCTCTATTTGATCATGAGACCCCATGGTATTCCAATGCATCAGGTCATAGATCCATAGCAATTGCATTTGCAAAAGCTTTTAGCCTAAACAAAATCACTGTAGTTTTCAATATTTAACCTAGCATTACATTCTGAAAGATCTATTGGTATACCTTGCACAGATTGAACACACACAGCCTGCATGTTTAGTGAATTACATTATGCACTTTTCCTAAAGTTTCGTTACGTTACATCAACCTCATCTTTTCAACCATCGTAGTTCCTATGAGACTATGTTGCTCTCACCTCATATGAACCATATGGTAAAATGCCCAAAGCCATAGTATTATTTTCATGCAAAGGAAATCTAATTCTTTCCAACTGGCACACATTACACTTAAAGAAGATAATGCATGCAGTAGTTAAAAATGAACTGCGAGCAGCTGTACAGGAATACTTTGACAATGAAACAAGTTATCAGTTGTCAAATGAACATTTTTTCTTGACGTATTTCAGTTATCAAGTGAACCCTTTGTGACCATGCCTACTTAGTTAACTTCAAATGTTTCACTATAACAACAAAGATCCAACACAATGCATAAAATAAATAAGCACAGGTTATGCATGCCACTACAAGTCACTTTTTCTCCTACTTTCTTCTTCCTTTTCTTTTTATTTTGACTTTCAAATCCAATGGCCTGCATTTATGTAAAACGACCATAATTCAGTAACGCATCCTCTCCTTTAGTCATGAACTCCCATAAATTACAGCAGAAGCTGCAATATCCCTTCCCCCAGTAGTACATCATCTGCACTCAGACATGTTATGAACTTGATAACCTATAACGCCAAAAAGGCTTAACAAGTAAGAGGTTTCACCCCACAGAATGGGTGCCTCTTTCTATTTGTTTTGGCTTGGTTTTCTTCTCTCTTTATTGTTTCTCCCAGATAAATTTCTTTGCTTTATTACCCATTTTGGCACAATAACTTCCAGCAGTCAACTCCAAGTTACTAAACAAAAGGCAAGTCTAAATTATCTAATAATTCACATTTCGGTGCTTGATTGAGGTACTAATGTGCATTCAAGTAAAATGTCACTTGCATAGTTTCCATAACTAAAACTCAGGGCCAAACAGATTAAACATCAACAGCTTAACAAACCACTAAACAATAGGAAATAACTAAGAAAAGTGGCGCTATCATTATTAATGATCTAGAACAAAATCTCCAAAAAACTAGAGAAAGAACACAGTTTTAAGTGTATCTTATCTAGTGTGTCCTGTACTGCAATTTATTTGAGAGTGAGAGAGAGAAGCTACCTGGGATAAGAAGATCTGGGGCAAGTCCTTGTTGTCAGGAGCTGAGATTGAACAGAGAAAAGGCAGGATTCCGGGGAAAATGGGGACCGGCGATTAGGAGGGAAGGAAAGCAACCGAGGAAATGGAAAACTACGGCGATAAATTAATGATCCTCGCCAGCCTCTCTTCCGAAGAGTCACGGACCGAGTAGTGCGTCACGTGCCTGGTCCACTTGTGGGTTTTGTCTGACAACAAGCATTAGACTGAGTTTTTCTTTTCTTTTTTAATTTCTTACGTGTTAAAGATGTATTTTTCCAAATATAACTATGAAAAGATCCTTGTTAAAAAAATAAAAATTATTAAGTTAATTTACTCTTAAACTTTAATACATCTCACAAAATATAGTTTATGAGTACTAAGATATGTTAGTTAAAAAATTTGAACTCTAATACTATATTTAAATATTTATTTTTTGATATTTGATACTGAATAAGTGTAAGGGTATGTAAATTTTAAAAAAAAATTATTAAAAAATATAGTAATAATATAAATACACATTCTACTTCAACGAGCCACTCATATTGCGTCCTGCTCTTCACTGCAAATGGTGTCACATCAGCAAGGTTTTTGCATAAATGGCCACACCAACTGGCAAGCATTGAAGCTCAGTTCGATCATAAATGGCTGACTTATCCATGCTTGCAGTCCTGTGAGTAGACAACTTTTAGGCAATCTCAAACACGATGAGACATCCTAGGCTTCAACTGTGGGTACTGCTATTGAAGAGGCAAAGCCTGGCAATGGCAACTTCTAAAGAAGCCTCAGCAGCCGGGGCAACTTGATAGGAAAGGATGACTCCCAAATTGTAACCCACCCAACTAAGACACACTTTCTCAGGCCAAGAACCAATGAAAAAGGAGGTGGTGGACTCCATTGTTAAATGGGATAGCCACACAACAGAACTTCAAAGACATATCGCGATGGCTTGAGCCTAAATCCACAGGCCTGACCTAAATTTTTTGTAACAGGCTTTGGGTTAGAATGGGCCAAATATAAGAAGCAGACTTAGTACAAACCCGAATATGATGTAATGCCTTTCCATTGTAGCGGCTCGTATCGGCGAGCACCATGACTTATGCAACTTTGTTTTTCTTCAAGGTTGTAGTGTTGCCAAGATATCAGGATAAAAAGTACCAAGAGCAGGAAAAATCTTATGAAAAATAGTTTAGAAAGAGTGAAAAGATTATGATTTGTAGACTAGTATACACAGAAAATACTTGCGTATAAGATTCAATGCTTGTGGCGGAGAACTGCATGGGAATTGTAAAGTATGTCGCTGCTGAAGCCCAAAAGCTTGACGCTCCTACTTTTTAAAAGGGTTTGGCTTTCGTCTGATGACTCCGTTGTCACCTCCATTTTATAGAGCTTCCATCCTCCCAAAATCTTTTAGCGCTTCCCTGTCTTCATAGTTTTGGTCTAATGCTTCCCTATGTTTCAAATACTCAGTGATAATGCGGACAAAGGAAATAACATTGAGGAGGGTAGCGAGTAGGGAGAGGGAAGGGAGTCCTGGTATTAGAAATACACTAATAATCCAGCTTAAAAGTTAGTTTATGAATTAGGAAGGTAATTTTTATATTTAAATATTATTTAATAATATATATATATATATTTGTTTTTTTCAATGTAGGATTTCATCTTCAATATTTTCTCTTAACATGAGCATATCTTAGGTTCTAGGTTAAACATGATGGAATAGATGCTATTATGCACCAAGCATATGTGGTGAAGTTCTTGTTTCTTGTTGATATCATTTAGCTGGTTTATCATGCTTCGGAGTTGAGGGTTGATGTTCTCTTGGGTTTGAATAGTCATGTCAACTCCCAGTCTCTCTTCCACTGCAAAAAGAAAGAAACAGACATTCTACGGGGAGTGGTTGAATGGGGTTTATTTATAGTCAAAATTATGATTACTGGAAAAATTCCAAAATCTTTTAACATTGAGCTCAACCATGTAGACTCATCAACAACAAATGCTACGGCTCTGTATTCAAAATTCCCAAAATGACCTTGATATTGTGGGTTGTTGTTCAACACCCCATGAGATGCAAGTATCTCCATTAAAAAAGCAAAAACCAGAAGTTGATCTTCTAGTGTTGCAGTCTACCCATTTAGCATCGCTAAAACCATAAAGGTAAGTGGTGCTGCAAGTATGAATATTCAGGCCTACATAGCTTCTTAACAATATAAGAGAGGTCAGGCTTAGTAAATGTAAGATATTGAAGTTCTCATAATATGTTGCGGCAAAGAGTAGGGTTATCCTTAATTTCTGGTAAACTCGTTACCATAGGGGTGGAAATGGATTTACAGTTTAGCATGTTGGCTCTTCGAAGATCCCTGGCATATAGAAACAAACCCTTCGGAGAAGACCTCATCTCTACATCAACACTTCTTTCACTATCTGCACCCTCCAACACTTTATTTTCTTTAAAAAGACTACATATTCTTTGCATTGCTTCTCATCCATGATACTGACTCACCTAGAAATAGCATCAAAGCTGCCTTTGTCAACACAAAATAATTATTATCGACGATGATGATGATGTTGGAATCGTCCAAGACGCGACCGAGAAGTCAATCTTCCGTATGTCCACTCCTTATATGCACACCTACTGTTCATGACTCAGACCTCTTGTTAATAGAAGTTAATTTTGTGGCATCAAATCTAGGTGAATCTAATCAACGGGGACCCTACATTCCAATATTTCAAGAACCAACATTTTCAAAGGATTAGTTCCCAATCAATTATAAAAGACGTACAAACCACTAGAGAAGGAAGGGAGCAAAAGGCATCTATAAGTGCTTCGAGTACAATGTAAAGATAAGAAGATGCGGATCCAAATTGAAATAGGACTAGATATTAGAGGAGGATTATAGAGTTGCGTTTGATTTCTTCTAGGAAATTAAAGCTCCCGTTTTACTCCAAAGTGTTGAATTTTGTCAAGCATAAGTGTATTTTTCCTAAAACAAATAAAAGTCTTCTAGAATAACTCTTATGAAAGTCTTCATATGGGTTTATACACTCCTAATAACCAAGATCATAAAACTATCTTAACACCATTATTTATGTAAATTCTAACACCTTATTCAATACAAGACGTTTTACCTTAGTTGTACTACTAATTTCGTCCTTTCCAAGCACTAAACCCAATCAATAGTGTCATCCAGTTCCACTTATTTTCCACTCTTCTACTGATAGAGAGATGGATTAGGTAGCCTTAGGGTCGGAATTGCAACAAGAGGGGTCTTCTTCTTCAGAACTATCCCAAACCTTTCCGTTATGTCCAATTTCTCTCCATTCGGCAGCTTCCAATTGAAGGAATGCAAAAGAGTAGCAAGTGAGTACATCACCATCCTCTCAGCCATTGCTGTTCCAGCACACATTCGTCGGCCAGACCCAAATGGAAAGTACCTGAAGTCTCTTCCACTGTAGTCCCATTGACTGTTCAGGAACCTCTCCGGATCGAAGTTCAATGGATTTTCCCAGACCGAAGGGTCCCTTTGTATTGCCCACACGTTCACAAAGACCCGGCAGCCTTTTGGAATTGTGTAGCCTCCGACAGTGCACGCCTCGCCGGGGCAATGAGGGACCAAAAGAGGCAGCACCGGGTGCAGCCGCAGCGTTTCTTTCATCACAGCCTGTAAATATGGTAATTTGTGAATGGTAGACTCTTCTACAATGTTGTCTTTGCCAACTACAGCCTCCAATTCTTCCTGAGCCTTCCTCATCACTTCTGGTTTGTTCATAATCTCAGCCATGGCGAACTCGATTGTGTTCGAGGATGTCTCTGACCCTCCCACCACCATATCCTGATCAGAAGAATTCACTAGATTATGTGGACAACGATCTTTATAAAAATTATAACGATCGGTATAATCGTTGTTCTCCTAATATATAATCTAGTTTTGAAGAAGGAATTTGACATTCCAATTTGGTATTAGATAATAACTACCAAATTAGACAACCCTTTGCTTGTGGATTAAATATTTGTGAAAAGCGTTCCTCCATATTTGGGATGGGAGTGTGTTGAAATCTAAAATATGACCTGAATTATCTATATATTTATATGCTTGCTCTTTATATATGAATATACTATTTCTTTTACAAGTTAGTTTTAAGAGAAGAAGTAGATTTTTATCTTAGTATCGAAGCTGATGTGAGAAGTGTTTTCAAACACTCAAAATAATTTATTATATTGAAATATATAGTTATATTATACTTTTTATAAGTAAAAAAAATGTTTTCTTATTTTATAAATCACCTTAAAAAAGTAAAACTTCTGACGATATATATGATCATATCTATATATCAACTATCCATCTTCATCCTCTCTCCTTTTTTGTTTATTATTTATTTTGCTGGTCAAAAGTGCCTTAGAGTATTCTTTCTTAGGCGGAGTTTCTTGTTCAACCCCCACTTCGACCTTTTTTCTTTGTTTATCCTTTTATTTGAATTATTGTTTTAATGGTCAAAAAGACAGATGTAGGATGAGTGCAAGATTTGTTAGTCATAACTCCATGATATCGAATCATTTGGATTGACATAGTATCCTGTTTTAAATGGATGATGAGTCATTATTTATTTGATCAGACTTGTTCCCGGCATTATCAGTTTGAAACTACAAAAATTACAAACACCTAATTATTAATTATTGAAATTGAAAATATAGGTGCTAGATCAGAATCACAAGGCTACATACGAACTATTTTTTATGTTCAATTTCAGAAGATTGGTTGAAGGTCTCCATGGCCTCCTTATCTTAGGCCTCCATTTTTTTCTTGGTGTATCACTTTTGCAAGTGGCCATTGTTCAATTTGTCTATTGATAAGTGTCTAATTCAATTGAGAATAAGTATTATCTTAAATAAAAAAATTTAAAGTTTGAAAAAAGATTTCAAGTTCGACACCAAGTACATTTGTGTATGTGTATTTAACCAAAAAAGAAACAGAAAAATCATCTAGCCTGCCTTCGCCCTAATTCTAATGAATTGTCACCTAAACTTCATGTTTTCATCTTAAGAAGCTTTTCATATAAAATTTAGGCAAGATAAGACCATCTCCATTCCATTCTGGACAGGTTCCTCCACCTGAGTTTTAGGATTAATGTGTTTAGTTACATAATTTATTGGGTTAAATTTAGGTTGGTGAGTAGAAGTGTATTATTAGTACAGGAACGTGAAAGAGAAAAGCGTACCATGAGCAATGCTTTGAGGTGGGTTATCGTCAGAGGTGTATTGGGATCGCCTTCATCCTTCAGCTTCAACAGATACTGCAAAAAATCTTTGCCCTCATCGCCGGAAACATTTCCGGCTGCTGTGCTCCGAATGTCTCCATGAATGTTCATCCTTTGATCAATCACAACGTCGAAGATCCGATCAAGGCGTCTCGCCAACCTAGCCATCCGCCTCATTATGCCTTGAAAATCAAACCGAGCCAACGCCGGATAAAAGTCGGAGACATCGGGCTTCCCCAGAAGCTCCGTCATCTCGGAGACCACCTCCCGGAACTCTGCTCCAAGAGTAGCCTTCTCGTTCCCCTCCACCGACTCACCCCATAACATGTCGGTGACCACGTTGAGCACCATCAAGAATATCTGCTCCCCGACGTTCACTGGACACCCTACTCGACAGTAAAAGTATCCGACTGTTTGTCGCACCTGTTTCCGGCGAAGCGTATAGACGGAGTTCAAGGTCGTGTGGCTTAGCATCTTGAGCACACAAACTTTTCTGAGCATCCGCCACTCCTGTCCGTAAGGGGCCGATACGATATCAGACCCGCCATACGACGCAAGACGGCCGCTGGCGGGGACGTCACGGTTGGCAAACGTCACGTCGTGATCCCTGAGCACTTCTCGGGAGAGGGAAGGGGAGCTCACCACGATGCCGAGCTTGTTGCCAAGCCAGAGTTTCAGTACTGGTCCGTGTATCCGTGCCAGGCCGGCAAAGTAGGAATGGAGCTCTCGGTCGAGGGAAAGAAGGTTCCCGACCACCGGTAGGCCACGTGGGCCAGGCGGCAATGGTGGGATCTCCTTCGGTTTTGTGTACATCCATGCGTACCAAGAGAGCACGAAGACAACAAAGATGGAGAAAACCAAGCCTCCGAGCTGGTAATTTCCATTGCTAATGCTTGTAAGGAAACCTGAGATGATTTTCGCCATGGTGATGTTGGTATGTGGAAGTGGAACAATGTTACGTGTATAGGAACTTGATGAGGGGACTTAAAGGAGCTTGAGTAAGCCTAGGATTTATAGGCATTTATGAGGCAAGGATAAAGACAAAGAAAGTATATGCATCAGGATCCGAAACAGGAAGTACAGTAAGAACGAACAATGCATATGTCAGAAGCCAGGAGCCAAGACAGATATAGGAAGAAGAAATGGACGACACTATTACTTTTTGAGGGGGAGAGGTCGTGTTATGGGTTACAGCTGTCTTGTATGTGACGCAAACGGGGGTAGGCTTTTAGGCAGTAGAGTATGTGAAAGGCTCTTCTAAGGAGAGGGTTGGTTTTTGAAGTCAAGAAAATCAAAGGATACGTTTTCTCTTAAATGAAACAAGGGTTTGGTTCTCCTTTTGAACCAAAAATCCTATAATCTATTTAGTTCTATTTCCTCAAGAAAATTCTTTAATTTGTTCAAAATGAATATCAATCTACCTCTCAAAGACCATGTTAGGAATTCCTGTAACCCGGCTTATACAAACAAATGGGGAAGAAGGATTAATCATTGAAAAGGACAAGTTTAATGGGACTTAGAATAAAGTAAGTGGAACCATGTCATTTCACGATGATAAGGTCAATGCATGGGAATCTTCTCTTGTATTCTTCTGTTTTTTTCTTAACCTTTCTAGAATATATCATTTTTTTTTTGTAAGTTTATCAATTTGTAAGAGTATTTTTGGATAAGTAAAAATGTAAAGGTCAACATGCCAATGGAAGCTTGCCTTCCTAATACTTTATAATTAGCCTTTTGACGTCACAAGTAAACATAAGAGAAACTTATTCAAAGACTTATCAATTGTGATAGTAGAGTTGATGCCACCCCAATAAAGTAAGAATATCTATGAGAAAAAGATGGAATATTTCTCCCATGGCAACTCTAATGGAATATAAATTGAGCCTCTTCGTCTTGTCATCGTTAAACTTTAAAAGAGAACCTCCATCACCAAAGCAAACATGTAAGGCTACGAAGGATCACTTTTCCTAAGCCTTCTACTCTTTGTCAAAAAGCCTCTTAAGCTTTCCACTAATGCAAATAGAAAATTTAGGCATAGTACTTCGTCTTTCATCTACGCAATAATAACATTAAAATTGCCAATACGAAAATGTGTTTCATAGATGCCTAAACCTTAATTCATGAACAATATTTTTTCGGTAGTTACTCAAAAGCTGTAAGGCCAAAAGGACATTGTCTTTAAAAGCCACTTGTTGCTTCCTAACAATATTGTCAAGCATTTGTGGAGACAATTGTCCACCATTATACTAACACAATTATAAATCATATTGCGACAAAAATATGTCAAAAATTTCAAATAGGAAAAGTTAGTGATCTTTAGAATCAAAACTATGGTAGTAAAATTTAATCTCCTTAAGCCGCCTACTCAAGCCAAAGAAAGAACTTACCACAATGATAAACTTAACAAACTAACAAAAAAGACTTCTTAAAGATATTTCTAGCAAAATCTTTTCACTATATATGAAAATTCTATGGGGAATAGCCTCATCAAAAGCCTTCATATCAATACATAACGACCTCTTTGATCCCTCTAGAAGCCTTTTTCTACTTTTCTAAACATTAATCTCTATTATCATAGGATAATTAATTCAATATGTTGAGTTAGATTGGCCTTTCGATGACTTTTAGATTTTGTTTTGCTTGATCTACGTTATGATTAATATTAAAAACTAGGATTTGTTCCAACACTACTCACTTTTTAACCTTTGAGCCTCACACAATAGGAAAATAAAATTGCCCTGCATTACTTTTAGTCACACATCTTTCACCAAAGGGGAAAAAAAATTCAAGATGGTCTATGACAAAGTTGAAGAACTCAAAGCCTTCATATAGAATAGCTACACTGATCTAAAATTAGTCTGCTACACTAGCTATATAAAAACATGCTTTCAAACGCAAGACATTTCCTTCCCATTTGACTTTGACGTCTATCGAGCTTCCTAAAAATGGCATTGCCATCTCTCTTTTTACTTCACGTAAGCAGATGGCCACTAAACATGAGATCATCTAAATCTAATTAAAGACAAGATTTTTTAAGCCATCCTTGCAATTAGGTGACTTGGAAGATCTTTTGAGTCCTTCACTATTTCTTCTAAAATTGTTGAATCTCTAATAACTAAAGATAGAAACCTTCAAAGAAAAGACACTCAAACAATATTAGACCACAAATTTAATCTCTTAGCAGGGCAATTATCCCCGTAGAAAACCAACACTATGCAACTCTATCTAACACAAATATCATAAGCCATATAGGAATAAATTATGGAAAGTTATCTTAATTTCAAATATCCTTAAAATCACTAGCAATTAACCGTAAAGTCTTATTTTTATCTACTGCTTCAACATTATTCTTCACTATTTAGAAAAAGGACCATAAAAACTCTAAGCAATTCAACAAGTAAAATTCATGAGGAGAACAAAACTGCAATGAGCATGTCATATAAAAGTGAATCACTACCATGGTTAACTTCTAAGCTAATTACATTTTAGCCACATAACTATCATACAAAATCCTTACAATATTGTTTCCCCCCTTTTTAACTTTCTTCACAAGTTTTCATGGGCTAGCCCTACATTCAAGAGGCACATCCAACCACTGGTTGCCCAAAAGTGGAGTTGTGGATTTAGACCCAGTGGACCATTTAGAACCAACATCTATTTCATCAAATACAATGGATTTTCATTTTCCATCCCTTTTATGACAAATAGATTAAGGATTGAAGTCGAAAAAAACCAAATCATAGTAATTTTTTAGGTTTACTCTATTTTGTTTCTTAGTATGATTACTCTCAAAAGTGCTTCAATTCTATCTACTCCAATGCAAATTGCAAGGTTTTTTTTTTTTTTTTAAAAAAAGCATTTATTTTTTACACTCACACACCTACTCATACATCTTTAGAGTGTTGAACTCAGGACTAAGAAATTTCAAGCAATAACACCTACTCACCACTAAACTAGACACTTGTTAATGATCATAAATTGCAAGGTTGGCTTAACGTCCGTATTGTGATGATCTCATAGCATATCTTACCCACCAAGCACCTATGAATGCATAAGAGAGAGCTATATGTAAATTCAATTTCATTTAAAGAACCAAACAGTGTTAACAATTTTGTTTGGGAGATGGACATGTTAATCACTTTTCCTTATAAGGATACCTTTTTAGTAATTTATGCTTATACATAACTAAGGCATCTAGTGTTTTTTTTCCATGATTGCAGAATCAATCCCATTAGCAACGTTTACATTGATCTATATTTGATGTTCTTGGCAATTTCTATTTTCTTTTTATCCATTGTATGTTTTTTAACATGGCTTCTTGTAATCCAATTGCTACCCTTAAATCAATCTTAAAGTTTGGATTGTAAAAAGCATTGATTTTGGAACTAACTCAAGAAAGGGAAAGCTTTAGATCAAATTTAATGTTTAAATTTTTTTTTCACTAAATTGCTCAATTTTTTTGTTCAACAACAAACAATTTTTTTTTTTTTGGTAATGAATCATAATATGCTACCTTTTTCAAAATGTCAATGGAAATAATGCAATTAATGTACATTGTCATAATGGGTTTCTTGATTGCATTAGAATTAGTTGTTTCCATCTATAGTTTTTATTATGTAAGTTAGGTTTAGGCCTATACATATAAGCATAATGTTATATGATTCATACCATAGTAGATTCAGTAAGTTAAATTCTAATTTGTTGGCATTCTTTCTCAAGTCTTTCTTTCAAGTTCATGTCTTGTGACATGATATCGAAGCAAGGTTTCCTTCCCTAGGATAATCACTTCGGCACCTTTTCCTTACCATCAAAATGAATTTGAAGTGAGAAACAAGTTTTATTTTGGTGTTTTCCTCCTTTTTTTCAAAGTTAATATTCTATGCTCACACAAACCCCAAACTTATCAATCTACCTTTGAAACCCCAATAGCCACCCTTATGCCAAAATTATGAAATTGCCATAAAAAACCCTAGTTTCTGACTTGACCAATCTTAGCCATAATCTGATTAACCAACACTAGAGTCGTGGTTGATTCAAGCTTTATCAAACCTACTTCACCTACTACAATAGTCATTCATAAATTATGTTTTATGAAAAATGATGATGATATATATGAATATCTCCTGTTATGAATATTCTTAGACCAATATTATTGCAAACAATAGAGATGCAAATGGTTTAAGGTAGTTATGATCCATGTGTGGGTTCCAAATAGGAATCACTTAGTGATGTTTCCAATAGATTGTAGATCAAGAGAGTAATCAATTGTTCATGTTATTTTCATTGATTGCAAGAAGACATAAATTATAAGAAAGATGACCAACATTAATTATTTCAACCAATGTGGAGCAATCCACTTTGATTGTACTTCAAGCTTTGCTTTTCACATCTTGTTGGGCACTAAAAAGGTGGCACTTTTACCACTTCACAATATAGAAGGCCAATGAATTGCTTACATAGAGCAATAACATAACTTATTGAAGCCTTGTTGCCAAAATTCATCTTAATTAATCTAAATCTCACCCACCTTGATGGAAGATTGAGTAACATGCTTTTTGGGCTATTGCCTAACCATAAGCCATATGGAATGCAGATAAAGACAAAGATGGCTAACTCAATTAATGATGTGGTTGGCATTTTGCTCAAATTCAAAGGAAACGTTAGGAGTTTGTGAAGAAAGGCTTCTATCATTGTGGTAGGTAATTATGGTACAACCAAGTAAAATGGTGTTATGCAAACTTGCTAGCAAGTCTAACTATAGCTTATGGGTAGAATAAATGAAAACCTATTTCTTGACTCAGAATAAAATGGGTCTTCTAACTAGCTTTCTTTTATGATTATTTGGTGATAAAGAAGAGGTGTAACACAAGGAATAATGCCATGTTGTCATGAAAATATGGGTTGTGAGCACAATGGAATTAGTGCTCAAAAATCTTATTTCTTGAATTAAGAATGTGACCAAAAATTGGTCCATGTTGAAGGATTTGCTTAACAAGGTTATGAGCACTTAGAAATTCGCTCTTAACTAAGCCATCAATAACTTGAAGTTGGTTAGTGGGTGCACTAAGACAGAGCTTTTTGACTTTTTTCTTTCATTGAAGGACTTATGGGTGAATTAGAGACCTAATAGGCCTTATCCAATGCAATTGCAACAATTATTCCTACCAAATCAAGGGATGACTCCATGAGTATGACTGGGAGTAAACAATAAAGTTTTAATTGGCATTCTTGACGAATTTCAAGTGTTGCAAACCTAAATTTTGTCGCGCAATGACTTGCCATAGTTGGGAAAATCATTCACCATGGTGAAATAAAAGCTACATTAGTGTGGAGGAGGGTGAAGGGACATTGACAATTTCACCACACCGTGTTATAGTGTCATTGGTGACCTTGGATACCCTAATAAACAACTGAGAGAAACAAAAACTATTCATAAGTGCACACTTCCTATTAGTTGGATATCTTTTAGGTTAGAAGCCCAAGCAAAACTAGGCCTATAGCTTACAATATAGCCATTGAAGCAAGTAGGTCACATAATCCCCTTGATTTTAGGCCATAGTATTGTAATCAAACATATACAATTCATGCATATGGCAAACTCTCATTCTATGATGGGCCACTCCTACCTTCTTATCCTAATATGAGCTTGTTGGGCTTTATCATTCCTACCTTAGGTAGTGTTTATGGCAAATCTACTAGGTTGACCCTGATTTTAAACCAACAAAACAAGCTTGTTAGCCTTTTCAATCAAATGAGCTCCATTTACTTAATTGTAAATTTTACAAGTAACTATTTTTCACTTAAATCTTATTCTTTCACATGAATTATTAATTTCAGAACAAGTGATCATATAGTTTGTGATTTATGCATTTTAGACTCATATTATTCATGTACATCACCATTGTTTATGAGATTATCTAACCAAATATGCAGCCTTATCATTCATATAGGAAATTATAGGTCAAAACCAAATTTACTCATGCATATTTTAATTACTCCCCGTTTCATGCACATTTTTTTTGTATCTACAAACTAACTTGTAATAATAATTATGTGGTCATTTTATTTAGTAATTTAAATGTCTTTGAGGATTGTATGATTGGGTTACTAATTAGGTTTAACAATGTTGAAGAAAGACTTTATTTTCTATCTTATGTTATTTTAAAAAGTTTTCATTCTATTTTTTTAAGTTTTTTATTTTCAATAAAAAATAATTATTGTACTTTGAAGAAATTACCTATTTGAAACTTGGTTTTTAATAATAATGATTATTCCATTTGGCATAAATGCCTTAGTCATTCTTTTCTAAAATTATATTCACGCTTGAAAAATTCATATCTTACATGAATTCATTTTCTTATCTAATAAGTTCATTTGCAAAACAAATACGTACTCATTTTTCTTTAAACCAAACAACGACCACATCTATTTTTGACTTGGTTCAAATGTTTGGAAGTCACAACATCTTACACATGATGATGCGCATTAATCTTTAACAATAGCAGACAAATTTTCTCTTATCACTTGGATTTTTTTCTTCAAAATAAGAGCCATTTTTTCTTCTTATTAAATTTAATCATTATTTTTCATGGTTCACACTTAGTTCAAAACTATTGTCAAATATGTCCACTTATACAATGAAACCAAAATTTTTTCTCCTCCAAACGTTTCTCATTCCTTTTTTCTAAGGGCATCATTCATAAGAACTCATATGTCCACACTTCAAAGCCATTTATTGGATATGGCATGGGCCATATTATTTTAAGCTTATATTCCCTCATGCTCCTAGGGTGAGTGTATCTTGATTGTTAATTATCTTATCAATTATCTACCTTCATCTTCCTTAGGTGAGATCATTCCCTTCAAGTACTTTTTTGGCACATCACCTATTATTGAACATTTATGTATTTTTGGTTGTCAATATTATGCCATCATCTTGGGTGCACATGACAAGTTAAGTCTTAGCATTCTTCCTTTTGTTTTCATTGATTATCTTCATTTATTAAAAGGGTTATCGCCTTTTATGATCATATTTATAAAAAATTCTTTGTGAGTCATAATATTGTAATTCATGGAAATATTTTTCCTTTTGCACCACAATCTTTTGTATCATTCTTTGATAGCTTAACCGTTTCATCAACTCTCATCATACATACCTTCCTTACTATTTGTTGATAGTTTTTTTTTCCTAAGTTAGTGGATCCTTCACTTACTATTGAACTTGCACCCAGTACCTTTATAGATTCACGTGAACACTCATTATGCCACTATAGTTGCCCCATTAAATCACCTATCTTTAAGATCTCCCTTAATGAGCACTTTTTTGGGACACCACTTATTATTGAACACTTATGTATTTTTGGTTGTCAATGTTATACCACCACCTTAGTTTCATATGACAAGTTAAGTCCTAACACTATTCCTTGTGTTTTCATTAATTATTCTTTTTATAAAAAGGTTATTGCCTTTATGATCTTACTTATAAAAAGTTCTTTATGAGTTGTGATATTATATTTCATAAGGATGTTTTCCTTTTTGTACTATAGTCTTCTATGTCATTCCTTGATAGCTTAGCTACCTTTTCAACTTTTATCATATTGCTTAAGGGCTCATATACACATTTCTCACTATTTGTTAATGATCTTGTTTTTTTTTTTTAGCTAGCAAATCCTTCTTCTACTAATGAACTTGCACCCATTACCTCTATAGATTCACGTGAACTCCCACTACACCATTCTAGTTATGCCACTAAATCACCTATTTGGAACTCTAATTTTTTATGCCCAAATTTGCCTTTAACCTTTTGCATGTCATTATACCACATTTCCTAATACATCTCACTTGATCAATATTGACCCCATTATCAACACTTCATTGCTTCCATCTTAGTCACCTAGGAGCCTTCTTCCTTTTAAGAAGTCCTTGTAGACTTTCATTGGGTGGATGCCATGGATAGTCAGCTTATTATTCTTAAGGAAAATTATACTTGGGATATGGTTCCTTTGTCTTATGATCAACATTTTGTAAGTTATAGGTGGATATATAAGCTGGAATATCATGTTGATGTCCTTGTCCAAAGATATAAGGCTTAGTTGATAGCCACAAAATGTAGTTAAAGGGAAAAGATTAATTATAAGGACACATTCTCTCATAGTGAAACATTGCACTATCTGGCTAATCATCATTATCATTATGATTTATCATTGGCCTTTATTCATGATAACCATGTGCAGAATGTATTTCTTTATGATGAGCTTTTTGAGGAAGTTTACATGGAGCTTTCTCTTAAATTTTGCAATCAAGAAGGGAAGGAGGGGGGTATAATATGTCGATTGTGAAATTCTTATACAAACAAAATCAAGCTTCTCATTAATGAAATGCAAAATTCATAACAACCTTCACTACACATGGATTTTCTTAGTTTGACATGATTATTCTCTTTTCTCAAAAGCATAAAGGTAGTTTTTTTGTTACCTTGCTTACATTAATGATATTTTGATCATTTGGAATGGTTATGTAATCATCTCACAGTTAAAGGACTATCTTCATCCCATGTTCTTCATGAAAGATTTTGGACAATCAAAATTCTTTCTTGGGATTAACATTGCTTATTCTTTAAAAAGGATTTCTTTTAGTCAATGCAAGTACACCTTTTTTTATTTTTATTTTTTTTATGCAAGTACACCTTGAAACTCATCTTAAAGGCATGATTAGTAAGATCTAAACCTTCAGTGATTTCTATAAAGTAGAACAAAAAATTCACAAGCATTGAGTATGATATTAGTTCTTAGGAAAAGTAACATGATCCACCACTCAAGATTCCTTAACCTACTAGAGGCAAGTTGGCATACTAATCTATTCGATGCTTACTAGGCCTGACATTACTTTTTCAATGTAACTTCTCAATCAATTTACGTTTGTGCCCAATCAATCTCCCATGATTGCAACCATGAAGGTGATCATATACCTCATGAGTTGCCTAGGCCTTGGTTTCATGTTTTTATCCATATCTAAGTTGAAGTTAAAAGGCTTATTGTAGTTTGGATTATAACACATGCCTTATGACGAGGAGGTTCACTACAAGTTTTTGCATAATGTTTAGGAATTCTTTGATATCTTAGAGAGCCAAGAAACAACCAATCATCTCATTCTCATTTGCAGAAGCTAAGATCAAGCAATACAAGTTATTATGTGTGAAATAGTTTGGATCATGGAATTGTTTAGAGATTTTGGTTTTTATTTATGACAATTTGCCTTACTATTCTACAACAATGAGACAACAAAGAAGAAAGTTGCAAATCTAATTTTTTCACTTGTGAATGAAGCTTATTGTGGTTTATTTTCATTATGTGAGAGATAAGCTACCAAAATGAATCATTGCGATATGTCATAATCTCTACTAAGGTACAACCTATAGATTTAGTCAATAACACACTTACAATGAATAATATTGACAACTTCTCTCCAAGCTCAAAATACTTGATTTGTTCAAATCTTTAGTTCAAAGGAGAGTGTTAACAAAAACAATGCAATTAATGTACATTATGATATTAAGTTTCCTAATTGCATTAGAATTAGTTGTTTCCTTATATAGCTTTTATCATATAAGTTAAGTTTTGGCTTATATATATAGGCATAATGTGTATACTTCACATCATAGCAGGTTCAATAGAATTAAATTCTCTCACTCATTGGTGTCTTCTCTCCCTTTATCCTTTCATGTGACGGAGATACATAGAAGTGCTTGCAAACCAAATTTGGCTTTAAAAGTACTTAGAATATGAATATGAGACATCAAGGTATGTGCTACATTGAAAAAAAAAACAAAAATTACAGCATTTGAGTTTAACTATTCTATTTCTTAGGAGTGTAAATACATGAAATCTTATGAAGAATGTCATGAGATGACAAAGATGAAACACACTCGAAACTAAAGACTCAATGTTGTCACAGGAACGAATCTATTTCATGTAAGCACCAAACTGGATTTTAAATAAGTGAAAATACTTTGCCCGATAACAATTGTCTACAAGATCGGCAAGTTTATAGTGAGATAATTCCACATCAAAGCTTATCATGAAAAAAGCAAGTGGCGATTATAATTAAATGAAAGGAGATATCTTTGAGGACTTGAATTAAACAAGATACCCTGCCAACAAAAGTACATTTCGGCATCATACAATCCAAAAAAGGGTCAAACGCCAGTGAACATATTACCTCACTTCTCCGAAAAGTAACATGGTTCAGAGACGTGAAGATAAGGATTTGACAAAACTGCGAATAACGCCTAGAAAAACATAGCATGGCGACCTAACAATGGAGATATCAATGTGTATTTCCATTTATTTGCAGCACAAAAATCTAGGTTTCATTCAAGCTGGGTATTCGCTTGCACTCGTGTATGAAGAAAAGAAAATTTTCCTCTAGGAAAGATACTTTGCGGAACTCACTTGTTGCCTAGCTCTCCGAACGCAATCTACGAAGCTTTTAACCAGAGGAGAACATTTCAGGGAGTCTTTGGCATGCTCCTTGTAGCACGCCAACCAAGCTTCATTCTCAGCCGAGCAGGGCATAGGCTTCTGGTATGGGAGCTTGAACTCCTTATCACGGAGATCCTTTGCCCTCTGCGTTACTTCCTGCGCCATGTTCTCCTCCTGCTTCTGCAACCTCTCCAAAACGCTCTCACTATTTTGAAGGACAGATCGAATTGCCTCCAACTCTGTGTAGGGAGATTGTGCAGGAGGATTCAGTGGTAGGAACAATGGAGGCTGCAACGGCCATCCAGGAGGTGCGGCCCCCTTGGATATTTCAGAACCATCGGAAATCGGCTTCTGGTTTACCGTAGCTTGGGGCTGTCTAGGCTCCCGTGGTACCTTAGTTTTTGATTTTTTAGGTTTCTTCTTCGACTTTTCGGTGTCATCAGCAAGCCGATTAAGAAGGTTGCTGCTAATCTGAATGGAAAAATCAGCCATAACAGAGCAACTCCCACGAAAAATACCTGAGACCATAAAAGGAAGTGATATATGTTGGATTAGAAGATACAATGCAAACTTTCCCATTATTACATTGTTTATGTAAGTAGTGATCATAGATGTCTCACCCATTATAACAGAAGGACAAATGAACAAAACAGGGGGTATTTGATTCATAATAAACAAGAATGTTTTGCAATTAGTTGGTGAATTTTTCCAAGAAAGAGCCTTGATATGGCAGAAAGGAATTTGAGCATAAGTGTGAGAAAATAACGAAAGGGAGGCCTGGACTGTTGTTCTGCTGTGCTCAATGTAGAATTTTATCATTATTGTTATATATCCAGGTGTCCGCCTCTATTTCACAAATGACAATAATAGACTGGCAATACCGAGATATGAGATCTCCCACAAAACCTGAACTTTTTGAAAAGAATTCAGCCATGACTCACATGAGGCATATGAATGTGCGGAGCAATCCATGTGTAAGAAGTTAATATACCACCAACTGAATACAAAATTTTGAGTTTAGAGGAAGTATAGCAACCTGATATTAAACTTACAGCAAGTGGAGATTGCTGAGAATAAACATGTGAGCGTAAGAGAGATGAAATCATTAATTATGCACATACTCGTATACTTAATTTTTTAGATTGAATGAATCCCAGAATACATATTACATAGAAGAGTTACATGGAATCCAGGATAGCATGTAGCATGGTGAATGTCAGGAGCATTCATAGGGGTCTCCAGTGTAGAACCGAGGGTACATTATGCAAGCACAAACCAGGGTCCCTATATAAGGCCAAGGTTGTCCGCTCAGGCAAGGATTCCCGGAACAAGGAATGATGCACAGCAGGTGCAAACCTTCGTAGCTCACAAGACAGTTCAAGTGATGCTAGAGACAACTCATAAGATTATTTCGTATGCAAACGTGAAAAAGCAAACAAGGCATTTATTTTATGAATTTGAAAAAGACAAATACTTGTATACCAGGATCGGGAAATTCCATCAAGAGGTAAAACAAAAGCTGCAGATGGAGTTATTAAACAGCTTTTGAATCAATATGTAGGAAGACAAAATTTACCACAAGTAAAGTTTGAACCATCACATGCCCAAAGGATTTACAATGGAAAACTGCTAAAACAGAGACGGAAACAGCAAAGGTGTAAAGCTTAATTACAAGTAAAAGAAATGAGTTTTAACCAAGTAGAAACATATAGCCAACAGAATCATTCACGCATAGCTTTGTAGCTGGAACTCCTACGTAAATAAAAGAAAGCCCATCAGGGTCCCAATCTACCCGGAATTTACACAGCTAAATGGTATAAAATTAGCAATTTGAGCTTAATTGCAAGAAACATCAACGTTATGCAACTCCCCCATTCATGTCCGCTTGGATGATCGCGTAAGAAGTCATGCCACAGTCGCTCCTTCGTTCAGGAACCCTCAAAGAATCGAATTAAAATAACTAGAACAAAGGTTACCCTAGGTAAGTTTTGCCCAATACCCACAATCATAACAGAGAGAGATTCAAGTCAGAAAAGCTAGGTTTTCCCAAATTTCAAGAAAAAGTAAAATGCATATAGCAATCTAACCAAGCAAGACCTAAAATTTAAGGATTCAAAGAAATTACGCAGAATCTAACAAACATTATGGAAGTCAGACCGTAAAATTCGACAACACCACTTTATACTCGGTGTAAGAGTGCCTTTGATATCCAAAAAAAGAACAACAACCAGAATGGACACGGAAAGAGGATCTAACCAGCAGTCGGCGGCCGTCGGAATCGTCCTTCGCCCCTGAGAACTCGAAAAAGAGTGGGAGTTTTCCAGAGTGGCACAACGCCGATTCACGCTAGATCAGACTGGATTCCAAGCAATGGGCTTTCGGAAGTCTGAACTGCTAAACGGTTCCAAGCCCAAAACTAAGAGATTCAAGCAATAAATCGTATTGGGTCCACCCATTCTAAATTGCAAGCCCGATGTAGCGAGAAGTCCAAGAAGACGAACAGAGTATTAACTTGTAAGGGAATAATCCGTTGGCCTCCATCGAAGAAGACAAAAAGGTTTTCATTTCACATAATTTAATGAGGGTGGCAACATAATTTCCACTCTCTGTAGAAAATGATGTTAAGAAATGGATTGATATCTATTGATCGTCGCTCATTAATTTTTTATCAATATATTATTAGTAAGATTATTTTTTAAGTTAACTTTTGTGATATAGATAGGAGATTGTAATAGGATTTATTTGAGAGATTTACAAAGTAAGTATCTTGAATTATTTTTTTAAAAATTTTATTTCTGATTAAACTTGAACATACTTTGAAGTGGGTTATTGCTTTCAAGTTGAAGCTATTAAGCAAAACTTAGTGAAGATTGTGAGTTATTAAAAAAGAAAAAAAAAAGAAAGGATTACTTTCTAAGTTATCACTTAATTTTTCATGAGACAATATGGAAAGTTATGGTCATTTTGATAGAGCACTGAAAACTCTCCATTAATATTATATTAATTAGGTTAAGAAATAGATTGATATTTATTGATCGTTGCTCACTAATTTTTATTTATTTATTATAATATTAGTCAGACTATTGTCTAAGTTGTCACTTAGTTTGTCATGAGAAAATATGGAAAGTTATCAATCATCTTGATGGACCACTGAAAACTCTCCATTAATATTCTATCAATTAGATTTATATTAAATTAAAGCCTAATTTGTCTTTACTTTTCACACAATTCAAGGAGAGAAGAACATTAGTTTAAGTTTCCATGATAATGATGTTGAGAAAATGAAATTTATAGCATCAGTTTTCGGTCATAAGCTCTTTATTAATATATTGTTAGTGAGGAGTCAAGATCAAATTATTGCTCATTTTGTCTTAAAAGAACATTGAGATTTTTTTTTTCCTTCATTTTGAGTGAATATTGAAAACTATTGAGTAGTATATTCTTAGTGAGGTTAATTTAAGGAGAATGTCAAATTACTTCCTACATATACAACTCAATGATTTTTTCCGCTTCTCTTCGTTGCCATAGCTTTCCATGCTTCATTGTTGCTAGGCATATAAAAATCTCTGATAATATAAAATTATTTAACGTGAAAATCATGGTTTAGAAAAGGTTGAATTTCAAACCTCAAAGTGTCGTAATATAAATTAAGTCCGTACTCAAATTATTGTTGCATTAACTTTAAAGGACGGGCTAGTCAATAGGGTCATCTTCTCCTACCCATAGAATAATAAAATAAAATAAAAATCCCTTTGCATAATAAAAATGTGTTTTCTGGTATTTGGTAGGCGGTGGGGCAAGATCTTCCAACAATTTTTCTACTTTCATGTGTTGGTGGAAATATTTAATTCTATTTCCCTTTCCTTTTCACTTTAGATAAAATATGGGCACTTTATTCCTTATTTACAGCATGGTCTGTCATTTTTTTTTTTCTAAAAAACACTCGAAAGAAAGACATGACCCAGATGAATTCAAAACCAGAAGAATCCTTTCTTTATTTTTTTTCCTTTTTTATTTTCTTTTCAGATGATGCAACTTTCCACTCAGCAATTACCTTATTGTGAGACCAGATCATGTCACCATGAGCACTTTGGATTGGGAATCATTAGCGTGCCGATGAGGTCCCCTCGTCCCCCACCCACTTTTTTAAGTCCGTTCATCATTTCGTCCAAATTAGGGAACTCTATCTATCGTTCCTTGGAGTGACCATTTTCTTCTTTCTTTACTCTCAATGATTCTCAATGACTTCCTTATAACATAAGAAATATGTAGTACCATAATGACTTAGAACATTTATTTTTCTTCAATGTGATACTCTTGTCCGTCCTAGATTATGTTCTATACTACTATTATATTGGTCTATACTACTATACTACTATATTACACTTTTAATATGTAGGAGTACTTTCCCTTCTTACAAGAAAGTCTTAAAGGAGAATAGGTTTTTTTAAAATGGTATTGAGCTTAAGTTTGGACAATGGTATATTGTCGCCCATGTTCACGATGCATTGAAATCCAGATATTTGTCTCATAGACTCATTATATGTACAGATATTTGTATATCTAATCAGCAGGTTTTAAGGGAAGAAATAAACCTTTTTACAAGTGCTATATTATGGACTATATGTAGATGTCTGTATAAGCATGTAGATTAAGTTTACTCTTTACCTTTTAACCTACAAATTTCCAACTCATATCACATCATCATACATAACTTTCGTCCTATTGTCTTAACACTTTTAAGGAGAAAAAAGATCCAGACTTCGGCTGCTAAATTTATGTATAATGAAGAACACCAGTGTGTATTCTTGTTTCTTCAAGAACTTAAAGTCATCGTAAAGGTGGGGCATATGTCACTAATTGAGCTTTAAACGACAAATTGTTTTGCTGAAACCAAGGTTTAAGATTCTTTATATTATCTTGTTCATTCTTAGTCTACATACCACTTTTCAAAACTTCTTTAACAAGTTTACGGTGATAATATTTTTTACAATTATTTTTATCCTTGAGTAGAAGTTAGTAGAAGGAGATACTTCATTGCTTATGGCTGTATCCTTATGTAACATGTTTTTCCACTCTCAAGATGTATTGAAATTTAAATATGTCTCATATTGTCAATATACAATCTTCTTGTACTTTTTAGATGTAAAGACATCCTTGCCTCTTACAAGCTTGTTTTAAGGAAAGAAATAACTATGCAGCTGATGGCCCATGATTTTATCAAAATAGTTGGATAGCCCTGCTGAATTTATATATGTGGAAAAATGCTGGTGTCTACTATTGTCTATTCATGGAATAAGAGTCTTGATAAAGGTGTAGGGCATATGTCAATAACCAAGCTTTAAACGACAAGTTCTTTTTTTGCAATCTAGGTTTAAGATTCTTTAGATTATCCCCTTTGTTCTTATCTACATACCTTCCAAAACTTCTTCAACAAGTTTACGGTGATAGTATCTTCTATCATTATCATTATTATTATCTTTAACTAAGTGTATATCTCATTGCTTTAATACTGTATCTTTATAGGATATATTTTTCCACATTCAGGGTGTGATTAAATATATATGTTTATCTTATATTATTAATAGACAATCATATTATACTCCTTATACATAGAGATATTTTCATTTTTTACAAACCAATTTTAAGGAAGGAAATGAACATTCTTACAAGCACTATGTTGTAGCGATAAGCAGGTATCTGCATAATTAGTGTCTATTAATTTTAATCTTTTCCTTTTAATGAGAGTAACAATGCAGACGGTAGCCCATAATTCTATCAATTTTTCTAAATTGTGGCTGCTGAATTTATATGTATGGAAGAACACCGGTGTGTATTCTTGTTTCTTCAAGGACTAAAAGTCTTCCTAATGGCGCATCACATATGTCAATTACCAATATTTAAGCGGCAGATTCTTTTACTGAAATCAAGGTTCAAGGTTCTTTCGATTATGCATTTGTTCTTAATCTACATACCACTTTCACAAATATATGGTAAGAGATTATCATTATCCGTAACTAGAAGTTAGTACAAGTTGAGCATGAGCTGTCTTTAAGAATAAATAAGTTGGGCATACGTGCTTATTTGCCCAAAAAAGTGCTGTTGCCTTTGCTTTTATTTGTTAAGCATGTGCAATCTTTTACATCTCGTCTTATTTAATTTAAAGGAGCCAAACATGCGCTTGAGAAGAAAAGTATCAGGTTTGAGATACTTAGAGTGAAGAAAAAGAGGAGAAAAGACAAAAGATTAGTGATCTCATATACAGCTTTGTGGATAATCATTCTATCGTAAGAAAATGGACGGCAAGAAACAGCATATTATATGAACTTCGCAGTTGATTACTGTTTTCTCTCCTTTCTACAACATATCGTATGAACTTCACAATTTATTACTGTTTTCTATCCTTTGTGACTTGGGTTAGGTTGAGAAAATTCCAGAGAAGTTGCTTTCAAGATATTATATCGACAAAGAAACTGTAGAGTAAGTTTGTGCTTTGGTGCTTTTTGAATCTGTACAAGAACCACTTGAGAGGTAAAAGCAAATGGCGAAATCAGGTTTGAGAGGTTCCATGGTCATGATTATTGCTTAAAGTGCAATTAATTTAGTGCGGATAGCATGCTTGCGTGTTTCCTTCTCTCCTTTCTTTTTCAATACATCTTTTGAAATTTTTATTTGTACTCGAGGCTTGCCTAGAATGATGACAAAAGGTGACGCTTACTTAAAGGACCACCACTGGAATAGCTGAAAAATTAAGTCTATTATCACTCCTATCCAAAAATTAATTCAAAGAACAGATGGTTTTTTTAAGCTCCCCTTATATGATGACAAAGGTGGCACATTGCTTAAAGAAACACCAGTGGAATAATTGCAACTTCACGTCTATTATCAAGTAAGATTAAAAAATATTTTTAAATAAAATTTATATAATTTAAAATTTTTTGTCATTTTGCTCTTAAAAATTTCCTTCACAAACCATGTGGACCAAAGATTCATGATGGCATATATATCTTCTCGTAGACTAATTAAGATTACAAATTTTGTAAAAATGTCATATCTTGAATATAAATTCTGATAACATACTAAAAAGTTCAATCTTATTGAAAAATTGACTTAAGAATATTAAAATCTTTCTTGACATGATCCTTCATCTTTCCATCACCTTGGATAACCTAACCCTAGGGGGTGCCGGTGTGGTGCCCCCAGCTCGCCCAGGATTCAGCGCTTGCTAGTACTTAAAGGTCACTTGGACGGTAGCCCATAAGGACCACAGCAATACGTAAATATCATATTAAATAGTTTAATATTATCTATAAATTGACTTAAAAATATAAAAGTCTTTCTTCTTTATAACAAAATTTATTAACAAAGACCTTGTAAATAACGTAACCATAGAGGGGCACCCCTAGGAGTACATAGGATTTAGGGCTTGCTGGTACCTAAATGTCACTCAGACAGTGGCCAATAAGGACCACTACAATACGTAAATATCATATTACACATTTCAATCTCATCCAAAAATTGACTTAGAAATATAAGTCTTTCTTCTTTATAACACAATTTATTAACAAAGATGTTTTATCACGCGATACTTAATCCTTTGCATCCTCGTAGATAACCTAACCATTGGTGCCGGTGTGGCACCCCCAGGATTTAGGGCTTGCTGGGACTTAAAAGTCGCTTGGGCGGTGGCCAAAAAGGACCACAAAAATACGTAGACTATCCTTGAAAAACTAGTAATGAAATCAGAAAAGCTACTCCGTAAAGCATGTATACGCTCGTTTCCAGAAGGGCATAGACATGTTAAACTCCACCCTACATCTTAAACAGAACTGCCTTGGAAAAGCACCAGCTATGGAACAAACATTCTTTGTGCTAGCGCTAATCTTTTATCTTAAACTTTCTATTTGGTTAATTTCTTGTACCGAGAATGCTTTTTTCTATGATTGATTGAGGAAAGTCCTCTTTGGTTAACACCGGTTAGTAATCAACCACTAAACAAGGTTTTAAGTTCAACACTCTATTCTTTCAAAAAAAATTTTAACCTAACAAAAAAAAATAAAAATAAATAGAACTCCTTTATTATACTCTTTTGGGTTGGGGCAGTGATTTTTGAAGAGACACATGCATACTTATTTTGAATTCAAGAGCTACGTCAACAGTAAAAGCGGGACGAGTTTGGTATTCCAAATTTGTCCCGTCGTACCTACTTTCTTGGTTACGATAGCGATTTATAGGTTGGTGTAGAATGTCTTCATGGTAGGAATGTCTTCATTGGTTGGCTAGGTAATCATGAACAATGTTTCTCTCTGTAATCATGCCTTGAAAAGAAAATATATGACTTGTGTCATTCCCGAGAAGGATCATGTAACAAGTTGGTGGGGCTCACAACATAGCATCCTAGAGTTTGAAAAGCTCACAAGTCATTATTAATTAAAGATGAAAAAGATGTTAATTTGATTCCTTTTATTCTCGTTTCAATGATGAAGAATCGTATCAGAAGTCAAGATAGGAGCCATGTAAAAGTCCATACATACAGACTGATTATACTTCAATGAGCGAATTAAAACACAAGTTTGGCGGCTGCTGGTGGGGATAAATTAATTCTCAAAGTTGCCAAAATGATACGATTCATAATGACGTCAAGATGAATCATGGTTAACAACACGCTGGGAAACATTGAAGCTACTATTTCTCAAGGATTTTGCATACTACTTTAAGGCATAAATTGGCAATAATACGTAATCTAAACGTAAGAGACGGACAAGAAACAAGGACCTTAAAAAGAGTTTTGTCTACAAGGTCCTATCTTGATATTTTCATCCTAAGATGTTTGGAAATATTTTATTGTGTGCTTGGTCATGGAGACTCATTGTGAGATTTGGGAGGTTTCAAAATCTTTCTTGTAATTTCTTCTATTAAAGAAAAATTAGAATACCAAATAAAAAGGCTAAAAACCAAAGAAAAGACCTGAAAAAATAAAAACTCAGGTTTAGAAATTGACTACTTCTATGCATGAAAGGAAACATATTAATCGTTAAGGAAATTCATAGTTCGCATCAGTTATAAAATAATATTTAAAGAACAATACAAAGAATATCTCACATTACTGAACTCTTACCTATAAATTAATTATAAAATAAAATATATATTCCCTCTTTACATTCTAGTTTTAAATAAAAGGACTTTTTAACAAATTCATTAGTTGTTGAATTGTCAGAAGATATATCTTAGTTCAAACCATAGAAATACTTGTATCTTGTTCATTGTTCTTTCAAAAAATATCTAACTGAATTCCCAAGAACTTGCTGCGAACTTGCAGCTATTCTAGAATACAACCTCATTTCCTTGAGGTCGTTATTGCAGACTAGTCGATGATAAAAGAAGAGGAAATTCCGAGTCAAGCAGCCTACGAGAAACTGCTTTGCAAGAAATCAAATTCTTTTTTATTCTCAAAATCTGGTTAGTTGCAATGAAGTCAAAATGTCCGGCCAAAAATTTACAAATTTTCTCCCATTTAAGAAGGGTCTAACATCTGATGAAATAGAAAGGTTAACCACGAGTGCTTGACTATTGTTATGTCAGATTTGTTTACATTTTATTTCTGAACTTTTGTGGGTTTATAAGGTCTTCTCTTTATCTTCTAATGCGACAAAATTCTTATGCCATATTGAAGAAACTTTGGTATTTTTGGAGAGTTCTCCGTTTAGAGATGGTGATTCCTTGTATGGATTAGTTTTGTATGTTAGAAAGTCAAATCTTACCTAAAAGTTTATTTAAAAGTAAAAAAGTCCTTTATTTCTTATAAAGACGATTTCTAACAAAATTTAGACAATACAAGACTTAGGCTACACAATTCTTAATACATCCTTTGTCTCAACTATAGAAAAATACCTTTATGCAAATCTGTCTAGAGATGAAAGAATATTACACTAAAATCTAAGTTTTGATATCAAGTTAAAAAAAATGATCTCACTTAAAAAATATAATCTTTCTTCTTTACAAAGAAGATTTTTAGACAAAATTTAGACAATATGATATTAATGTGTCGCCATTTTTAACCTGCGAAAGTTGCAGTGGTCCTGAAGAAGAGTACAAGCAGACCCATATTTCCTCCAATAAGAATAACCTGTTGAGTCGACATAAGGTAGAAAAACAATTCCATTGGAGGGCTATAGTGCAGTATATACAAGCATTGTGCTGCTTCAGTTTGTGTGGGACACTTTCATTCACCGACGTTTGATAAACAAATTTAGGACTGTAGTCTGAAACGAGCATAAGTTATAAACATAACAAAATGACCTTATCCTTTTATTTTAAACATGGAGACAGTACATACAAGAAGGGTCATATCGACATAGCCCACTAACACTAGGACAGTGCCCACTGTCGTCCCTACGTTCGACGTAATACTACAACATAAGGGAACAAAATAGTATCACATTTTAATGATTTGCTTTTATACTAGTTTTTGTTTGGTTGGTGAGGGACCTTAGAAGAGGCAAGGTTCACCTTCCACTTCCAAGAAAATTCTGGGGACAGAACAGATCAAAGTTCGACACCTAATTAAACTTAACCAGACATGTACATGTGCAACTTCGAAGCTTAACATTTTTTTCTCTTCTCGCATAGGTGCTAGAGATTTTTCCCCATGTCTAATGTGTTTAACACGTTTAATTCTATATCGTTGAAACAGTCCAAGCCAAAATCATGAACACCGAAGTCCTGACAATCCAGGAGCCAAGCACAGTTCTCTTCCATGGACGGCAAGCCCATGTAGTTTTCCCATGATGCATCGACCAGGGGAGGGTCGTCCAGCAACAAGCCGTTCGCTAGAGATTCATTTTTGCAGATGTTGTCTAACAAGAGGGAGTCCTCGATGGAGCAGTTGTCGGCAGGTGAGCTGGAGTTGGCCTCTGAGGTTATGACGCTCTCGTTTTCTGCAGAACAGTGGTTGCCGGATTCCTGCGAGTGGCTGCCATTTGACGGTGCTTCCTCCGACAAAAGCTGCTTATGAAGTGGCTCATGAGTGACAGGATCAATCCCCATCTTGAGAAGCTTTTTCTTTATGTGGGTGTTCCAGTGATTCTTGATTTCATTATCTGTTCTTCCTGGTAATCTGGCAGCAATCTTGGACCATCTGCGAATAGATTTTTCAAAACCAGTAAGCACAAAGTAGTGAATGTAATGATGACCTACAAAATATCTTCCTTTAATCTAGCAGATAGTGAATTCAACATGAACGGTCATAAGTCCAACTCCTATCCAAATTCAAGCACCAGTTGAATCAAAGTTAGCGAACAAAGTCTGTAAGCTTTTTTCAAATGCATCAGTTGCAAGTTTTCTTGTTGAATACACTATTTCAATACTAATCCAATCATCTTTTTCAACGCCACTGTTAAAGAAAAGTAGGTTGTGAATAACTTGCACTTCACCGGTAAGATGGTAATATTTTAACATACCAAGGCGACAGCAGACCGTGCGAACAGAAAAGTAGTACACCAAACACCATTAACCTAATCATATTACCTTAAAAATGCTCCAAAACACAGCGTAATGCAGAATGATCAAACATAATTATCAGAAAGAAATTCTAGTCACCTATTGCCAAGACGCGCATGGAGATCAATCACCAACTGTTCTTCAGCTTCACTGAGGAGGCCTCTCTTGAGGTCAGGCCGAAGATAGTTCGTCCAACGGAGGCGGCAGCTCTTGCCGCAACGACGGAGCCCGGCGAGCTTAGGAACAGCCCGCCAACAGCACTGGCCGTTGGTGAGAATGAAGTGGATGAGCTTCTTGTCCTCCTCAGCCGTCCACGGCCCTTTCTTTACCCCAAGCTTGTCGCAGCATGGTTGTCTCCCCATATCACAGAACACTAGTATTACAAACAACACCAAAACAGGACTCGAAAAACGCTACTGGTAATGACCCAAAAGCCCCACCCACCTTTATATAAAAGGCTCAACTTTCCCAGGGAGAATTATATTGAAATGAACACGCTCAAAACTCTTGTCGACAGTGAGAGGCAGAGGGATCGCCGGGACCACCATTGGGTTGTGAAAACGACATGAGAACTACAATGGGAGGTTCTCGTGTGCCCTGCTTCACATATTATTGATGGTGAAAGGTCGAGACCAAGGACAGAGCTCCATGTAAGCATTCAAACATTTTTCTTCCCACACAAACGCACTCCCCCTGATTGCACTCTTACTCCACCATTCCATCACCCATTTCGTCATCACCACGTTTACGTGTCCCCATTGATGAATAAGATATGCTGCTGCGGTTGCCATGAGCCTCGCATGCACATACAATATGAACCGTTTGTTTACAGGGAGTCTGCCTTTTGATGGCTTTGATTTCATGGTGAATAAGACCGACCCACCTAATTTTATTGGCTCTGACTATGTACAGTAGAATTCGCTCTTTTCTTGTTCTTTTCGTGCGACTTTGAAGCCTCTGGTGTTCCAAGAGTCGTCTCAAAAAGATTGTTCTGAAAGTTGGCTCCATGATACATCGAGACTGAGGTTAAGCCGACAACGTCTATGAACCAGATAATTGGGTCGTTATGCTCAAACCCCGTCTCAATAACGGCTTGGCTCTGCGGCGGGTGTTTGTTGCGGCGATAGATCGACAAAGAAAATAACAGGTCGCCTTAAAAGATGTATCTATAGCAAGTTCCCAAATGTCTACAAGGAATACTTTGATCTTAGAGTCTTAAATCCTGTACCTCCTTAAGCATTGATCCTAAGAGAAGGAAATTGGGTCTTCTTCTTGTTTGTCTCAGAAGAACTATCCCTAATGAGATGGAAGGTACCACTAGGCTACAGATCATTGATAATTAATCTGGTTGAAAGGATTAAAGATTAAGGTTTGAGCTGCAACCCAAGATTAATTAACAACTTGGGAATCTTGGATAGCAACACTTAGGGAATATATGCCTAAAATTAATTAACAATCCATTTAGGACATGAGAGATGCAACAAATTGATAAATATTCTCCAAATCTTCGACCATCTTTGACCAAGTACCCTCGTAATCAAACTCTACTAATTATTGGTCGGCTTACTGTTCCCATACTTCTTTTCAGACAATGCTTTCTGAACCTCAAGGACTGATGTAGAGATTTGAGGCTTGGCTTCTTTCTAATTACTAAACAATTTCAGTACATTTTTAGCAAGCACTTTTTAATGCAGGAATCTCTTACAAGAAAACAAATCAATGGGTGTAAGCTGTTTCCAGATGCATGAAGTTTGCAGAATGGTAATGTGGTAAAGACCAAACTTGTGTGCTGCCAACCACTGGATAAGCTCTTAGCCTGCCTTCCTTTCTTCCTGCCGTTCCTAAGAAAATTGAGACTTCATCCCCGTCCACTCAATCTCATAGATGCGTAACAATCTTAGCAAAACAGAGGCAAAACTGGTTTTTGATCTCTTTGACACGGACCACGAATGCTTATGGAAAGACCAGTACGCATCATCACTGAACATGCTCCACGTACGCTTAAGCCGAGACTTTTTGGCGATTTGAATCTGGTTCGAGGTTAACTGGTTGATTAAGAATCCTAAGCACTGACCATAATGATAATATAATATATGACAGCACAGAAGGCAGCTTCCTAATATATCTAAAACAAAATTCCTGGAACCCTATGTGATATACATGAAGAAATCTCAGCTTTGCTGTAACGTGTCAAGTCAAGGAGTACCCCACGTCGAAACTTAATTCGACAAGTTGGCCTAGATGTGGATTTTCTTCTGGTTGTTACAATGCATAAGATATAATTGGTAGAAATGGAGGGATTGCCCAATTTGCTGGTCTTTTGACTTGTATCTCTGGTTGTTGGTGGGTACAGTTCAAAGTGGACCCTTTGCCCTTAAACTCAACTGCTGATGCATGCACATTGGATGTCTGCAAAAGAAAACCCTAATTTTTGCATTTTCTTATTCCATTGAGATCTTGGAGCTTAATTAAGTGACTCATGTTATGTGGATGGCTGGTTGTTCATAACGAATCTAGGACAGATTTTCAAATGCTGGAAAGCATTTGGGAAATACAGTACATGACTTGCAAGTCAGTGAAAGAACTAGTACTTGACCACATATATACTTTGCCCACAAGGAAAGGAAACTGGGGGGAAAGCCACCTCCAACTTTGCCTTAATAATTTACATGCAATCCAACTATTAAAGCTACACCTGCTGGCTGCTGATGATCTCCCAACCATCCTATTAATACAAACTCAACCACGTACAAGTTCTTAGATCCCACGACTTCATGTTGATCGAAGAATTTTTTTTTGGATATATAATGCTAGAAAGCTCCCTTTCTTATAAAGAACATCTTTACATATAAAGAATATAACTAGCTAATGTTAGCAAAATGTGGGATAAACATCGGATCTCAACACAACCTATCTCTCTGACCACGGGCATGGAAAAACAAATCTCACGGTGACTTAGTCAACAATTGAAGGAATGCTTCACTCGAAACCTATTCTCCGAAACAATATTATAAGATCTGGTCTTTTCTTTAAAACCAACCTGTAAGCGAGGAGAACACCTCTATATACAATAAACATAACAAGCTAGCATATTAATAATGTCGGACAAGCATCGGATCTCAACAATATGGCGACCTTTGTTAAATTAGGGAGTGGTAGATAGAAGTAGGTGAGTGGTTTTTATGTATTTTCTATAACCATGTTGCATGGCAAGGGAGCAAAAGGTTGGCATCCCTTGGCCGATTCGTCTCAGCTCAGCCAATCCGGTAGCATATGTTTATTAATCCCTCAACGACCCCATGTTGATAACTATGATGTCATTTGCGGCCATTTTCACTCCATGTTCCTATTAAAGTTTTCTGCTCTAACCATAGCAGCTTTTTACTATACAAGGGAGAGAAATTCGAAACAAGTTAAAAGCAACCAAAAAAGTAAACAGAAGGAGAGAAACAGAAATTTGGGTAAAGTATATGCCGTCCTTGTACACTGTACTCTACAGTAAAATCATCCTGAAAAAACAGTTCGTGATACTGTCCAGGAATAAAATCTGAGAAAATCAAAGACATCATATCCTTCCAATATGAACACGCTTGGTTCCTTAACCACTCATCAACTAAGGAATGAAAATTATATCGAGATTCTTAATTTTGAGTTTTTGTTTCTTTCTGCAGGTCCCTACTACCTACATACTCCATAAACTTCTGCCATCCACTACGACCACCATTGGCCCCTCCTCTTCTCAAGAAATATATATACACACGCCTGACTTGAAGATAATAGCAGAATATAGTCAGGCAGCCCCACTTTCTTTACCATCAAACAAATTTATCCCAGAAATCATTTTGCACCAAAGGGTGTTACAGTATTTCAGATGTGTTCTATTGCAGCCGATTCATTCTCTGATGGCAAACAGCATTCTACCTTTTCATTTTTTTATAATGCTATGCCTACAGTGACCTGAACTATCTACCCTTCGCATTGATGATGGGCAGCCGAAGTCTGAATGACCTCATCATGGCCCAAGCCCCATCAAAACCCAAAATGACTTTGTTTGGATTTCCAAAACGTGGGGGAAACTGCTCTTACTGCAGAGGAATTGCAGATTCCTTATAGCATCGAGGTGACGTTGTGCAGGCGTCATTAAGGTACCAATCTGAGCTTTTCAGAAAAGAAAAATACCCAAAGAAGGAGCTAGAACCTTGTAAGACCTCTCAAGTATTTCAGCCAGGAGATTGGCAAATGGTGCATACACACTTGAGAGCAGATCAGACCGAGGAAACAAATATTATAAGCACTCGATTAGAAGCGTGACCATTATTTTAGAAACTGAAAGGGCCCAAACAATCACTTCCGTAAGTAGTGGTATAAGGATAAGACATCTTAAGGATAGAATATCTTGATTTTTAGAATGCAGGCGAGATTTTGTTCCTTTCTGCCCTGCAAGACACATCAGGAGTAGAATAAATGTCTAAAAAGGAGAGAACGGTTGGTAGGAAATGGGGAAGGGAGCCTGATGCGAACATGCTACATCGCCAACTCAATAATGGCCCAAAGAATAGCAAGAGGACAATTGGCTCTGGTGTGAAATGGACCCAAAAGCTGACTCTTTTTGATCATGCTTCAAGAGTAGATGCGTTGTCTATTCTCATCGCTTCAACTGGCTTGGCGAGGAAAATGTTTTCCTTTTTTCTGGTCAGAAAACGATAATCAACTGAATGACATATGTATCCGTTCCCACGAACAATGCACCTCACGAAAGCAAAATCTGATCTCACATGCTTCCTGTTTGTCTTTCTGGTCATACCCCATGCTACCCTAGAGAGTCCCATATCGGAGGAAGATGGCTCACCTATGAACACAGACGGGAAACTGGGTCATCAGTAAAGCACAAGTTGCCCAAAGTTAGCGGTTCTTTCTATTCAAAGATGGCATATCACTGGCTGGAGAGACTCCTTAATGGTTTACCAGAGAAGATATCAACATCACAATCGAGTGAAATTTGAGGTCTAAAAACGGTTCTGGCTTCAAAATCAACCCATTTTCATCCTTTAAACGGACTCTTGCTTCGGCAGTAAGGGGAGGCGCTTTGCTTTGGTACTACGGACCTCCCAGAACGTGAGGTTATTCACGCTTTGCAGTACTGAAATTGACCCTGAAACGACTACTGATATGCTTATGAACCAATTGAATGTGTTCGTCGGTCCGGAATGGAAGAATCCATCCTTCTTTTTTATGTAAAAGTAAAGCAATTCCTGAAGTGCAGGATGAAAGTAGAGTCATGGGCAAATGAATGTGTTCTCACCCAACGCCATTGACGCATCCAATCTCCAAATTCTTAGGAATTAAGCATATTACGAACAAACCCTTCAATTTCGTCTACCCTTCACTGACTCTACATGATTTGGCCAAGATATTGTATCGAAATTACGTCAACCACGATTTATGGGCAGAGCTGAGAAGGCCACGACTACTAAATCTTATGACATTGGAGTGCTTACCAAAGTGAAACGAACTTTGCAACATAATAATAAAGTAAGAATTTTGAACATAGTTTCCCATTAATCAAATTGTCTCTCCGTGATACGTATTCAACTTTTTTTTATGACGAAAAGACACGTTATGAATACTAGACTATTTGACCATTTAACCCACATATGAGAAGCCTAATGTTATAGTCTTAGACAGCAATTGAATTGGGGTCATGGAAGTCTTCGGTAGGTAATGATGTTTAAATAACATATACTAAGACTAACTTTCAAGTTTAAGTCTTTTAATACAATAGTTGAACTACATAATAAATAGTATCAAAATCGCTTCCATATCTTGAGTTAGAATTTCATAGGTAGCAACTTACAGAAAAGGCTAGTTAATAAAAAATGTGGCAAGTTGTTGCTATCCTAGACCGTAATATGCTTGCACTTATAAAGATTCAGGTGTGCAATAGCATTCAAATGGAATATATTAAGACTAATCTTCAGGTCTTTTAACACATTAGTTTAGACATATAATAACAAAACAATAAAAAAATGATAAAAGTCCAAGACGCAAGACCTGAGATAGCAACCGGCTCCCATTCAATGTTAAGAAAAAGAGGTTTTGGGCGTAGCCGTAGCTGATAAGATAACGTAGTGGGGAGAAAGAAGACAGAAAACTGATCAATTGCTCAAGTAGTTTCCTGAGTTGCTGGGCCCGATCATTTTTTGTCGTCAAAATTTAGCCCACCCATAGAATCAAGAGACTCGAATTCATAAAGGGTCCTTGACTGAATCAGAGCCACAAGGCCCATATCATTTGACATTCATGGGTGTCAAGACCCAAGCTCCGAGCAGACCCAGACCTGCCGGGAACCCATCCATTGAATAGTAGCAAGGTCTGTTCCGCTATGTCACTTCCATTCACTAGGTACGTTGTTCATTGGACAACTGTAGATTATCAAATCAAATGTTCTATTAAACCATTTTTCACATCTGAAATAAACAGGTATAGTTGTTCACGCCAGCACTCTTTTGAAAGTGGTAAATGACCATCGCATCAATCTTAACATGAAAGCCTGCAGTTAATTACATCTCCACAAACACGATATCAATATTGAAACAGCTCACTTTGGTCCTCCAAATTTGTTCATCATCTTTGCGATTACAGGAGCCACCTTGGGATTTGATTGATGCTTTGCAAGATTAGCAGGATTCTTCATTACTGCCAAAAAAATAGTCAAGAAAAGGGGGAAGAAAGTCAGACAAACCATAGAGCTCCATGGCAATCTGTTACATTCACAGCAAAGTATTAAATGCAAATAATTCTACACACAAGCCACTTAGTATTCAAGACCACATACTAGAGACACTGGACAAGATCATCAGAACATAAATATTAATACAAAAAGACACAGGATATAAGACATAAACCTTAAAGGAACCTACTTTGATCAACAATTCAAACTTAAAAAGACCTTTTATTTGATCAGATCATTCACCATGCATCAGAGCATACACATGATTGCTTATTGCATGCTCATCTTCGTAATTCTGCCTTTCTTCTCTCTTTTTATCCTTTGGCAGGACAGATCCTTTTCATGTGCATGTTCCAACTTATTGCTATGCCATCTGTGCTTTCAATAACCAACCCAACTAAGCTGATCTTCTCGTATCTTATCTACTGTCAAATGTGTTTATTTATTTGATGGATTTTTCTGTATTAAAATATAAGTTTCTATAACCCATTCAGCTCCAGTCACTTTCTTTCCAAGACTGCCCTGGAGGACAACTACTGTAGGCTTACGCTTAAAGCCAGAGAACAACTTCACTTTCTCAAGCTAAAAGAAAATCGATCACAAAAGAAACCTATTATCTTGCCAAGAAGCTAGTCTTCCAGTTCACACCCTACAAACTGGTGGCATATATATACCTTACAAATTGTGAAAGCAACACTCAAGAAGTCTCAGGTCTGCTTTCACCTGTTTAAGTAAGAAAATAATGCACTTAAACCTAAAGAAACCTATTGTCCTAGATACTTCTCATTACTTTACTTCCTTCACCGTGTAAAGGATACATCTCCTCTTTTCATTTTTTTCTTTTTCTTTTTCCTTTTTGAAGTCTTTTGAAAAGTAATAAAGTAAATTTAAAGTGCCAACCAGGACACAACCCCTGCGGCCTTTGTATGATGCACAATCATTAAGCCCCAAGAGCTAGTAGATAATGTCTAGCCCTTGCACAGTATAGAAATTGCCTAAAAAGGCAGAAAAGTGGAGAAGGGATGAAGCACTTGCCTGATATTTGCAAATACAGATATGAAAAATATAGAAGAAGCACAAGACACAAATGGATCAGATTCTAGCCAACACCATAATAACTTAAATGACAAGAGTTTCAATCTATTTAATCCAATTTGTGAGTAATATCTTCAGAAAAAATGAAATAGACTGAGATAACTAAATAATTAAGAGAAGAATGAAATATTCATGGTAAAAGTGTATGATGATAGAAAATTACCATCTTGGAGAGCTGCCATAATTTCCGGATCGCTAAATGCTGACATCAGTTCAGGATCCTACTCAGAAAAATAAAAGGCAAAACACATCAAACACCCGGTCCGTAAAACCCATCCTTGATTTAAAACTGAACTATGTGATATGATTAGATGGAAGAAGAAACGAACTTATGCAGCATATAGCTCATCACATGGAAAATTGATTTGTAGCTAAGCCAAAAATGAAATCATGAAAAAAAAAAAAAAAGGAACTATTATTTTGCTTAAATATTCACCTTAAAATATGGTAATTAGCAAGAGCTGATAATCAATAATCATGCTGAACATATTAAAGAAAAATCTACAAAGTTCGTCAAACTTACATTCAATATTTTGCTAAAATCAACATTTCCAGGTACCCCTCCTGGCATGCCACCAGGCATACCTCCAGGAAAGCCTCCAGGCATACCTCCAGGAAAGCCTCCAGGCATGCCACCTGGAAACCCACCTGGCATTCCTCCAGGTTTCCTACTAGAAGCTGACTCCTCTTGCTTCTTAGCCCTCTCATATGCAGCCTTAACAGAAGATAAAAGCAAATTTTCATTCTCCTAGCAAAAAGGTAGCTGGATTATGTTGGAAGAAGCCTGAGTTAAACAGTTTACCTGAGCTTCTGCACGGCGGCGCTGCCTTTCACGCTCAGTTTTCCTCTCCTCTCTTTCCTTGCGCAGTCTATCATATTTCCGACGGTGTTCCTCAATCCTGTGTGCATTTGGCTCGACCTGGATAGTTCAGGAGTCACAATTAGATGTGTGCATGCATGTGTAAGTGAGTGTTGTATGTAAGCAAGGGAGAGGAAGGGAGAGGAAATGCCTAAACAAGCCAAGACTTATGCAACAATATGTCTCTGCTTGGCCATTTTTAGCCACGTTAAATATGCCAATTTTTAGCCATATGCAGAAGCAATTTCCATCTTTTAGATGCATAAAAACAGGGGAAATCAGGTCTTAAAACTCCGGCAATTTTTTCCATTTTTGACTTGGAGATATGAGTTTCATATTTTATATAGTTAATACCTAACTTCAAACCCATTCATCTAAATCCAAACTCTTTCAGCACTATAGTCAATGATAACAGTAAAAATACAATTATTCTCTTGAGATAAAAACTCACAAAAAAGAATCTAGAACAAGGGGGAAAAAAAAAAAGATTGGCCATGGAAGCCAGTTGTGGCATGATCCAAACATGGCGAGGTCACACTCTCAAGCACTCATGGCCACTTATTGTGTTCCTAACCACTCATGATGGCTCAAGACCACTTCCACACAAAAAGAGTAATTTTCTGTAAAACTAAAAACATTTTTCTTGCACATATCCAATTTAAGTTGGAAGTCCAAAAGCACGTTCTTCACAATACATGGTAGAAAACCAGAAAACATATATGTCAACATATCTAAAGTGTACAAAATTCCTTAATCTAAGATTCAAACAACTGCCGGACTACTTATATGATGAGAGAGAGAGAGACCTTCTTAAGAACAGCATTGATTTCCTCATCGTAATCTAACTTTGATGCCAGATGAAGATCCTTTGCAGACTCCTCCCAGCGGCCAAGCATTGCTTGTGCCATACCACGAGTCTTATAACCTTTAGCAGAATCTGGGTTAATCTGCAAAAATGTAAATTTGACAACTTAGAATATTGCGTAAACATTCGAATTAGCTCTAGAACACCCATTCAAACAGCATATAACCTGGAATAAAACTAAAATAGTACCAAACAATAACTGCAATAATTCCTATAAAACACATTGCCCATCTTACAGTGCACATCTCAGAATGTCTTCATGAAAATAACAAGATTGTTAATGAAAATAACAACATTTCTATAACCATCAAGTGAAACATGACAATAGTACCATCAAATTCATACACCACAGGGGCAAAATACCAACCTCCAAAGCTGCATTTGCATCGCGGATAGCTGCATTTGGTTTCTTCATCTTGACATAGACACTAGCTGTGGAAAAATAACATACGAAAACCATAAATTATCTCAGAATATCGAACAAAAAAGATGACGGGTTACACTGAATGCTCAGGGCAAAAAGTACCTCTGGTCGCATACATAATGGCTGATGTAGGATTGAGCAAAATGGCCTCCGTCAGATTCTCAATCGCCTCCTCCAAATTCCCTACAATGCCACAGTATCAGAGCAGTCACAAAATGCTTCAATACACACATCTACATCTTTCTGCAACATTAATCTTATCCAATACCTTCAGAAAGGGCTTCCATGGCTTTGGCCTTAGCAGCCTGCGCCGCATCGCGGCTCTCTTCTGTAACCTCAACCGATGAATCTCCCATCTGCAAATACATCAAATCATCCAACCCTCCAAGATAGAGAAACCAGAGAGATCACAATGCAATTAGAAATGCAATTAAATTCTAAGGAAAGAAAAAAAAAGAGACCTTCTGCGCAGGTTCGTTATCAGGCTCCACAGTGTCGCCCTCGAGCTCAATGTCCGACTCGATTATCTCATCCTCCTCTTCTTCATCCTCTGCATTTCCCTTACCGCCATCCTTGTCCGCCACGTCATCTTCGGCCTCCTCCACGACGAAGTCCTTCTGCACTCCCAACGGCATATAAATACATACATGAGATACATAAACCCTAGAAATCAAATAGCAACAAGAGAGCAAGAACATACAGATTTGGAGTCCCCGTGCTCGTAAGCGGAGGGAGGGAGCTCTGCGCCGACACTGAAACAACATTCGTGCAGATGCAATTAAACAAATGAACTCCAGTCCGTAATTCGGAGAAAAGTAGAGAACGAAGATTGGATTTAACAATGCATTGTACCTCTCCAGGTAGTCGCGGAAGAAGGAAAGCGACGGGTCTCTGAGGATGGAGGGATCGGCCTTACACTGCTCGACGAATTGCTTCAATTGATTCAGCTTCGAAGCATCCATTTTTCCTGCGCCTCTTCAATCGGATTTGATTTCACAGCTTGACTTGTGATTTTCTACTCTAACGAGAAGGAAAAGCGGCGAGAGCAAGACTGTACTCAACCCTTCTAGGAGACTCTAAGCGGATATCCACAAAGGTTACCTATGATTTTTGTTTTTGTTTTTGTCTCTGTCTTTGAAACCGGGGGCCTTTCGCTCGCGGTTTTGACTCTGAGCAACCTCGTAATATGTGCGGGGCTGTTCGAAAAAGTACACTGGGCTTGTGACCCATTTCGCATGATTACATGTTCTCTTTGCTTCTCAAGTACGCGGCTTCCAGAGATCTTAAATAAATGGATCAGAGCCCAACTTCATTTTTCCCTAGGTTCATTTGTTGAATGATGTCCAAACTGATTAGAACATCTTTCTATACAAATTCAGTTTTGTTAGGACGTGAATAATAAGTTTTATACTATTAAGAAATATGGTAGAATTTTTGTTTATGAGGTTATGAGTTTCATTATTTTTTAAATTATTCTTTAATTAGATAATAAATTTCTTAACATGATATCAAATTTCAAAAACTTATCCCACATTCTTGTGAATTTTTATTGATTTGAGTTCATATATTACTCATGAAATACAATATTGTAATAATCTAATAATTTGACTATCATAATAAAAAAATATAATATGATGTGACTAATAAATTATTTTTATATTGAATAATAGATCTCTTAACAAATTTCATAAAATGTTGCTAATGTTAAAAGGTACTTATGGAATCTTAAAAAAAAAAAAAACTATAAGAAGTATAGTAGAACTTTTGCTTGTAAGGGAATGAGTTTTATTATTTTTTGAATTAAATTTTTAATTAGATAATAAATTTCTTAATATGATATCAAAATTTATGAACTTCTCTAGTACTCTTATAAGTTCTCATTGATTTAAGTTCATATATTACTCATGTAATACAATATCACAGTAATCTAATAATTTGACTATTATAATGAAAAAAAAATGTAATATGATGTGATTAATGAGTCACTTTTGTATTAGATAACAAACTTCTTAACAAATTTTCTAAAATGTTGCTAATGTTAAAAGGTGCTTACAAGTTCTTGAATGACAAACTAAAGAGTTATCTTTTATGTCTCATATTTGATTTTTTTTTTTTCAAATCATTTTGTAAAGATATATATATAATACTCTTTATATACTAATTTTAATATGCTCTTTGGTATTCAATATGGAATGTAAAACTTTGTTAAAGTGGTAATGCGTCTTATTTTAGAAACAAGGACAATTGCCTCTTAGAGGTTTTAGCACCATGTTAATAAGTTTTTAGCTACATAGGAATACTGTTAACATGTCAAAATTGGGTTTTAGATTTTTGACAGGGTTGGCAGCACCACTTGTATAGCCTTTCATCCCATCATAATACAAGCCAATCTGACAAATCAATGGTACACCCTTTTGTTGAAAGTGATACGTAAAACGCAACACACTAATTTCATACCATTAGATGCAGGCAGAGCATCTATAAAGGAATAATACACCGCCATAATGGCACCGTCCAATCAATTAAATATCAACATCGAACACGTAAAAATCATAAATAAGATCGCGAAAGGGAGCTGGAACATTAACTCTGGTATCACTATCTGTTCATACAGGTAGGTATTCCTAGTAGAACATCTTAGAAGCCAAGACACAGAATAAAAGGGTTATGCCAGCCCACGCAGTCCTGCCTGCTGCAGCGCTAGGTGGAGGTCCTCCTGCAACATTAACAACAATATTAATAGATTGTCAAAGTACTTACATTTTAATACTTGAATTTAAAAATGATACGATATAAGTCTCATTTTGCCTAAATCTTGCTTGAAATTCTCTTGATACAAATAAAACACCCTTGCTCCCAAGTAAAAGTTTAGGTAGAAATGAGCTTTCTAACATAATATTTAAGCCAAAGTTTCGAGTAACGCATCCCTTTGCTTGTGAACTATGCTGCTGTGGGGAGTGTGTTTTCCTATGCTTGAAGGCAAGAGGATATGTTGAAATCTGACAGGTAGCTTAGATCAATACTATACTGGTTTATTGTACTCCTTATAAGTGAAGAAGTGCACCTTCTAACAAATAGTTTTTAAAACTAAAATCATAATACGGCAAAATTATGATATCCACCAAAACAATTCTGACAAGATAAAGAGTCCCATCTGCTTTTTCAAGGACCTGTCACATAGAACTCTACTAACAAAACAGTCCTATAAACCAAGACGAGTAAAGCCGGCCATATCCTATCAGGCACTATACATGATGGTAAGAGTCTGTACTATGATTCCTCAAAAGTTAATTGGCCATTATCTTGCTTTAAGGAGAAGCAAACGATCCAGTTATGACTCTACGGGAAAGCTGAATAACAGAAAGAGGCTGAAAGCACGTTTGAAAGGAGACTATTATGTCAATAATAAAGAACAATCCCCACCACAAAGAATAGATGTGCTTATCATATCCTTATTTCCTCTTGACATCCATTTCCAAATGCCTTAATTCTTTTCTTCACAAGACTGAAAGTTTTTACGAATTTGACAGACAAGGCTGCTAAAACAAAGAAGAAGCACCAACCAAAAAGAGAGAGGAAAAAAAGGATGCCTTTGAGCAGCGAATTACGGCATAATGTAGAGCTTGTTCCCCAATAATTGAGTTGGCATCACCCTAGTCAACTTTACATATTTAAGGTTTTAATTATTCATAAACAAATTGTTTAACATCCGGGCAGGCCCATCGGCTCACCTAATATACGTCAAGGTAATGGTAGAAAAATGGTAGAGTATGACTTTTAGCTACAGGTAATCCAAAAGCATAATTGTTCAACAAGAGCAATTATCTAAAGTTTGACTTCAGAGAAATGGCCATAATGGGACATGCCTACCAGACTAAGATGAACCACAAGGATATTTTCTTCTGTTGAATAGTCTTCGCATTCCCAAACAAAAAGGATACAAGAGAAAAAAATGAAATAAAAAGAAGTGGCAACTGGTGAAAAGCTGTTACCTGCGGTTGGCTGTACTCCAGGAGACGCAGCTGTTGAGGTAGAATAAAAAAAAAATCAAAATCAAAATCAAATTGGTTGATAAAAAATGGAACTTGAGAATAAGAATACTTCTGAATGAGTTACATCTATGTAAAAATGTAAACTAATTATTAGAACATAATTTGGAATGAAATTGAAGTCATGTTAATGGAATTCTTTGACTAGCTTAGTTAAAAAATTTGAAACTGGGTGAATCAAGCTTAGAAACGGTATTTGGATCAAAAGCCTCTTCAATTCCTTGATTAACTCCTCGAATCCAAATGAAAATCCCAATAAATTAGCATGTTGAGAGATAAATTTAAGAGGCCAGTAGTTCTAAGACAAATTTCCAAAGAAATAGGGCAAGTTAGTGTCCCAGCAAGTCTTGAACCAGGCTGGTTCAAATTCATCCCCATGAACACGAAAATTACAGGAAATAGAAGTCAATAAAAGATACCATTGCATTTCGAGATATCCGTGGTAACACCGCAGGCCTTAGAGAGATCGAGAGCCTGTTGAACAGTGATGTTGAAACTTTTCAGAAAAGAAGGGTTAGTGTAGAGGCCGCAGAGGCAGTCGAGCTGGGTGGCCACGGCTTGTTTGATCGAGTTGCAGCAGGTGGCCGCCGGGTTCGGTTTGCCGATATATTCGGCACAGGGGATCAGATTCGAAGCGCAGGTTGCGGTCTGCGCCTCCGCGATCATGGCGAAGCCCACCACGGACGCCACCAAAATGGTCATCAAGAGGGGCAAGTTGCAGCTACCCATTTTGCTTTCTTGGTAAACGCGTGGGAGTCTGTGTTCGCCTTTCTGTTTCTCTCCGGCGACGATGGACTCCCGACCTTGCTTACTTCACTTCTTCGTCTCCGTCTTCTTCTCTCTTTCTCTCTCTCTCTCTCTCAGTTCTGCACCTGCTTTTTGCTGCCTTCTGTTCTTTATATTGACAAAGGTGTCGTGGTCGTTTTCTCTTTCCCTAAATTTTTTATTGCTTTTCCTTTTCGGGGCCTCTTTCACTAATATTGGTACATAATGTTACGACAACTAATAATAGAACAACATTTAAAAAAAAAAAAACTACAGAAAAATTTAGTATAAGTCTTAGGTTCTCAAGACATTACTTTATAGTCTTTTTGGTCTTCCATTATGTTTGGACTAATAATCAAATCCCATACCTTATTTTCTAATGGTTTGGTAGAAAACCACAAAGTTCCTTGCCCATGTAGTATGCACCAATAATTAATCCTATTAGACCTAATAATGCAGGATTTGGATCTTGTGACATGTTTTGATACTATTTGTTAGGACTCTTACTACTTTAATACAAAAGTTAAAGCTGAAACTAAAAATACATATTCTATTTTTCAATAACAAGCTAAGCAACCCTTGCAAACTTACTGGTTAGCCATTGAATTTCCAACCTATATGACATATACCAGCATTTTATTTTGATTAAGTAAAATGCCCTTTTAATACTAGATTTGGTGAAGTACTACCGCATTAGATAAAAGGACTAATAAAATTTGTCGTCACGATGTTTGGCTCTTATATGCCTTTATGAATAAGAGACTGTACAAGCAACATCCTTTTGGTTGTTACAGCTTCCTATGTTGGTGTCTTTATGACGACAAGATGTCTGAGAAACTAAATAGTCCACAACGCGTGCCAACCACTTCTGAAAAAGAAAAGTTAGACAAAACTTGTCCTGATTTTCCATTTGCTTTGCGACCGAGTTACAAAAGAAAGACCGATTTAGTGCAGGGAAACATGGAAGTTTCCTGTGGCGTTTCCTTCACGGATTGCGACGAATGCGTTGGGTCTTCTACGACCCGTCAATTATTGGAGATACGGTACTTGGTTGAAGCATGATAAACAAATGACAAGAAAGATCTTCGGACTCGTCCAGAAAACACCGCAATTTGTGCATTCTGCATCGCCGGCCATGTGTCAACAGGAACGTGATCGGAAAATACCTTTGAAAAGTGAGCAACACGGGTTGGATTTGATTTGTATATTTCCCTTTTTTAATGATGTTCATCATGGACACGTTCAGCGATTCTTACAGGCCCGAGAAGCTTCAAAAGGATCTAGACTTGTGGTAGAATGGTCCTCTTTACCAAGTCTTAATCGTTATTTTAGTTTATTAGAAACATCTTTTACTGGTAGATGATTGGATTTTTGTGGAAAGGATTTTTTCAAACTCGGGATAAGATAATGTATTGGAACTTAGAATGTATTCACATTGTTAGCATTTTAATTTTTTATATTCTTTCATTTTTTTTTCACAAGTACATCAGTTTTAAAGAAACAAAAAGGTTTAAAAGACCAATAAAAAAATTAATTCAAAAATTGAATATAACATCTTTTAATTCTAAATTCTTATCTTGCACATGTTTTTTTTTTATTTTATACCAGATATTATTAAACTTAAAGTCATATAGAGCAAAATAGATTTAATTTACATTTTAATATAGCTCATTTAAAAAAAAAAAAAACTTATCTCTCAGTATGATAATCTCATCCTATATACATAACTAAAAGTGATTAATGATTCCAAAGCTTCTTTTGAAATAATGGGTGCATGAGATTTGATTGAAGACGTTTGAAGAGGATGATTTGGTGGGTCATCAATATGATCAGAAGACGACAAAGCAGAATCAGCAGAAAAACGTGAAATGAGAAGGCATGACCAGCCCCTACTGCTTCCATAACTTGCACGAAAAGGTCTTCAGCTTTGCAGGTCGCATTCACACAAAACGACCAAGCGAGGGCTGCACGGCAGCTTTTCCAGCACGAACCCTGCATGATGTCGAGGCCAAAAAAAAAAAAGAAAAAAGAAAATAAGACATCTAAATTGTGGTTTTATTCGTTTTGTGATTGAATAGGGAGCTTCGGAATTGTCAATTTTGTCATTCATTTGATGTGAATGATTACGGCTGCTGGAAATGGAGGACAACGAAGGAGTCAAGAAAGGAAGGCGAGAGCGTGACAACATTGAGTGAACTGCCCGTATAACACGCAAACTTTCTTGGCGTTGACCAAGGGAACGACCCTTTCTGTTTCACACTGTCTTGAATATGTCTTCTTTCTCGTCTCTGGTTGATGATGTTTTGGACTTTTCTTGGAGATGGGAATGGCAAAATTATCAATTCAAGGTCTCTCTCTCTCTCTCTCTCTCTCTCTCTCTCTCTCTCTCTCTCTCTCTCTCTCTCTCTCTCTCTCTCTATATATATATATATATATTATACTAAAAAAATATGTATTATATAATTTCTTGGTATCTTAGATGTCGAACTTTATACTTCCAAACAAATGAGTCATCAACTAACTAATAACTCTATTAAATATAAAAAATAAAATTCAAAGAAAATGAAATATTAAAGAAAGAAATTTGAGAGTTAACAACAATAACTAAATCATAAGACATAATCAGAAGGTGCCTCAAGAGAAATGACAAGATATTACTCAAACTTTTGGTATGGGATGAATTCTAGCATGTCTCATCCACACTCAAGAATATATAACATTTGGACATAAACAATATTAAGGATTGGAAGTGGAAAGGTCTAGTTCTAATATCATATTATGTAACTTAATAACATCCTCAAAAGACTTTTTAGGAGAAAGGGAGAATTGCCACATATTTGACCATATGATATTATTCTAATTTTCGATGCATGACAAATTCCAACAAAAGTCACCAAGTGAGACAAACTCAAGAATTCGGTCTAATTATTTCAGAGAAAACAATCCTTTAGAACTGAGGTTGCTGAGATGCAAAGCAGTTTAGCCGCCCATTATTGTTTATGGAGGTATATGTAAATATAATACTAAGAGTTAAGCAACACTTGAGGAGATTTATAATATGATATGAAAATAATACATAAAATATAGAAAAGGGTCTGTGAGTGAAATAATCTTCTGTTTGAAGCTTAATGTCTTTTTGTTTTGTGTCATGATTAGGTAGCTCTTTTAGGTGCTTTACCATATGTATAATTTAGAAATATAGACACATGTGAACTCAGTTATTATATCAGCAATACTCCTCTTTAATTATATAATTGCAAGTGCGTTAGTTGTGTTCATATGGCCTATGAAATTGAAGTTCATCACACCACACCAATTATCGTCTATGGATTTTTGGCAATCCAATTATTTGATGAAGTTTTGGATAGTTATATGGCCGTTGGGAACTTCTTAAGCTGCGCTTTTAGTTTTCAAGCACTAAACATATCGGATATTAATTATTTAATGAATTTTGAAATGATTAAGAAAATCAGATGGGGACTATCAAAGCTCTTACACCTACCTAATGGTTTAGTTTGAAATAGTGATGGTCGAGGTAGATCACTAGTGACTAATGTTAACAAATTACAATGATTTTATATTTTTTGGTCTGATTTATTCACTTTTTATAATTTCTGAGTGGCCCAACCAAAAACGCTTCTCAATTTTATTTTTCTCAAACTCTTTTTAGATTTCCAAAATCCAAAGTATTTTTCTAAAAACTTGATAAAGTATACTCAAAAGCAACAATTTTCTTTTTCCACATGCGATCGCATAAAAAATTTCCATTATAATTTTTACAAATTTTAAAATCTCAAAATTCCCTAAGATAAACTTTAGGAAGACATGGCCTCCATATTATCAGCTGGGTGTTTAATGTTGGATAAAATTTTAGGTAATCGCTAGTTGTTAAGTGTCAACCAGTTACTGATTAATGCTGCTCAAAGTAGAAACCAGAAGGCCTATTATAGCCAGAGGATTAGGCTAAAAAATTGATGCCCAGGTAACATATCCGACAGAAGACCTACAGGAAGTAATTAAATCTTTGAAGGACCACCTTAAAGAAGCCTCAATGTTGTTCAAGGATTGACTTAATGTTCTTCGAGAGAGAGATCAGTGGACTTCCTACCAACATTCATCACGCAAGAAAGCTGGAAAATTTCCTTTTGGGACGCTGAAAGGCAATCCCAAGCCACTAATAAAAGGAACGAAGTTACAATCAAAACTGTCATGATCTAGGCTGCAAGATGGTGATAAATAAATGGGTTAGGTGAAAAATTGAAACCCAAGAATGGGAAAATTGAATTTTTGGTCATGTTGTTGAACGATCTCCATCATCTTCGTTAATGGATGTTTTGTGTTGAACGTGTGGCAGCTCTGCTGCCATATCCAGGTGTACTGTTTGTCATAAATGACAAGCAATCCTGTTTTGGACAAGCGTTTACAAATAAGACAAAATATGGCAAAAAAAGGGAACAAATTCTTCGAGCATGTGCTAGAGAGATGCGATGCTGCTTACCTTAGCGGCTAAGGAAATCTCAAGTAGATCGAATGGCAAAAACAATTGATATTTCCTTTCGAAGAATCGAAGTAGAGGCATCTCTAAGATATGCAAAATGAAGTAAACTTTTCGTACTAAAGATTTTTTTGTCAAAAAGCCTTAAAATAAGAGTGATGGTACTTTGTTTTTGATTTCTTGATTATTAGAAATCTTACTTGCGACTTAGAAAGGATTAAAAATATTGAAAACGTAGTTAAGAATGATGTGAAGTGTTTCATTTTACCCAAATTCTGTTTGAAAAACATCTTTGAAATAAAATACATGTAGCTTTTTAACACGTTGATTTTAGGAAAAAATAATGTTTATTATTATTATGATATCACATATTCAGTGAAATATAATATTGTATCAAGAGTGATTCATGAAAACTATGATATTCTTACCATTGCAAATTTTATGATTACATGTTGCTAAACAAAAGTTTGTACATGTCAGCATAAGATAGATGTAACATAGGAGAATATAGTGCTAAAAGCCTTTGTCAAGATATCTTCCAAATTGTTAGGGTCACATCCCAAGATGTTGTTTCCCCCAATGTGTAAATAACTGAATCGATCCAATTGAGGGATTCGTGTTTGAGATCCCATAAATGGGTAACTTTTGGTCTATTTGTCAAATTAACATCATTTTTTTTCTTTTTTCTTGTTCTGTGAAAATCATAAGCATTGATCCAATTGAGCCATTCTTGTTTGAGAGCCCTTAAGTGGGTATCTTTGGTCTATTTGTGATGTAAAACATCATTGTTTTTTCTTTTTCTTTTTCTTTAATGAAAAACATAACCCATTCAATCAGTGCGATTTCGTAGATAGTTAAAAAGGAGGGAATATCCTTATGAGGGTATGAAAGGAGGATGTAGGATTTAGAATATAAGACGAGAATCTTCCGATTAGAAAATTTCCCTTTTGCCAACTAATCGCACTGTCCGTCCAGACTAACCCAATATAAATTAATACCCAACTACTTTTACCCTCCCTATGTTCTAACCAAATAAAAGTCAATCCCCTAGCCTCAAAACGATTGGTCCCCTTCTTCTTTTGTCTTAGCATTATTGTTGAACACTTGGTCCTGATACTCTTGTATAGAAGTCAAAAGATAGAGACTTAGTGTCATGAGGATGAGTTTTTCTGTGCATACTGTACATTGCTATCTTTAAGATCCATAACATCAATTAGACTTTTGCTTACAAATGATTCTCTATCAAAAAGCCTTAAAACAGGAGTACTCGTACCTTTTTTTTTTTTTTTTTTTAATTCATTTGATGATTAGAAATTTTACTTGTAACTTGGATAGTGTTAAGAAAGAAAGGGAGAGCGTTTCACGTTACTAAGTCCTAACCGAGAACCATTCTTCAAATGAAATATATATTCTTTCTTAGAAGATATTTTGTAAAAAAGAAATGGTTTTTCTTAATATTGAATCATAGCCTAATTTTAGAAGGTGACACCTCACATGTACCAAAAGAGGATTTGCTCTGGTATGATTCCTTTTGTATTACCCCTTTAACAAAGCACACAATCCAACTTGATTGTAGATAGACATGTTAAAAATGATGGAAAACGTTCTATATTGCCTAAAATGAAATACATATTCTTTCATTGCTAGTGGGTTTGTAAATAAGAAACTAGTCTTGTTCACAAAAAGTATTAAAAACATTAAAACATAATTGGCACTTGCTCGTAGAAGCTTAACTATAAAACCTTTTTGAAAATATCTTCCAAGTTGTTTGAGTCATTGCTTAAGATGTAGCTCCCTTTATGTGCCTAGTGGTCATTGCTTGAAAAAAAGGAATGTTACAAGCTAAATGAATGGCACCAAGTCATAAGAATTATACATAAAGTTCTAATGTGAATTTAGAAAGTGTGGGTCAAAACCTTTTCCACTTTACACTAGAACAATATGAGCACATCTTGACACTTATTAAGGAGATTTTGTTAAGACTTCACATGCCAACATAATAGGTACATCTGATTTGTGGAAGAGAGCTTGAGCCATTAGTTATTAGGCCTACCACTAACCATTTGATCCGTATGTCTTCCCTCATCATTCACCATATACTACCATCCTTGAAATATTAGATACCCTCGTCATAGATACTTATCCATAAATTCCATTTGATCCTCTTTAGGCTTCATCACCACTTTTTTCTTATAAAAAATTTGATGAGTGCACCAGTCCTTCTAGTCAATTACAAAACCTTGAACCTATTGTCATTGTTGACCACCCACCTTTTAGAAAAATCCACTCAAGCCATTAGGCCATCTATCTAGACACAAAATTATGCTTGTATCAATGTTACATCTCCAAATAGCTCAACCATATAATATCCCATATTTGATACATATTTGATACCCATCTTCTTGTTCCACACAAACATGTTATGGCCTTAATGTTTTAGACACTAAGTATATTCTTTTACCATGAGGTAGTTAAAGATCTTAGATAAAAGGATGTAATAGATCAAGAGATGAACACATTCAAATCAAATAACAAATGGGAAATGATAGATTTACCACTTAAGAGAAAACTCATTGGATATAAGACGGTATATGGAATCAAATATCATACTGATGATAGTATTGAACGATATAAATATTGTTTATTGACTAGTGGGGCATAATTAGAAGGACTGTATAAGATCTTATTAATGTAGTGAAGTTAATAATTGTTAAGAGTGTTTTGTCTATTGCATCTCAACATAGATGGACTATTTGTTAGATGGATGTTTATAATACTTTCTTACAATGACATTTAGAATCAGAGCTATATGTGAGGGCATCAATAAGGAGTTAATTTGAGGGGGGACAAAAGTATGAGAATCAAGAAAGTTTCTCTATAGAAAAAAAAAAAGCAAGCATCAAAGCAATAGAATGAGAAGTTTTTTGAGGCATTTGTAGTTGTCAATTTTCATTAGTCTCTTTATGAATACTCTTTTTTTTTATTATTTAATTTTTTTACAAAAATATAAGGTAGTTGTATAGTTATGGTTCTTATCTATCTATCTTAATGATATCTTAATTATTGGTGATGATGCATAGAGGTTAAGTTATCTACAATGTTACTTGCATTTTGTATTTCATATCAAAGATTTAGGAGATTTCAAATATTTTCTTATTGAGATTCTTTGTGATGATAATGGGATGTCTCTTAGTCAAAGAAAATATGTCTTGGGGTTGGTTTCTTAGATAGGATTATCAGTGCTTAGCTCTTAGGTAACATTACAAAGACTAATCTTAAGTACGATATGCAAGTGTGTCCCAAGCATAAGGATCCATCATTGGAAGGCATTATATGTTATCAATAGTTAATTAAGAAGTTGAATCATTTGGACATGGTTCAATCTAACTTTTCATTTTTAGTACATCTATTGAGTTAGTTTATGTATGAAAAGCATACCACTGCACGTAGAGAGATCCATGTTAACACTGCAGGTCCGAGAGAGATCGACAGCCTGCTGAACAGTGATGTTGAGAAATGACGGAAAAGAAGGATTGGTGTAGAGGCCGCAGAGGCATTCAAGCTGGGTGGCCATGGCTTCTTTGACCGAGTAGCAGCTGTTGGTGAAGGGGACCAGATTCGAGGCGCTGGTTGCAGTCTGCGCCTCCGCTATCACGGCGTAGCCCACCATGGACGCCACTAAAATGGTCATCAAGAGCGGCAAGTTGCAGCTACCCATTTTGTCTTCTTGGTAGATGTGTGGCAGTCCATGTTTGCCTTTCTGTCTCTCCGGTGACGATGGATTCTCGGCCTTGCTTACTTCACTTCTTCGTCTCCGTCTTCTTCTCTATCTCAGTTCTGCACCTGTTCCTTATTCAAGACATTTTATAATTAGTATTATCCTAATTCAAGAGAAAGACGTATAAAAATTTGTTGTCACGACATTTGCTTCTTATATTCGTTATGTGTAAGACTGTACAAGCGACAGATTTTGGTGGTTACAACTTCCTACGTTGGTGTCTTTATGACGACATGATGTTTGAGAAACTGTGTAGTCCACAACTCGTGCTCCTGAGTTACAATAGACAGACCAATTTGGAGCAGGGAATTTAACTTCTGAAATCTTAAGAAAAAATGGAAGTTTCCTATGGCAGGATGCCTTCGGCGTTTCTTTCATAGATTCCGGTGAATGCGTTGGGTCTTCTACAAGCCGACAATTGTTGGAGTTCAGGTATTGGGTTGAAGAGAGATCTTAGAACTGGTTCAGAAAACATCGTAATTTGTGTATTCTGCATTGCCGGCCATGTGTGAACAGGAACGTGATCGGAAAATGCCTTTGAAAAGTGAGCAGCATGGGTTGGATTTGATGAAGATATTGCCCTTTTTAAGTGATGTTCCTTGTGCTCAGGTTAAGCGGCTCTTAGGGGCTTGACATGCTTCAAAAGGATCTTGGCTTTTGGATTTGATTTCAAGTCTTCAAAATTTTGCATTTAGAAACCTTTACCTTTCTTAACTAAAGACAATAATACTCTAAAAATAATATCTCTGTCTTTATTGCTTTTACAAAACTAGATTTTTGTGGCACTTCTACTCATAGAATTCAATGCTATGAAACAGACTTTTATCTTGTATTTATTTTCTTCCAAATTAATTGTCATTGAACTTAAGACTGCACAAGATAAAACAAAATCAAGTTAAACTTTGATATTATAATAAAAAAACTTAAAAATCTAATTCAAATGTTAACTCAAAACATAAAATTTTTCTTATGAATAAATCAGTGTTTTAAAGGAGAAAATCAATAATAACAAAAGAGTGATTAACTGACCCAGAGTCTTCTTTTGGGATAATGGGTCCATGAGATTTGCACGAAGAGGTTTAAAAAGGGTGATTAGGTGTGTCATCAATATGATCACAAGACCATAAAGAAGAATCAGTTGAAAAGCGTGAATTGGTGTTGAAATGTTGGTGTTTGTGGGTTGTTATTGCTGTTATTGTTGTATCATATATTCTTTCATGGGCCACGAACCATCATATGACTAGGCCTGTTAGATGTTAGGTTATCAGTTTATAAAGAAACATTTTTTTCGGTAAGTGTGAATACAAGCATCGCAGAAGGCGATTTCCAACTGAGCTGTGTCCATGTCTTTCCGCTGCAATTTCTTCATGGCATCAAGAGCCAGGTTGCATCAACAGCTTTCTTTGGCGGTTTCCTAGAAGAACGGTGAGCATATTTGTTTTTTGTTCACGGTTTTCACTCAGTTTCCATTCTGCGCAAGTTTGTTTCTTTGGGTTGGAGTTTGTTTCGACAAGAAAGAGAAAAAAGGGTGTAGAAGGGTGTTTTGGTACTTCAGTCATTGGTTGTTGAGAAAAGAAGATCTCGACCTTCGATCTCCACCTACCTCACCTAACCCACAGACTCTCTCCACCACGTGGCCACCCATACACAATATACCCTCCTTAGCCTCCCTATATTTCCTAAATTCCTAAGAAATCCATCTTCTTCCCCGACAACACATCCATGGCAACAACTCCCACCATAACGCATAATCCATATAAGGACCTATTTTACCTTTCTCCTACTGATATGCTTGGCTTCCCACTAGCCACTGAACCCCTCAAAGATGATTCTAACTATGAACTTTGGAGTTCTCAAGTCAGATTGCAACTCTCTGCAAAGAACAAAATGGGGTATGTAGATGGCACCTTTCCTCGTCCTAAAACTGATGTTGAAAAGCAAACACTTTGGGACCAAAATCACTCTGCGATTTTGAGTTGGTTTTCAAAATCAGTTCATCTTGATTTAGCCATGCTAGTGGTTCGTAGGCCCGAAGCCAAAATCATATGGGATACTCTCAACGACTGTTTTGGGCATATGTCTGGGATAGAAAGATACATCCTTAGGCAAAAACAGTTTGAAAACCGTATGACTGGGAATTCTGTTAGTGAATATTACTCTAGGATTAGTGATCTTTGGATTGCAATCCAAACCATGGAGGCTCCCATTCATTGTTCTTGTGGGAATTGTACTTGCTGTGTGAATGAGAGGTTGGAAGAAAGATTGGAGGAGCACTACACAATGGACTTCCTTTTAGGCCTGCCTGATTCATTTCAGAATTTTAGGACTAACATCCTGTCAAAGGAGGTTTTGCCCAAGGTGGACAAAGCCTTCAGCTTAGCAAAAGAGGATGAACATCAAAGAGGGCAACGTCCAGCACCAGATGGGATTATGTTAGCTGCTTCTCGTGGGCAGCAGTCAGGTACAAGACAGGGAGCAGATTCAGGGACCAAGTTGGACTCAAAAGGGCGTGCAATTTGCGCCCACTGCCATAAGCTTGGACATAGCAAGGAGAATTGCTACCAAATTGTGGGATATCCCCCAGGTTGGACACCAAAAGGGAAAGGAAAAGGTAGGCAATAGCAACCTCAGGTCTTCCAAATGGGAGGACCATCCATTGGTGAGCATGGAGAGCAGAAATCACAAGGTCACCCACATACTACAACTCCAGTAGGACCCAGTCAAGCTTCAAATGCTGGAATGGGTCAAGTATTTTACTCAGGAGGGCAGAACATGATTCCCATCCAGCAGAACTCTATGGGTCAGAATCCACATTCTAGTGGATATGGACAAGAAGGCACTCAACATGGATCAACGATGCATACCCCAATGCAACATAATTTTGGACAGATCAGCACTAATCCTTTTGCTTGGTTTGTCACTCAACCAATGGGATCGGCTCAATCATCACCCACATTCTCTCTGGATCAGCTCCAGAGGTTTCTAACAGCCCATAATCCTCACCCAACGCCAGATTTGGGTGACTTAGAGGGCCGCTTTGTAGGTACAACCTTATCACATCCTCGATTTCAAAAGGTTAATTATCCTTAGGTGATCGATTCGGGTGCGAGTGATCATATCACGGGTGATTTAAATTCATTATATGCTTATCATCCATGCACATCACAATCATTGCCAATTAGGTTGCCTGATGATAGACAAATTTATGCCACACATGTTGGACATGCACAACCCACAAAATTACTACATTTGAATCATGTCCTCTTTGTACCATATTTGAAATTCAACCTTTTGTCAGTGAAAAGGATAACATCTGATCGCAATTGTGTTGTTGTATTCTTCGATGGCTTTTGTATCTTTCAGGACCGTTCGACTGGGCAGGTGATCGGACTGGGTAAGGCCGAACGAGGATTATATTTTTTGCAGCCTACCTTAGATGGTCTACCTAGCTGTATTGACCGTATTTTGTACACTGTCCATTCTTTTTTGAATTGTATGAATGTGAACAGTTCTTGTAATGTCAATATTAATGATAGTTACATTTTATGGCATCGTAGACTTGGCCATAGTTCTCAGAAAACCTTTGTCATGCATGGTAAACGTGTGCAATGTCCAGATTTTTTCTCATGCTCTGTTTGTCCGTTGGCTAAACAAACACGTGCGGCTTTTCTGCACCGTCAAACTACTAGTAGTTTCATATTTGATCTTGTGCATATGGATTTGTGGGGACCACATAGGGAACCAAATCACGATGGATCATGTTATTTTCTAACGATAGTTGATGATTTATCACGAGCAACCTGGACCTTTCTCATATGATCCAAGGATCAAGTATTTGTTACAATTCAATACTTCATTTTCATGGTTGAAACTCAGTATGGTGTCAAGATCAAATGCATTCGTTCTGATAATGGTACTGAGTTTTTTTCATCTGCATGCACATCTTTTTTGGCTTCGCGTGGCATCATTCACGAAAGCTCATGCATATACACCCCCCAACAGAATGGGGTGGTGGAGCGCAAACATCGACATTTGTTAGATGTGGCGCGAGCTTTGATGTTTCAAGCTAATATTCCTCGGTGTTTCTGGGGAGAGTGCATTTTAACAGCAGCTTACCTCATCAATAGATTACCAAGTGTGATACTTGGAAATTGATCACCTTTTGAGATATTTCATGGTAAGCCACCCTTATTAGATCACTTAAGAGTATTTGGTTGTCGTTATTATGCGACTGTCTTACGTCCCAGGGACAAGTTTACACCTAGAGCTATTCCTTGTATCTTCCTTGGTTACCCATCTAGACAGAAGGGTTATCGGGTTTATGACCCTCATACCAAGAAAATATTTGTTAGTAGAGATGTTGCATTTTACAAGTATGAATTTCCTTTTAAGGTGACTCACCCTTCAGATCATGTTAGTGGTCAATCCTCGGATCAGCTGGAGCCCATTTCAGACATCGTTCAGACGCACGTTCCTCCACCAGCTATTTCAGATCCACCAATTGATCCTCAAAATTTTCCAGAACCAGATCAGCCATCTGATCCGCACCTTGATCCTCATACAATCATACTAACAGATCAACCACTAAATTCATCTTTGGAGCACTCTCCGAGCAACCTTCTGTAGCCCCACGGCGATCATCTCGACCCACTCGTCCTTCTATTTGGACCGCCGATTACATATATTCAACCACCTCCATAGGGTTAAACACTCTTTATCCCATCTCAGATCACCTATCGTTGGACCTTTTTTTCCCACACTACCAACGTTTCATTGCCTCCATTTCTGCTATTATAGAACCTGAGACTTATCATCAGGCACTTAAGGACAATCATTGGGTGGAGGCCATGGATCGAGAGTTATCGGCCCTTGAGGCCAATCACACGTGGGATGTTGTATCACTTCCACCTGGTCGCAAAGCCATAGGATGCAAGTGGGTGTATAAGGTAAAATATTATGCAGATGGTACAATTGAGAGATATAAAGCCAGATTAGTGGCCAAAGGCTCAACACAACGAGAAGGAATTGATTATGATGAAACCTATTCTCTAGTTGCCAAGTCAGTAACAGTCAGATCAGTGATTAGTGTGGCTGCAGTGAGACGTTGGAATCTTCACCAACTAGATGTGCAGAATGCTTTCTTGCATGGTGACTTGATGGAGGAGGTATACATGCAGTTGCCTCAAAGATTCCCTCGTCAGGAGGAGCAGGTTGTATGTCGCTTACGAAAGTCATTGTATGGACTCAAGCAAGCATCAAGGCAATGGTATGCGAAGTTCACGGAAGCTTTGCTAGCGGTTGGGTTTCGACAATCTCGACATGACTATGCTCTGTTTACTAGGCGTTCTGGTAAATCCTTTATCATTCTTCTTTTCTATGTGGATGATATACTTATCACAGGCAACCAAGAGGTGGCAATAATGGACTTCAAGAAACACTTGCATTCAGTGTTTCATATGAAGGACTTAGGACAATGCAAGTACTTCCTTGGAATTGAGATAGCCCATTCACTAGAGGGCATATATCTTAGTCAGCGTAAGTATGCATTGGAGATAGTGTCAGAAGCTGGACTTGCGGGATCAAAGCCAGCTATCACTCCCATGGAGCAAGGTATAAAACTAATGACTCCAGAGTATGATGTAGGCGATCTAGAAAAAAGGGACGACCCACTTCTTAAGGATTCAGCCCCATATCAGAGAATGATTGGTAGATTATTATACCTTACTCATACTAGACCAGATATAAGTTTTGCTGTACAATACCTTAGTCAGTTCACACATAACCCGAAGCGGTCACACATGGATGTTGCTATAAGAGTGTTGAGATACATTAAAGGCACCCCTGGTGTAGGACTTTTCCTATCATCTTCATCCAGCTTAGAGCTTATAGCTTTTTGTGATTCAGATTATGCAACTTGCCCCATGTCGTGCAAATGTATAACTGGATACTGCATAAAATTGGGAGATTCACTTGTATCATGATTGGCTAAGAAGCAACCAACTGTCTCACGCTCGTCTGTAGAATCAGAATATAGGGCTATGGGATACACAGTTTGTGAAATTATCTGGCTTCTAGGATTATTTGGAGACCTTGGGGTTAATATTCCTCGTCCAGTGCCTTTACATTGTGACAATGAGGCAACGATGCATATTGCTGAGAACCTGATCTTCCACCAGCGAACAAAGCATATAGAAGTTGATTGCCACTTCATCCGAGAGAAGCTAGAGAGAGGAATCATTCAGACACCTTATATAAATACACGGGAGCAGCCTGCAGATCTATTTACTAAAGCTTTGTGTAGCCCACAACACCAACATCTCTTATCCAAGCTTGGAGTATTTAATTTATTCAAATCTCCAACTTGAGGGGGAGTGTTGAAATGTTGGTGTTTGTGGGTTATTATTGCTGTTATTGCTGTATCATATATTCTTTCATGGGCCACGAACCATCATATGACTAGGCCTATTAGATGTTAGGTTATCAGTTTGTAAAGAAACATTTTTTTCGGTAAGTGTGAATACAAGCATCGCAGAAGGCGATTTCCAACTGAGCTGTGTCCATGTCTTTCCGCTGCAATTTCTTTAATTGGGAATGCATGACCGACCCGTCTAGCTTCCTTAACTTGTACAGCTGGGGACATCCAAAAGGTCTTCAGCTTGCCGGTCGGATGCACACACTGGGTGCCGCACGACAACTTGTACAGTTGGGTCATGAAGATCTTCGTGGTCTTCTATTATTAATGGAGGAAACTTGTGGAGCGGTCATGATATGAGAATTGTTCATCCTGAAACTGTACGATTTAGCAGTTTTTTTTTGGAGAACTCACTGAATTGCAGTAGTTTGGGCTCAATAAAGGTAGATTTTATTAAGTTTTCACGACTGCTTATGAGGGGGGGATGACTGTCTGTCAATGAAGTAGCAAGTAAATTGTTTTTTTTTCAGTGGCCTAAAGGAGTCGACCACCTTGTCTATCGTTGTAGGATTGGCAAGGTTATATGAAACTAGGCATTTGATTATTAGGGGTGGGGGGCAAGAACCAAGTCAAGAAGGCACCGCCAATTGTGTCCAATCTAGGAGTACCATCCTAGAGAAAGAGACAATGACCAAATCTCTTATAGAGAGGTTGGGGTTCTGAATCACTTAGGAAGACAATGATCAAAGGACCAACTGACATCTCCACCCCCTCCTCCCTATAAGAGGTGGACCATGAGGTCATGGGTTAATCCCCCACAAAGTTATTTATGGCTTTTCATAAATCCCTAGCTAAATCCCCAAAGTAAAGAGATCCAGAAGTTGGAAATAGTATGCCATGAGAACTCATCGTCCGATTCTCTTCATACCCACTATTCTCATAATCGAAGTAGCTCTCCCCCATCCTCACCTTTTCCTTTTGGTAAAGATGTGCTTTAGGGATGGTGAACCACACGTAAGGACAAGGTATTCTTTTCTACTCTTAGAACTATAACGGGATAGCCATACTCAACTTAGTGAACCATAGAAGGTTCCAAGTGAAAAATGCAACAAAGAAGACGTTGAGATGTATAATTTTCATTTTTCAAATGCATTTAGCACCTTAATATTCCTATCCCAAGGAAATCCAAGTCATGGTATACAATCTCAGTACATTCACTTATAGAGTAGGTTATAAGACTAGTTGATGCGGATGCACTTAAAGCCCAATATTAGGAGTTCCAATATCAAAGAATTAAGAGTCCACAACATAATCCAGTGGATCCAAGAAGGCCAATATTGAAAAAGCAGTCCAAGAATATTTCATAGCATCTCTACAATCTTTAGAGTTTCCTAAGTAGTTGTTGAGTTCTTAATTTCTTAGGTTTAATTTATTGTCTGAGAATATTTTCTTTTGTTTGGTTTTTCATAGTTGTCTAGATTCCTGATTTATCTAGGTTTCCATACTTGTCAGATTTCTAATTTGTTTAGAATTCTTTATTTGTCAGAATCTAGATTTGTTAAGACTTCCTTAATTATAGGGATTCTTGATTTATCAGGATCCTTCTAGAATTAGGTTTAGCTACTTATTTAAAGGGGGCATTGTTTCAGTTGTAAGCAGAGTTGTTTTCCAGATAATAGAAACCCCAAAGTTGTGTGATCAACTTTTGCATCCTTTATCCAATTCTTGTCAAGGATTGGTGGTGGTCTTTGACTGGTGGCATTGCCTTTACGTCTTGGAGATTGTTGGCGTCTATCTTTTGTTTTTGTTATTCTTATTTTCGTTTTTTCTCCCTTCTTCCCTACCAAACACTCATTTTTCTTACAAAAAATCCTAAAACACAAAAAAAAAAATGATTTTTACATATTTTCTTAACCCAAGTTTGCTCAAGCCCACCATAACGTTTACATCAAGTGGTAATCAGAGCCTAGGTTATTCTTGTGAGTGAGCTCTCCTCAAGATGTTTAATTCGAGTCACAGTTTTTCGTCACATTATCGTGGCCATCATTCGCCAATTCCACCATGGGAAGTTAGAAGCAAAATGTTATTGCTTGAGTTAAGCGAGGTAAAGGAGCAACTTTTTGACGTCGTCAAGAAGTTGCACGCCTTATGCCAAGGCAACTAAGATGAAAGAGAGCGGAGGAGGAGGAGGCTAAATAATGATAGCTTGTGTTAAGGTCCCAGAATTTAAAGGTACTTTTGATCCCAATGATTTTATTGATTGACTATATCATATTAAGAAGGTGTTTGAGTTCCAAGCGTACGATGATCGAAAGAAATATAAGGTTGTTGTTCTTCATTTCAAAGAATTTACTTCTTAATGGTGGGAGAATGTTAAGAAACAAAGAGTTCGAGATAGAAAGGAGAAGGTCCGTTTGTGAGAGAAACTAAAGAAGCTGCTCAAAAGGTGCTTCTTGCCCAAAGATTTCAAGCAAGACCAAGTTGACGTGCGCAAGATGAACAAATCCCGAAGCCAAGACCCACAATGCAACCAAAGAAAAGATTGTGCTTTTTCATATTTCGGGTACCAATAGTAGAATAACTACAATTATTACAAAGAAGACTATGATATGTGGATAGAAAGGTGGTATGGGAGAGAAGCTTCACCGAAGAAAGCCATAGAAGTTGTTCAAGTAGAAGAAACAAAGTCAACAGAAGTATAACCAAATGATTTGGATCTACCAAAGCTAATGGTGTTAGCAAAGAAGGAGGTGGACCTAAAAAGTTTGGATCTTTTGGAAATTAAAACACCAATGACCATGAACGCAAATCCAAAGTGCTTGGATCCTCCAAAGTAAGATGTGGTGATGCCTAAAAAGGAGATAAATCCAAGAAGTTCAAATCTACCAAAGCACGAAATATTATTGAAAAAGGCAATAGAAGAAATTCTGCTAGAAGAACCAAAAGGTTTCATCCAAGAGTTGAAGAATTCAGAGGCACTATGCATGAACAATGGTTTCCTTTATGAGTTTGTATTGTCAAATCATGAGAAGACATGTCAACAACAATCACCATGACTTTTCAATGCAATTGATGAAGGTGCTACTACAACATTCCACTTCAATTACTTGTTTAGATCATATTGTTACTTAGGTTGTAAACTTCCACCCAAATAGCATGGTAGTTTGCCATTGATTTGTGAACCAACACACTTGGGTAGGCTGCCAAAGTTAGAGCTTGATTTGTGTGCACAAACTTGGATTGTGGGTCTATGGAGCAATAATACCCAAAGCAACAATCAAGATTTGAGGACAAATCTTTGTCAAGAAGGGGAGATTGATGCGGATGCACTTAAGGCCCAATATTACGAGTTCCAATATCAAATAATTAAGAGTCCACAACATAATCCAATGGATCCAAGAAGGCCAAGATTGAAGAAGCAGCCCAAGAATATTCCATAACATATTTACAATCTTTAGAGTTTCCTAAGTAGTTGTTAAGTTCTTAATTTCTTAAGTTTAATTTATTGTCTGAGAATATTTTCTTTTGTTTGGTTTTTCATAATTGTCTAAGTTCCTGATTTATCTGAATTTTCATACTTGTCAAATTTCTAATTTGTTTAGAATTCTTTATCTGTCAGAATCTAGATTTGTTAAGACTTCCTTAATTATAGAGATTCTTGATTTATCAGGATTCTTCTAGAATTAAGTTTAGTTGCCTATTTAAAGGGGGCATTGTTTCAGTTGTAAGCAAAGTTGTTTTTCAAGATAATAGAAACCCCAAAGTTGTGTGATCAACTTTTGCATCCTTTATCTAATTCTTGCCAGGGATTGGTGGTGGTCCTTAACTGGTGGCGTTGCCTTTATGTCTTGGAGATTGTTGGCGTTTATCTTTTGTTTTTGTTATTCTTCTTTTCGTTTTTTCTCCCTTCTTCCCTACTAAACACTTACTTTTCTTACAGAAAACCCTAAAACACAAAAAAAAATGATTTTTACATATTTTCTTAACCCGAGCTTGCTCAAGCCCACCATAAGATTTGTATCACCAGTCATTCAATTTTCTCAAACTATCTAGAAGAACTAGGTTCATGGTTAAGAAAAGATGCTTGATGCATAAAGTGTGAATACAGATGTAAAATACTTAAATATCTTTATAGTGGACTATATACTATCATCTATTTTTATAACTTTTTAAACTAAAAGACATCAGTAAAATGGGATGTAATGTCACCAACAGGTCAATAATAAATTGGTTCAGAAGTTGCTATGTCTTGCATGGCTGTGCCCTCATGTTCATCCTATAGAATAGAACAATTTAGTAATTGTAAAATCGTTAGGCAATATCTCTTGAGTGTATGCCAAATACGTGACAATGGTAGGAAAGACAACAATATGTACACATATATATATATGTTAACCCCATTGAGCTTCATTTTCTCTTCAGTCTCTCCAACAAGGGGACATTCCCATGAGAAGTCAGGGAAAAAAAAAAGTAAAAAAAAGTAAAAAAAATTAGAAAAATGAAAAGAAGAAGAAAATAGTAAAGAGATAGAGATCTATTGGATATAGAAAAATTAGAGTCTTCTGAAATATGGAACAAAATGATCGAGTTGATGATGACTAACAAGAAAATAGTAAAGATCCAACCCGTATCCTTCCTAGCAACTGCCACACTAAGACTGTATCTTAAGAAATCCCATAACTGCATATTATACTTACATCCAACTTGCTTATCATGTCAACTAGAGGTTTTCTAACTCTAAATTACACAATTAGTGCGAATGCAAATCAGATCTCTAGGAATGCGCGATGCTTTTGTCATTGGTTGTGTCCCATGTGGATCTATTTTTATGCAACTCAGTATAAGGCAGAATTTTTCAACACGGATAAACAAAGCATACACTAGAATAATAAACTAGTGTCTTCAAGTAACTCAGCTGAGATTCTTAGAAGCAACAATTTTCACATGCAAGAAGAACATATTATCGTAAGATTGCCCCAGTGGATCAATTCAATACCTGTGTGGGTAATCAACAACCACCCCTCCAGCAAATCCAGCACGCATTACAAAACTCAAAATCAATTCACGCTGGGCTAGATTTTCAGGATATACTTGAAATACTGCTCTAGCTCCCCTGGCTAAGCATCTGTATAATGATCCAAAGAAAGCCCTAGAGAAAGATTGAAGAAACATATCAATACAGCAGAAGTAACATCATAAATCGAGCAAGCTTAGCATCTTAAAGGAAAGCAAAAAGAAAGGCAAGAAAATGCAATAATGGTCATTATACAGATGTTTGGAGGGACCAAAGAAATTATACTGATATAATGGAATTCACAATAGAAAATGCAAAAGAAACAATGCAAACTTGAATTAATAGTTTTCGAAACCAAAGTTTCTTGGCCAAAACAGAGACAGCATGACAAGGATAGAAAGCTCAAAACTTAGGCAGATACCTGACCCGTATCACCAAGTAGAAGGTCACCATCAACCTCTCGCTTCAATGTAATATCTAGATCTATGAAGCATAAAACAAAACTAAGCTGAAAAAGAAAGTAGAATTGAAAATATCAGAGTGAGAGAGAAGGTGAGAAGAGACGGCAGTTTCTACCAAGCATGGACTATTAAATATCTAAGCCAATCCATCGGCGTCCCTTCTCTGTGAGACTTTCCCCACTAAGTCTTGATCCACAACCTACAGAAGACGACAACTCTCAAGATCAGACTCCCCATGTTTATTCAGCCTCTCATTGAATTCTAAATACAACAAGGAAAGATTGGTAAAACCATTAGAAACCTCAATGAAACAAGTATCATTAGAAGTTTAAAATTTGAAAGCTCAACAGTGAAGCCCCTATATCATAATCCAAAGAAGCAACCGTAAAAAGGCGTTATTCCAAAAATGGAAAAGTCAGATGTTCACTTTCAAAGGCTTTTCTCTACCTATATCAAAACTCAATCCGCTTAAGAATAATCAAGGGAGGGTAAAAAAGGAAAAATATGAGACAAGAACCCTAATTCTTCACCCATTTGAAAGTAGACAAGAATAGGATCCAAACATTCTAACTGACTGCGCTGGATAAAACTAAGCACACAAACGAGTTGAGCCATTTCTCATACTTCTACTGCATTGATGAGCTGATCCTTCTTGCCGTGTCTCTTGCTTTATCTTCCATGAGCCCTGGTTTCATTCTGTTTGTTGCACGGCAAACCTGTCACCCCTCAACAGAGACAGCACGCAAACACATAATTGCCAGACATTTACCCTCTCAAAGCACATGCATTAGCGTGGTACAAGTTCACTTGGCGTGTAAGTTGTAGAAAGTCATGCATAGAATTATCCCCAATCATCACAACTTAGTTGAGATTCTGCAGCAAAACACAGGCAATAGTCGAGGGTGAGATTCTGAGGAAGATTATGTCAAGAAAAGGTTGCTTTTTGTCTTACCTTATATTGTGACTGGTCATTGCAGCATAGCTTTAAGTGTTTTTTTCAAGGGTTCCAGGAAAGTCTAGCCTACTAAAGTGCATGAGAGAAAGTAAATCCTTGAAGACTACTAAAAGCCCTACAAAGTCTCATTTTCACCATCTTGTGTTGAAAAATTCAGAAAAAAATGAAACTTCACTTTTCCGTTCACAACTTGTCAATCAACAGAAAACAAAATTAAAAAGAAAAAGAGAGAGAAAAAGCAGCAGCAGCAGAGGAAGATAAGCTTAGCACAAACATAGATACAAGATAAGCTGGTGAAGTATCTATCACCAAGGCCAAGTTCCACGCTCAAGCTCATGGTGGAGAACAACCTCAGATTCAAAATAAGGAAATATAACTAAACGTATCTGGATAGTTACCATTTCAACTTTGCCAAACTGTCCAATGCCAATGATAACTGCTGTTTTAGTTGTCAGTTGTTGTACTCCAGGTGACACCATTAACTGATGATGACAATCTGCTGCAAGACAAAAGCAATAGTTGAGGATATAGTAGACTACAACTGCAGAAAACTGAAGCACAAAACAACTTTGTTGAGCAGATGAATGTCTAACTAGTCATAGGCAAAATGTTATGGCAGCCAAGAAAAGATGGAACTAGTAGGGACAGAGAACCAAAATTCTAATAGTTGGACAGTGCAATCAAAATAATTATGCTTTTAGAGCTGATTAGGTAAATGTCTCCTACATACTGTGACCCAAAAGAGAAGATTTATATATTGCAGAAACACTTTACACTTACAATGACATAACTCTTAGTGAACTCAAATGCTTGGAATTACACAAATCTTAGTGAAATCAAAATCCAGATGATGAATAGATTGTACCATATCATTTAAAATTCCATTAAACACAAACTTATACAATTTAGATAAATCTCTGCACAAGATCTCCACTCACTGCTTCCCCTAATACCCTTCCTTTACCACTTCTTACAGGGGCTCCTAGAGGCTCGCTCAGACATAATGAGGCCAGGACTAACAGATATCAGTGTAAGCAACCAGCGGTTAGGTAGCCATCACAATTCTTTCTTTTCATTCTTTTTCGGTTCAGAGATTCCCCAAGATGATCCTTGAGAAAGAACAACCCAAAAAGGTTTAGGGATTTCCATATTCATCAAACAAATTGCGTGGGGCCCCATTATTCCATGGATATATAAGACAAAGGAAGATAAGTGAACAAAATAGAAAGAAAAATAAACCACTCACCAACTACCATGAATTTCACTTAGAGCATACACCGGATCTAGTGAAGATATTATGTAAACTGAAACATAAAAGAAGTTATTTACATACCTACGGATGGTAATGGTAGGCTTCTTGTTTTACCAAACAAAGAGAGAGGCAGCTCAAAGGCTGGTTAAGAAATCCACATTTTCCATTTCTATCACTGTGATCTGTCCAGATTAGATAGCATTTCTTTTGCTAATTGAGCAGCTTTCTGCACCTCCCCTCTCAAACAATGTGAAGCTATGTGTGAATAGTAAGAGTCAAAGTAACGAAACTGAGATCCTTTACCTAAGCTACAACAATTTTCCTCCACTTTCTGTACTTCTTCTACATCAGACGAGACAGACCTCAAACCAGTTTCAGAATGGAAGGCCACAGAGGTTGGAGCTACTGTGTCAAATCTCTGCCGTTCATAAATGTTGTATTGGAAATCTAATCTATGATTAGCACTATCACACCTTCGAACTGGGAAATAGACACATGCAATTTCATTAAGAACTGCTAGAGCTTCTTGGATACCTCCTTGTTCACATAATACAACAAGAAAACTTTCTATCGACTCCGTTTCAACCTCCACATCAATTCTCTTAATAAGCTCCACAACAGACTGTGACTGAAGCATTTCTCTCAAGATGCTCCTAGCTTCTTCCATCCTGCCCTTTGCACATAGTCCTCTGATCAAATACAAGAAGCCTAAGAAATCAGGAGATATACTTTTCTTCTTGACCTCAGCGAAAAATCCCTGAGCACCTTCCATATCACCCTTTTGGCAATAGCCATTAATGACAGCACTAACAGTGAAATCATCAAGGTTAACGAATTTTATCTCCATATCAGATAGAAGTCTCAAAGCTTCTTCCATTTTGCCAAACCTGCAGCAACCATCAATTAATGAGTTATAAATACGTGTATTTGGTTTGAAGCCCTTGAGAACCATTTTCTCAAACAATCGTTTGCCATCCTGCAAGAATCCCTCCCTACATAAAAGACTAATCAATGTAGCATATGTTATTTCAGAGGGTACTAAACCAATTTGGTCCAATGAATCAAATAATCTAAATGCTTCAACGATGCGACCCTGGGAGCATAAACCATTTATAACTGAGTTATAAGAGACAATGTTTAAGGTTATCCCCTTCTTTTTAGCAAGAGCACAAAGATCTAATGCTTTACTGACATACCCTCCCTTGCAAAGTCCATCCACAATAATTGTATAATCAACCACATGCATATCAGGTAGATGATTTTCAGCCTCCACCATAAGCTTATATGAATCTAAAACTCTACCATCATTTACAAGAGTCTTAAAAACAGAAACAGGGAAAGTGGCGTCTGAAAACTTCTCCTTGATTCCATCAAGAAATCGAATGGCTCCATTTGCATCCGTCAGACACAAATAAAATGCTAATATCCTAGATACCCTCTGTTCAAACAGGCCATATTCTTTTAAAAAACTAGTCAAAATTGGCCGACTTAACCATACTTTTCCACATCTAAGAAGCTCTTTCAAGATTGAATAGTAAGACTTGCTGGTTACAGTTGACCCTTTCCTTCTTATTGCAAGGTAGACTTCACTTGCAATCTCAGGGAAACCTCTCTTGCACAAGAAGAAGACAGCATCATTACAAAGAATACCATATCTTTCCGGCTTCAGATTCTCTAGTCTGCAAACTAAAATTAAAATACCGTTTGCACCTTTTTCTTTGAAAATTTCTTTGATCAACATCATGTAGATAGTAACATCCATAGGCAGACCTTTCTCGTTGAGTTCAATAAATACTTCAGTGGCCATATCCACCATACCCTTCTTGCAGAGCCCATTAATGATACTATTGTAGCATTCAACGGAGGTAATAGATGTCTTTCTAAACTCATCAAATATCTCAAGTGCCTCACTAATTTTTCCTGCTTTATAGTAGCCATCAATCATTGTAGAATAAGTGACAAAATTTGCAACCAAGTCCATTTCTGGCATTCCCTTATAAATTAAATGTGCATCTTCAAATGCCCCAACCATAAATAGTGCTTTAATAAGTATATTACACATGATAACATCCATGCAGACTCCAGCTTTTTCCAGTCTCCTCTTCGTTTCCAAAGTCTGTGTTATATTCTGCTCCTTAATGTACCCATGTAACAGTGTGCTGTAAGTAATGACATCTCCAGATATACGCTTTGAGACCTCATCAGCCTCCCATGTCCTCCCAAACTTGCACAATCCATTAATCACAGTATTGTAGGTCACAATACTTGGATTAATTCCCCTCTTCTCCATTTCATTGAGCAGTTGAAAAACACAATCAAAATCTCCTCTCCTGCAAAAGCCATTAATTAAAGTTGCATGCACAATTTCATCCACTTCAATTCCCAAATCTTCAACCATCTTGAAAATAGCAAACGCCTCTTCCATTTTCCCTTTCTTGCAAAATCCCAATATAATGGCAGTGTATGTAACCAAATTGGGCTCTAGTCTCTCTTTTCTCATCTTACCCAAAAAGCCAAATGCTTTCTCCACATCCCCAAGCTTGGAAAGACCATCTATCAGTATAGTATAACTCGTGCTATCAGGAATAATTCCTCTTTCCATCATCATTTTCTTCTTCCTAAACACCTCCTGCAACACCCCTTCTGTGATGTACCCACAAATCCAACTGCTATAGAAAACAACATCAAATGCCAATCCTTCCTTCTCCATCTTGGAAACCAAATCATCAACCTCATTCAGTCTACCCAACTTACCAAGAGCACACACAAGCGCCGTATAGGTCACAACATTAGGTCGTAAAGCTCCCGCGTTCATAGCATTTTCGAAAAACCCCACTGCAAGTTCGGGCTTACCAATCCTACACAAACCTGATATTACTGAGCTACAAACAAAATTATCAAAAGGGTATCCTACATTTTCATGTGTCATCAACTCCAGCACCTCAATTGCCTTGCCCATGTCTCCCTGAGAGCTGAATCTATGAATCAACGAACAAAAAGTGAAAGAAGAACACATGACACCATTGCTATTCGTGCAAAACCGTAAGACTGACAGAGCTTTTTCTGGGTTGTTTTGTTTGATACAAAGAACTTGAATTAAAGAGTCCCAGATGCGAGTGTCCAGGAAATTCGGAAATTTAACCATCTTCGGCCTCATGAAATTCCCTGCTTCTTCGAACTCGAGGGATTTGAGGAGCGCCCACTCAAGGATTGAGTGGCTCTGAGAGTTGCCTTTGATTTGGTTTGAGCTCATCTGAGAGAAAAAATGGATGACTAAGTTGTATCTATCGACTTGTGAGAGAAAAAGAAGGAATTGATTGATGGATTTTAGAGTGGGATTGATGCCTCTTTTCAGTAAGGCTTGAAGAGTAGGGAGTTTTGAGGAATCGTAAATAGAAGAAAGAGAAGAAGAATGGTAGAATTTGGTGCGAGAGAAAAACATTCTGTCGCAGTGTTCCGGGATCGAAATCCGAAGTTGGAGTGAGGCGGGCTGTTTAGGGGCTTGTAGGAGCCACCTTCCCTAAGAAACCGAAAGTCCCATGCAAACAGGTAGAAAACGCAGCAGCGTTCTTTCTAATCTCATAGCTTTTGCTGGATAATTCTAGTATAGGTCAATAATATACAACCATAAGTGGTAATCAACATGTCTACACACAAAGGAGTTAGAATCAAATATTCAGTCATCCAATCCTTAGACCTGCATTTCACATTAGATTTTCCTAAAGCCCTGTAGACTCTGTATCTGTAACCTCTAAATCATTATAATAGTTCTTATAATTTTTCAGTCCAATGGAAAACCATTCATAAATTGACAAAATTTCCTTAAACTTCTATAAAATCTTTAGATAAAAATATTGTAAAAATTTTTGAACTAAGACATTTTGATAGAGAAATCATCCCTAGGTTCGTTGATTGGAAAGATTTGGTAATGCCAAAACAATGGCTTCTAACTGATGCTACTGTACCACAGTGCTTAAATTCTAATCAGTTTGTTATACAAGCTTCCCCTATTAAGAAGATATTTGAAAACGACTTTTCCCTTATTAATAAGATATTTGGGAAAGATTTTCTCAAAAGAGATTTACAAACTTGATTAAAGATAAAGAAGAGGGAGAAGGTAGTTCTAACAAAGTCATTGGCATCTCGAGAGTAACTTTAATTGATAAAATATTTTGTGAAAAATTATCATTTTATCCATATTCCTAATTTTGACTCTATAACTACCAATATCTTACTTAGGGTCAAAATTAGTACACCACCCCTAATGATAAATTATTTTAATCTTTAAGTCTAAAGAACCACTTTCACTGTAGCTTTCCATGTCCTTCTAGAGGTGTATCCGAATCCTATATTCAAAACTGCTTGTTCCAGTTCTTTAATTCCTGATGTCTTGGGTTACAGTACTAGCGTGGCTAGGTCAAATTGTAATCATGTCGATACGCTTGGAGTTTCAGTTCTTTCTTTGAGGTTGCTTTGCTGGAATTTTCAAGCATGTGCTCTCAGTTTATAGGCAATTGTGCTTTGTAACTTTTATTATGCTGATGATATTTGTTTTTGCAATATGAACAATCTCCAAGGCCCCGATTTTGCTCCATCTTTGGTTTTTTATCACCTTCATTACCCTAGTTGATTTATTAACTATAATAAACCAATCAATAGTGACAAGGTTTGTGGAATTTCTCCAACTTTTCAAGTCAAACAAATTATCAAAATCATCGCCTAGATATGGCTACAATAATAAAGATGTTATTGATGAAGGTGACAAAAAGACGAAATTTACATGCTTAAACCTATGTGCAGAGAACAACTGCAAATATTGCAAAGGTAATGATGGACGAAGTATTTGAAGCGAAGCTTGATTTGGAAATAGTTTCCTCTATTCCAAGGTTCACATTTCGTCTAAAACCTAAACCCTAAACAGCCGCAAAAGTTGCGAATTTGGGATGTTCAGTTGGACCGAACACTTTCATAGCCGTGCAAAATAATAGATGTTGTGCGACATACGTTTAAATCTAAAGATTATGCTTCTCACATACCCCCGAATTTCAGGTTTTTTCAATGATCATGTGTCCAATGATTTCGACACCTTGTTTACTTCTAGTCCGCCCAAAAGCCCATACTTCGCCAATGTTGTGCCAGGACCATTCTACAGCCGATTATTCACTGAATCCTCCCTCCACTTTGTGTATTCATCACAAGCACTCCAATGGCTCTCTAAGGTGCCAACCCAGCAGAGTTGGTAAACAAAGACTCACCATCGTAGAACAAGGGGTGGATTCACTACAAAAGTGCACCAGGCGAAGTTGGTCATGCTTGCAAAAGGACATGAAAGCCTTTTTGGATGCCAGAGCTTAAGAGGGTGTGGTGGGTGGACTAATGGCGCTTATCATGCCAACTATCCCACATGGTGTCCCTTATTCTCTGGCGGAATCGATGTTTGATTTCCTAGGGTTCTACTTAATGGATATGGCATAGGAAATAAGTTAGCAATCTCTCTTACTTTTAGTATTGGAAGTTGTTTTGCCCAAAAGAGTTCAATTCAACTAAATTTATTGAATTACCCAAAGAGTCTGTAGATAAGATTAATTTGAAATAAAAAATTCTCAAGGCAAAATCATGTCCTAATTTTCCTTAGGTTAATAGAAATTTCCCAAGATTTTGAACTAAATTTGGTTTGCATAAGAAAATTGTTTAATGAGATCCCTTTTTATAAAGGTTGATTTTTTTTTCTTTTCTCCTAGTTCCACTTTATTTCATTAATAGATTTTGACATAAGCATGTATAATCACTAATCTTTCTCCACAAAGATTAATAGATGAAGCTCAAGTGGACTCTTTTAACTTGCCTTTATATTTTACCTCATCCAAGGAAATGAAAAATCTTGTGGAAAGAAATGGGCTTTTTTGCATTGAGAGAATAGAGATACCAAATATGGGGCGGCCTATCTATGACTCCATTAGTTGACATACATGCACTTTAGAGTTGGCTTAGGAGGTATATTTAGCAAATATTTTGGAATGGAGATTATTGATGAACTATTTCATTGTGTCTATAAGAAAACTACAAAATTTTCAAGTATAAGAAGTTCACATCCAGGGAAGAGGCTTAACTATTTATCATCTTGAAATGCATATGATGTAGCTTCCAAAGTAGCTATTGTCCCATTTATCTTAAGAGTTTGCTTGTGTCTTGCTTTTTGCCATTTTGCTATTTTGTAATTTATTTCTATGTAATTAGGAAGAGGACATATTTAGCATGAAGAGCAAAAGCAATTATTCATGGTGTTTTGACTACTTAAAGACTCCTTCAAAGTGAAGAGAAGGGAATAAAGTGGTAGTTAGAGTTTTTGAATTTGATGTATTGTCTTATATCGATAATATATTAACTTATTATACTTATTATATTTTGAAGTACTACAATTTCTTATCAATTTAGTTTTTAGGGAGGAAATAAAAATTGTACCAACCTAGAGTAAACACTATCTCCAATCTCAAAGATTTTGTTAGATAAATCTAGTGTAAGTCATTAAGGTGCAACCATGATTAGTAAACAACATGTCTAAACAAAATGGTGCCAAAATTAAAATTTAGTCATCGAATCTTCTAACATGTGTTTTCTCTTTTGAGTGATGGACAAACTTCTTGTCCTTACTTTTAATGAAACACATAACTAAATAAGATGGGTAAGAATTAAAAGCCTAATTGAGTTCTATCTAATTCTCTTGGACATCTATACATAGGGTAAACCAAGATAGTCATGTTAATAAAATAGTGTAAGGAACCAAAATAACAAGACAATGTTAGATAGGAGACCATCATTTATTAATGCAGCTCTAGTATGATAAATGAAAAAAGTTAGATGTATGAGCTATCCTTTAATGATTCACATCTTCATTTTGAACACTTCAATATCCCACCCAAGAAGCAATCCAATTTGAAACTTGATCAAGAAGAGTATATTGTATAAAGAGATCCAAACTAGAAGGCCCAAAAAAAGGGGTAAATCTTGCATTTGGAATTTGTACTTTGCAAGTACAACATAACTTAAGATAGCAATTTAATCACAAATAGGTAGCAGTCACATGAGGCAAAGAGGGGAAAAAAAATTTGCGTACTAGATTAGCATAGTTTGGGCTAACAATATTGATAGTTATATCCACTTTTCTTTAGTTCCATCAATTTGGGTTTTCCCTTTAATATTTCAAAATACAAAGCTTAACCTAATCTTTTTTCACTAGTTTTTCTTGCCCTTTAAAAGGTAACTATCAAAATACAAAGTTTAACCTAATCCTTTTTCACTAGTTTTTCTCACCCCTTTAAAAAGTAACTAAGTGTATTAACATCAAAATGACATTTGCGCACACGTTTTGACTCTGGGATGCTGATTCCAATGGCAAATGATGATATGTTGAAATGAGATTTGAATTCCAAATCAATGAAGTTGTTTCATGATATCCCTAATATATGAGGCAAAGTCCTCGACCGTATTCATTTGTGCATAGAGTTAGGGTTTTAGGAACTTGAGCGAAACCCTAATCATTGATATGCTCTCTCATTACCATCGCCTATCTTCTTAACCTACAATCAAGGGTATTGCACAGTGGTTGAAAACCAGTAGCTGGTGCGACATAAAATATTATGAAAATCGAGGAAAGAAGGCGAGGACTCTTTAAAGCTAAAAATTCATTCTTGTATAATGTAAATTATATTTTCAATTATTAGGTTTATTGTGAAATTCTAATTATTTTTTTTATTTTTTGTTTTGAAAACTCATAATCAATTGAACCAAACACAAGTTGTAGAGTGAAATAAGACATTTACTATTGCATGGCTGACTATTGACTCGAGTTATAATCAATTGTCAAAATCCAACCAAGATTAAAATGCTTTTTCCTACCTGTAGTGAAGACTTAAGAAAAGATAAGCCAATGCATCCAATAGATTCCCTTGTTCTATAATTCTATTGATACCAAATACTCCACCTTCATCATCAAATATGGAATATAGGAAGTAAACAAGAAAATGGATGACCAAAACAGTTGTGTAAACAAGTGAAGGCAGGATTTTTTTTTTCTTTGGTAGGTAAAGGGATTGGTATATCTTTGGTCACATATAACATCAACTACCAACTAAGTTGGACCTACCAATGAAGATGGAGGATTTAGAGTATAAGAAAGGAATCTTCTTATTAAAAAATGTCTCTTTCACTAGCTAATTGGACTTTCCATCCATCCTAACCCTATAGCTAATTGGACTTTCCATCCATCCTAGCCCTATAGCTAATTGGACATTCCCAACTAATTGTACTATCCCTCCATTCTAACCCCATAAAATTTAATCCCTTACACTAAAAAAGAATGGTCTCGGTCTTCTTTCTTAGCATTTTTGTCAAACGTTTGTTCCTCGTCTTCATAGGAGTCATAAGATAGAGACATTCTAGTACTATGGTACGAGTTTGTCAATCAAGTTGATCCTTTTTCTTCCAGGACATCATTTCCACAATGTTATTCCTATGGACTGGGTTCTCTGTTTATGGCCTGATACTCATTGTGCCTCTCGGCTTTCTAGGCCTAATGCCTCTATAAATTGTCTGCCTCCTAGGCCTCAACTTGAAAAGTCTGGCTTCTGAAATTGAAGCTTGCTTTCGTTGCAAATCTTTTGTTGCACATATACCAAATATATAAAATATAAAGGGTTTAATTTTTGGGGAAAGTACTTTATACATTGTTTGGAGCTTTGAGATTCCAAAGTAATGATTTGAAAATTTTATCTTTTAGATAACTCGTCCTATGATTTTTTTTTTTTGTGAAAAAGTAAGTTTTCACTAAGAGAATTTAGTAAATAAAAGCATAGGAATATATTTCAATATTATAAGAGTTACGAAAAAAAATGCTTGAAACCTTTATATCTTATTTAAAATTATATATTTTGAAATAAAGAAACTATTCCTTATACAGTTTTTTTATATATGACACCAAGATTGAGATGTTAATTATTTTTCTTTGAAAACATCTTTTATTGCATTTAGTATAAATATAATAAATATAAATTATAAAATATCTTAAGAAGTTTAGTAATTAAATCTTTTTATTTAGTTACTCTTGATTCTATCTTTTAATATCACATCAGATTTTATTTTAAGTAAAAATAATCTTTTAAATAATTCTTATTCATGTACATTCATAAAAGAGATTGTCATTGTCAATGATCATTTTGATACTTCACTAAATGATAAATAAACAACTAAGTTTTTCTAAAGCTAAGAATATAATTAAAATATATTGTTATTTTGTTCATATTTCTGATTTTGATTTCTTAACTCTTAATGTCCCCAACAATCATTGAATAAAATTTGTATACAAATCATTAAATGGAATATTTAATTTTTTTTTCATTTTATCTTTAATTTTGGAAATGATAATTGATGATTATGTTGGGTTGGTCCAACCCATATTCGGGGACTTATTATTGGGTCTAATTAGGGTAATGTGGCCCTAAGGTTTAAAAGAAAAAATATAGGATTTTTTCTTCAAGAGAAGAGGTGAGTGGCCGTTAAAAAGAAAAAGACAGAGATAAAAGAAAAGAGCAGAATTTCACAGGAATTAGAGGCCTTGCGCAGCAGTTGATCAAACATATGATCAAGGTCGATCTGTGGTCCGATTGAGCTGATTTTTTGTCAGTAGGTTTGGGATCGGGTGTTCTTCATTGTGAACAGTTGGATCGTCGTTTGGAGCTCTTGAAGTCAGCAGATTGTGGTCGAAAATCTGGGTAATATTTTTCCAACTTTTCTTGGTTAAGTTGTTGTTTACAACTTGTTCTTCACTATTTATTGGTGATTCTATTATTGTTGAATCAGTAAATCTTTGTCTTGTTGCTATTGTTAAGGACTTGATTGGGTTGTATCCTAACGATTGATATAGTGAAGATTTGGGTGGACTCCGTGATCGGTCCTGTGATTTTTTATCCTTCACATTGGAGGAGTTTTTCCACGTAGAAATTCTTTTGTGTTAATTGTGATTTGCTTATTTTACTTGTGATTTGAATACATCGTTGGTGTTTTTAATATTTCTTCATAGGTTCAATCAAAGTGGAAAACTTTATACGTCGTTTTTCCCATCAGAGTGGTATCAGAGCCATGTTTGGATCCCAACAAGTGGTATGGGAGACAAGTTTGGTTTCTAAAAAGTGGTACGGTGAGCGTGGACCGTGGAAGATCCGAACCAAAGATGATAGATCGAATATGATGAATGCAATTGAAGAAGCATGTTGATATGTTTTAAGGTGAGATTTTCTCTTTCCCTAAATCCAGTTTGATTTTGGATGATATTGATGTAGATCAACTGGAATACATTGTTGGAGTTGTGGATTGAGGTTTGCAAAGTGCAGATCTATGTCTCTCTGTCTATATCTAAGCATTTGGCTCAAGTTATGGCATCAGATGACAGAGAATGGTAGAGATATTGATGTTTGAAGGGGAGCACTTTGTTAAAGTTGTTGATGACTTGTTGATTGAGGGGGAGCATGTTATGCTCCTATGTTGACGTGATGCTCCTATGTTGATGTGATTGATGAAGTAAAAATTTAGGATTTTTCAAGTTTGTCGATATTCAGATGAGGTGTATTGAGACTCCGATGGTTGATTCCGAGGAAGCACCAATAATTCTGGATAGGAGGTGGACTCTTCGTTGGGGATTTTGAAGAGTGATCTCAATTGTTGTGGAAGTCCTATGATTTTTACTTTTATTGAGGGCCTCATGGTGGAGGACACAATTAGATGGAAGAAGCCCATGATGATGTGCAGATGCTTGGAAAGAAACATGGCCTAGGAGAGGTGCAACCTTGAAAAGGCTGAAATGGAAGTGCCTAAGGAGGTATGACCTAAGAAAGGTGGTTTAAAGAAAAGGCAAAATGGCATAGCTGATGCGGGCTTATTTTGAAGAGAGTTTTGTCCAATCTTTCTCTATCAAAAAGATTGTGGCTGTAGAAGTTGAAGAGAGGTTTTTGCAATCTTCTCTTTCAAAAGATTGTGGTTGAAGAGAGTTTCCTTAGTTTTTCTCTGTCTAAAGACTATAGCTGTGGAAGTTGAAGAGTTTCTCCAATCTTTCTCTTTCCAAAGATTGTGGCTGTGTAGTTGATAATTTGAAGAGATTTTCTATACTTTCCTATGGTGCAAGGATGTTGCACTAAATTGTTCCAAAGGGGAGATTGTTAGGATTGGTGGAACAATTAGGTTAAAGGGTATGATTGTCATTACAATCAGGGGTCTCTATGTAATTGTGGAACTAGGAAATATCTTCTAGATATAGTAGATTTTCTAGTAATGTTGGATTGGGATTTTTATCCTTATTCCTAGTAGTGTTGGAGTAGGATTCTTATCCTTATGTGGAAGTAGGTTTTCCTAGTAGTATTCAACTAGGATTCCTTCAGGGTTTCTCTATAAATAGGAGAAGTATAGAGAAACCTAGTGGGCAAATTGAAAGAGTCCCCATGGGGAGCTAATTGTTGAAGAATGCCCCTCTCATGGATTTAAGTTGATGAAAGAATCCATGAGATATCTATTTGAGGAAAGGAAATGTATGTGAAAATCTAATGAGAAAAGACTACAGAGGACGTAGGACATTATGATGTTTTGAACCTCTTAAATCTATTGTGTTTGGGTGTGTACGTTCTTATATTTTTGTGTTCGATCTCATTGTGGTTGATGCGACCTTGTTGAATTCTCCGAACAGATTACTCAACTGTGGAAGGGCAAGGCGAAAGAAACGGATTTGACAGTATGATGGAAAAGTTAAATTGAACGGTCGTGCGTTGGCTAAAAACCCAACAACCTGATCTGGCGTCGAGCACATTTTCAATGCCAATTTTCAAACAATCTAATCTACTAAAAGCCCATTTTCACTATTAGTCTTTTAGTAGATTAGATTAAAAGAGGCAGATTCGAAATAGCAATGCGAAAGGGTTTTTTGTAAGGGATTTGTAAAACCTAAATCTCGAGGCCTAAGAGGCAGACAATCTTTTGATTCAAAACGTGTCATGTCCCTTTGATGTAGGTATGTTTGCTCTTTTCCTTAACCTATTTTAAGTTATTACTCTTCGTATTGGTTGGGTTGTTGTTGTTTGTAAGATTCGGCGCTGGATGGATTGTCGGTTGTAGAAGTGTTTGTTGGTTGTTGTGTTCTGGATTTGTTTGGTTGAGAAGATTATAACAGAATAGCTAGAAAGAAGAGCAAAGGGAAGCCCGAGAGTGGCTTGGACCGTCCTTTGCAGTCAAGATACACGATTTCTAGAATCTCAGATTCTGTTTGCGACAAATAAGCTATGCACCATTTCGTCTTGTGAGACCACCTTCTTTTATTTTATTGCTGCTTATTAGAATAAAAAAGTCTAATGTTGTTATTGTTGCTAGATTTGGTAAAAGTTGACACTATTTTAGCCAACATATATTTCTGTATGTCCATCCTATAATCTACAATAATTATTTGAATATTCGTTTATGCTATGCACATAATAGCGTATACGCCTCTGTTCATAAATTAAGAACACGAACAGAAGATGCAGGAAAAAAACACAACAAACACACAAAAAATAAGGGTGCAGTTCGTAAATTTAAGATTAAAGATTTCAACTAGGAGATAATTGATTTTGTTCATTTTGCTTTTAACTTGGTATAAGCCAAAAAAATTGTGTCGGTCTTGGCTCTTGTAAGCATAAAAGGAAGCACTCAAAATTTTAAGTCTTTATCCATTATTCATGATCAGACTTAAGATCATAGCTGACAGATGAAATGACGACTCCAGTGTAAAACTTCAATCTTATGTAAGTTGATGCCAAATGTTGTTGATAGCGGAAACACAGAGAGAAAGAGTTGAAGATGGAATCCTTGGTGATGAATGGCGGCAATAGCCCTTACAGTTACACTGAAAACTCCTACTTACAGGTTTCCACTGATTTACCTATTTTTGACTATTTCCTCCATTGCATGACCTTCCACGTTTGCTCTTTTCCAATTCTTTTGGTTCATTTGGTTGGGCCTGGTAGATACTTTGTGCTGCAAATATTGCTATTAGTTTGGGCCATCCAAAGTTGTTTAATCCTCATAACAACTCACTGAATCTCTTATTGGATGATAGATCATCTGTTGCTTACTCCAAATTTTAATAGAAAATATCTAAATGATTTGGTGATGAAGTATTCGATGCTTGTGTGTGTGATTTAGATGTATTAGGCGTATAAATTTTTTTTGGTGAAAATGTAAGCTTATATTAATAAAATTTAATGTAAAAAAATATAGGGTCATATATCCCAGCATTACAAAAGGATATATAAAACCTTTTAAGTGCAAGAAAAAAGGAAACCAACTATATTAGCTTAGATCATATCCCTTATTAAAAACTATCTATTCTAGTTCTTGAAATTCCAAATATTTTTGGTTACTACACTAGCATGGTAGGTCAAATTTTAACCTTATTGATAATCTTGAAACTTCACTTCTTTTGAGTTTTCGTTGCTGGGTATTTCAAGCGTATGCTCTTAGTTTATTGGCAATTGTGATTTGTAACTATATTATGTCGATGATATTTTGTTTTTGTAATATGGCCAAGCCAATCTTCATTTCCTTGATCTTGCTCCTCATGCGCCTGCCACTTTTGTTCTTCCTTCATTTCTTGATTTGATTTATTTATTACCATAAAGCAATCAAAAGAGACGAAGTTTGCTGAATTTCTCCAACTTTCAAGTAAATAAATTATGAATCCTATGTGCAGAGAATAGCTGGAAATGTTACAAAGGCAATGATAAATGAAGTAATTGAAGAGAAGCTTGATGTAGAAATAGTTTCCTCTGGTTCCAAGTGCACATTTCGTCTAGCAGATTTGGGATGTTCAGTTGGACCAAATACTTTCATGGCTGTTCAAAATATAATAGATGCTGTGCGGCATAAGTTGGAATCCAAGGGTGCTGCTTCCCATATACCCGAATTCCAGGTGTTTTTCAATGACCATGCAGCCAACGATTTCAACACCCTGTTTTCATCTCTCCCCCCCAACAAACCATACTTTGCCAATGGCGTGCCAGGATCTTTCTACGGCCGGTTGTTCCCCAAGTCCTCCCTTCATTTTGTACATTCATCATTTGCACTCCATTGGCTCTCTAAAGTGCCAGAAGAGTTGCTAAACAAGAATTCTCCTGCATGGAACAAGGGGAGGATTTCTTACATAGATGCGCCAGATGAAGTTGGCCATGCTTATGCAACCCAATTTGCTGATGACATGACAAATTTTTTAGATGCTAGAGCTCAAGAGCTTGTGGCGGGTGGACTAATGGTGCTTGTTATGCCAACTATCACACCTGTGGTTCCTCCTTCTATTGCACCAGAAAAATGGAGTCCTGATTTCTTGCGATGTTGCCTAATGGATATGGCGAAGGAGGTAAGTAAGCAATATATTTTTATTAAAAGGCATATTTTGCTTTTCAAACTAATTTGTAGGAGAAGGTAATCCCTCCAGATGTAAAAACTACAATAGGCCAATATATTAGTAATGTAGAACACGAACAAAATTGCAATATGTTCTCTCATACAAAATGTGGGAAACAATTCACATGAGAACTAAATCTGTAAGGTAAGGAATGTCTTCAACTCAATGTTAAGAAAGCTCACTCATTCTTATAAGTTAGATTTAAGAAAGAAAGTTAATTTCCTCACTTATTATCAAGGTTGAAATTTCAAGTGAAGCATCCTCTTCTTAATAAGCTGATTTTTTTTTAAGGAAGAATAAATTTTCTCTAATAGTTTTTACTTTTGTCATTAGGAGGTTTATAAGATGAAAGATTTTAGTGCAACTAAATTTATTAAATCATTTTGGAGGTTAGCATACAAAGGTTAATTTGAAACCTCTGAAATTTTCCATACACAATTATGTCATTATTTTACTTAAATAAATAGAAATTGAAAGTAAGAAGAAATTGGCTAATGGAGATCTCTTTTAGAACGGAGTTTAATTTCCTAGTTCTATTTTGTTTCATGAACAAATTTTGATAGACATGTACAAGAACCAAACTACTAAACTTTCTTTGTAGGGATTAATAGATGAAGCTCTAGTGGACTCTTTCAACTTGCCTACATATTTGGCCACACCCAACGAGATGACAAATCTTGTGGAAAGAAATGAATTTTTTAGCATTGAAAGAATGGGGGTAACAAGTTCTGGGTGGACTACCGATGACTCAATTACTCGGGATACGTGGGTGATGGGCGTAAGAGCTGCCTTGGAATGTATAATCAAAAAACATTTTGGAGCAGCAATTATTGATAAGCTGTTTGATCGTTTCTATAAGAAAAGTGAAGAGCTCTCTAGTCTACCACACTCTGCCTACATAGATGGAGCTCAAGTCTTTGTTGTTCTAAAACGTGTATGATACAGCTTTTGAAGATGCCAAAGTTTCCTTTAACTTGGTTTAAGGAATTATAAGCCTTTGTAGGGTTATGATTATGTTTATATGTGATCCTTTGTATTTTTACTTTTCCAAATATATAGTTTGGTGCTAAGAATCTAGTCTATGGGTTACTCACCTTAATAATGAAAATGTAAGGGTTAGTTTTACACATTACTCTTTGTATTCTTATGAGACACAGTTATTACATCTAGTAATGTTTTTCTTAATAAAATGTTTTAGAGTATTATACTTTTTTTTTTTTTAAAAAAGAAAGAGTTCCCTTTTTCCAACGTGTCCCCAAGGCAATATGTGCAAAAGCTACATTTTTCCAAAGTGGGGATGGCGTTGAAGAGCTATTCTGCGTCCTGACTGCTTTATCAAAGTAGACACTGTTACAGGGAGATTTCTTCACACCCTGATAGCAGGACGGCATTGAAGATTGTAATTCCTAATTTAGACAAAGTGGAAGACAAGAATAGGTCCCATTGTCTCTTTTGTTGATTCTTTCCACACAATGAATAAACAACTTTTGTAGGACAGTCCGTTTTCTAACATGCTTTCCTCTTAGTGCCTCTGAGTCTCATCATGCCTAACCGTGCATCCAGACTTCACCACGTCTGTGAGTCTCATTGTGCGCCACAACACCTCTAGGCTTGATAAGAAAGACGAAAATGGGTGATCTTAGTTGATTCCCTTGCTTTAGAATTCTACCAACCCAAAATACTCCACCTCAATTATCGTATTGGTAATATAGGAAGTAAATAAGAAAACAGATGACTAAAACTGTTGTGCAAACAAATGTTGGTTTCTCTTCATGGTTTGATAGCCCATGGGCCTCTCGGCTATCTAGGGCTAATGCCTTTCTAGATCTTCTTATCTCCTATTCCTCAAATTGAAAAGTCCATTTTTTCAAATTGAAGTTTTCTCTTGCTGTGTTAATTGGTCAGTAACTCATTGATTGGTGGAGCCAATGAGCTCTCACACCATTCGAATAAGGCCGCATGTTCCACATGCACTAATAGCCGAATCTGTCGTCGAGCACATTTACAATGCCAAATTTTAATTTGGATTGGATTGAATATAATAATCTATGGACCACTTCGTCTTGTGAGACCACCTTCTTTTATTGCTGCTTATTAGAATAAAAAAATTTAATGTTGTTGCTTGGTTTGGTAAAAGTTGATGCTATTTTAGCCAACATATATTTCAGTATATCCTATGGTCTACAATAAATATTTGAATATTCCTTTGTGCACATAATAGCATATCCGCCTCTGTTCATAAATCAAGAATACGAACAGGAGATGCAGGGAAAAAACAACAAATACAAAAAATAAGTGTGCAGTTCCTAAATTTAAGATTAAAGATTTCAACTAGGAGATAATTGATTTTGTTCATTTTGCTTTTAGCTTGATATAAGCCACAAAAAGTGTGCGGTCTTGGCTCTTGTAAGCATAAAAGAAGGCAACCAAAAGGTCTCTAGCTGACGGATGGGATGACGACTCCAGTGTAAAACTTCAAGCTTATGTAAGTCGATGCCAAATTTGTTGATAACAGAAACACAGAGACAAAGAGTTGAAGATGGAATCCTTTCCGATGAATGGCGGCGATAGCCCTTATAGTTATGCTAAAAACTCCTACCTACAGGTTTCTGCTGAATCACCTATTTTTGACTATTTCCTCCATTGCATGATCTTCCACGTTTGCTCTTTTCCAATTCTTTTAGTTCATTTGGTTGGGCTTGGTAGATACCTGTGCTGCAAATATTGTTATGATTTTGGGCCAACCAAAGTTGTTTAATCCTCATCACAACTCATTGAATTTCATGTTGGATGACAGAATCATATGTTGCTCATTCCAAATTTTAATAGAAAATATCTAAATGATTTCGTGATGAAGTATGCTATTGTGCTTGTGCATGCGACTTAGATGTACTAGGTGTATAATTTTTTTTTGGGTGAAAATATAAGTTTATATTAATAAAATTTAACGTACAAAAATATAAAATCATATATCCCAACATTAAAAAAAAATATAAACCTTTTAATTGTGAGAAAAAAGGAAACCAAGTGTATTAGCTTAGATCATATCCTATACTAAAAACTATCTATTCCAATTCTTGAAATTTTCAATATTTTTGGTTACTACACTAGCATGGCTAGGTCAAAGTTTAACCTTGTTGATAATCTTGGAACTCCACTTCTTTTAAGTTTGCTTTGTTGGGTGTTTCAAGCATATGCTCTTAGTTTATTGGAAACTGTGATTTGTAACTTTATTGTGTCGATGATATTTTGTTTTTGTAATATGAACAAGCCAATCTTCATTTCCTTGATCTTGCTCCTCATGTGCCTGCTACTTTTGTTTTTCCTTCATTGCTTGATGTGATTTATTTATTACCATAAACCAATCAAAAGAGACAAAGTTTGATGAATTTCTCCAACTTTCAAGTAAACAAATTATGAATCCTCTGTGTAGAGAATAGTTGGAAATGTTGCAAAGGTAATGATAAATGCAGTAATCGAAGAGAAGCTTGATGTAGAAATAGTTTCCTCTGGTTGCAAGTGCACATTTGGTCTAGCGGATTTGGGATGTTCAGTTGGGCCAAATACTTTCATGGTTGTTCAAAATACAATAGATGCTGTGCACCTTAAGTTGGAATCTAAGGGTGCCAGAAGAGTTGCTAACAAGAATTCTCCAACATGGAACAAGGGGAAGATTTTTTACTTAGGTGCACCGGATGAAGTTGGCCATGCTTATGCAACCCAATTTGCTGATGACATGACAAATTTTTTAGATGCTAGAGCTCAGGAGCTTGTGGCGGGTGGACTAATGGTGCTTGTTATGCCAACTATCACACATGTGGTCCCTCCTTCTGTTGCACCGGAAAAATGGACTCCTGATTTCTTTGGATATTGCCCAATGGATATGGCAAATGACGTAAGTAAGCAATATATTTTTATTAAAAGGCATATTTTGCTCTTCAAACTAATTTGTAAGAGAAGGAAATCCCTTCATATGTAAAAACTACAATAGGCCAATATTTTAGTAATGTGTAACACACCAAAAATTTCAAGATGTTCTCTCATCCAAAATGTAAGAAACAATTCACGTGAGAACTAAATCTATAAGGCAAGGAATGTCTTTTATACATTGTATAGAAAGCTCATTCATTCTTATAAGTTAGTTTTACAAAAGAAAGTTAATTTTCTAACATAATATCAGAGTCAAAGTTTCAAGTGAAACATCCTACTCTTAATAAGCTAATTTTTTTAAGGAAGATTAAATTTTCTCTAATAGTTTTTACTTTTAACATTAGAAGGTTTTTAAGATGAAAGATTTTAGTGCAAATAAATTTATTAAAACATTTTGAAAGTTAGCATACAAAGGTTAATTTCAAACCTTTAAAATTTTTAATACACAATTGTGTCATTATTTTACTTAAGTAAATAGAAATTGAAAGTAATAAGAAATTGGCTAATGGTGATCTCTTTGAGAACGGAGTTTTCTTTCCTAGTTCTACTTTGTTCCATAAACAAATTATGATAGACATATGTACAAGCACTAAACTACTAATCTTTCTTTGCAAGGATTAATAGATGAAGCTCAGGTAGGCTCCTTCAACTTGCCTACCTATTTGACTCCCAACTAAGGAGATGACAAAACTTGTAGAAAGAAATGGGTTTTTAAGCATTGAAAGAATGGATATAACAAATTATGGGTGGACGATTGATGACTTTATTACTCGGCATGCATGGGTGATAAGCATAAAAGTTGCCGCAGAATGTGTAGTCAAAAGACATTTTGGAGCAACAATTGTTGATCAACTTTTTGATTGTTTCTATAAGAAAAGTGAAAAGCTTTCTAATCTACCACAATCTGCATACATGGATGGAGTTCAACTCTTTGTTGTTTTAAAATGTGTATGATATAGCTTTTGAAGATGCCAAAGTTTCATTTAATTTGGTTTAAGGAATTATAAGCCTCCGTAGGATTATGTTTATATGTGGTCCTTTGTATTTTTACCTTCCCAAATATATAGGTTTGCTAAGGATTTGGTCTATAGGTTACTCAATTTAATAAAAAGAAATGCAAGGGTTAGTTTTACATATTTCCATTGGTATTCTTATAAGATATAATTATTATATCTAGACTTGTTTTTCTTAATAAAATATGTTAGAGTATTATACCTTTTTTGTTTTTTTTTTTTTTTAAAAAGAGTTCCCTTTGTCTTAAGTGGCCCCAGGGCAGTAGGTACAAAAACCTTTTGTATTACATTTTATCATTAGCTTGGAGTTAAATGTTGGATAAAAATGATATTGACAGCTTATTAAATAGGGAGTCTTTATCTTACAGTTTGCTTTTGAATATGAAGTGTTATCATAGGGAATTTAGGCCCTGCGGTTGCCTTCAGCGATGCACGCGTCTTTTTTTTTTTTTTTAATTTATCTTTTTATATAAAATCTATCATGGTATCAACACCAAGAAGGCGTTGAAGGTTGATGTTCCGCATCGTAGTTTTATATTTCGCGCTGCACCTTTACCAAATAGGATGTTGTTGTAGAAAAAAATTAGAGTTTGTTAGGTTCTTTGGTTTAGAATTGATTGAGTGAGCGGAAATGTGAAACTACAGCCATGGAAAGCACTATTGGAGGTTTATAACTAAATGAAGGCTGATAAGTTAAAGAGGTATAAGCAAACTAATATAAAGCAAAAGATAAAAGATGAGATAAAAGAAACCATCAAAGAGAGTAGACTAGATTCCATAATTGCAAGGCCATCAACCTTGTTTCAACTACAGAAAGCCAAACATACCTTTTGTGTTAAGTTTGATTGAATTAAATTTTAGTTTATTTACAACATTACATATCCGACCTTTTTATAGAAAAAGTTGAGCTACCACTTGTAGTTAAAGGAGATTTGTAAGTCCTCTGATAGATTTTTTTTTTGAATTTGAGGAGTTTCTTTTGGAGTGTTAATTGGGCACAAACCAATTTACACGGGTCATGTACCTTCATTTACTTCATATCAACTTTTAAGTATTTTTCTTGGAGTATTGTTTGGGCACAACCCATCTTTTATGAGTCATACACCTTCATTTATTTTATATCAACTTCCAAGTATTTTTCTTGAAATATTGATCGGGCACAATCCATCTTTTATTGGTCATGCACCTTCACATTAACTTTCAAGGCAATTCTTGCAAGGACCAATAACTTTAACAGTTGCGTAGGTTTTTCTCCATGTCCTGGGATCTGTTCTGCGATGCATTTTTATCCCTGTTTTTAGGCTTTCCGAGAGCAGACCGGTCTTTGTTTTGAGTTCCTGGATGTTCTTGCTCCAGATCTACATTTTTCCAAAAAGGGAACGGCGTTGAAGAGTTATTCTGCGTCCTGACTGCTTTATCAAAGTAGGATGCTGCTACAGGGAGATTTCTTCACGTCCTGGTGTAATTACAGGGAGATTTCTTCAAAGTGGGGACGACGTTGAAGCTTGTAATTCCTAATTTGGAGAAAGTGGAAGACAAGAATAGGTCCCATCGTATCCTTTGCTGATTCTTTCCACACAATGAATAAAGAACTTTTGTAGGACAGTCCGCTTTTCAACATGCTTTGCTGTTAGTGCCTCCAAGTCTCATCACGCCTAACTGTGCATCCAGACCTCACCACATCTTCGAGTCTCATTGAATTATGAACTAACTTTTTAATTAGACTTTACCTATTTTTAATACTACTAACTTTTTAATTAGACTTTACTTATTTTTAATACCACCATACATTATGGAATAGTCTAAAAATATGCTAAGCTTCTTATTTCATGCTTTCAAAAACAACTAACAAAAAGTGTCCTTGCAAATCACAAATGAATTTCTTTCTAAATGCTACCACAAGACTCGGATAGGTGCATTATTGCTAAGTGACATCATTAATTGAAGCTCTTTTAGTTTGCCCATCTTTATTTTACATATGCTTGGTTCATCTTAAATTAAAACACAATATTTTCTAATTTGAACTACAATTTCATTGCAATTAAATCTTTTATTAGTTTCTAACATTAAGCTCACAAAATTCATAGACACACATGTGATGCTTAGAATCCGTCATAGTTTTCATCACCGTGATTTTTTTGGTGACCAATTCAAAGCACAACGCAGTAGAGAGGCCGTACCATTCTCTGGAGGCAATCTCACACACTAGTTGTCTTTCAAAGGCCCAATAACCGAGCCTACCTTTTTGCATATTTATAAACCATTTAACTTATATTTCACATTATATGCATGGTTAGAAGAAAATCAAAATTTGGTGGGTTCTATGGTTCAATTTGATTGAGTGGAAATGTGAAAATGTAGTCATGAAAAGCAATAAATTAAAGGTTGATAAGTTATGGAAGTATAAGAAAAATAAATATAAAATAAAGTACAAAAGGTGAAACAAAGACAACAAAAGGAATAGAATGGATTCTATGATTGCAGGGCCATTGGCCTTGGTACAACTACACAAAGCCAAACATAGCTTTGGTGTTATAGTTGACTGGATTGAATTGGGATTATGTGAGACTTACAAGAAGCTTACTTTCTTCTAGACAAGCCATGCCATTATATAAACATTTTAGCATGTTTATCATTTCCAAGCAATTGCTAAAAAGTTTACATGAAGACTTTACATAAAGGTAAAGTTAATTGCCCGGTCTTCACTCTTCACTCTTCACTTTCTTCTTTCTTCTTTCTACTTTCTTCGTTCGTCACTTGATGACTTTCTTGGCTCATGGCTTCTTGTCTAGGGCTAGGAGACTTAGCTATTTAATGTTGGCTTTCATACGATGTGTTCCAACTTACTATCCACATGCTTGAATGTGGTGCATGCCCACTTAATTGCTCCAATGGTGTAGCAATTTGCTGTGTTGGCTTGTGGGGACTTGCTAGACGTCTGCTAGGCTTTGTGTGGCTGCACAAGGATTGCTTGTGTCTACTGTGATGTCTACTGCATTCCACATTTTTGTATTTTGCTTGTCTAAGGTAGATAGCATGGTAGAAAATGCAAACATACTTAGCACATGAGATGGAATTCCATTGTAGCTTGTTCAAATCAATGGTTTTAACATGCTGGAGAATTGTGCCATGGGCGGTGGAGCCAAGGAGCTTTCACACCATTCAAGCAAGGCCACATGTTCCGCATGCACTCGAAAAGTCTTTAACCAATATTCCTGATCTGACTTAAGATCGTAGCTGACGGATGTGATGATGACTCCATTGTAAAACTTCAAGCTTATATAAGTCGATGCCAAATGTTGTTGATAACAAAAACACAGAGAAAGTGTTGAAGATGGAATCCTTTCCGATGAATGGCAGCGACAGCCCTTATAGTTACACTGAAAACTCCTACCTACAGGTTTTTGCTGATTTACCTATCTTTAACTATTTCCTCCATTGCATGATCTTCCACATTTGCTCTTGTCCAATTCTTTTAGTTCGTTTGGTTGGGCCTGATAGATTCTTGTGCCGCAAATGTTGCTATGATTTTGGGCTATCCAAAGTTGTTTAATCCTCATCCCAACTCATTAAATCTCACGTTGGATGATAAATCATTTGTTGCTTATTCAAAATTTTAGTAAAAAATATCTAAATGATTTCGTAATGAAGTAAGCTTCCGTGCGTGCGTGTGACTTAGATGTAGTAGGTGTATAAACTTTTTTTTTGGTGAAAATATAAGTTTATACTAATAGAATATAATGTAAAAAATATAAGATCATATATCCCAGCATTACAAAAGAATATATAAACCTTTTAAGTGTGAGAAAAAAGGAAACCAAGTATATTAGCTTAGATCATATCCTATATTAAAAACTATCTTTCCAATTCTTGAAATTCCCAATATTTTTGGTTACCACACTAGCATGACTACGTCAAAGTTTAACCTTGTTGATATTCTTGGAACTTCACTTCTTTTGAGTTTGCTTTGTTGGGTGTTTCAAGACTATGCTCTTAGTTTACTGGCAGTTGTGATTTGTAACTTTATTGTGTCGATGATATTTTGTTTTTGTAATATGGACAAGCTAATCTTAATTTCCTTGATCTTGCTCCTCATGTGCCTGCCCCTTTTGTTTTTCCTTCATTGCTTGATTTGATTTATTTATTACCATAAAGCAATCAAAAGAGAAAAAGTTTGATGAAATTTCTCCAACTTTCAAGTAAATAAATTATGAATCCTATGTGCAGAGAATAGCTGGAAATGTTACAAAGGCAATGATAAGTGCAGTAATTGAGGAGAAGCTTGATGTGGAAATAGTTTCCTCTGGTTCCAAGTGCACATTTCGTCTAGCAGATTTGGGTTGTTCAGTTGGACCAAATACTTTCATGGCCGCTCAAAATATAATAGATGCTGTGCAACATAAGTTGGAATCCAAGGGTGTTGCTTCCCATATACCCGAATTCCAGGTGTTTTTCAATGACCATGCATCCAACGATTTCAACACCCTGTTTTCATCTCTCCCCCCCCCCCCCCCCCCCCCCCCCCCAACAAGCCATATTTTGCACATGGCGTGCCAGGATCTTTCTACGGCCGGTTGTTCCCTAAGTCCACCCTTCATTTTGTGTATTCATCATTTGCACTCCATTGGCTCTCTAAGGTACCAGAAGAGTTGCTAAATAAGAATTCTCCATCATGGAACAAGGGGAGGATTTTTTACATAAATGCGCCAGATGAAGTTGGCCATGCTTATGCAACCCAATTTGCTGATGACATGACAACTTTTTTAGATGCTAGAGCTCAAGAACTTGTGGCGGGTGGACTAATGGTGCTTGTTATGCCAACTATCACACCTGTGGTCCCTCCTTCTATTGCACTGGAAAAATGGAGTCCTGATTTCTTGGGATATTGCCTAATGGATATGGCGAAGGAGGTAAGTAAGCAATATATTTTTATTAAAAGGCATATTTTGCTTTTCAAACTAATTTGTAGGAGAAGGAAATCCTTCTAGATGTAAAAATTAGGATAGGCCAATATATTAGTAATGTGGAACACACCCAAAATTTCAACATGTTCTCTCATTCAAAATGTAGGAAACAATTTTCATGAGAACTAAATCTATAAGGAAAGGAATGTCTTTAATACAATTTTTAGAAAGCTTATTCACTCTTGCAAGTTAGTTTTTGGAAGGAAAGTTAATTTTCTACCATGACATTAGAGTCAAATTTCAAGTGAAATGTTTTACTCTTACTAAGCTGATTTTTTTAAGGAAGAATAAATTTTCTCTAATAGTTTTTACTTTTGACATTAGAAGGTTTTTAAGATGAAAGATTTTAGTGCAACTTAATTTATTAAATCATTTTGAAAGTTAGCATACAAAGGTTAATTTCAAACCTTTAAAATTTTTCACACACAATTGCGTCATTGTTTTTACTTAAGTAGATAGAAATTGAAAGTGATAAGAAATTGGCTAATGGAGATCTGTTTTAGAACAAGGTTCTCTTTCCTAGTTTTATTTTTTTTCCATGAACAAATTTTGATAGACAAATGTTCAAGAAACTAATTACTAATCTTTCTTTGTAGGGATTAATAGATGAAGGTCAGGTGAACTCCTTCAAATTGCCTATATATTTGGCCACACCCAAGGAGATTGCAAATCTTGTGGAAAGAAATGGGTTTTTTAGCATTGAAAGAATGGAGATAACAAATTCTGGATGGAGTATCAATGACTTAATGACTCAACATAAATGGGTGATGAGCATAAGAGTTGCCTTGGAATGTGTAATAAAAAAACATTTTGGAGCAGCAATTGCTAATCAACTATTTGATCGTTTCTATAAGAAAAGTGAAGAGCTTTCTAATCTACCACAATCTGCATACATGGATGGAGTTCAACTATTTGTTGTTTTAAAATTATATGATACAACTTTTGAAGATGCCAAAGTTTCCTTTAACTTGGTCTAAGGAATTATAAGCCTTTATAGGGTTTGTATTTTTACTTTTCCAAATATATAGATTTACGCCAAGAATCTTGTATGTAGGTTACTCAGTTTAATAAAAAAAAATGCAAGAGTTAGTTTTACAGGTTGCCCTCTATATTCTTGTAAGGTACAATTATTATATTTAGTCTTGTTTTTCTTAATAAAATATGTTAGAGTATTATACTTTTTTCGTTTAAAAAAAATAAAGAGTTCCCTTTGTCTTACGTGGCCCAAGGCAGTTTGTGCAAAAGCCTTTTTGTATTTCATTTTATCATTAGTTTGGAGTTAAATCTTGGATAAAAATGATACTGATAGCTCAGTATTAAATAGGGAGTCTTTATCTAACAGTTTGCTTCTCAATATGCTTTGCTTCGAGTAGTGTTGTCGCAGGGAATTTAGGCCGTACGGCTGCCTTCAGTGACGCATGCGTCTTTTCTTTTATCTTTTATATAAAATCTATCATGGTATCATAGCAGGAAGGCATTGAAGGTTGATTTTCCATATCGTAGTATTATATTCCGCGCCGCACCTTTACCAAACAGGAGGTTGTTGCACTGGTTTTTCTCCATGTCCTGGGATCTGTTCTGCAGTGCATTTTCATCCTTGTTTTTAGGCTTTCAGAGAGCAGACCGGTCTATGTTTTTGAGCTCCTGGAAGCTCTTGCTCCATATCTACATTTTTCCAAAGCGGGGACGGCGTTGAAGGGTTATTCTGCGTCCTGACTGCTTTGGGTTTAGGGTTTAGGGTTTAGTAGATGCTTCTCCCGATGCTACTACCCCTGTATTGGTGGTTGGGTTGGGCGTCCACCTCCCCCATTCAAGGGCTTCTTTTCTGACCCAACCAAGCCAGGGGTGCTTGGCCGACCACTAAAATTTAAAAAATGATCAATTTCTTTTCAGTCATTGTAAAAAAATATTATATATACATACATATACATACATATACATATACACAAATATCTAAATGATATGAAGTAGTATGCTCTTGTGCTTGTGCATGCAATTTAGATGTTTTAGGTGTATAAACGTTTTTTTTTTGGGTGAAAATATAAGTTTATATTAATAAAATTTAATTACAAAAATATAAGATCATATATCCCAACATTACAAAAAAATACATAAACCTTTTAAGTGTGAGAAAAAAGGAAACCAAGTGTAGTGGCTTAGATCATATCCTATACTAAAAACTATCTATTCCAATTCTTGAAATTCCCAATATTTTTGGTCACTACACTAGCATGGCTAGGTCAAAGTTTAAGCTTGTTGATAGTCTCGGAACTTCACTTCTTTTGAGTTTGCTTTGCTGGGAGTTTCAAGCCTATGCCCATCGTTTATTGGCAACTGTGATTTGCAGCTTTATTATATCAATGATATTTTGTTTTTGTAATATGAACAAGCCAATCTTCATTTCCTTGATCTTGCTCCTCATATGCCTGCCACTTTTTTTTTTCTTTCCTTCGTTGCTTGATTTGATTTATTTATTACCATAAAGCAATCAAAAGAGACAAAATTTGATGAATTTCACCAACTTTCAAGTAAACAAATTATCTGTGCAGAGAATAGTTGGAAATGTTGCAAAGGCAATGATAAGTGAAGTAATTGAAAAAAAGCTTGATGTAGAAATAGTTTCCTCTGGTTCCAAGTGCACATTTCGTCTAGCAGATTTGGGATGTTCAGTTGGACCAAATACTTTCATGGCTGTTCAAAATATAATAGATGCTGTGCAACATAAGTTGGAACCTGAGGGTGCTGCTTCCCATATACCCGAATTCCAGGTGTTTTTCAATGACCATGCATCTAACGATTTCAACACCCTGTTTTCATCTCTTCCCCCAAACAGGCCATACTTTGCCAATGGCGTGCCAGGATCTTTCTACGCCCGGTTGTTCCCTAAGTCCTCCCTTCATTTTGTGCATTCATCATCTGCACTTCATTGGCTCTCTAAGGTGCCAGAAGAGTTGCTAAACATGAATTCTCCTGCATGGAACAAGGGGAGGATTTTTTACATAGATGCGCCAGATGAAGTTGGCCATGCTTATGCAACCCAATTTGCTGATGACATGACAATTTTTTTAGATGCTAGAGCTCAAGAGCTTGTGGCGGGTGGACTAATGGTGCTTGTTATGCCAACTATCACACCTGTGGTCCCTCCTTCTATTGCACCAGAAAAACGGACTCTTGATTTCTTGGGATATTGCCTAATGGATATGGCGAAGGAGGTAAGCAAGCAATATATTTTTATTAAAGGGAATATTTTGCTCTTCAAACTAATTTGTAGGAGAAGGAAATCTCTCCAAATGTAAAAACTACAACAGGCCAATATGGAATACTCCCAAAATTTCAACATGTTCTCTCATCCAAAATATAGGAAACAATTCACATGAGAACTAAATCTATAAGGTGAGGAATGTCTTTAATACAATGTTTAGAAAGCTTGTTCATTCTTTATCTCATGTGGCCCCAAGGCAGCATGTGCAAAAGCTTTTTTCTATCACATTTCTCATTAGGTTGGAATTAAATCTCGGATAAAAATGATACTGATGGTTGAGTGCTAAATAAAGAGTCTTTGTCTAATAGTTTGCTTTTAAATTATGCTTTGCTTTGAGCAGTGTTGTAGCAGGGAATTTAGGCCTTACGGCTGCTTTCAGCCACCTATGCTTCTTTTCTTTTTTCTTTTACATAAAGTCTATCATGGTATCATAGCAGGAAGGCGTTGAAGGTTGATCTCCGACATCCTAGTATTATATTCCACGCCGCACCTTCACGAAACAGGATGTTGTTGCATAGGTTTTTCTCCATGTCCTGGCATCTGTTCTGCAGTGCATTTTTATCCCTGTTTTTAGACTTTCCCGAGAGCAGACCGGTCTTTGTTTTTGAGCTCCTCGAAGCTCTTGCTCCAAATCTACATTTCTCCGAAGCGGGGACAGCGCTGAAGAGTTATTCTGCGTCCTGACTGCTTTATCAAAGTAGGATACTCTTGCAGGGAGATTTCTTCACATCCTGATAGCAGGATGGCGTTGAAGATTGTAATTCCGCGTCCTCGATTTCATTTGCAAAGTGTTTTTGGAGCATTAGTACTTGCTGGCGTTCCGAAGGACTAATCTCATTGTCTGAGATCATTATACTGTCTAGCCTCCAATTTGTTAGGATTGGTGGAACAATTAAGTTAAAAGGTATGGTTGTCATTACAATTAGGGGTCTTTATGTAATTGTGAAACTAGGAAATATATTTTAGATGTAGTGAGTTTCTTAGTAGTATTGGATTAGGATTCTTATCCTTATGTGGAAGTAGGTTTTCCTAGTGGTATTCGACTAAGATTCTTTTAGGGTTTCTCTATAAATAGAGGAAGTATAGAGAAACCTAGTGGGCAAATTGAGAGAGTCCCCATGGGGGGCTAATTGTTGAAAAGGGCCCCTCTCATAGATTTTAGTTGATGAGAGAATTCATGAGATATCTATTTGAAGAGAGGGAATGTATGAGAAAATCTAATGAGAAGAGACTATAGTGGACGTAGGACATTGTGATGTTCCGAACCTCTTAAATATGTTGTCTTTGAGTGTGTGCGTTCTTATATTTGTGTATTCGATCTCATTGTGGTTGATGCGACTTGGTTGAATTCCCCCAACACAATTCGCCTTCATCTCTTTTTTGGCAATGGGCTCTCAGTCTCTTCCATAAAATTCGTGGACACAAAAGAGAGAGAGGAAAGAGCTAGCCAGCTATTTTAGAGAAAGTGGAAGACAAGAATAGGCCCCATCTTCTCTTTTGTCGATTCTTTCAACATGATGAATACACTTTTGTAGGACGGTCCCTTTTTCAACATGCTTTGCTCTTAGTGCCTCTAAGTCTCATCTCGCCTGACCATGCATTCAGACCTCACCACATCTTCGAGGCTCATTGTGAGTCACAACACCTCTAGGCCTGATAAGGAAGAAGAAAACGGATGATCGTAGTTGATTCCCTTGCTTTAGAATTCTACTAACTCAAAGTACTCCACCTCCATCGTCGTATTGGTAATATAGCAAGTAAAGAAGAAAACAGATGACTAAAACAGTTGTGCAAGCAAATGTTGGTTTCTCTTTATGGTCTAATAGCCCATGGTCTAATGCCTTTCTAGATCCTATTACCTCCTAGTCCTCAAATTGAAAAGTCTATTTTTTCAAATTGAGGTTTTCTCTTGTTGTGTTAATTGGTCAGTAACTTATTGATTGGTGATTAATTGCTCAGGACTTGGATTATGAATTCGGCATCCAATACCTTTAAAATCCGTTTGCCTAATAAAGAAAAAAAAAAGAGAGATACAACAAATATTAAAAAGAAAACAAAAAAAAGATGTACCATTCTTAAATTTAATAGTAATGATTCCAACACGCGGAAATAAGCTACAACAAAATATGTGAAATCTTGTACTTTTTAAGCATTTAAGGGCACTTAGAAAGCCTTTATCCAGTACTTTTAATCAAAAGTTATTACAATTGACATATCGTTGATGACTCTAATGCAAAGTTTCAAACTTATATATGTTGGTATCTCATTGTTGATATATTAACCTATTATACTTCTTATATATTCAAGTATTACTATTTTTTATGAGCTTGCTTTTAGAAAATAAATAAATAAAAATTGTGCCAACTTCAAAGGAATACTATTTCCAAATTGGCACAATTTATCTTTAGCAATTATTTTTTTCTTTCACTATTCTCTCAAATGGTTAGGATCTTGTATTCATCTTGCTTGGCTATGGTAGTTAAGTATTTATTAACTTCTCATGCCTACGGTTTTACTAAATGACATACAAACAACTAAGGTTTTCTAAAGCCTTTTGCCATCTGGGCTTCACACTACCTACGCCTCAATGCCTGTTGACCCTCTGGCCTTTCTAGGCCTTTGAACCTCGTAACGTCTTCAAGTCCTATTGCAGCTAACTGTGCCTTAGAATCTTATTATACCTCACCGGACCTCCCAGCCTTATTGTGAATGTAAATTAATTTATGCAATTTAGGCATCCTAGTTTGGGATCCAACAAATGTTTATTGCTCTTTACGGCTTGATATCCTTGTACCTCTTGACTTTCTATGCCTAATGCCTCTCTAGATCTTTGTGCCTCTTAGGTCATAGGAGTGTCAAACCTTAGATTTCATGATTAGAATCCCTATTAGTTTATTACTAAATTAGTTAATTAAGTGACAATCCCTTACCTTTTTACATGTTAAAAAAAAAAAGAAAAAAAAAGAGAGAAATACCTACGGCAGACATGCAACACAACAAAAAAATAAATGCTAAGGATTTACTTAATTTTGAAAAAAAAAATCTATACATTCTTTGGAGCTTTCATATACCAAGAAACAACTAGAAAGTTTTCTTTTTGAGGCAACTCAAACACTTCGATCATTTTAATAGTTTATTGAATGACATGTAAAGAGGCAAGGTTTTCCTTATAGGCGTGAGATAGATCTAATTGAAAAATATTATCATTTTGCTCATATTTCTAATTTTGACTTCATAGCTAATAAGTTTCACTAGAAATCATCGAATGGAATATGAAACGAATTGCCACAGATCATTAAATGAAATATTTAACAACTTTTTTTTTCATTTTATCTTTAATTTTGAAAATCTAGATTATCACAGTTGATGATATTCAATAGTTGAAAGGCCTACGTTGTCTACCTACTCCAATTGCCGAATCTTCAAAACATTGTCGAGGTCATTTCCAATGCCAATTTTTAATTTGGATTGAACTTAATAAGCTAATGAACTTTTCCCTCCGACACCACCTTAACCTACCGTTGTTTATTCAGCATAATTAACAGGCAAGCATGTATTTGGCTTTTGTTCATATATCAAGAATATGAACAAGCAATGCGGGAAAAAAAAAAACTACTATTCTTCAATTTAATAGTAAATATTCCATCTTGGGGATAGTTGATTTTGCACGGAATATGCGGATCTTGTCTCTTTTGAGTGTAAATGAAGCATTTGAAAAGTCTGTATCCAGAATTTTCAATTAGAACTTGAACATAATAGCTGACGGATTTGACGACAACTCAAATGCAAGGTTTCAAACTTACATGCGTCACGTCTCATGGCCGCCATACGTTGTTGAGACCTATTAAATTTATAAAGGAAAAAGAAAATACATGCAGGCTGAAGGCAGCAAGTGCATCAACATAAATTGAAACTTTAGAACAGGATTTACATTAAATTAAAAATAAATATACGGAACAAAAGTATTGCTATGATTTCTGGCGATCAAAAGTTGATTAACCTCAGCACAGCCCACCAACGTATGAACACAGAAAACTTGGTACAAGCTTGCATGCTAAACATATCTTAATACTATTGCATATGCATAAAGTAGCTTATGAGGACAAAGTTCCACATGAGTAGTATTTAAATATAACAATTTCTCTTAGATTATGAACTAACTTTTAAATTAGACTTTAACTATTTTAAATACCAACATCATATTATGGAAAAGTCTAAAAATATGCTAAGCATCCTATTTCATGCTTTCAGAAAAAACTAACACAATGCAGATCACAAAGGGAATTCCTTTCTAAATGCTACCACAAGACTCGGATAGAAGCATTATTGCTAAGTGACATCATTAATTGAAACTCTTTTAGTTTGCCCATCTTTAACTTATATATGTTTGGATCATCTTAAATTAAAACACAATATTTTCTAATTTGAACTACAATTTCATTGCAATTAAATCTTTTACTAGTTTCTACCATTAAACTCACAAAAGTCACAGACACACACATGATGCTTGTAATGCGTCATAGTTTTCATCATTTTGATTTTTTCGATGACCAATTCAGAGCACAACATAGTTGAGAAGCCGTACTATTCTCCGGAAGCGATCTCACACATTAGTTGTCTTTCAAAAGGCCCACTAACCGAGCCTACCTTCTTGCATATTTATAAACCATTTCACTTACATTTCACATTATCTGCATGATGGAGGATTGCGCCATGGGCGGTGGAGCCAAGGAGCTCTCACACTATTCAAATAAGGCCGCCGCCAACCCTGACATGTATGTCTCCTGCACGTTCCACATGCACTGATAGCTGAAGTTGGGTGGGACACCAGATTGCCCTACATGCTACTTGCGGAAGGCGTAGACATCTACTAGGATGGAGATAACTTCCAATCCGGAAGCCTTTGTTGACTTGGGTGTCACTTTCATATCTTCCAAAAGCTGAGTTGGTCAGATGATTTGAGTTATCATACGAGAGTTTAAGTTTACATTAACGTAGCCAAGAGTGTATATTTTTGTTCAGATCATTTATCTCTCAAAGGGCCATCAATGGCGGCTCTCAGCATCGGTTTAGCCACCCCCGCCAAAAGCGTCCGCCGAACTGTAAAATCTTCGAGCTCTTTAAGGACTAGAGTTTCCTGCAGTGGATGGGTATCCCTCACTCTTTTTTCTGTACCAATAATCTATCAATTTTGTAGCAGCTTAGTTAATTAGAACCTCGTATTGTAGGGAAGGAAGGACTCAGAAGGCTCATTCGTCCCACCGCCGACTGGCCACATCGCTAGATGCGAGTTCAGGCGAGGGTTAGTGCTTTTTTTTCAAAAAAAATCTTTGTATCTTTTGCATATTACAACACATTCATTTAACTCACGCACGCAGGTGCTAGTTCACCATTGAGCTGATTATGCTAAGTTTCAAACTTATATATGTCGATCTCTTATAGCTGCCAAATGTTGTTGAGAACAGAAACACAGCGAAAGAATTCAAGATGTTAAAGAACACAGACACAGAGGTGGAATCCTATCCGATGAATGGCAGCGACAGTCTTTACAGCTACACCGAGAACTCCTACTTTCAGGTTTCTGCTGATTCACATATCTCTGATTATTTTCTCCATTTCATGATCGTCCACGTTTTCTTTGTTATAGTTCTTTTAGTTCATTTGGCTCTGCCTGTTGGATACTTCTGCTGTATCATTTGGCAACAAAACTTTTACCAGCCTAATAACGTACATTCTAAGCCATCCCTTGGGGTTAAACGGAAATATTGTTATAGGTTCCGGCGATCTATGGTCTGTTAATCTCAGCAGAACCCGATGAATCTCTTGTTGGCCCATTAACTAGCTGATTGATCATCTGTTCTTGATCCAGATCATAACTGAATATATTGAGATGATTTTGCGATGATGTTTATGTGCTTGTGCAAGTGACTCAGATAAAGTTTAAATAAAAGAATTGTCCTTTCAACTTTTAAATTAACTTTTGAGTCAATTATTTAGACATTCTGTTGGTACTATATGAACTTAGATAAGTTCTTGAATTCTCAATGTATTCGGTTAATGTACTAGCATGGCTGGGTCAAAGTTTAATCTTGCCGATATGTTTGGAAGTTTTCTTCTTTTTTTAAGGTTTCTTCGCTGGATATTTCAAGCATATGCTCTCAGTTTATTGGCAATTGGACTTTGAAAATTATATTGTGCAGATGATATTTATTTCGTAATATGAACAAGCCAACCTTCATGACCCCGATTTTGCTACTCATGTGCTAGCCATTTTTGTTTTATAGAACCTTTATTCCCTTATTTGATTTATTAATTATGATAAAGCAATCAATAGTGACAACGTTTGCTGAATTTCTCCAAATACCATATTGAATATTTTATTAAAATCATAGTCTATAAATGATTATATCAACAAAGATATTATTGATGAAGGTGACAGGAAAGGTGAAATTAACATGCTTAAACCTATGTGCAGGGATCAGCTGCAAATGTTGCAAAGGAAATGATGGATGAAGTAATTGAAACAAAACTTGATGTAGCAATAGTTTCTTCTACTGCAGGCTCTACATTTCGTCTGGCAGATATGGGATGTTCAGTTGGACCAAACTCTTTCATGGCCGTGCAAAATATAATTGATGCTGTGCAGCATAAGTTTGAATCTAAAGATGCTAACTATCACATGCCTGAATTCCAAGTATTTTTCAATGACCAGGCATCCAATGATTTCAATACCTTGTTTTCATCTCTCCCGCCCAAAAGGCCATACCTTGCAAACGGCGTGCCAGGATCATTCCATGGTAGATTGTTCCCCCAAGCATCCATCCACTTTGTACATTCATCATATGCACTACAATGGCTCTCCAAGACGCCAGCAGAGTTGCTAAACAAGGACTCACCATCTTGGAACAAGGGGAGAATTCACTACACAAGTGCCACAGATGAAGTTCGTCATGCTTATGCAACCCAATATGCTAAGGACATGACAATTTTCTTAGATGCTAGAGCTCAAGAGCTTGTAGCGGGTGGACTAATGGTGCTTATCATTCCAACAAACCCACATGGTTCTCCTCCCTCTTATGGACCATTGGAATGGGGGCTTGATTTCCTGGGGTTTTGCCTAATGGATATGGCAAAGGATGTAAGTTAGCAAATATTCCTTACTTTTGGCATTGGAAGTTTTTTTTTTTTCCTAACCAAAAGATTTCAATGAAGCTAAATTTGTTAAATCACTTAGTCTGCACACGGGATTAGTTTGAAACCTCTAAACTATCAACACAATCATGTGCTCGTTGTACTTAAGTCAATAGAAATTTCTTGAAATTTTGGACTGAATCTAGTTTACATAAGAATACTATTTAATGATATCCTCTTTTGTAATGGCTAAATGTTTTCCTCTTTTTTCACAGGGATTAATAGATGAAGCTCTAGTGGACTCCTTTAACATGCCTCAATATTATCCCTCACTTAAGGAAATGACAGATCTTGTTGAAAGAAATGGGTTTTTTAGCATTGAGAGAATGGAGATGACAAATACTGGGTGGAGTCATGATGACTCAATCAATCAACATACATGGGTAACACACTTAAGAGCTGGCTTGGAGGGTATATTCAGCAGACATTTTGGAGCAAAGATAATTGATGAACTATTTCATCGTTTTCATAAGAAAGCCGAAGAGCTTTCAAACCTATCAAGGTCTATATATATGGAAGGGGCTCAACTCTTTATTGTTTTAAAACGTGTATGATGCAAGTCCCAAAGTAGCTATTGTTGTCTTTATCTATAAGTTTATTCATGTACTTCTCTTTGTCATTTTTTTTTTCTTGTTGTTTGGGAAGCTATTCCATGAAAATGGAAATAGGAAATGTCATTTACTATAAAGAGCAAGAGCAGCTATTAATGATGTTTTGACTGCCCAAAGACTTCTCAAGAGTGAAGAGAAGAAGATAAAGCAATAGTTAAATTTCACCAGTTTATTGGTTTGAATTTATGTATTGTCTTATATTGTTAATTTATAACATTTGCTATTCCTTATAAACTAAAATATTCATATTTCTTATTAACTAGTTTTTAAGGAGGACAATACATCTTCTATTAATTTAGGGAGAATTTTTATGTACAATCTCATAGCTTTTGCAGGATATTTCTAATGCAAGTCGGTAAGGTACAACCATAAGTGGTAAACAATATGTCTAAACAAAAAGGAGCCAGAAAGGACAAGTTTGTCATCCTTTCCTTTATGAAACACATTGCTAAGCAAAGTAGGTCAAAATTAAAAACTGAATCGAGTTATGTCTAATTCCCTTAGATATTTATAAACAAGCCAAACCAAGATAGCCACATTTATAAATAGTGAGAGGAACTAAAATAACCCCACAATGTTGGATGGAAGGCTTTCATTTACCAAATCAGCTTTAATTTGAAATCTTCGTAAACCAACCTTATTGCTGTTGAAAGGAACCGGACGTATGACTTACCTTATAATGTATCACATCTTCATATTGAACACCTCAAAATTGTTTGAGATCAAGGTCAAAATCCCACTCTAGAAATAATGAAAGGTGAAAACTATCAAGAAGGAAAAAAAAAAAAAAAAAAAAGGTAAATGCTGCATTTGGCATTTCACAAAATCCCTTCTTCTAAACATGTACCATTGTTGGGAAAATATGGATCTTGCAACCATAAAACATTGATGACAAATAATACAAAGATGTAATTTACATTATTTCAAAAATACTGTCAATTTCTCGTTCATCTATACTTCTCTCTAACATTTAGGATTTTCTGTTCATCTTGCTTGTTTTTGTTTATTAAAGCCAACGACAACCTCCCGCAACTTTTTTTTTTTCTCATTTTGTTGCTTCCTTTGTTTTCATTTTACTTTAGTTTATTGCAAATACCCAAACCATGAAAAAAAGAAAAAAACAAATGGACTACCTTTGGAACTCTCCCCAAACTGTTAACTCTCACATGGAAAAGTGACAGGTGCTGCAGCAATCATAACACGAACATTTGGCTTTAGCACTTGGTACAAATCCTGCATCGAATCATTTACCAATCTTTGGGAAAAGGACGGATGCTGCGGCAGTCAGCGCAAATCTTGCATCGAATCATGTACCATTTTTTTTTTTTTTGGGAAACAGATGGATGCCGCAGCTGTCATAACACAAACAACAAAGAATTCGAATATTTCCTGTAGTTCGAGAAATGATTTATTATACCTTTGAGGATGTTTACTACCTTTCTTTAGTGGTTATGATCTTCTGTCTCTGGCAACTAGGGTTTCTCCATGTCTCTGGCAGCTATGGTTAGTGGGTAGAGTTTTCTCTGTTTATGGCGACTAGGTCTTCTCTATCTTTGGTAGCTATGGCTTTTTCACTCTTCTGATCTCTAGTAGTTAGGATTTCTTTGTCTCTGGTGGCGACGGGGGCTTTCATCATTTCTTTTCTTTTCTTTTTTATTTGTCTTTTTTTTCTTTTTTTTTTTGTGAAAAAATAAATTTACGTTAATATAAAATTTAAAATAAATGAAGAAAGCCACTAATTTTGAATCCACCAAACAACGTCATTTACAACCTGGATGGCCTTTTCTCCCTTTTTTTTTTCTTACTTTATATTGCATAGAAACAAATGAACAGCAGCCATTGGAACTCTTCCCAAACAACTGCCATTACAAACCATCGAAACCATTGGAAAAAAAATGCAAGAGGCAACTAATACAATCCAATTGAAAGTTAGTCTAAGACAGAAAATTTGGTACTCGAATACAGAACACATCTAAATGATGAGCCTGGCCATTGATTTCGTTCTCTTTAATTTGTACTCTTGTTCTTTTATAATGTGCTTCAACTTTTTCGACAAAAATGAGGTTCTTATAAATGCATCTGTAGCAAATCATTGGCGCATCTTAACAGATCTCTCTCTTTTGTCTTTTTTACTTCCTTTAAGGAATTTCTACAAGTTTTTCATTACAAAGCCAACCATTCTCACTTTTGTTAAATTAGAAGGCAATAGTTAACTTGAGAAGGGGAAATTGAATGGAGTTTTTAGAACAAATTGCTTTCTTCTCAAGATTTGAGCTTTACTTGACTCACAAGTTAAAATATATTTTAGAAACAAACTTCAACTGTAACCAATTGAAAGTTGCACAGGCAACTGAAGTTAAAATTTTGTGATAAGAGTGATTTTTGTTTCAGATCGGGCTGATTTGATGATCAACTATTATGGAATAGTTTAGAGGGATCAAATGATCAAACTTCAGCTGTAACATTAATTTTCCTGTTTTTCCCTCCAACCACCAGTTTCAAACTGCTATTTATTATAACTACCCCACCACATCGATTACATTAAGTACTCCACTGTTCCCAGCGTAATAATTTCCATGTCTGACCAGTGGGTAGACCTGCACCTCTCACTTGGCGGACTGTCTTCTTCACGGGGGACGGGTTCTGCGTGTGTGGACTTGTCCCAAAGTCACAACGAACGCCGTACGTTGTCTTCTGTTGAAAGTTAATCAGTTCGCTGTGCATTTCTGACTTAGATGGTCGACAGCTCATTTAATTGTTTTTTGACAATACTGAATAGAAAGAGAGGAGCAGCAAATTATGGTGTCGTGGACAGCTTGAGGATTTGTAAGTCCCAAGCTTTTGTAGACTTTTCCATGTACTCTTTTTCAACGGGTATGTTTCATTGTTTTAAAGAAGAGCTGCTCTTTTTGATGTATGGTTGTATGGTTCAGATCATTTTAGTTGAATGTTCTTAAGTGCATGATCTAAAGAGCACATGACTTTTTTTAATGAATATGTAAATTGAATTATTTAAAAATATAAAATATAAAAATTTAGGATATATCTCAGCATTAGAGCTTATGATATTGATTTATCTTTTGACGAGACTCCATGTTTTCCTTCCCCTAATTAATTCCCGACGCACGGCCTTCCCCGCCACTTCGTGTTACGTCATTACCATTTAAAGCTTGAGATAACAGCTAACTCATTTGATGACGACAAACGCGAAGTTTTAAACCTATATATTGCGATGTCTCATAGACTCGGATGTATCTGCCCAACGCCCTTAGACCAAACGTTTTTGAGAACAGAACCACATGGAGAAAGAGTTGAAGATGTTCGAGAGTTCAGACTCAGGGGTGGAATCATGTCCGATGAATGGCGGCGACAGCACTAATAGTTATACCAAAAATTCCTACCTACAGGTTTTGATACTTCACGTGTATTTGGCTATATCCTCTATTGCATCATCTTCAACGTTTTCTTGTTTCTAATTCTTTTAGTTTATCCCACTGAATCTATTGTGGCCCATCAACATAGCGGCTCTTGATTCTGCCAAAAATTACCTTTGCTTTAGATTTTTCAACAACGTTTTCCAATCCAACTTAAACAGAAAATATGCAGACGATTTTGAGTATTCTTTTGTGCTTGTGGACGTGATTTGTTAAAAAGTGGTTGCCTCCTATTATCCCTAGCATGGCAAGGTCAAAGTTTAATCTTGGTCATACGCTTGGAATTTCACTTTTCCTTTTGAGGTTGCCATGCTATATCTTTCAAGCATATGCTCTCAACTTATTGGCAATTTTGCTTCGTAACTTTGATTATGTAGATGGGATTTTGATTCCCTAATATGCAAATTCTCAAAACAACAGCTTAGAAATCGCTATGTCGAGTAAAGATGTTAATGATAAAGGTGACAAGAAGGGTAAAATTTACATGCTTAAACTATGCGCAGAGAACAGGTGCAAGTGTTGCAAAGACAATGATGGATGAAGTAATTGAAGCCAAGCTTGAAGTAGAAATAGTTTCCTCTAGTCCAGGCTTCACTTTTCGTCTAGCAGATTTGGGATGTTCAGTCGGACCAAACACTTTCATAGCCATGCAAAATATAATAGACGCTGTGCAACATAAGTTCGAATCCAAAGATGTTGCTTCTCATCTACCTGAATTTCAAGTGTTTTTCAATGATCATGCATCTAACGATTTCAACACCTTGTTTACCTCTCTCCCACCCAAAAGCCCATACTTTGCCAACGGTGTGCCAGGATCATTCTATGATCGGTTATTCCCTGAATCTTCCCTCCACTTTGTTTATTCATCATATGCACTCCAATGGCTCTCTAAGGTGCCAGCAGAGTTGGTAAACAAGAACTCACCATCGTGGAACAAGGGGAGGATTCACTACAAAAGTGCACCAAATGAAGTTGGTAACGCTTATGCAACCCAATTTGCTAAGGACATGAAAATCTTTTTAGATGCTAGAGCTCAAGAGCTTGTGATGGGTGGATTAATGGTGCTTATCATGCCAACTATCCTGCATGGGGACCCGCCTTCTTATTCACTTGTGGAATTGATGTTTGATTTCCTAGGGTTCTGCTTGATGGATATGGCAAAGGATGTAAGTTAACAATCTTACTTTTGGCATTGGAAAGTTTTAACTCAAAAGAATTCAACACAAATAAATTTATTGAAGTAAACGTACAAGATTAGTTTGAAATAAAAATTATCCATATATAATAACGTCCTTGTTTTATTGAAGTTAACAAAATTTCCTAAGATTTTGGACTAAATTTGGTTTGCAAAAGAAATTTTTTTAATGAAATCCTTTTTCAAGAAGATTGAATTTCTTCTTTTCTCCTAGTTCTACTTTGTTTCATGACTAGATTTTGACAAAAGCATGTATAATTACTAATCCTTTTTTACAGGGATTAATAGATGAAGTTAAGGTGGACTCCTTTAACTTGCCTATATATTTTGCCTCACCCAAGGAGATGATAAATCTTGTGGAAAAAAATGGATTTTTTAGCCTTGAGAGAATGGAGACACCAAATATGGGGCGAACTATCTATGACTCAATTAGTCGGCATAAATGGGTGATGCACATTAGAGCTGGCTTGGAAGGTATACTTAGCAAACATTTTGGAGCAGAGATTATTGATGAATTGTTTCATCGTGTCTATAAGAAAACTGAAGAGCTTTCCAATCTTCTAGAGTCCACATCTACAGAAGGGGCTCAACTCTTTATTGTTTTAAAACGCATATGATGCATCTTTTAAAATCGTTGTTGTTTCATTTATCTCAAGAGTTTGGTTCTATATTGCTTTTTGTTACTTTTATTTGCTATTTGGAAATCTATTTCTATGTAATGGGAAATAGGAAGTATTCAACATGAAAAGTAGAAGCAACTATTGATGATGTCTTTACTACTTAAAGACTTCTCCAAAGTGAAGAGAAGGGAATAAAGTAGCAATTAAACTTGCTAAGTTTGTTGCCTTGAATTTAAGGTGTTCTCATGTATTATTAATATATTAACTTATCGTACTTGTTATGTATTGAGGAATTACTATTTCTTGTGAGTTAATTTCTAGTGAAAAAATAGAAATTGTACCAACTTAAAGGAAACACTATCTCTAATCCCAACATCTTTGTTAGATAATTCTAGTGTAAGTCAAGAAGGTACAACCATGAGTGACAAACAACATGTCTAAACAAAAAGGAATCAAAATCAATATTTAGTCATCCAATCTTCAAACATGCATTGTCTATTTCGAGTGATGGACAAACTTCTTACCCTTACCTTCAGTGAAACACATAGCTAACTAGAATAGGTTAAAATTAAAAACCTAATTGAGTTTTATCCAACTGTTGGACCTTTATAGACAAGGCAAACCAAGACAACTATGTTTATAAAATAGTGCAAAGAACCAAAATAGCCCACAACGTTGGATGGAAGACTATTATTTATCAATATAGTTCTTGTTTAATATCATCAATAAAAAGAACCAAATGTAAGACCTACCTTATAATGACTCACATCTTCATTTTTAACACTTCAATATTCCACTCAAGAAAAAATACAAGGTGAAACTTTATGAAGAAGAGTATTTTGTAGATAGAGATCCAAACTAGAAAGCCAAAAAGAAGGGTAAATGTTGCATTTGGCATTTGTATTCTATGAGTACAACATAACTTAAGATAGTAGTTTAGTCACAAGTAGGCAACATTCACAAAAGTCAAAGGGGAAAGAAAAATTTGAATACTAGATTTAGAGTAGTTTGGGCTAACAACCTTGATAGCTACATCCCTTTTCTTTTTAGTCCAATCAATTTAAAATCTCCCTTTAATACTTCAAAAACATAGTCTAACCTAATCTTTCCTCACTAGTTTTTCTCGCCCTAGGAAAAATAATTATGTGCTTTAAGGTCAAAATGAGATTTGCACACATATCTTGACTCTACAATGTTGATTCCATTGACAAATGACAATAGGTTGAAATGAGATTTGAATTCTATGTTTGATTTATTTTGAAGATTTTTACCTTTAACCTCATCAAGGGCATATAAGGTTGGATACAAATCTAATAAGGTATGGTTTTTCAATTCAACCCACTTTTATTAATAAAATATGTTACGGTACCACCTTTGTATAGAAAATAAAATAAATTCTAAATAAATGGTTTTTCATGATATCCCTACTATATGAGGCAAATCCCTCGATGCTACTCATTTGTGCATGGGGCTAGAGTTTTAGCAAATTGAGCAAGACCCCAGTCGTTGATATGCTCTCTTGTTGCCATCACTTGTGCTATCTTGTCCATTTGCCATCAAACATATTACAGAATGATTGAAAGCCACTAGTTGGAACATTAGAATTAGTAAATAACATAAATGTTCAATGGATTGATGACGACAACTAAAAAATTTCAACTTATAAATTTCGATGTTTCATAGACTCAGGAAGTATCTACCCAAGGCTTTAAGACTAAATGTCTATGAGTAAAGAATCGCTAATAGAGAAAGAGTTGAAGATGTTCAAGAATACAAACTCAGTGGTGGAATGATGTTCGATGAATGGAGGTGACATCGCTTACAATTATACTGAGAATTCCTAACTACAGGTTTTTGATACTTTACCTATGTTTGGCCATCTTCTTCATTGCATGACCTTTGACGTTTTCTTGTGTTGAAATATATGATGGTGTTGTGGGCCATTTTGTTGTATTGTTTGGTTGTCTTTTATTGGGCTATTTTGTTAGATGATAGGCCCATTAGTTTTTTGCTTTAAAGCGGAACATTTGAGTGTAGAGAGGGTGACGAGAATATAAAATCAGATCCAGATAACAGTCGGGCAACTTTCCCAACAATCTCTCATCTTAGTTTTATGGAGTTTTATATATTTTCTAGGTTTATTCAACATGGTATCATAGAGCAGGTTGTGGAATAAGCTATCTTTTTTTCCATTTGTTGGTTATGCGAAGTGAAGAAGCACGCTTTTCAAGCTTACTTTCTTGGTGTTACTAGGCATTCTGCTGTTGTAGGCATGGATTACCTAGGCAAGCAATTTTTCTCTTCAGGCATGGGACATCAGCTCGTCCTTCTGAATGTGGGACCCTTTATGGGATTCAATGGGCAGCAACCACAAGGCCTAAGCTTTTTCCCTCATAATTCACTTCAGGCTGCAAAGGGGCACTCTTACTGGCTTACATATCAAACCCAAGGGCCACAATTTCCAAGTTCTTCACTTAACTTGAATTAGCCTCAAAACAGCTTGGGTTCCCAAGCATTAGGGAATTATAAAGGTATGATGCTTCAATCACATTATAGTCATCCATGAATTATAGATTCAGGCGCAAGTGACCATGTCACATGCAATTTAAAATCTTTATATTCCTATTATCTATGTGCACCACAATCATTACGCATTAAGTTGCCTAATGATACGTTTGTTTATGCTACTCATGTTGGACACGCATAACCCACAAATTTAATACGCTTGACTTGTGTCTTTTTTATACCTCGTTTGAAATTTAACTTGCTTTCAGTTAAAAAGATCACTTATGATTGCAATTGCATTGTTATATTTTGGATAATTTGTGAATTTTTTAAAATTGTACAACTGAGCAAGTGATTGGGCTGGGTAAAGTGGTGTAAGGGCTTTATTTTTGGCAACCCACTCTTCATGAGTTATCTTTTTGCATTGCATGCATCATGCATACTGTAAATTCACTTTCATCCTATTTGAATGTGAACAATTTATCTATTGATAACATTAATTCTAGCTACATTTTATGGCATAGACGTTTAGGACATAGCTCTAAAAAATGTTATTACACACATGGGAAGCATATAGAATGTCCTGAATTTTTTTCTTGTTCTATTTGTCCATTGGCAAAACAAACTCGATCTGTTTTCCCACAACATCAAACATTTAGTAAGGATGTTTTTGACCTTGTGCATATGGATTTGTGGGGACCCCATAGGGAACCCAATCATGATAAGTCATGTTATTTTTTTTTACCATTGTTGATGATTTCTCATGCGTGACTTAGACCTTTCTTTTATGTTTTAAAGATCAAGTATTTTCCACCATTTAGTCTTTTATTTCTATGGTTTAAACCCAACATGGTGTCTTAGTTAAATGCATTCATTCTGACAATGGCACAGAATTTTCTTCCACTGTATGTTATTCTTTTCTAGCATCTCATGGGATATACCATGAGAGCTCTTGCGTGCATACTCCCAAATAGAATGGGGTAGTAGAACGCAAGCATTGCCATCTATTGAATGTTGCACAAGCCTTAATGTTTCAAGCTCACATCCTTGCACCTTTTTGGGGAGATTGCATTTTAGCAGCTACCTACATTATTAATCAATTACTTAGTGCTAGACTTAGGAATCGATCTCCTTTTAAGATATTGCATAGGAGAGTTCCCTCCTTAGATCATTTGTGAGTCTTTAGATTCAAATGTTATGCCACAGATCTACATCCTAGAGATAAATTCTCTCCAAGGGCCATACCATGTGTGTTTTTTGGTTACCCTTCTATGCAGAAGGGTTACAAAGTTTATGATCCGAATAGAGGAAAAATGTTTGTGAGTCATGATGTTGTTTTGTATGAATATGATTTTCCATTTTCTTTGAGTCAGCCACTAGAATCTTCTCGTGATTCACCCTCGGATCAGGCTGCACCAATTCCAAACATCACCCAGTCATGCAATCCACTATTTACTCCACCGGAGCCCTTTCCAAATACATCACAAACCCTACCTCAAGAGAAGCCCTTGGAGCCTTCTCCAAGGCTGAACACACCATATTTAGGTACACATTCTCAACTTGTTGATCCTCCTCAAACTACAACACCAAATCAACCCTCTGAACCACTTGTGGAACCTTCTCCAGTACAGTCACCACCAGCTATTCGGTGGTCATCACAACCCACACGTCCTCCCATTTAGACTGCCGACTATATATGTTCGACCACCTCCATTGGTTCAAACAATCATTACCCTATATCAGACCATATATCCCTTGATCATTTTTACCCACATTACCAGAAATTTGTTGCATCAATCTCTACTGTTACTGAACTTGAGACATATCATCAGGCACTTAAGGATAGTCATTGGGTTGATGCTATGGATCGAGAATTATCGGCCCTTGAGGCTAATCATACGTGGGATGTAGTACCATTTCCGCCTAGTTGAAGAGCTATTGGATGTAAGTGGATATATAAAGTGAAGTATTGTGCATATGGTACCATAAAGAGATACAAGGCTCACTTAGTAGCCAAAGGGTACACACAACGAGAAGGTGTTGATTATGATGAAACCTTTTCTCCAGTTGTGAAGTCAATGACCGTTAGATCAGTTATGAGCATTGCATCTATTAGAAATTGGTGCCTTCATCAATTGGATGTTCAGAATGCCTTCTTGCATAGAGATTTGGTAGAAGAAGTTTATGTTAGGAAAATTTAATTTTAATAAATGCAAAACTTTTAAATTTGTTTGTTTATTTGATTTGTTCTATAAATGTTCTATTCTAAATTGAATTACGATTTGATTTAAATATAACTAATATTTCCTTTCTGATTTGATTTTCAAATTATAGAAGAATATTTATGAGAGTTAATGTCACTTGAATTTTACATTTATAGATATGATCATTCAAATATTGTTGGAATTAATTATGGTAAGAAATAGCATATTGTTGGTATAATAATATGGATAAGTCATAGCAAGTGTATGACAAAAGAATTGCCACATATTACATTAGCAAAAGGTTGACTTAACAAGTCAAGAGTGAACATGTTCCAGCACAAGGGACTGCATTATATTCAAGTTGGAACATTAAAGGAAATGACGTCGTTTCATAAAGACTCAAAGGTTCCAATCAAATCGCAAATCTCCTCTCTCCTACTTGCCTTCCATTCTGAGGAAACCCTAGAGAAGTTAATGGCTAAAATCTTGCAATCTAGCCGTTGGATTGACAAGAACTTTGGGAAGAGGTTAAGGATTTGTCTATAAAGGATTTGCTTCGATTGATTTCAAAGGCACCTCTCGAAAAGCTACATTAAGCAGTGCAACATGAATTCTGAATCACGCCACTCTGATTACTCAGTGATTTCGTTTCATACTTGCTTGTATTAAGTTCTATTGCATTGATTTTACACTATGATTTTCATTTGATAATCTGTCTAAGTGTAAATTGATTTAGAGCTTATTATTCAGAAATTGTGATTTATGACTTTTTTTGAAATCATACATTTTGTATTTGATTGATATTATATTTGATATTGTAAGAACTATAGAATAGGAAATTTCGGGGAGAAAAATTTTTGTATTCTAAGTTTAAAAGGGATTGAGAATCCTTTGTAATTTGGCTTATTCAGAGCCGTTTTTGAGAGAGGGCTTTAGTGGAGAAACTAAAGTAGGGTGGATTAGGTGCCAACTTATGGGCCGAACCACCTCCCAAATTTTCGTGTGCTATTTTCCTTAGCTGTCTACTTGTTTGTTTATTTTCTTTTAATTAATTGTGATTAGACAAAAGAAATAATTAGAAAGAAAATTTGTAGCCTTTATTACCTAATTCAACCCCCTTCTTAGGTAATTAGGGACCTTTCAGTTTATATGCAGCTTCCACCTGGTTTTCCTCTTCAGGGGGAGCAGTCAGTATGTCGTTTGAGGAAATCGATATATGGGTTGAAGCAAGCCTCAAGGTAGTGGTATGCCAAGTTTACAGAGGCATTTCTTGCAGGAGGTTTTCGCCAATCACTTCATGATTATGCACCGTTCACTAAACTGACTAGAGATTCATTCATCATCCTCTTGTTTTATGTTGATGATATCTTGGTGACAGGAAACAATACTTTAGCCATTTTAGAGCTAAAAAGGTATCTTCATTCGGTATTTCATATGAAGGATCTTGGATAGTGCAAGTATTTTCTTAGGATAGAGATAGCTTGATCTCCTAAAGGTATCTATCTTAGTCAACACAAGTATGTGTTGGAGTTAGTGTTTGAGGCTGGACTTGGGGGGTTAAAACCTGTTGTCACCCCTTTGGAGCAAAATTTGAAGTTAACCACAATTGAGTTTGATGAGGGAGATCCTGAGAGGAAGGATGATCCAATCCTTGAGGATCGTGGACCTTTTCAGAGGATGATTGGTAGATTGTTATACTTGGCAAATACCAAACCAGACATTTCCTTCATAGTCCAGCACCTCAATCAATTTACACATTCACCTAAGCGTTCACACATGAATGCAGCTTTGAGGTTACTGAAGTATATTAAAGGGACCCTTGGCCTTGGGATATTTCTCTCATCGTCTTCAAGATTAGAGCTTTCTGCCCATTGCAATTCAGATTACGTGACTTGCCTTATGTCGCGGAAATGTGTAACAGGTTATTGTGTTAAATTAGGTGATTCTCTTATCTCATGGTTGGCTAAGAAGCAACCAACAGTATCTTAATCTTCAGTCGAGTCAGAATATAGAGTTATAGGATATACAGTATGTGAGATCATCTGGCTTCTAGGATTATTTCAAGACCTCGATGTGAAAGTTCCTTGTCCTATTTCGCTATTTTGTGATAGTGAGGTGGCTGGACACATTGCGGCAAACCCCATTTTTCATCAAAGGATAAAACAAATTGAGGTAGATTGCCATTTTATGCGAGAAAAAATCCAAAGAGGAATTATAAAGACTTGTTACATTAACACACGAGAGCAACCCACAGATTTATTTACTAAAGCTTTGTGCAACCCACAACACAATCATTTATTATCCAAGCTTAGAATATTTGATTTATATAATTCTCCAACTTGAGGAGGAATGTTGAAATATATGATGGTGTTGTGGGCCATTTCGTTGTATTGTTTGGTTGTATTTTATTGGGTTGTTTTGTTAGATGATAGGCCCATTAGTCTTTTACTTTAAAGTAGAACATTTGAGTGTAAAGAGGGTGATGAGAATATAGAATCAGATCCAGATAGCAACCTAGCAACTTTCCCAGCAATCTCTATTCTTAGTTTCATGGAGTTCTATATATTTTATGGGTTTATTCAACATCTTGTCTTTAGTTCTTTTAGTTCATCCCTTGACTCTGTGTAGAGAAGCACTGTAAATGTCACAAAGGTAATGATGGTTAAAATAATTAAAGCAAAGCTTTATATTTCCTCTACTCTAAAGTTCACATATTGTCTAGTAGATTTAGGATGTTCAATTGGACCAAACACTTTCGTAGCCATGCAAAATAGAATGGATGTCATGCAACATAAGTTCGAACCTAAGGAAACTGCTTATCACAAACCCAAATTTCAAATGTTCTTCAATGATTATGCGCAAAATGATTTCAACACCCTCTTTAATGATCAAAGCAAGAACATAGAACAAGGGGAGGACTCACTACACAAGTGTGCCATATGAAGTTGGTGTTGCTTATGCATCACAATTTGCTAAGGACATGGCAATCTTCTTAGATGCTAGAGCTCAAGAGCTTGTACCAAATGGACTAATGGAGCTTATCATTCCAACTATCCCACATACTTCTTCTTATGGACCATTTGAATGAGGACTTGATTTCTTGGGATTCTCCTTAATGGATAGGACAAAGGATGTAACTTAGCAAATCTTTCTTCCTTTTGTGGAAGATTTTTTAACCCAAAAGAGTACAATGTAGCTAAGTTTATTGCTTCTCCCAGAAAGTTAGCGTAAAAGATTACTTTAAAACCTCAATGCTTATCCACACACTATCATGTCCTCATTTTACTTAAGTTTATAGAAAATTTCTAAGATTTTGGACTAAATTTTGTTTGCATACGAAAAAATTTTAACGAGATTCTTTTTTATAATGCTTAAATGTTTTCCTTTTTCGACATTCATATGTATAAAAAAAACTGCTAATTACTTGGGTTAGATAAAATATTTTTATCAAGTAGTAACTTATCATTATTTTCAAGATATTAGCAATTTCTCTGTAATAGCTAAGAATTTCTTTCACCCTTGCTTCTCTCTCATGGTTAGGATTTTTTTGTTGATCTTGCTTTTTTGTTCATAAAAAACAAACTACTATTGATAACTTGCCGTAGCTCCTTTTTTTTTTCCCCTCATTTTATTGCTCCTTTTTTATTTTAGTTTATAGCAAATATCCATACCATGAACGGAAAATCTAATGAACAGAAACCATTGGAATTCTCTCCTTTCTACATGCTACTTCCAGATTCGGATTAATGCAAAATTACTAAGTGACATTATTAATTGAAATTTTGAAGTTTATTAATAGTTAACTTAATGTTTGAATCATCTTTAAAAATTAAACCCAATATCTCTATTTTAAACTACTATGTATATGTATATGTATATGTATATGTATATATAATATTTTTTTTATAATGACTGAAAAGTGAAATTTGCTATGACTATGTTAAAAAATAAAAGGAGAAAAGGAAATGACTGGAAATAACAGAGTTGTTTTACCTCTTTTGCACTGTTGATAAATGAAGTGGATAACGCATGGTACAGGAGCAGCATAAGCCAGAGGCTGACACAGAACAGCTTTATCTTAAACGGCCACCAATGGCGGCTCTCAGCATCGGAATAGCCACCACCGCCATAACCGTCCGTGGAATTGTAAAACCTTCGAGCTCTTTCAGGACCAGAGTTTCCTGCGTTAAATGGGTACCTCTTACTCTTCCTTCCATACCGTTAATCTATTACTTTATCGCAGCTTAGCTGATTGTAACCTCGTATGTTAACAAAGGATCCAGAAGGCTTATTCGGCCCACCTCAGACTGGCCACATCGCGAGACGTGAGTTCAAGCGGCGGCTTGAGAGGGACGCCGAAGTCCGGGAAGCCTTCGAAAGCCAAGTTCGTGAAGAAAAGGAGCGGCGCAGAGTCCTTCGCCAGGTAATTTGGTTAATTGGGTATTGGATTGGAGCATCCGGGTCTTCTAAATTTATATAAAAGAACTGTTTTTCTTTTCTTTTTTCTTTTGGTTTTGGGTAGTCATTACATGGGGTTTTTGTTATTTTGCACAGTCTCGGATTATTCCAGATACTTCGGCGGAGTTGATCGAGTACTTTCTGGACACTGAAGCTCAGGAGATAGAGTTTGAGATCGGGAGACTGAGGCACCGGTTAGTGCTTTTACATTTGCGAGAATGTTGAAGTTGCTTGTCAGTTGTATGAGTTTTTGATTCCAACTAGGTGGAAATGTTCTCAGTGCCATGAACGAACGGAATTGTGGATGTGCTTTGTTTTATGAATTATGTTAGCATGTGCACTTCGATTCTCTAACTCTATTGTCCGTAACTTGCACTTTGTTTTATGATCTAGATGGATATGTAGATGGTTGTATGAATCATAGATAATTTGTGTTCCGAGCCAGCAACTTTAGCAGACTGTTCTAGACTTTTTGGCTGCTTGTTTGCATAATAGTGGCTGCTGGTTATGAAAGCCCTGCAATTATTTTTTGGTTGATTCTAATTGAATACAACGTCTTCAAACTACAGTAGAGGAGTGAAGTGTGTTCCCTTTTTTTGAGCCCAAGCTCTTAAACCCAAACGACTTGATGTCATCTGGACAAATCATATTTTCCTTTCTTTTTGGAGAAAAAAAATCTTTTAATAATCTTGATCTTCTCTGCTATTTAAATGCCATTTCTTGTTTTTCTCTTCTTTTTTGCTTCTGGGCAAGTTATGTGCTTTCTTGTCTATCAAAGATCTAGCAAGTATATCCTCCCACCAAAGATCGAAGTACATTCCTAATACTCTGGAGTCTTTTAATCTCTGATTGTATGGAGTTCCTTAAGCTGAAAGTATCTTATTTACGTCCTTAATTATCTACAACCTGCAAACAGCTCATTTAATGCTAAATACTGCCCTTACTTTCTATCATGTTACAAAACTCAACAGAGTAGTCAGTTACTCCTAGTTTCTGAATAAGGGTGGAAAGGGATGAATTTGTTGTTTTCTTCCACGTGAAAAATGGGGAATTTCTTAAAAAGCAGATCAGCCCTAGAGTATTTCTTCTATTTTAGCAGTCTTATGCAGTTTTAATATTCTATATGGTAATGAAGGATCAGTGTCAATAGAGAAGCTACAACACTTGCATTAGAAAGTTTTCAGTAATTCACATTATTGCTTTTGGTTTTTCCATTTGCTCTTTCAGTTCATATAATTCTATTTTCAGTGTTAATTCTCTATGTTGCCTCCAGAAAATTCTCCAGTAACATATTTTATTAGCAGCTTGAACCAGGAATTCTTTTCACATCTACAGTTTGAGCTGGGTCAACTTCGATTTGCTGTTGCCAAAACTGAGGTTCCTTTTTCAAACTATAAATTTCAGTTATATCCTGCAGCAATGATTGGATTGACTGATGACATGCAAGGGCTAATGCTGTATCTAGGACGCGGAAGATAGATTGATTGAGCTAGAAGCACTGCAGAAAGCTCTGGTGGAAGGAACAGGTACGTTACTCATCAAAGATTGGTGCTGTAGCATTTCACCCTTGCAGTTTTCTATAAATCACAATCTTATGGCCGCATATGTTTTGCAGAAGCATACGATAAAATGCAAGCGGACCTCATAAAAGCAAAAGAAAGCCTAACCAAAATCTTGACATCAAAGGATATAAAAGCCACTGTATGTGTTATTCTTTTCTCTCATCGAGCCTTTCATTTCATATTATTTGTGTTGGTTATTGGCCGTATGATCAACTCTTACAATGCAGTTATTGGAGATGGTTGAGCGGAATGAACTGAATAGATCCTTGTTGGCTCTTCTTGATGAAAATATAGCAAATGCCCACACAAGTAACGAGGTAATAGTGGTTTGGGAAACTATTTATCTAACTAGTTGAAACCAATTTAGAGTAGTTCTGTAATTCACAGCGGGCATCTATCACGGATGCTCGTTTAACTTTACAACCAAGTACTGCTCCAAATACGTACAATGGGGTAATTTGGTTGCGGATTCAACAGTGAACGGACAGCCTCAGGCTTGAAAGGGAGATAATATATGAAAGATTTTTCCCAGATTGAAATACGTGATTGAAATGATGAAATTCAACTATTAAGTGTTTCACTCCATCACATATTATGAACAGAAAATTCTTCACATGTATGTTACAACCAATCCTATATAGAGAAATCAAAGTCTGGGATGGGCTATCTGCGATACAGAATCTAGAAATAGCAGCATCTAATGAGTTATGACTAACATGTAGTGTTCTTTGTCAATAATTCAAAAGGGAAATGAGCCAGTTTATACACTTGCTGCTGACTTTCGTGTCACGAAGAACCGGAAAACAAATGTATTCTGCTATTATTCTACTAACATCAATATTGGATGCTTCGTACTTGTAATCAGGGTTTGGGTAGAAGGATAGTGGGGTTCTTTTATAGGGAAAGACTCAGGTGGGGTTTGGCTTGGGGAAGGAAGGTTCGTGGGGTATTTTCTTGGGGAAGACTGCAGGTTCTTTGTTTTGAAGTCTTTTCAGTTAAAGCACTTAATCTTGGGAAGGATCTGTATTATAGTATCTGCACTTTCTGTAGGACGACATGCGTACTGAAAAAGATAAAAAAAATCCTCTTTGTTGTCTGTAAAAGTATTATATATCTAAGCATGTCTATTTCAGCTCCTATCCAAACTTTGGTACAAAAATAACCAAGAAATGAAGACTAGTCCTAGGCAGGGCCGCCTTTGTTGGGAGCTGAAAAATCATTTCGTCTGCTTGATGCAGATAACCAACCCTTGTTTGCCTATTTTTCCTAAAACAGTAACTTGCTCATTTTCTGCATCGGGTGTCAATAAAAGGCTTTGGATTGACATCTATGTTGGATCCCATCATGCAGAAACAAGCAGCGGAATTCATGGAAAAGCTTCGTGGGGCCGTGCTCAGGTACATAACAGTTTAGTAATGAAGTGGCAATTATCAAGATACTCATAATCTTCCAAGGGAGTTGTTGATAACTTTGAGAGATACCTGCTACCACATCCACTAAATTATGGTAAACAATGTTGTAAGAAATGGGCTGCTTTATCTTTCCACGATATTGGCAAAAGGGTTGCAATCCGAGTCTCCAAACACCACTGAGATTAGTAACAGACCAAACGAAGTTAACGTATTAAAAAATGACATTATAGAATGGGATAATTTTTATGATCACCAACCAAACATGTACCTGAACTGGAGAGCACTAAGAAGGCACAAAGAACAAAGCAAACTCTAAGAGGACTAAAGTATCTTGAGCAGAACTGTGGTTGTCCTTTTTGCGACGTGTTTTTGTCCTGACATATTCGTATTTAACTAGGTATATTTTTCAAATTAATAATTCAATGAGAATCTTCTTTCTTTTCTTTTCTTTTCTTTTCTTTTTTTTTTCTTTTTGTTGTGTGAACCTTAGAACTATTTAGGAAAAGAAAACATTAGCTTTGATAATATGAGAATGAATATTCATGTAACTTTTGATCTAGATGACTTAATGATCCTCTTGGGAGACAGAAAACCTGATAATCTTAAGAACTAATCAGCCTGATCGTTTTTCTTCTTTTTATGACTCGTGCATCCTTAAAAGTGTAAAACATGGAACTCTTACTCGTACTATGTTTACCAATTACCTAAGCACTTTTCTGAAAACATGAATGATTGGTCATCAATCTCCCATGTGAAATCTTAAAAAGAATAGACTTTCGCGCGTCAGTAAATCTGTCCCTGGGGTGGTGTGTTTGAAACATTAATGATTAACAAGTTAAACCAAGGCGATAATAGGGAACATGTATGGATAAGCTCTACACAAATAAGGCCAATACTGAAAATTCTCCATTGTAACCCCCAATGGCTTGTGGGTTTTACGAGAGCTTTGGAATCACTGCAATCAATAGTCAGGAGCTCGTTGACATGGACAAACAAGCTCGAGACAGATACTCGACAGTGGATGAACCACGCATGGGATTCTTTAATGAGCTTGCCGGCTACTTTTTCATTCTACGGTTGATTTCGGAGTCGGTTTTCAGCCTTGGCACCAGTTCTTAGCCATTTATGTCTCTGCAATATGCGGTAGTTCAAGACTTTCCAGAACCCTCTACGTAGTTATTTATGACAACTTGCGCATAAAATAAAGATCTTTTACAGGAAAAATCACGTGTATGAGACCTTTGGACGGTTTGAAGCAGCCATCTCGGGCTTGTCTGCGAGACCCAAATTTCATTATGCTTTTATCCCTAACAAAATCCAAATCCATGTAATCTTAGTACATGGGTCGCACATCAAAACTTAAATAAAAACGGCTAGCCACCAATTTTGTTGATGAAAAGAAAATTAAATTAGTGACCTAACACTCCTTGCAATCGAGTAATCAAAGAAAAAGCAGAGGAAAGGGGGAAACCAGGGAAGAGGGGGAAGGATTCCCTGAAGAAAAATAAGCACCTACCTTTCTCCTTTCTATATATATCCACTATCCCCATTGATCTATCTCATTGGGAAAATTAAGTACTCTATCCCACTTTGTCCCTTAGAGACATGGCAAGATTTGGCTTTTCCTTTCTAGTTCTCTTCTTTGTTCTTAACATGTCTGGCATGGCAGAATCCGCCATTACCAAAAACTCCAACCCCATGGATTTCATCAAGGCCTCGTGCAAGGCCACTCGCTACCCGGCCCTTTGCGTTCGTTGCCTTTCAGGTTATGCAAGTGCAATCAAACAGAACGACCGACAACTAGCTCAAACAGCCTTGTCAGTGAGCTTAACCAAGGTGCGTTCAGCCGCAACGTTTGTGGCCAAGATGTCTAAGGCCAGGGGGCTTAAGGCTCGGGAGTATCAGGCTGTGAAAGACTGCATAGAGAATCTGGGTGATACCGTGAACAGGCTCAACCAGTCGATTCCGGAGCTTCGCCGTTTGGGTCCGGCCGGTGGTCAGGACTTCAGGTGGCACATGAGCAACGTCCAAACATGGGTTAGTGCTGCGCTCACCAATGAGAACACCTGTCTCGACGGCTTCGCCGGCCGGGCCATGGTTGGAAATGTCAAGGCTGCCATACAGAGTAGGGTCAGGAGTGTTGCTCAAGTAACTAGCAATGCTCTTGCACTGGTAAACCGTTTAGGTTCGAAACACCCACCTGCTGTCGCAGCAGAACAGCCTTAAATCTTGTCTTAAAGCTTGGATTTCATCTAAAGATGATTTGCTGGTGATGTGTATATGTGTCGTGATATGTCTGTAAAGTTTGTGCCTGAACCGGATCTCAGCTGAAGGGTTCTCTGTGTGCTGCTTAATCTGTAAATGTGACAGGAACCCAAGTTTAATGTGTATTAAGCTAATGTTTGTGTTGTGTATTGTATAATTATTGTTTCCTATACAAGCATCAACTCTAATCGACTCTCAGCAATGTTTGAAGATAGAATCAGTTTTGGTAATTCCTGAAACCCCATTATATTACTCTAAGATAGCAAATGGAAAGAAGATTCTAAGTGGTTTGAAGTAAAAAAGAAAAAATGGACATTGACAAGGTCATGATTTCCTTAAAGCAATGAAACGCTTATCTATCTCACTCTCTTTTGGTGTATCCCTCTCTTCCCCCACCAAATACTCTATAACTTTTCTCATCTACACCCTCCACCTTCAACCTCTTCCATGGATATTCATCACCTTTTGAAATACAAGTTTTGATATCATGATAAAAAAAAATATATATTTCTTTTTATTTTCATTTCTTAAAAATAACTTATAAAGCAAAACACATTTACATGTAGAAAGCACTAAAAATTAATGCAAGAAACATTTTAATTTTAAGATATACCCAACTTGAGGCTTTAGATACCAATTACTACTACAAGTTGGTTATTAAGACAGTCCCAAGTTGTAACATCTATGCATTATTGTTTTGTTAACAGATCAGTAATTTAATTATTGATTTATTTACGACTTAGGTGCTGATTTGACACCCCAATACACAAGCCTTTCTATCTAAAAAAAAAAAAACTGTAAACCATGGTTGAGGTTGTGTTCTGGTTCTGGCCCTCCTCTCCTTCTATTGGAGGCCAAAGGAATGAAAATTTCAACTGTATCGCTACATGGAAAGTGCTGTTAACCTTATCGGCATTGGTTTGACGGAAAAGCAGCTGACAAAGTCTTCTAGAGTTCTCTGGTAAAAGGCGTTTCAATTATCGAGATTAGGCAGTAGGAGAGCCGGCAAAGGAAGGCAGTCCAGGCCGCAATCTGCGGGCCAAATGTAAAATGCTGGTGTCAATCCCACTATTATTATTTTGATAAATAGTCTCCCTCCAAATCTGATGGTAATGGATTTTGCACGTCATGGGCACAATCTAAGACTTAAAGCAGATGAGATATGTTATTTAAAGAGGCATATCTTCTAAAGCATGTCATGAGTTTCAATGTTTATCGCTGAACAAAACAGAAAAGTGATGCTGAGAACGACAACGAGAAAGAATTAACAACTAAAATAAGCTGAGGTGATAACTTCGTCCATGAAGTAATAAGGTTGTATACTTGGTACCCTCTTCTTGTATGTATTTGCAGCGTTTTGAGACAATTTTGGTTCATATCTTGTGCATTCCTTTTGCTAGGGTTACAAGTTGATGCCAACTCATGCTTTCTTTGAGCTGCATTTTCTTACGCAGAACTTCTATTCTCAATATTTTTTTGTATACCAAATATACTTTGGATTCAAGATTAAACAGAATGAAATGAACCCTCTCACACTAAGTATATTTGATGAATTCATAATTGAAGAAAATCAACCTAATTATAATACCATATTAAAAATAATCTCAAAATTATTTGGGCAAGGAGAGGAGGTGTCTCGAATCCCTGGTCCCTCGATTGGAAGTCCCCCACACTCCATTGAGTTGCAAGTGCTTTTGACGATGGTATTCTTTTAATATGTGACTTTTGCTTTCAACAATCGGTGATAAAAAATTAACATGAATCACATATCATATATATCAATAACAAGTACCAGAGCACAAACGATTATATGTGCTTCAAAATAAACAAATCCTTATGTTTGCAAAAAAAAAAAAATAATCTATTACCATTCAGGATTTTAATATACATGAAAGCTGTCATAGAATTTCTCTTTTGTGTTGGTCACTCTCTCTCTCTCTCTCTCTAGTCACTTAACTACTTATCACATAACACAACATATATGCTTTGTGAATCCTCATATTTATTGATAACTTAGGAACAATTTCAATTAAAAAAATGATCTCCACAAGCGACCGTTAGAACTCACCATGCTAAGAAATGATCTCCAAGCGGACAACTAGATAAATAAAAACAAGAACAATGAGTGCATGTGTTACGTGGATAATGGACATGGAAATCTAGTCAACATTTCAACCGGACACGAATCAGTAGAGATTTACATCATCGAGAGTCTCCGGGTCCTACAAAGCATTCTGTGACCACGTGAAGCTTCCGGCCAAGCAAGTCAGTCGACCAGCCAGGAACCCGAGGAGGTCACATGGAGTTGGTACCAGGCTCAGTTAGAAAGAGAGGCAAGTAGACCCCACGCAGTTTTACCCCTCATCAAAGCAGAGTTATAGACATAACTCTTTCCTACTTTTCGGAGGATGTGTGTCAGAGAGTTCTTTTTTCTTGTTTCCATTTTTTCAAACTGAAAATAAAAATGGTTTCTTTTTACCTGATATCGGGGTTAAAAAGACTGGAAAAGTGAAAAGAAGAGGCAGAAACAGTATGGAGATGATCAACCATGTAAAATCTAGACAGATTAGTTTTTAGATGAATGAAGAATATTTTAAAAGTTGTAAATTCTTCAGATTCACATAAGGAGGCATTGTGGTAAGTTAGGAGTTATGAGGAATCCCAATTGGCATAAAGAAGTGCTATTTCATTAACTACTTACTGGCTATATCACCAATGACGTGCTTCTTAGGATACTCAAACATGAAGGTCCCAACATAAAAGTTATTGTCTGCAGCACCTTTCACTGCCCTTGCTATTCTAGAAGTTATGCGAGCCTTTTGACTCGGAAATTCAGGCTTTCGATCAGACCTTTGACTACATTTTGCCAAGGAAATTGGACGGACAGGGCTTTGGATGTTCAAGCCTTGGATGATGCCTGATTGAGACATTGATAAGCAAAAGGGTTACAAAGTAAATTTAATAATGGAGACATTTCTTTATGAAAAGTATGATTTGTAAGTAAAATTATGCGATATGGAGTCTTATACACCACAACTTTTAACATTTTTTCTTATCGTGAATATGAATATGGAGAAACGTTTTCCTACTTTTACACTTAAAACTTTATTAATATGTTAGAACATTCATTATTACATAACCCAAGAATAAAAACTCTTCTTTTTCTTATAAATAGAATTTTTGAGTCATATAAGATCTATGTCTCACCAAAAAAAAAAAAAAATCTATGTCTGGTCTTTTTTGACATAGACTAGTTTTGGTATTGTCGACAATCAATTGCAGAATCTAGTTTATGTTTAAAATTATTAATATGCGGACCTAAATACTCCTTATATATAAAGGTATTCTATTCTTTTACAACCCAATTTTAAAAGAGAGTAAATTTTCTAATGAATAGTAAAATTCTCTAAAAAACACTTGTTAGTCTTGCCACCTGTGTAATGCATAAGGAAGATGATGAAATACTTAAGCGAGATCCCTTCTATTGGGATCGAGGATGTCTACTTTTGCTACGGAGGTTCAAGAAAACAAATATTTCCTAGAAGCTGTTTTCCTGGACGATGGAGGTAAAGATCTGATAATTGCTTTTTACCGATTGTGAGATTTGGTCATTTCACTACCAAATGTCATCATCGATCTAGTGTCTCATCAACTAGTAAATCCTGCAGAAAATAGTAGTTAGGATGAAAAATGAATGATTCGACTGATAGATTGACAGCAACACACGATGTTACTGCTTTCTCCATGTAAAGAATGGGGTAGTAATATCAGAAAATCGGAAAGAAAAATGTTGTAAAGTGACTTATCAAATAACTATTGAACTTTACGATTTCTCATATGTTAATAATGCTGTAGAGGAAAATTTGTTTTTTAAAACTAATCATATAAGATTCAATGTTAAAACCTGCATCCGCTAGTATTGCATTAAAAGTGATTGTTATTATTACAAAGTATATTTTATTCTTAAACAACTTTACACTATTTTTAATACAACCCCATGCAATTGACATGGCTTATAAATTTCATGTTGACGTAACACATTCCTTGGCAAATCACACTGGGTCATAGGTTTGTGTATGATGATACTATTTCTTAAATTTAGATTTTAATATTATATTAAAAAGTTTGGATTTTAATTTAATATACTATTTTTCAATGCAATATACTAATACTTGACTTCTCTCTCTCTCTCAAAAGATTGTACACATTTTTTTTTTGGTAGAAATGTAAGTGTGCATTAATAAGAAGTAGTGTACAAAAGCATAGAGGCATACCCCAGAATTATAAGAATTACAAAAATATAGAGGTTGGAAGCCTCCAAATTTCACTCAAAATGACATTTTCCTATAAGGATTTAATATTTTTAAACAAAGAAGCTCTCCCTCGTACAATTTTCCTAACTTTAGCTAGCATGATTGGAATGTCTACTAGTTTGCTTTGAAATCGTCTTCTATTACGTTCTGCCCATATACAATAAATGCAAGCTAAAAAAGATAGCTTAAGAAGTTTGGCAGCCAAATCCTTTCCTTTAGTTGCTCTGATCATCCATTGCAATTCTTCATTCCATCCTCCAATATCACGTCTAATTCCATTTTGATCAAGGATAGTTTTCCAAACCCTCATTGTCCATGGACATTTAAAAAAAAGATGATTCCTGTTTTCAACATAGGACTGACAAAAATCACAATATAAGTTAATTGAAGGGAGCCATCGTACCATGCCTTCTGCTGTAGAAAGTCGATCTTGACACACTAGCCATCCAATGAAATTATGTTTGCTGATGCCACCAGTCCACTTTTTCATTTACTGGTCGAAGGTGCTCATAAATTTTTTTGCAACAATAGGAAGATCGAGTAAAAATCGAGGTAAGTGCAGGCCTTAATTTGAGAAGACCTCTCCAACTCCATGCCATGGAACCTTTGATATCAAGCTGCATTACTGAAGTTCGTTTACATTTGGTACTGTGGATCCATTTACTCCATAGAGAAGCATCTGGAAGATTTATAAGGTTCCAAAGCATACGTCCCAAAAGGACTTTATTCCAAAGTTTAAGATTTGGTAATCCCAATCCTCCTTCCTTCTTGGGTGAACAAACTATTTGCCACACTACTTTATGAGAGCGTCGTATATCTACATTACCTGCCCAAAGAAAGTTCCTGATCTTTTTCTCAATCTCATAAATTGTTTGTTTTGGCAATAAGAAAACTTGCATCCAAAATGTACATGTGGAAATCAGGACTGATTTTGCCAACTATAACCTTCCTGCATAGCTAATATGTTTTATTCCCCAACCATCTATTCTACCAAATACCTTATCTGTCAAACCCTTGCAATCAGCATGAGTAAGTCTTTTTGTAATCAAAGGAACTCCAAGATATCGAATAGGGAGTGTACCCATCAGGAAAGGTGAATGATTTAGAATAAGAAGTTGCTCTTGCTCTGATAACCCTGAGAAAAATATTTGACATTTACTAGGGTTGTAATGTAAACCTGTGAGTTCAGCAAATTCCTCCAGAGCTTCTATAAGACAAAGCACTGAAGCTATATCACCATGAGAGAAAAGGAACAAATCATCAGCAAAACACAAATGAGTGATTTTCTGAGGCTTGCATCGCCAATGAAACTTAAAAGCTTGTGTGGAGGTCTTTGCAATAATAATTCTATTTAGTATTTCCATAACCAATACAAATAAATATGGGGATAATGGATCCCCTTGTCTCAGTCCATTGGTACCTTCAAAATAACCTGCATGCTCTCCATTGAAATTTATTGAAAATATTGGTGTGGTAATACACTCACCAACAAGATCAATTAGATTCTGAGGAGTATTAATAGCTTTCAAGACTCCTAATATTGCTTCCCATTTGACCATATCATATGCTTTCATGAGATCAATTTTTATAGCCACCCGTTTACCTTTATCACCCTTATGATAATTGTGAAGTAGTTCTTGGCAAAATAGAATATTCTCAGAAATTTGACGTCCCTTGATGAAAGCAGTTTGGTTGTGGCTTACCACTACAGGGTGAATAACACTCAATTTTTCAACCAACATCTTGGAAATAATTTTGTAGAGAACATTGCAACATGCTATTGGTCTGTAATCTTTATTGAAACAAGGATTGGGAACCTTAGGAACTAATGATAACAATGTAGAGTTTATAGTCTTCAGTAGCTTCCTAGAGGAGAAAAATTCTAATACAGCATCCTCTATATCTCTTCCAATGATAGGCCAAGCTCTTTTATAGAATAAGCTATTATATCCATCTGGACCAGGGGCTTTAAAATCATGAATTCCCCAAAGAGCTTTAATAACATCTGAACGCTCAAACCTTATGGGATTAAGAAGTGCACTTACATCATCATGAAATAGAGAAGCGTACCTCTCAAAGTTGGTGAAGATATTTCTAGATTGACCAAGAATAGACTGATAATATGAAATAATAGCAGTTCTCAAGCTGTCTTCTTCTGTGATTACTGAGCCATCTTCCAATACTAGCTTACTGATCCTATTCTACGCTCTCCTCCGCATTAATGATGCAAAGAAAATCTTACTATTATTATCCCCTTCTTTCAACCATAGGTTTTTGGATTTTTGTTTGAGTAAAATTTCTTTGTGTTTACTCATTGCAAGTAGTAACTCTAGTTGAGTCTTTTCCTTAAAACGAGTATCTAGACAATGAGGGTTAAGTTCTAATCTGTGTTGCACTTGTTGTAAATTGTCTCTAGCATCCTTTATCTTCTGATGTAGGTCACCAAACTGAGTTGCATTTAACTTCTTGAGAGGAAGTTTTAGAGCTTTTAGTTTTTGCACCACTTGAAACATTTTTGAACCTACTATTTCTTGTTGCCATATTGAGCTAACTATATCCATGAAATCTGAACAATCAACCCAAAAATTAAAGAACCTGAATGAAGAATTCTTCTTGCGTGTGGCATTACCAAACTTAACAAGACATGGAGAGTGATCTGATACATTAGGGAGTAAAAATTCAATAGTAAAGTTTTCAAATTTAAGAATCCATTCTCCATTAGTAAGAGCTCTATCAATTTTACTTGCTCTAAGACCAGTACCTGAACCTTTATTTGTCCATGTGAATGATGGACCAAAATAAGGAGGTTCAATCAATGCTATTGTCTCAATCATTTCATTCAAATCTTCCATTCCTTGTGTCCATCTAACATTAGGGCCAATGCGTTCATTTGTATTCCGTATTTCATTGAAATCCCCCATAATTAACCAAGGAACATCATTAACATTAAGATTAGAAAAGCTAGTAAGGTTGGCCCATAATTCTCTATGTTCTATCTCCAAGTTACTAGCATAAACAGCGGATAACCAATATGAGTACATACATGGCTTTTCAATTAAGCAATGAATGACTTAAGAAGAAGATTTTTTAATGGTAAGTTGAATATCAGAAGCTTTCCAAAGGATCCATATTCTACCAATACTACTAAACCTGTAATTATGAATATAATTCCAACCTGCGAACCCATTCTTTACAACTACATCAGCATTTTCTGCTTTGACTCTATGTTCAAGCAAAATAAGAACTTGAGGGTCATGGATCAAAACAAAATCAGCTATCTCCCTTAATTTAGGGCTTTTATTTAAACCCCTAACATTCCATGATAGTACTTTCATTTATTAGGAGGTTTATTTTCTGCCACCGTTATCCCAATCTCTACAATAGGATCAATGAATGAGTTCTCCTCTAATACCGCAAACTTATTCTCAGATGTGGCTTTGTGCTCCTTGTCTTTTTTCTTTTCCGAATATCGATTCTCTTTGGTACTTGAGAAAGATTTAGTATTTGCAACTGCAACTTTAAATGGAACAGAAAAAACTTCAGTCTCAAATGAATTTGGAGTTGTCCCTGTTACTGGGGGATCCTTCATAGGAATCAAAATCTGATTTTCTTGGGTAATATCACTCGGAGAGTTCTGAGCTAAAGGAGTTACAGACTTCTTGGGAACCCATATTTCTTTTTTCTTGAAAGTACATTCTTTATGCCCAAAACAATTACATACCTTACATTTATGAGGAATCCAACAATATTCAACATGTACTTCATATGGTTCTTCTCCTCCCATATTAATATCAAACTTGTCAGGAAATTCACTAGTAATATCCATCAAAATACATACTTTAGCATAGGATAACCGAAACTTTTGTTCAGTAGCTTTATCCATGTATAAAGGTTTGCCTAACACACTCTCACATAACTCATACCCTTAGTAGTCCAAAGCACATGTGGAACATTATATAAGCGCACCCAAATGGGAACTACAGAAATTTTTTCTTTCTCTAATCTAATAAGAGGATGCCATTTCTGAATAAAAAGTGGCCGACCTGCAACATCCCACACTCCAACTTCCATAACTTCTTCTATTTTCTTCATACTTGAAAAGCGAAAGAAAAAAAACCCTTCATCAGTAGCTAACACTTCTAATAAGTTTTCTTTTCCCCATAATTTTGTCACAATACCTTTCACCAAATAATAAGAAATATTTTCAGTTAAAAAATATCCCACAAGGCAATTCTCAAAATGACTTTTCCCTTCCTCAATAGCCTCTAGTGGTGGTTTTACAACAAGCTTATTTCCTTCTTTGGAAGGAGGATGATAGTCTAACTTGGCCGTTTTCATAAGATTATCCATAGCAATATGTTTCCAAGACATCCTAGAGTTTCCAACAGATCAACTAATCTTTTGGCCAACTATTGCACTCATAGAGATATTCTCTTGATTTTTTTCTCCCCCACCAACATTTTCTCCTGCAACCATTACTTTACCAATTGCCAGTTCATTAGTAATATCCAAAGTTTGAGTGTTCATAATTTTACCTGAACCATCCAAGCTTGACTTGAAAAGTGATGCTGCAATTTTAGTTGCAATCTTAGAGTTTGTAAGCCTTAAGGCTCTAGCAACAGTTTCTGTTGTCCCACTGTGACTACGGGCCATTAGTTCAGTGTTTATTGAATCTAGTGTTCGTAAGTTACGTCTTCGGTTGACAGAAAAAGCTTCAGGATTTATTCGATCTACCAACTTTACCATAGGCAGGCCGTAGTAAAACTAAATTGATGTTCGAGAGTCACAAAACTCTGTATCCACCTTTTCCTAATGTAGGACCTCCAATGGTGTTGCTGATACGAAAATCCCCCTCACGCCTTCATCTCCTTTCTCTCTCTCTTTGTTTTCTCCCTAACCAAACCAGAGAGAGCAGAACTTGTTTCCGTCACCACACAAACACCAAGAACAACCCACCCGAAATATCTTCCCACCCAAAACCAAAACAAAAAAAACCTATCACATCAAAACCCAATCCGGAAAAACCATCGCGCAGAGCCTTTTCTGTCCCACCCCAAAACAACAATCAGAGTTTGTCGGCTGGTGGGAGAGATACGACCCTTCTGCCCCAAGGGTTATTGCCGATCGCCGCTTACATCACCACCGTAGCCCCTGGTCTTTTCCTAATCTAACTGCAGCAGACGCTGCCTCTGTCACAGAATAGTCGATCTGGCCCCAGGCTCGCTGTCGCCCACTCCCACTTGCCGCCACTCGCCGGCACGAGCCACCACGCGCCGGCTCTGTCCGGTTTGGTTATTCTGCGAAGTCTGTTTGCTTACCCGACGACGGTAAAGATTGTACACATTTTCTTGAACTAATTCCTAGGGAAGTAATATTCAATTTTTAATAGTTGGAAATGTTTAGTAAGCCTCAGCTAAAGGCCTTGTTGGCTAAAGTTTTGATGAGGATTTGTTATGGTGGTTATGCAGCTTGCCATACCTACATGAAACTTGCATTTTGAGTAAAGGTGAAATTCCCATGATGATATTCTTGGACTTTGAAAGATTACAGAGGTGCGTAATAAAATTATCCATATTGGAGCTATCCTAGAATCTCTTGTTCCTTGAGATTTATCCTTCACTTTACAAAGACTAGAGCGTGTTTGAAGTTTGGTTTTGATGCATTACCCAGTACCTTTAAAACCATGTTTCTTATATTGGGGCATATTCCCATTATAGTATAATATTAGTAAGAAGGAACTAATTAAGCATAGGATAGGGGTTAGGCTTTTAGATGAATTTACAAGCATCTATGGAAATAATATTATTATGGCATCTAATGTTCACAATAAAGGAGAACATATTATAGGAAGTTTAAAGCAAGCATGCTTATTAGAGATTGGTGAATCAAAAGACTTTGTTAAGATGCATGATTTGATTCGTAAGATAGTGGTTTTTAGAATATAGTGAGAAAATCATCATTTATGTAAAAAGAAAGTCTTTCTCAGTTGAATATCATGAATTGGAACACTAGGATAAAAAGGGATGGATGTTAGTATAGGTGTATAACATAGTTGATCTAAAGGTAACTTTTGAGCCATAGCCCAACCTTTATACTTTACTTTTTAGTATTCCAATGTTATTAACATTTCCAACTAGATTCCTTTACCTTATGCCTTCCTTTAAAGTTTTGGATATTTGTTGTTGTTTCTCACTTTTTAAGTTGCTTGATGAAATTGATGAATTAATTAACTTGTAATATTTTAATCTATCCCATATAGCAATTCGTCATTTGCCAATGGTACCTCAAAATTTAAGAAAATTGAAAGGCATTCTAGTAGATTGTACATGTTTTCTTGAACTGATTACTAGGGAAGTAATACCTAATATTTAGTTGTTGGAAGTGTTTAGTAAGTCCTTAGCTGAAGACCTTGTTGGACAAAGTTTTGATGAGGATTTGTTATGGTGGTTGCATAACTTGTAATAATTGCATGAAATATGCATTTTCATTAAGGGTGAAATTCCCACAATGATATACTTTGACTCTAAAACATTATAGAGGTGTGCAAGAAAATTATCCATATTGGAGTTATCCTGCAACCTCTCATTTCTCTAGATTTATCCTTCATCTTTACACATACTAGTGCATCTTTAAAGTTTGGTTCTAATGCATTACCCAATACATTTAAACCATGTTTCTTGTATTGTTGCATATTCCCATTAAAGTATAATATTTGTTAGAAGGAACTAATTGAGCACTGGATAGGGGCTTGGCTTTTAGATGAATCTAAAAGCATCTATATAAATAATACTATTAGGGCATCTAATATTCATAATAAAAGAGAATATATTATAAGAAGTTTAAAGCAAGCATGCTTACTTGAGAATGACAAATAAGAGACTTTGTTAGAATGCATGATTTGATTCATGAGATGACATTATTGGAATATAGTGAGAAGATTGTCATTTATGTAAAAAGAAAGGCTTTCTTGGTTGAATATCATGGATTGGAACATTGGGATAAAAAGGAAAGGATGTCAGTATAAGTACATAGCATAAATGATCTAAGGGTAACTTTCGAGCCATAGCCCAACCTCTGTACTTTACTTCTTAGGATTTCCATGTTATCAATATTTCCAAGTGAATTCCCTTAGCTTATGCCTTCCCTAACAGTTTTGGATGTGTATTGCTATTTTTCACTCTTTAAGTTGCTTAATGAAATTGGTGAATTAATTAACTTGTAGTATCTTAATCTATCTTATACAGCAATTCATTGTTTGCCAATGGTACTTCAAAATTTGAGAAAATTAAGATACTTTCTAATAGATTGTACACGTTTTCTTGAACTAATTCCTAGGGAAGTAATACCCAACTTTTAGTTGTTGGAAGTGTTTAGTATGTCCCTAGTTAAAGACCTCATTGGCCAAAGTTTTGATGAGGATTTGTTATAATGGTTGTGCAGCTTGTAATACCCACATGAAATCTACATTTTCATTAAAGGTGGAATTCCCACGATGATATTCTTAGACATTGAAAGATTTCAAAGGTGTACAAGAAAGTTATCCAGATTGGAGCTACCTTAGAAACTCTCATTCCTTAAGATTTATCCTTCGTCTCTACAAAGACTAAAGCATCTTTAAAGTTTGGTTTTGATGCATTGCCTAGTACTTTTAAACCATGTTTTTTGTATTGATGCATACTCCTATCAAAGTATAATATTAGTAAGAATGAACTAATTGAGCATTGGACAAGGGCTTGGCTTTTAGATTAATTTACAAGCATCTATATAAATAATACTATTAAGGCATTTGATATTCATAATAAAGGAGAATATATTATAGGAAATTTAAAGCAAGCATACTTACTAGAGAGTGGCAAATCCGAAGACTTTGTTAGGATGCATGATTTGATTCATGAGATGGCGTTATTGGATATAGTGAAAAGATCATCATTTATGGAAAAAGAAAGGCTTTCTCAGTTGAATATCATGGATTGGAACACTGGGATAAAAAGGAAAGGATGTTAGTGTGGGTGCATAGTATAGATGATCTAAAGGTAATTTTCAAGCCATAGCCCAACCTTTATACTTTACTTCTTAGTATTCCAATGTTATCAACATTTCCATCTGGATTCCCTTAGCTTATGCCTTCCCTAACAGTTTTAGATATGTGATGTTGTTTTTTGCTCTTTGAGTTGCCTGATGAAATTGGTGAATTAATCAACTTATAGTATCTTAATCTATCTTATACAACAATTCGTCATTTGCTAATGGTAGTTCAAAATTTGAGAAACTTAAGATGCTTTCTAGTAGATTATATGTGTTTTCTTGAACTAATTCCTAATTTTCAGCTATTGGAAGGATTTGGTAAGTTCTCAACTGAAGACCTCGTTGGCCAAAGTTTTTATGAGGATTTGTTATAGTGGTTGCACCACTTGTAATACCCACATGAAATTTACATTTTCATGAAGGGTGAAATTCTCACGATGATATTCTTGGACTACGAAAGATTATAAAGGTGCACAAGAAAATCATCCATACTAAAGCTATCTCAGAATCTCTCATTCCTCGAGATTTATCCTTCATCTTTACAAAGACTTGAACATCTTTGAAGTTTGGTTTTAATGCATTACCCAGTACCCTTAAACCATGTTTCTTATATTACTACATATTCCCATCAAAGTATAATATTAGTAAAAAGGAACTAATTGATCATTGGATATGGGTTAGGCTTTTAGATGAATCTATAAGCATCTATGTAACTAAAGGAGAACAAATTATAGGAAGTTTAAAGCATGCATGCTTAGTGGAGAATGGTGAATCAAAAGACAATGTTAGGATGCATGATTTAATTCGTGAGATGGCGTTATTGGAATATAGTGAGAAGATCATCATTTATGTAAAAAGTAAGGCTTTTTTGGTTGAACATCATGGATTGGAACACTAGGACAAAAAGGAAATAATGTTAATGTGGGTGCATAGCATAGATGATCTAAGGGTAAATTTCGAGCCATAGCCTAACCTTTGTACTTTACTTCTTAGGATTCCAATATTATCAACATTTTTAGCTAGATTCCCTTAGCTTATGCCTTCCCTAACAGTTTTGGATATGTTTGGTTGTTTTTCGCTCTAATGAAATCGGTGAATTAATCAACTTACAGTAACTTAATCTATCTCATACAACAATTCATAATATACCAATGGTACTTCAAAATTTGAGAAAATTAAGATGCTTTCTAGTATATTTTGTATTTAAAAGAACAAAATTCTTTTATCATTTATGTATAGGAAGTCTTTAGATAATAATAGTGTTTTTTAGTTAAACAAAAAGCTGTGGAAAAAGAGTGTCAAACCTTAGATCTCCAAAATAAAAAAATAAAAAGTCTCAAACTGCTAATAATTCTTTTGGACTAGTGATAGAATTTGACAATAATAAGTTGTTATATCTCACAGGGAAATAAAGATTAGCTTATTTCATGTTATATAAATCATTAATGTTTGTCTTTATTGTGTATGTATTTGCTATAAAATCCGTGTTAATATCTCAACACATCACCTATAAAGAATCAATTCCTCGAATCATTCCATATTCTAAATTGGTAATCAGACACGCTTCCAGTCACAACTGCCTCACAATCCATTGCTCTAACCTAATCCACAATTGACGATGTTGAAGTGGTCCACGAGGTATGTCTGAATGACAGACGAGGCATCTGAGCTAATGAAGTAAGTTGCTAGCCTGCAAACGTGGGTTTCTGTTTGCTAACCAAATTAGCTGTTACTCTTGACTTGGTCTGCAGCAACGTGTCCTCAAAAGTGTGTTTGATCCTCTGTCCTTGCCTCTGATCAACTTCTATGACGCAGTATCGACAACAATATAGCGGACTGAGAGCCGAAAGACATCCGAAACTGAAGAAATCAGACAAGCAAAGCAAATAACAGTAAATACAACAACTAGAAGTTATTCCATGATAATGTACAACATATATTTGAATTTTAACATGAACTTGGGAGAAACACCTGATCTAAGAGATATAATCTACAAGTAATTGGGTGTTTTACTCAAAGCCTATTCTCTAATCTATACTAAAAAGATAGAGCCTCATTGCCAGGAAACGAATGTGTACTGAGTTTTTCTTGGTTGTTAAAGATCTAGTGTGAAGTTGTCTTAGTACTCCAATGAGCTTTCATTAATTTAAGTTTACACATTATTCACGTAATGCAACATTAGGATAGTATGATAATGTAACTATAAAAATGTGAGTAATGCATCTCACATTACTAAAAAAATATATTAAGAATTATACTTATAAAATAATAATTTCTACTACTTAATATCTTAAAGTTTTAAATTAGATATATGTATTTTTTAAAATTTATTAATAACAAAAAACTCCTATGATGACAAATGAGTACAACATATCTTATAACAAAGTGTACCTAAGGTGGTCTGGTCTCACCCCAAACTCTAATATAGTCAAAACTTAGAACCTTTTAGCAAATGCAATATGATTTTTCTGTCCCTATCTAGTAACAAGTAGAGTTACGGCGATCCCAGCCCAAATGGATGGGGCTTGAGACGTCCCACTCCCCATAAAATCCTTTTACCTAATTTAAGAAAAAAAAAAGAAGGAAAAATATTGTCATTCCGAAAAGATCTCAACGATTTGAAAGGAACCCATACCTCACCCGAAAATATCACGGCAAGTTCAAAAAAATCGCAATCACACGAGCTCTTTCGCTTATCTCTTCATTTATGTTCCTGATGCACCCGAGCTGTGTACAGCTTGTCACCTGTCCATGTCTGCGATTTTTGGTACCCTTTCTGTGCTTTTGGGACCTCTCCCATGTCTTTTTCAATTATTTTTTAGGGGTTAGATCAATCATTCACTTTTGAGGGTGGCTTTCAAACCGCACTGTCTCCTCAAATTTAGTCCATTTGAAATTATTCGTGTAGAGAATGAAGATTTAAGCTTTGTCTAAGTAAGAGAATAAATACCAGCCACGATGATATTACTAGCAGTGAAATTTGACATTTACTTTTGGGTTTATTTCAATTACTCCCTTGAAATCTTAATAGAAGCAACATCCTCCCGAAGTTTAAATTAGTGACAAAACCAAGATTAGATCAAGCTAATACAGGCATGAAAATGCAATTTTTTTACTTTGAATTTCAATCTAGTCTCATATTCTGTGGTTACGTCTGCGTTTCATTATTACTATCTCTTTTATCTCCCAACAAGTAGCAGCAGTAGAACCTTATTTTGCCCGTCAAAGCGCTTATATTTTGCATGTGTTCTTTAACTCTAGCAGCCTTTCTGCAGCTGCAGAAAAGAAAAAGGTAATATTTCTTTACGCAGCCACTTTTGAATCTAAACAGAAGTGTCGAACAAATGTCTAGTTTAACTGGGAATAAATATTATTTAAAAAATTTTAATTTCAAGTTCTACAACCATATATGTAAATTTAAGTGTATATGTATCGCAAAAAAAAATATCTAAACAAAAGCATGAACTTCTCCATAAATAAGGGACCTCACCAACTAAACTTCATCAACTTCCCCTCCCTTCACTTGTGTGCGTCGGTGAGAAACAGAGAGAGAGGTACATAATGGGAGGCTCATATTCTTCTCAGGCTCTAGTTCTCCTCATCCTCATTGAGCTTGCAACCTACATCAACCCATGCTTCTCGGTAACCAGGCCGATTCCCACTGAAAAAAGCACCAACTTCATCAAAACTTCCTGTGATGCCACAAGCTTTCCCGATTTGTGCTTCAGCTCCCTCTCCAGCTATGCGTCCGAGATCCAAGCCAGCCCCAAACTATTGGCTAGCACCGCCCTCTCCGTGACACACAAAACCGCACGCTCTACTTCGTCGAAGCTGGCAAAGCTCTCTAAAAGCCAAGGGCTAAGGCCTAGAGAGGCTGCAGCCCTGCTCGACTGCGTGGAAGAACTGAGTGACTCTGTGGAGGAGCTCCAGAGGTCGATCGGAGAAATGGGTAATGCTGATGGTAAGAGTTTTGAGCTCCAAATGAACGATATTCAAACATGGGTGAGCTCGGCTCTTACTGATGAGAACACTTGCATCGATGGGTTTGCAGGAAAGGCCATGAATGGGAACGTCAAGACCACGGTGAGGGGCCTCGTTGTGAACGTTGCACATATGACGAGTAATGCCTTAGCTCTTATCAACAACTACGCTGCAACACAAGGCCTCTAATCTAAGATCCTAGCTTTATTTGTCTTGTCTCAAGCTGTTATCAGTTTATTGGTATAAGTCTCTTTGTTTCGCGCTAGTAATTCTTCCCCCTTGGAAATAGAACTAAAAAAGAAGGGGATTCAGAAGATCACTAGGGCTGATTGTCAATTATTAGGGTTTAGGCTTAATGATTGTGGCAAGTACAATCCTATGTATGTATATTATTGTAAAAAAAAAAAAGTATTTTATGAAGGACGGTGCGACCAAAATCTCATCTTATTTTACTCCCAATTGAAAATTTCATTTATAAAGGGGGAAATTTTCTTATTTTACATTGACTTTTAAAGTGTGATTAAGAATTTTAACAGTTTCTTATATACATAACTTGGAATTAAGGATAAGTGATTACTCTCTACCAAAATGAGACTGAGAAATATAAACGTTATATCTAAGTGATAGATTTTCGAAATTATTGGACTTAATGATAAAATTATGCACAAAAGTTGATGTAATAATTATACATTCTTGTAGAGCTTTCAAATTTCAAAGCTGGCCATCCTTGCTTAGTGACACCAATGTCTAGAAAGGTCTATGATAATTCAGAAACATAATCAAATACCGAGTAGCTTCTTATGATAATATATTGGGAATATTCTCTAAACAGGAATTCATAGAACTATCAGCATGGTGTAGATTCATCCAAACTTGTTTGTTTGCATTGAAAATTGAGGTAGAATTCGCAATGGAGAATCCTTATAGCAAGTTTTATTTCTTACTGATCTATAAAAATTCTAAATCATTGCAAGAGGAAACGGAAACCCAACTCTTTTCCTGTAATTTACCTGATGGAAGCAATGCAGAAGATGATGTATAAGCGAGTGTTGTGTTCTAGGAATCCGCATGTTCCATTGGGCTTTGTTTAGTTGAAGTGTCATACATTATGTGGTGGTTCTTTGTGAGGAATCCAACTTCTTTGTCAAGGCATTTTCAAAAGAGAATTCATGACTCACATGTTCTTAAGAGATTTATGCGATCATACAATAAAGGCCTGCAACAAACACTAATGGAAAATTTCATACACATATGAGCCACTAAATAGTTTCATTTCTTTCGACTCAACTGGAGGAACCATAAGGGGATGAATCTGGAGTACTTTTGCTCTGGCGCAAGCGGAATTGACCCAACAATAGCCTGACATATTAATTGAGCCCACTAAGTCATAACGGGCTGACAAAGTCTTGTCTGTCAACAAGTGAACAGAACAAGTAGAAGGAAAGATTAGACTGGTAATAAACTACAAGCCACTTAATTGCTTCCTCGTGGATGATAAGTTTTCTTTGCCAAATCTGACTATATTATTTTCACACTTTTTAAGGCCTAAATCTTCTCAAAGTTTATCTTAAAGTGGGCTTAGCAACTCGGAATAAAACTCGAAGAGAGCCCAAAACAACATTCTGTATTCCAAACTTCTGTCCATTTGTAATTTCCTCTTCGTGTTGAACAAACAATTTGAAGCCTCTTAAGTTTGGATAGACGCTTCCACCGAGGCCCTACCCCACCTTTCATACATGCGGGTGTGAAATTCCAAGTCATGTGGCATGTCTCGAGCCATTGCTACTTAAAACCCACATAGCCAATTGTAAAGCGACCTATATGCAGAAATTAAGATCTGTCTTCTTTTACACTTTGCCCTAAATAACTCTTGGAATCACAGAACTACCATATATGTGAAATTAAATTCTTTCTTTTTCTTTTTTATTTATAACTCACACACTCTTAAGGCATTAAACTTGAGACCTCATAGTCTTAGGTATTGCTTACTCACTACTAAGTTAAGTGCTTGTTGACTCACTTTTTTTTTTTTCAAATGATAACTTATTTATGTTAACATTTTACATTTACTTTTAAAATTTTATATAAAATTTAATAGTTGCATGATACATCACAATCTAATCTCATACCTTACAAATCACAAATTCTTTGGGAGTTTAGTTTCTAACTATTTCTTGATTCTATTTGTAGGTTTACTTACTACTATTATCATAAGTTTACTTTGCAAAAAATAATATTAAAAATGTATTTATTTTTTTTAACTATTAGAATGTTCACTTTTTTCTTTTAAATCCTTATGTGAGAAAATGGGACACTTCTATATATTAATAGCATAACATGTTGGTATATTGATAATGTAAGATATACATAATTTTTACACACTTTTTGTCTCAAGCATAGAAAAATACTTCTTATATAGACTTAGTCAAGCTATGAGTTAAGGAATGTCTTGCTTAAAACCTATGCTTTAATAAATAAAAAATTAAATATATAAAATCCAATAAAACAATATGATGATCTAAACGAAATAATCCTTAATTAATTTTCAGTCCTAGGACTTTTTACATAATAAATTAGGATCATAATATTTGGTATTAAGTTAGTCTTATATTTTAAGTTTGAACCTCAACATGAGGAAACATATGGCACATTTCTTGTTGGCAAGAACTAGCTCAAAGGGCTAAGAAGGAAGCAAGGAGTGGATTGCCAAGAGTAAAGGGCACTATAAAGTGATATAACAGGACATTGGCTTAAAAATGTGGTAGAATGTAATGATACAAACAAAATGAATCTTAATTAACCTTTATCTCTAAAGTTTTTAACATAATAGTCAAGATATATTAGTAGTATAAGATATATATCGAATTTCACCACTAAGTCACAAAGGAGTATTATCTATATGCATTACTTCGTCTTTAGATCCAAAGAATGTGTTTCCGATCCCAAACGCTTGGCTCAATCCTAATTCTACATCCAAGATTCAAGCTAGAGTAATTAGTAATTTCACTTGAAATAAAGGGTAAGAGCTGTTGGTATTTTTTTAAAAAAAAAATTCGAATCCTAAATGAAGAAAAATGATAATAAAATGCAAAATTATCTTCGGCTCAGAACGACGGAGAACGAATACCAAGCCAAACGCACCACCACCTCTAGCCTCTCGAAGTTTTCCTTTATCCTTACACGAACCAGAACGAGCGTTAAACCGAGAGAGGAAGAGAACCCAAAAGAAAGCGAAAGAAGAGCTCAGATACTCTCTCACAGAACGGGAAAATGGGGGCAGAGACAGTGAGAATGTCAGCTTCCTCAGTCTGCAATTTCAGTGTCAATGGTTCCCAGAGAAGGCCTGCCGTCCCTCTCTCACCAGTTCGGTTTCTGGGTCTTCGTCCTCAACGGCTACCCTCCTCCTCTTCTTCTTCCGAGTTCTTTGGCTCTGTGCGCCTCGCCTCGGTATCTTCCAAGCGCTCCACTTCTCAGAGCAGAGGAAACTTATCTGTCTTCGCCATGTCCTCTGACGGTCTCTCTCTGTCTCTCTTGGTCTTGGCTTCTATTACTAGTATAGTGGCTGAAGTTTGATTTTTTAAAATAACTTTTGCGTACCCTTTTCTGTTGTGAATTTGATAGGCAATACATTCTTGAAAAATTCATGTAGACTTTAATTAATATTCGAATTCATTTGCTTCCTGCCTGAAATGAATCCGTTCAATGTTGATCTAAGAATTAAGTTTTCATTTTTTTTTTCTGCTCAGTCCTTTCTTCTACAAATTGTCTGATGAACTACGTAATTTGAATTTCCAAGGGTGAGTCGAATTTTCTGTGTTTGGTTTCTTTGCTTATTTTCTATTTGTTTCTGGAATTCAATGCGTGCTTACTGTCAGTTTCCACTATTAAGTTGGCAAAGTGATCCTAGCGATCGTTGTTTAATCAGGTTTCCCAAATTATTAGGATGTTATGGGGACATACAATATTTGTGAGCCAGGCAGATGACTTTTCAGGATGAATTTCACCGGACGTCACTTTAAAAAAATTTGATAGCCTCTAATTGCTACACATCGGTGGAATAGAACCATTTAGCTCCTTCAAATTGCTACACATAAACACTATCCAGGGCCCTTTGAATGGCCTTGTATGCTGGCCAAAAGCTAGGCTTTTTTACCCTTGAGGACCTCTGGAACTTCACCGAGCTTTGACCATAATTCTTTCTTATGTATTGTGCTTCACATAGCACAGTTAAGACCACCATTCAGCACCATAGCTGGTTTGGTTAATTAAGGATAACCGCAAAGTGTCATATTATGGCCTATCATGTTAAGAGCCATGTTGACTTTGGTTCATCATCAGGAAATCCAGCTCAGTTCCATAGAATGGAAACATCAAATTTTTATTTGGCCTGCCAATTTCTGTGTGTACGTAACTTAGGAAGCTGTTTAAAGTTTGTGCAAGTTTCTCTGCATGTGCTAAGCTAACTCAGCAAAGATGGATTTCTTTTGTATTTTTACCAGAGGCAAAGCGAGCAGTGCCATTGAAGGATTACCGCAATATCGGAATTATGGCTCACATAGATGCTGGAAAAACTACTACAACTGAACGGATTCTTTACTATACGGGAAGAAACTATAAAATAGGGGAGGTGCATGAAGGAACAGCTACAATGGATTGGATGGAACAAGAACAAGAAAGAGGGATTACCATAACTTCTGCTGCAACTACCACATTTTGGAACAAACATCGGATTAACATCATTGATACTCCTGGCCATGTTGACTTCACCCTTGAAGTGGAGCGGGCTCTCAGGGTATTGGATGGTGCTATATGCTTGTTTGATAGTGTTGCTGGTGTGGAACCACAATCTGAAACTGTGTGGAGGCAAGCTGATAAATATGGGGTACCAAGAATATGCTTTGTCAATAAGATGGATCGTCTTGGAGCAAATTTTTTCCGGACAAGAGATATGATAGTGACAAATTTGGGTGCTAAACCACTGGTTCTTCAAATACCAGTTGGTTCAGAAGATAATTTTAAGGGAGTGGTCGATCTTCTGAAAATGAAAGCTATAATTTGGTCTGGAGAAGAGTTGGGTGCTCAGTTTGCATATGAGGATATCCCAGCAGATCTTCAGGAACTGGCACAAGAGTATCGGTCACAGTTGATAGAAACTGTTGTTGAGTTAGATGATCAAGCTATGGAGGGCTACCTAGAAGGAGTTGAGCCTGATGAGGAAACCATTAAGAAATTAATTAGGAAGGGAACAATCACAAGCACTTTTGTCCCAGTATTTTGTGGTTCAGCTTTTAAAAATAAGGGAGTTCAGCCATTGCTTGATGCTGTTGTTGATTATTTGCCATCTCCAATTGAGTTGCCACCAATGGATGGTACTGACCCAGAAAACCCAGAAGTGACAATTGAAAGGTCTGCAAGTGATGACGAACCATTTTCTGGACTAGCTTTCAAGATCATGAGCGATTCATTTGTGGGATCCCTTACATTTGTGAGAGTGTATTCAGGCAAGTTGGCGGCTGGGTCCTATGTGCTCAATTCAAACAAAGGAAAAAAAGAGAGGATTGGTAGACTTCTGGAAATGCATGCAAACAGTAGAGAAGACGTTAAGGTAGCTTTAACAGGTGACATAATTGCTCTTGCTGGTCTAAAAGATACCATTACTGGTGAAACATTGTGTGATCCTGAGAACCCCGTTGTGCTTGAACGGATGGACTTCCCTGATCCTGTCATTAAGGTTGCAATTGAACCCAAGACTAAAGCTGATGTTGATAAGATGGGAGCTGGGTTGGTTAAACTTGCTCAAGAAGACCCTTCTTTCCACTTCTCACGGGATGAAGAGATCAACCAGACCGTAATTGAAGGAATGGGGGAACTGCACCTTGAGATCATTGTGGATCGGCTCAAGAGGGAGTTTAAGGTCTGTATCTTCGACTTCATGTGTTTGATTTTTCAATCTCATGTTTCTTTACTCGGCCTCATAATTTGGTTGTTTGCACCTCTTAAGATGTCTTCGGGATACTATTTTAAGCGGCAAGGATATGCACAAGCCCCATATAATGTATCTGTGTAAACTAACTGTGCACTAATTTTGTGCATGCGTATGTAGGCATTATTTGTCACTCCTGATTTGTGCTTACCTAAATAAATCTATTCACTATTGCTGGTTTCCGTATCAGTTATATAGCTTTTATAGTGTCAATCTATAGCACACACCTTAACAATGCCTTCACAATCTAATCCAGGGATCAAATTCGATTACATTTTCATTGGTTGTGATGCCAGTTTTTCAAATTTGGGTTGTTGTTCATTCTATTAAAGGCGAAAGGAATGATGTGCAAGGGAAGAATCCCTGTTCACATGCACTAGAGATGTTAACTAGTTATCTAGAAACAAACAATAGGTTCTTCTTTGTATTGTTAATTTGAATTTTCATAACTCAAGTCACTTTCTGCACGTAGGTGGAAGCTAATGTTGGTGCTCCCCAAGTGAACTACCGAGAGAGCATTTCCAGAGTCTCAGAAGTGAAGTATGTTCACAAGAAACAGTCTGGTGGACAAGGCCAGTTTGCTGACATAACTGTGAGGTTTGAGCCACTGGAAGCAGGCAGTGGATATGAATTTAAGAGTGAAATCAAGGGAGGAGCTGTGCCCAAAGAATACATTCCAGGAGTGATGAAGGGACTTGAGGAGTGCATGAGCAATGGTGTGCTTGCAGGCTTTCCTGTTGTCGATGTTCGTGCAGTGCTAGTCGATGGCTCCTACCACGATGTCGATTCAAGTGTCCTAGCTTTCCAGCTTGCTGCCAGAGGAGCTTTTCGTGAAGGGATGAGGAAGGCTGCCCCAAGGATGCTTGAGCCTATAATGAAAGTTGAAGTTGTCACTCCTGAAGAGCATTTAGGGGATGTCATTGGTGATCTAAACTCCCGGAGAGGTCAGATCAACAGCTTTAGTGACAAACCCGGTGGCCTTAAGGTATGTTTGATTACCTCTTACACTTTAGTGATCTGTTAGACCTTGTTCAGAAACCTTATATATTTAGAAGAAAGACCTTATTTACATAAGTTGTTTTGTCTTTGGGTTTCTTGCACCCTTTCTCACTGGGATCTTGGGAATTGTTGCAGGTGGTTGATTCGCTGGTGCCCCTGGCAGAGATGTTCCAATATGTGAGTACACTCCGAGGCATGACAAAGGGTCGTGCATCCTACACCATGCAATTGGCCAAGTTCGATGTCGTCCCACAATACATCCAGGACCAGCTTTCTGCCAGCAAGCAAGAAGTTGCTGCTTAATTTACCATTATCTCTACTCCAAGATCAAGGGGCACTATATTTTTGGCGATTGAACATTTTGATTATCAATTTCTTTTCTTTTCTCTTTTTTTCTTTCCATATACTTCCCCTGTAACATTATGAATCATTTCGAGAACATCAGCCGGAAACTAGAAAAGAAAACGGAGCACATGAATGTATGACATATTTCTCTCCATTCTGTTTGGTGCAAAACCAGAAAATTTTCCTGTCTCTAAATTATTCATACGGCTACAAGTCTTGCTTCAAGGTCATTCAATCTTTCAATTACTCAACATGATGTAAAACGAAATTAAGACCTACACTAGACAATTCAAAGTTGGAAGCATCTCAAAATTTTACAACCCAAACAAGTTTTTTAGTCATCGATTTACTCAATTCACCCAGTACATTTTGAATGATGCAAAAAGCTTTTTGTCTCAAGGATTCATTCATCTCATCTGAACAATTCCTGCACTGGCCAGCTTCTGAATCTTGCTCATCACCATTGGGTTCTTTGTGTGCTCCTGAGCGGCCTTTGGGTTTTCTTGGAAATCAATCAAGACCTGCAGGCATCACCCAAACATATTCCAGTCAGTCCAGGTAAAACTCACTCATCTCGCTCTACTAAAAAAGAGATTTGAAAATCTATGTACCTGTCTCATGACAGGGTCTGAGAGGATGTTCTGAATTTCGGGATCCTGCATTGCCTTGGCCTACAAAAAGAAGGTAACTTGAGAACACAACCCAAAATTGTTTCTTAAAGGCAGTCTTAAACAAGATTTAGAATAAGACAGACCTGTCTCTCCTTCAAATCCTCAGGGCTCAAATCTCCGCGATTGGCCTTGTTAATTTGTTCTATACATCTGCAAAAGATATTGATACGCCGGTTAAATAATGCCTTATAACAGCCAATTGATAGGCACATTATGATGTACTCATGCAGCATACCTTCTCACACCATCAAGCAATTCCTGGTTGCTTGGATCATGCTTCAGCCCCTCCCTATATGTTTCCAACGCTTTGTCGTATTCTTTCATGAAGAATTGGACAGCACCTTTTCTCGTATAACCCTTGGAAAAGGTTGGATCGAGCTCAATGCACTTCTCTGCATCCTTCAATCCCTCAGGCAAGGCCCCAAGTTTTGTATAGCATGCTGCTCTATTGCTATAAGCCTGCAAAGCACAAACTTTGACATTCAAAAAAAAAGAAAGAAAAAAAAAGTGCTAGTATTTAAGCATATAGGAGTTTTTATACCTTCGGGTCCTTAGGATTCCTTCTCAATGATTCTGAGTAATGCTTCACAGCCTCCGGATACTTTTGCTGCTTGAAATACTCATTACCTACATGCCATGGTTGAGAACAATATGCAGTCAAGCCAGAGATGTTACGACATTCTTAGAAATATTCCAGCAGCTGCAGTAATTCAAGCCTAATAACAATCTATCTAAAACTCAGTTTAGAGCATAAATAAAATCAGCCCAACCAAAAGGAGGCAACATTAGTGTTGCCGAAGGTCCATTCAGCGCAAGCCCATGGGTGCAACTGAAGTTGAATAATAATATTACAAGTCATAATGTAAATTTAATCAGAGCAGATTGATAATAAGACAAAACATAGATGTGAAGAAAATATTTGCGCAAATCTAAGTATCACAACATATAGGACCCCACAACGTCATGCATTAAACAGATAAAACAGCATGTTCAAGAAGGCAATACCTTTCTCACGTTCCTCATCAGCCAATTTAGGATCAAAGTACTCTTGTTGCTCTAGTTCCTTCTTCGCCTTTTCAGCATCATTTAGTTTCTTCAGTGTGTCTGGGTTGCGATGCTCAGTAAGTGCTTTCTGGAAAGCTTCAATGGCTGGTTCATAATCTTTTGAGCACTTAGCCATTTTCACCAGAGCAGTTCCCTTCCTGGTCAAAGCTTTTGCAATCATCTTGAAGTCAGATCTAAGCTCTCTTCCCCTTTCAACAGCCTTGTCACAGTCTTTAATACATTCCTCATACTGAACCAACAATGATATTGGACATTAAATTAGAGAGTAGTTACATGGAATAAATGCCAACAGGACAGTGTAACACAACCCAGTACATCAAAGTGAACTCATTCTTTGAATATTTCAATCTATTACGGGGACGTGCTCCAACCCACAACAAGATTAGTGGTGTAGCAAGAGATTCCAAACGTTTGGCTGCCAACTTACATTCCAAACGTTTGACAGGAGAATACATTTGTAGAAAGAGAAAGGAAAAGAATTAACAAACGTTTTACAGCAGTCCTCCATGTATGGCGTAAATCAAATGTGCTGAAAACCAACTCTAACTAGCATTTAAAAAAATTCAATCAAACTTTGAAGTTTTATCAGAGTTAAGGTTTTTGGCATTGCTCATCTAGGCTAGGGTATATGTTAGGTTGTTTAGCTAAATGAATTATAACCGCCACAAATTATATGAGACTTCTTATTTATTGTAATCAGTGAATCATATTTAAATGAATCGCATATCAAGATTTGAACATCCAAGTCCGAACCCACCCTTGTAACCGCAAAATTGATTAAAAAACTTAGACAACCCAATGCCCACATCTAGATAACTCCGACTAGACAATACAACCCAGCACAGTAGGATCTATCTAGTACAGATCTTTTGCAATACTTGCCACAAAAGAAAGAATCTCAGCTATTCATTACATTATTCTTACGGAACAGAAGCAGTAATTAACAGCTAACTTTCTTCTACCTAATCCAGCCAACCTCGTAATACCATACCAACATAGCAAAACAAAATACCAAACAATCCGCACGTCAAAGACAATTAAGAAAATGAACATCAGACAAGAACAACCATGGAAAAAGTATATCACGTGATGCGTAAGGCCAACGGCAAATTGGAATTTCCAATAAGCAGCACTTCACGTCATATCTACCTTGTCTTAGTAAATGAATCTAAATAGACTCCACCAATCTCCACTTTGACACATTCTGAGGAGCATCAAAGTTCGAATCACACATGCATTCAACCCTCTCACACATACAAGTAGTAAAGCATTCGTCGTCTCAGTCAAACGAACCAATGAGTCCACAGACAGTGTAAACCTATACCCATCATAGTTACAAATTAAAAGTAAGATCAGTAGACAATAATTGGTCGCATACCTGACCCATTTCCAGATAAGTAGCAGCGCGATTCATGAGGAAGGAAATATCCTCGTCGTCCAATTCCATAGCCTTCGTGTAGTGAGCAATCGCAGTATCGAAATCCTTCTTCTTATATGCTGCATTGCCCAACTCCTTCTCCTTTTGCGCCTGTGCTTTCCTTTCCTTCGCCTCCTTCTCCTCCTCTGTCAGGTCCATCGGCTCTGGCTCCGGTTCCTTCACAGGCTCGGACTCCGCCGGCCTCTTCCTCTCCGGCGGCGGAGGTGATGGCGAAGACTCAGGTATGTCCATGTCCTCAGCCGTCGGCGTATGGAACTTCACGTTGAGCAAAACCCCAAGCGCTTGCATAACCCTCTGGTCCTTGAGATAGAGGTTGAGATTGGAAGGATTTTTCTGGATCTCCTGCATCATTTTCACGAAATCCGGCTGCTGAAGGTACCCTCTGGTGCTCGGATCGGCCGTCAGCTTGGCCCACATCTCCGGTCCAGAGAACGCGTCGCCGAAGGGATTAACCGGCGGCGGCGCTGCTCGGGACCGGGAAGTCTTGGCCTGAGCCTGGGCATCCGCCAAGCCGGACTTAAGCCCCTCGTTATTCGGGTCGTACTCCAGCCCCTTCTTATATGCCGCGACGGCGTCCTCCTGGTGGCCCAACCCGAGGTGAGCCGCACCGAGCCTGCTGTAGCCCTTGGACCAGTCCGGTTTCAGCTCGACGGTCTTCTTGGCATCCTCGAGCGCCTCGGAGTACTGGTGGAGAGAAGCGTGGGCGGCGGATCGGTTGGAGTAAAGTACATGATTCGTCGGGGCCAGCTCTATGGCCTCCGTGAAGTGACGGACGGCGGCCGAGTAATCCCCTGAAGAGAACGCAGCGTTGCCCTTCGCTTTGGCTTCTTCCGCCATGGAAGGAATTCACAATAAGGAAAGAAAACTTAATCAAGAAGGCAAATCTGAAGAGAGGTAGAATCAGAGGATTATGCAAGAAATGGAAAAGCTCAGAGAGCTTATAAATGAAGAAAGGGACGAGAGACTTCTGGCGAGTGGGCGTCAAGAAAGGGTTCTGGAATGTTCGGCTCGTCTTCGAGAAGTGGAACGATGCACGGGAAATTTCCCATAATTCACTATTAATTATTCGTAACACAAATAAACAAAATGATAAATAATAAGTAATTAGGATAAAAGGAAAAATAAATTAATAAATATATTTGGATAAATTAGAAATTAAAAGCATATAATTTCAATGACTTGTTAATAGGTTTATTATTCCATATATTTATAATTAAAAGAGATATTTTGTCAATAATAGTTCATAGTTTAGTAATTAATATAATTTATATTTAAAATATTTTTATTTTTAAAAAATAAAGGAATAGGATACACGCGATGGGCTGCGTGGAGCCCAGTCGCTAAAAAAGCTTGTAACGAAGAGGGAGCCATTTCGTATTCAACGGTGCGTTCACATCTTTGTTGAGCTTCCTGGACATTGCTGCTTCCTTCCTTCTTTCTTTCTTTCTCATTGTTGGCGGGGCGGAGATTCTACACGCGTGGTTCGGCTGGAGCTGTAGCTTCTTTCTGGGGACCTCGTCTCTTTCGTGGTAAGCTTCCATTTTGGTAGTTTTCTTCGAAGGTCTGATTTGTGTCATCCTCTGTTGCACGTTGTGCTGAGTAGTGATTTGGATATCTAGTCGCGTTCTTGGATTATGGCTTCTAATACTGCCCTTTGCTGAAAATATGCGCATCTGAAATGTCTGCTGTGATGATCTTCAACTGTTTGACAAAATTCCTCCTAGTACTTCCTTTTCTTTTTCTAAGGACTGTTGGTGGTTGCACTTGTACTGGCATAGATCGCCTTGTGAGAGGTTGTTTTATTCGTTGAGTAGCACAGTTCACCAGTTTGTCCAGGTTTTGCATAATGTGAACTGATTTACTAGTGTTAAGTTCTCGTGATGAGTCCACTAGGATAGGATTTACCCGTTTATGATTCCAGCTTTATATCTCAGCTATCGTTCTGTCTGACCCACGTTTGTCTTTCCTTTACGGGATCATCCTACTGCTTCCATTGTATCTGTTATTCTTTAACTTCTCCTCTGGGACGAACCCTAAAAACTGGTTTAGCCGAAAGACAAAAAGATCCATGAACTTGTACGTAGGCTTTGTAAATCGACAGGGTTTCTTCGAACCACTCAAGCTGTTGCTTTCCAATTTGACACCTCAATCCAATTAGACTCTCTGACTTTGTAGATACGATTGCATATGTAAATCAATCCATTTTTTTTGTAGCTATCTTATTCTTGAATGGATTTCCCAGTGGCCTGATTAGGCTAGTGCCTTTGCGCGCATCCTACTGCCTGTAGATTTGAGTTACTGGCCGAGCCTGCTGGTTCTGGCAGAAGAGTAGCAGAAACTTAGGTGCATCTGCTCGAAATGATAAGCGTCCTCAGGATGCTGCAGCAATTTGTATCTCAAGGATACAAGTGGTATTTGGTTTTCAGGTTTATAGATGATTCTTATTCAGGTAGTGTTGTTTGGGAATGTTTCTGTGCTTTCTGGCATCTCGGGCCAACTCAACGTTCTAAATCTCATAGAATGTCAACATCTTAAAGTATTGCTGTTGACTCTTGAAATCCTACCCTGAATTGCACAGGGAACTTATCTTTAGTATCATAAAGAGGATTTTTGTTGCTCGACAGAATTGTTATATGTTGTAAGCAGTTAGGTGTAATACGGGTTGTAATGTTTGGATGAGTGCTTAAGCTTAGTCCATCCCATAAATGGTATGGTTTCTTCAGCCAGATTCTATGTTTTGAGCAATGCTTGTTGCTCTCTAGTAGAGACAAAATAGGTTGACTACAAAAGAAGTATAAGCGGGTGACCATTTCTAGAAAGAATCACCACTGTCCTTTGTCTGAATCCTATCCAACCATTTCAAATATAAAAATCCTGTCAACAAAAATTATCAGGCTATTAGAAACCTCTGCAGCAGCTTCTTAATGGATTGACAAATTGTGGGGAATGAAAGATTTTGCGGATGTTTGGAGCATTGAGATGTTAAACCAGCATTCAATTTGATATTGTTAGATGGAACAAAGAGGGAGTCGAAAGAAAAATGGTTTTGTACTCGTTCTTTCTGTAAAACTTTAAACGAAAATATTCAAAGGATTTTTGAATGTCATTTTTTCCAATCTCATTTGCGTCATTGAATTTTCACCTATTCTATAGCTTCTATCGGCTTGAAAGTTATAACAAAATAAAAAGGACAGAGACATGAATCTGGTGCTGTATAAGTAGGACAGAGTGCAAGATTAAGCCAACAAAAGCAGGGTCAGTTCGCGAGAAAGATTTCCTAATTTTTTTTCCCTTAAATGTGCTTTACGAACAAGGATTACTTGGATGACAGAGCTGATGTTCGATTTTCTTATTTCAGTGTTTCGTGTCGTATTTTTGCTCATGTAGCTGTGCATCTGCAGGAGGAACTACAGCCGGGATTTGATGAATGGTGCTTCTGTATCTCGCAGCTTAAGATCAGCTTTTTCCTACTGTGTACAGCAAGTGAGAAATTATGATTACCATCACTACCTTTGCCTCCTTGAACTTCCCCCTCACATGCGGAGGGCTGCTTTTGCCCTGCGCGCCTTTAATGTTGAAACCGCAAAAGCCATGGATGTTGCTTCTGATCCCAGGATTGGCCTCATGCGCCTTGTCTGGTGGCAGGAAGCTATAGATAAAATGTACGCTAAAAAGCTAATTGAGCACCCAACAGCACAGGCCCTTTCTTTTGTGATCTCTGAGAATAAAATAAGCAAGGCGTGGCTTAAGCGGTCTGTTGAAGCCCGAATAAATGATGCAAGAAGAGAGGATACTGATAGTCCTGAAACTATCGAAGAGTTGGAGAAATATGCCGAGGATACTGCATCAACTATTCTTTACATGACACTTCAAGCTGGTGGTATCAGGTCCACTGCTGCAGATCATGCAGCATCTCACATTGGCAAAGCAAGTGGCCTCCTTTTGCTGCTTAGGTCACTGCCATTCCATGCTAGCCGCAACCGTCATTTTTCTTACATACCAACTAAAGTGGCAGCCAAGCATGGCTTGGTGGTGAAAGAAGGCGGCCGATCAGAGATCCGGCTGGATTCTCGTGAGAAATTGTGTGATGCAGTCTTTGAAATGGCATCGGTTGCTAATATTCATCTACAGAAGGCTCGTGAACTGGCTGGAACAGTCCCAGCCGAAGCTCGTCCAGTGCTTCTGCAGGGTTTACCCGCCCAAGTGCTCTTGGACTCCCTGAGCCGGGTGCAGTTTGATGTGTTTGATCCCAGGTTATCACGAGGAGTCCTGGGTACTCCTCCATTATGGTATCAGTTGAAGCTGAAGTGGAATTCATGGAGGGGGAAGTATTGATATCTGGTAAGTAGGATATCATTTTGCTGATAAAGATGTTGTGGTTCATTCTCTTTGCAATAATGGGATCTTTTGCCATGTAACCCATGTTCAAATACTGTATACTTCGAGTTTTAATCAAACATACTGTTCAGAATTTTTCTGCTAGGTGATAGATTGAAGCAGTTCTGTTTATGCATAATACATACCATTGGAGGGTTAGGCTTTTGGGCTTAATGGGTTTATTCATTTATTCTCTTGAGCTTATGTTGTTTTCAGTACTGAAGTCAAAATCACAGAAATAAATCTGCTAGAGAACGCCTCAACCTGCGGGGTCTTCCCCTTATGGATAAAGAAAATTAAAGACGGAAAAGAATAAGAAGTTGATATAAGTTGTAAAGGAAAGGAATTGTAATTGAATATTTATCCTAAAATAAATTAACTCCAATTTGGTGAACATGAATGCATAGAGCAAAATAAATCAGGCAGAAGAACAACAAAATGGGGCAAAACAAAAATGATACCCCGAATTATATCATTTATCATATGTTTGTCAACAAACCAGTGGTTATCATTTTTTCCCAATTAAAAAAAAAATCTCGCAAAGAAAGCCAAAAATAAAAACAAGTTTGCTAGAGGAAGGGATTGCAATTGTGTAGTTATCTAAAAATAAATGAACAATGAATCAAGCCTAAAGAACCACAAAAAGAGCGAAACTGAAAAAAAGAAGGTTAAAATGAAACAAGTTCGCTAGAGGAAGGGCTCGAACCTTCGACCTTGTGGTTAACAGCCACACGCTCTAACCAACTGAGCTACTCCAGCTGGTTGATAAAAGATTCCGTCACCTTTTTTCTAAACAAAGACAACCGCACAATTCTTACATCATAACAATCCACCTTAATTCGGGGCCAAATTCTTAGGACAAGGAAACATCCTTAATAGTGATCATCTCTCAGATTTTTTTTGATTAAGACTAAGCTTATCCACCAGCTTTGAACATGGTGGCGCTGCCTTCCAATCACAACTCTCCTTTGTGCAGCCACTGTTCTCAGGTTAATCATTGACACCACCAAGTTGTATTCTGTTCTTTTTTCCACCCTCTTTACAGCAACTTCCGAACTTCTTTATGATCCACTTTCTTTATATAATCTTTCCAAGGGTTGCTGTCTTTACACCGTCAAAGCGATAAACTTGATGCCAACACACAATAGAGCGTGGGCCAAATTGATTGGTTGACATATATCGAAATCTGTCTGAGGTACCATCAAGCAGACCCCTCAGACCTTGTTAATAATGAATGAATAAGAATCGAAATGATTGAGCATTTTTTTTTTATATTAAATGTTCAAAACTAAACGACAATGTTTTGGACAAAGAGGTACTTCAAGAGAGGTTAATCAGAGTTAATCTTTTTTTTTTTTTTTTATGTGATCCAATTTAAATTTGAGAGCTTGACATAAATGTTATCGGCTTGACATAAATTAATGCCCCGTAATACTAGTCTTTGTCGTTCACCGGCTCCTTTGGGAGCTTGTTAACTATTAATCTAATCACATCACATCAGATTACACAATCAAACGAGGTAAAACATATCAAAACTAGATGGGACCAGGCTTGTTGATTGTTACTCTATTTGAAGAACCAAACTAAGAAAAAGGTTGTACATGCCTTTCAAGCATCCATCCTTCACTTGCAAAGGTGCTTTTCGACGAAAACAAGGCAGGAAATCGAGGCCATACCGCACCAGACGCACTGGAAAGCATAAGTACACCAGTTGTTTCGTGCAAGAGAGTTTTGGACCCACGTACCAACGCGTGTCAACATCTTGTTTTGCATGGCACCTTGCACCGCACCGCTTCGCTTGAGCATCAGCTTTTAGCACCACTTGCAGCGTTGTAGCTTCTCCAGGCTCTGTTGCCGCAGCTGTTTTCATTTTCCCTCTTCCGTAGCTGGTTTTCCTCCACAACTTCAGTGTCCATGACGATCCGTCCCTTTTTGTGTCCCATGAGCCCTGCTTTGTTTCTACTTTTGCTGTTGTTTTTTGAAGCCACAGGAGGTGGTATAGCTCTAAGGTTAGACCCATGGGAATCATCACTTCGAATGCCCACAGAGAAGAAGGAGCTAGAAGATGATCAGAAAGAAGTCGGCACGCGATGGGCTGTTCTTGTTGCTGGTTCATCCGGCTATGGAAATTATAGGCACCAGGTTTTTCCCAACTCCTTTGATCTTGGGTTCTTTTCTTAAACAGACACTGGCTAAGAAGCTTTACATGAACCATACATCTAGTTGATGAATCCATTTTGATTTAAATGCAGGCTGATGTCTGTCATGCTTACCAATTGCTAAAGCGAGGTGGGCTAAGGAGGAAAACATAGTAGTATTTATGTATGATGATATTGCTAATAACGTCATGAATCCCAGGCCTGGAATCATCATTAATCATCCACAAGGTGATGACGTCTATGCCGGCGTGCCTAAGGTAACTTCTAAATTTTTTTTATCTCAGCATATAATTTTTAACTAATATAAGAAAGATATGATTATAAAATCCTTAAGATTTGAAAATCGGTCCAAACAGTAGCTCCACCTAAGAATGCCGACTCTTTAATTGCAGCCCTGTCTTTTACTTCGTTCTTATCAGCACTTTAATGAAGTTACTAAAGTGTCCAACTGAAAGAGACAGCTTAAACTCAGCAAATAACCGGATTTGGATCAAAGTAATTTAATAGGAACTTATATTTTCAACTTTTACTGATTCATTTTCAAAAGGTTGGATCAAAAGGTGATATTTATTATTTATTGTTCAGTGTTTATTGTTTAATAATTGGTCTTCTTCTTTGTATCTTCTTTGTTTGAATTTCGTATAACTTATTACCGAGATAAATTGGTAAGGTGAAACCCGTTAAAAACAGAGGGACCATGAAATTGATAGATGCGTAAGGCTTATGCTTAGGTCAGAAAGTTAACAACCTTCTATCTCTTTCCCGAAAATGCTACATACCAATATGATCAAGAATCTACGCAACCTTGACTCTTGAACTGATACAAGAGTAGTTTTCAGTAAACTGTATTGTGGAATGGTTGGAAGTGAAGTTTTAACAGAAAAATCGGAAAACTGGTCGAGTTTTTCTCAATCCTTTGATCACACTGTGGTTAAGATAGAGTCAAACGCTCAACTTTAGGCAAGAAAAATGGATGTGTAATGTACTGATCACACTGGACGATCATGGCAGGATTACACCGGCAAGCAGGTAACTACAGAGAATTTATATGCAGTGCTTCTTGGTGATAAGAAGGCGGTCAAAGGTGGAAGTGGAAAGGTGGTTGATAGCAAGAAAAATGACAGGATCTTCATATACTACTCTGATCATGGAGGCCCTGGTGTTCTAGGTTTGTTTAATATAGATTATGGATGACTTAAGAAATGAAAATCTTTCTTACTAATATGTCCACGGGTTGTAGGGATGCCAAATATGCCTTTCCTTTATGCAATGGATCTCATTGAAGTTCTAAAGAAGAAACATGCATCTGGAACCTACAAAGAAATGGTATGAAAAATTTGCAACTTTTTAGAATTTCTTTTATGAAATATATAATAGATGATTAAGAAATCTAATCATTATGCACTTAGGTTATGTATGTTGAAGCATGTGAAAGTGGGAGTGTCTTTGAAGGCATAATGCCAAAGGATCTAAACATTTATGTGACAACAGCATCAAATGCACAAGAGAGTAGCTTTGGAACTTATTGTCCTGGGATGCAACCTGCTCCACCTCCTGAGTACATCACTTGCTTGGGGGATTTGTATAGTGTTGCTTGGATGGAGGATAGGTATGTAGCATTGTGCTCTTTCTCTAGAAATTGAGAGTGAAAGATGCAATATTATGTCATATGTATTATGAAATGATTATACAAATCCTAAAGAAACTCATAAGTATTATGAAATGATTGTCATATGTATTATGAAATGATTATACAAATCCTAAAGAAATTCATAAGTATGACATGATAGAAGTCTTTTATTATTTAACTAAAGGAATCCTAAAGAAATTCATAGAAGTCTCTTATTATTTAACTAAAGGTAAGAACTTCTTTATATGGAAGAAAGATCATCTTATTTTTAAGTCAATTTTTTGGTAGAGTTAAGTTTTGTAATAAGAATAATTCAACTTTTTGGTAGAACATTAAACCTAGGTTTAGAAAGCAACATCTCCTTATATAAAAGCAAGCAAAAATCCTATAGCATAGGTTGGCTACAAAAAAAGTGTATCAAGAACATTGTAAAAAAGTGTATTAAAATCATTGCAACCAAAGTTTTACATTATTTAAATTTTATCTCAATATTATTTTTATAGGAAAAAGGGACTTCTTATTTTAAAATTGACTTTGGATATGAATATACTTTAATAGAAGTTGAGAATGAGAAATTTTAAGTTAGATATGTGTTTCATAAACATTCTTGGAAATAAGAAATCCAAGGTCTTACACAAATATTAGTTTCTAAGTTAAAATCTTGCCTTTTGTCTCTAGCTTAAAATGCAAAATTAGATGTTTAACGCCTACAACACATCAAAGCATCGCTCTATCAATTAAACTCCTCAAGCAATTTTTACATATTGTTGTTGAATGTTTGATTTATAGCATATATGGATTCTTAATTGTATTTTCTTATTTGTTGACTTGTAGTGAGACCCACAATCTCAAAAGAGAAACCATAGCACAACAATACCAATCGGTAATATTCGTCATTTTTAAGGTCCTAATGGCTTTTCATTACTATTTCAACTTTGGAACTTGATTCAATCCTATCTTGCACAGGTAAAGGAACGGACTTCGAATTCCCACAACTACAATGATGGTGTTGGCTCTCATGTGATGGAATATGGAAGCGAAAATATCACAACCGAGAAACTCTATTTATACCAAGGCTTCGATCCTGCCACTCTGAACTTCCCTCCATATAATAGCCGTCTTGACATAGGCATGGAATTTGTTAATCAAAGAGATGCCGAACTTTTCTTCCTTTGGCATTTGGTAAGCTTTAATGATAGTTCCTATTTACACTAAAGAGTGTTCCAAGTTCTTTATTTAATGGCATTCATATGTTTTTTGCCTTATAGTATAAAAGATTAGAAAATGGATCAGAAAAGAAGAAAGAAATCCTTAAGCAAATCACAGAGATGACAAGGCATAGAGCTCATTTGGATGGTAGCATGGAATTGATTGGAACATTTCTATATGGACCTCAAAAGGGTTCTTTCATCTTGAATACTCTAAGAGAACCTGGAATGGCTCTTGTTGATGATTGGGGATGCCTAAAATCTACGGTAATACTTATTTTACTTGGATTTTCATATTTTTGTGATCCGTTTTTTGTTTATGTGTTTGTATTGCATGTAAAATATAAAAGTTTAAAATGTAATTTATAAAAAGATAAGTTATTTTTCGAAGAAGGTTTTAAGTTGTATATGAGATATTTTTTCTTATAAAATTTAACAATATAATTTTTCAAATATGATCTTAGGTTCGATTATTCGAGACATATTGTGGTTCTTTGACGCAATATGGGATGAAACACATGCGTGCATTTGCTAATATCTGCAATAGTGGTGTTTCTCAAGCCTTGGTGGAGGAAGCTTGTATGGCTGTTTGTAATGGCTATGAATTAGGCCATTTGCATCCCTCAATCAGGGATATAGTGCTTGATTTCAAGATAAATGTTGGTTTAGAAATTATAATGTGATAATAGTATAAACATCTTTGAAATAGTAATTGTGGTTGTTTCTCTAATATAATTGATTGTACTTTGTGTTTCATGTATATTAATTTATTTCTTTTTTCTTAAATCATTATGAGTTGTATATTGGTAATCTACAATATATATTATTATAGAAGTGTTATCAAACCTAGAAGTCAAACTTGACAATTGGTAAAATTAATTATTATATAAGTAAGAATTTTGATTTATTTATTAGCATTGTAAGATTTATTGTTCTCATTCTAATACATTTTATGGATAATGTATGGATTCAACCAATTAGAGTTTTTTTATTGAGTGCTAAGGACGATTGTTGGTTTTAATATCATATTTAAAGTTTATTATTTAACTTAACAATTAACTTAAAGGTTGAAGTAATTATTATCATATAAGGATAAATTTTAATATATTTTTTAGTAACGTGATATTCATTATTCACATTATAATAGATTTTTACACTTTATTTTATTTTGATCAAGACAAAATATTTTCATAAGAACTTCCTATAAGGAATAAGTATCTTACTTGAAATTTAAGATTCTAATATAAGTAAGAAGGTTTATTTATGAAACTTAAGACTAATACTAAAAAATAAAGTTTATTTTTCTCAAGACTCTTTAAAACTAATTTGTAGGAGAATTTTTTTTTTTTTTTAATTTTTATGTGTAAGATATTGATAATATGGAGAGACATGGAAACTTTAAAACATGGGATCTGGTGTTAGATTTGGACATAACCCAATATCATAACCTCCTATGTTGACTTAGCCATTTCTAGGGAGAGGAATGTGCTAAAATGACGTTCGTTGCCCTAGATTTGCCTAGGCCCATGACAGGCAGTCCATTTTCAGCGGTGGAAAGTACATCGAAAGTTGAGCATTTTGGGCAAATTTGTACAGGCTTTGAGACAACAGGAAAGGAAAAAAAAAGACAGGATTCTACAATAACATGTGGGTCTTAGATCTTTTATAGGGTAATCAATCGATGTAACTTAAGGGATGGCCTTTGGAGGTCAGAGAAGGACCAGAATGGAATGGTCCCGATCACCAGAACCATAAACTAATAAAAGCAGGCATCCATTCTTTCAAGCTAAGGTGATAGTGGAGCAGAGCAGTTCCCTGTGCTGCCAGTTGTGGTCCAGAGCGGGGATATGCGGTGGGCATATGTCAAATCATATTCTCTTTCGTCCGCCGACGCCAACCGAAATCACCGGTTGCCTGAGTCTTCGGTTCTCAACGAAGAGGGTAGCGACATCTGCATCAACCAGCAATTTTTTAATTTTGGTTCCCATTTTTGAAGTGGTAATACAAAGGGAAAGCCGTGTCAAAGAAGTCTCTAAAAATGACTGGATAGTGGGCTCTTGACTTTCCCATTTCTCCAGGCGACTTTTGGAATGATCGGAGAGGACAAATGGGATTCTATGGTTATCGTGATTTCTTTCTTGAAAATGAGACTCATTAATGGAGAGGTTCAACCCTAAACGTTATCTTGGTGTAAGTATTTGTATACGGTTCGACTTTTAAGATGGGAATGAGTATTTCCTTCATGAATATGCTTTGAAGATGTAAATTAGCCTTTTTCTTTGGGAAAAAAAAGTCTTTACGTTCATCTAGCTCTTGATGAAGATTAAAATGAAAATTTATCTAAACTCTAGGAAAGCTTTTGGGGAGTTTGTTTGCTGATGCACCTAAAACTCCAAAATTGTGGACAATTGAGGTAAAATTTTGGCAGAATTTTTCAACCCATTACTTATAGAAAGTAATTATATCACTCGTCAACTACTCATAGAAGCAATTGAGGGTCATTGGCATTATTTTCTGAGGCCCCAATAAGTGGATGGCCATCTTTTCAAGAAACCTATCATTTTGAGAAAACTTCAAATAATGGTCAAGTAGACTCTTGAAGAGATAATAACCACTACTTAAAGTCTTTAAGTAATCTAATCACTTCATTAAACTTGTCTCGAATAATTACTAGCTCAACTACTCAAAAACTCTATAAAGATTGTCAAATTGTTTAAAACTTGTGAAAATGATCTAAAAGTAAACAAATGTTTGTGCTTAATAGTCAATGGCTTCTCGTGGTTCTAAGCAGGTTGGCTCTTCTCAAAATCATGGGGAATCGAGACAAGCGCGACCAAAAGCAATCAGACTTGAAAATGAGACTCCGTAATGAACAGAACGGACTTTTCAATGAAAGTTGCCACACGCAAGGAAAACTTGTTCAATTTATAAAAGTCGATTGCGCATGGCGAACAACTCCCAGACGAACAAAGAACATCATTGGTTTCTTGAACGACAACCACGAATATGTCCCGGTTGTGTTGGTTGTGTGAAACTAAAACTTTAGCGTAAGATTATAGTTGTTCATATGAATAATAAAGAATTTTAGGGATAACTTCTAATTGTAAAGTCAGAGAAAATTTTTGTTTTAACTCTTTTTTGGTAGGCAAGAGTGGTGAGAATGTTGACCCATAGAGAGTTTAAAGCCAAAAAAAATATCTATAATTTTTTGGTAAAGGATGATAGTGCAAACTTGAAATAAAAGTACCCAATGGAGGAGATGGGTGTTGTTTTCTCCACAATTGACTTCAATTATTGAGAGATCATAGAGTTGTTGATATGTGGGGAACGTGGCGTTTTCATGTACCAAACCGAAGGTCCATTTTCTTCACGTTGATTTTTATAATTAAAGCCGAAAAGTACCACTTGAACGTACGCATAATGGTCAGTGTATGAGAGACAGTGCATGATGGTGAGATTATTTTTAAATCATCACCGTTCGAGTTAGCTGAATAGACAAATTTGCTTGGTTTCCACTTATAAGAGGTAAATGATTCAAGGTTCAACGTGAATTTATTTATTTTATATAAAAAAAACTTTAGACTATTGTCGTGCACTAAAGATATGATAGAGTAATGAGATATTATTTTCTTCCTTTCATGTATTGACAGCGACATTACAATTATTTATGATTTTTGCTGTGTTACATACTTCTTCTTTTTATATTAGCTCTTCCATGTATTAAAATAACTCTTATTAATATCTCTTAATATGGTTGTTACAGCGACATATGGTGGTTACAAAAACTATGCATAACATGTTTGTTGTCAATGTGATGTCTATTACCATATTGTTAAGAGAATAAATCAAAGTTTTTGGTTATATTTAAATTTATTCCTCTTTCTTTTTCTATAGCTTTTGGGATGAGATATAAACTTCCTTATATAATATTAACACTAACCTAGAGTTGGACTACCTAGTGAAAGGACGCATTGAGAGTTTGAAATTCTAGTTAAATAAGTGAAACGTCACTCCTTTGATTCCGTCGCTTGTTTCCAAAGATCAGTAGATTGAAAGCATAGAATCTATGGGGCTGGTTGCTCTGGAGCCAGAAGAACAAGACAGAAGATACAGAAGAAGAATATGGGACTCAGTCACTTGGGAATAGCTTTTGCTGCAACTTGCAAAAGTTGAAGCTATTTAGACGAAATAAAGTTGACCCCAAAGATGAAACTGTGGTTAGCTAACCAGAAGAAAGTCCAACGAAGCTTATCTTTTACAAAATCAATGTGCTGATCACTAAAGCTCCTTTGTTACTATCAATCTCAAGTGCCAAGTCTTGTCCTGGCTCCAGCGATTACGACAAGGACTGAGAATTTGTCTTCTCCACCACAAAAGCATCCCAAAAAATCAATGCTCTAAATCGATGTTTAACCATATGTATATGTTCATACTTCAACAATGTAGAATTTGACATTTAGACTGTCATCAAACACCTTATATGTAAATGATTTAAGATAACAAATGAGGTTAAGAAATCTTCGTATTCAATATGCACAAAGTTTAATAGGTATTTAGATGAAAAATGAAAAAGATGTTCACACTCTCCACAGAACCAAAATCATGGCCATGGATTTGACCATTTATATGTTCCTGAACAGCAATGGTGAGGACCCATCCACTGACGGCGCGGGCGGTGTTCTCCGGCGGCAATCGTGGTCTTCACTCTCTCAAACTCAGAAACCCCACAGGGAATAGTTATCCCTCCCGGATGATTGAATCCATGGACCCTTTCGGCTTCCTGCAACAGCTCACCGAACAGTGGGTGATTAAAGTATATCACAGGCACCAAGTACCTCTGCGTGTCGTCGTCCGAGTTACCGACGTACACGGCCGAGTACCCCTTCGGCACACCCGCCGGCTTTGTTGTTTCCGTCGGGTCTTGCCCCACCCGGGCGTAATTGAGACGCCGGTTGGGAAGACAGAGACCCTTCGCTCCACGCCGAAGACACCGCCCCACGGCGAGGATTTTAGCCACCGGATTAAAGGATCTTCTGCTCCCGGCCGGCCGTTCCAAGCGGTGGTACCTTGCCCGGTTTCTTCTGGGGGCGGGGATTATCCATTTTAGGAGCTTCACCACCTTGCGTCCGAGCCTGAAACCCCTGGTTTTCCTCATGCTATGCTTCCGGTGAAAACACAAACAACCAAAGACTATATATCCTACGATCAGTGACCACAATCAGTAACAGATATCCCTGACAGGCTTCCGATGGGTCAGACTGTGGCTTTTATAGCTCCGAAATGGTAGTGGAAATGGTGGGTTCCAAGGGAATAAGGTTCCTATGGTTATGTTCTTTTCAAGGAGGATTTCGTTTGATTTTTGGAAGCGGGGGAGATATGGTCGGCACACGGTTCAGAGGTGGAGACCATGACAAAAGGAAAACGAACAGAGAAAAGTAGGAGAGAGAGAGAGTTTCAATGGCTGCTCCCGGGATGATTTGGCTGGGAAAGAAGATAAAGATGGTCGAAGGTGAGAGGTTCGTTGAATAGCTGAAGTTCAGGAATTAGCGTAATTAAGGACGATCTTTGTGGTGTCTTATTGTCCGTATGCCGACCAGGGCTTATAATATCCAAGATTCGTCACGTATACCAGTCGTACAAAAGAGTCAACATGTTTTGTTTTTGCAACCACTATCTTGGTTTCTACCCTGTACTGCATTATGTTACGGACTTGTTCCAGAAGAGTGATGCAATGATGTTCTTAAATGGGGTGGTTCACTTCGCAGGAGCACCGTTTATCCACGTTACATGCAACTTTATCTCGATTGTGTTGGTAGGTTGGAAAATTCATTTTTTATTCGACCTTTTATTTTTGTTATAAGACTCTTGTCTTATGTTCATTCAATTATACATCAAGTGTCATTAAATTTAAAGTCACATAAAAATGAATATAGTCAATTAAATTAAGACTAACATGGACTTTAATATTAAGTTAACATCAAAAGCTTAACTTAAAAATTAACTTAAAACTTGCAAAAATATTTTTTTTTTATTTAAGTTTCATCACAAAAGATTATATTTTTAATATGAGACTTTTATCTTTCGCACACTCGTATCGTACTTATGTAATAAATAAAAAAAAATAGATACGAAAGAAACTAAAGTCATATAAAGAAAAAGATTTTATTACAAATTTAGATTCTATTATGATTGGTATAAAAGATATCTTATTTTACTTCAATCTTATTCGCAGGCTTCTATAAAAATTGATTTCAAAAAAGAATATACTTTTTACCATTTTTGAAAATGACATTTTTGGTCCACGAAAAGGAATATATTACCTAAGCATTTAAGTCATGTTAGTTATGAGAAGATGTGTTATAAATCCAATATTAGTTAAATTTTAATTGAAAATTTTCATTCAAATAAAATTTATATCTCTTTCTTGTAAAGAAGTTCTAAAATTTGTGTCTTAACAATTTCTTCTTCTAGGTGTGAGCAATAAAATTGCAAGTGACTAAAAACGAAAAAGAAAAGCATCATGTAACACGCCCAAGCTGGGCCACATGAAATCTGCAAAAGAAAAATGTTTTCCTCGTTTCGGTACACTCGTCAGGAGTTTCGTCGGCTTGAACAATCTTCTAACATTGGCCATTCCAAGTTCCAAAAAACAGGTCTTGCTATGGAAAAGTAGGAATTCTGATGCTACTTTTCATAGCTAAGATGCACAAGGGAACAGGCAAAGGAAGAAGTTTAATGGTGGTGGTTTTAGATCTAGTGAATTGCTCAATTTATTGAGTGCTGCTTTGTTATAGAAAGCTAGACTCAGCTGTTTCCAGGCTCTGTTGCATGGCAGAGGATACTTGATCTCTACCATCAAATAGGACTTAGGGCATCACAAACGATGATAGACATTGTCTAATCTATAAGCAATACACATTATTTTCATTAGGTAAATAGGGATGTGGAGGAGTTGGGTGTTGAACCTGAGACTTTTTAAACCTCAATTATATGAGCTGTTAATTGAGTCACATGTTTATTAACAAATTTATTATTTAAAATAAGATGGTAAAAAGACTAAACATTATTTAGAATTATCTTATATATGGAGTAAAAATTTCCTTATTTTTAAATCTAACTTTTAGTATAAATAATTTTTTTAGCATGATCTTAGAATTTAGATTTAAGAAATATCCCATGTATGAACTTGCAACTTATGTTAGTTGTAAGAATCCATCTCATATTACCTAATATTGTTTAAAAATCCTATATATATAAAAGCAAAAAAATTTCTAAATCTTTGAGTTGAGGTTTTGCGTATAAACAAGCTTTTTAACACCCCCCTTGCTGACAAATTAAGTTAAACAAGTGGACAACAAGGCAATCTTTAGTCTTCCCACTTTTGTCATGTTCTCCCAGTGCACGAACCTGCAGAGATTAAACAATTTGTTTGGCTGAGTAACCAGGATTAAATACTAATGTAGTTGTTTAATGTTGTCTATCAATGAGCTGTCTCCTCAAAAAACAAATGTTTTCCTTGCTGTTTTCTTATGAACCACAGACAAGACACACGAAAGGCCCAACATGCTGAAAAGTCTCTGGTTTTGTGGTCTGTTTCTTGAAACCGTCATTTAGCAATTAATTTTATTACCATAAGCTTGGCGTCACGTGCTCTCAGTTATGAAGTTTCTATATTGGGTTCGTTCCTGGCAGTTTCTTGAACAAGTCTGAAAGGTACAACAAAAGACATAATTATACCCAACATTATTATGTTGTGTAAGACCAGATGCTTGACTTTTGAGTTGGATCTGGTTGATGGGAACTTGAACATTTTCTCTTGAATAAATTTTTATTTTTTTATTTTTAACTACATGCACCCAAATTTACTTTCATATTTCCAACTAAGTTGGACGCCTGTTAAGTCGCTTCAATACGATTAAAAGTTACCAAAGTTTAATTAGTAATCCATGTTGCTTGGGCCAAAAAGTTCCCTGTTACGAAAAAGGAAATCCAATCTGCAGCAAATTGGTGATTGATCTGTAAGTGTAGCAGATCAGACAACGAAGTCAGGAGTAATGTTTTGATGTCCAGAAAGAAGTGGAGGCCTGACAGTGACTGAAGAGCCCAAATCCATAGGAAGGATGGCTTGAGCTCGGCCTTCTCTGAGTTAGGTATTGGGGTCGACTTCATATGATAGCATGACCTGATTCTTGATAGTGGTCCTGAAATCTTTTTGGGCTTCCTGGAAAGCTTGGTCCTATCAGCCATGGCCATGGTTGCTAAAGCAGCCTTGGAATCCAAGCAAAGTGACTTACTTTTTCCAATTATTGGAGTTAGTTATCCGTCTCAATTCTACAGAGCCCTAACTTTTGAATATTTTTTGGCAATTTTTTGTCCCAATTGATTAGAAGCTCATCTAATTAATTTGAGATTATTTGATATTTGGGATGTTGGGAGAAACGTAGAAGTGTGGTGTTGAAGAAACTTCCTTTTGGGTTTAGAATGTGAAGAGGCACATTGCCTTGTATGAGTTCTACAATGATGACCTTATCTTGTCGAATCAAAATGAGGATTGCTTCCTCATCAAATGTAAATGCTTTGTGGGACAAGAACAACTTATTTTTATTCCACATAATTGATAGCCCAATGAAGGAAAAAGGAAAGGAGAAGGCGAAAAGCTTCGAAAAGCTTAATCCTATGCAGAAGTCGAATCAAGAATAAATAAGTTTTTTTTATAGTACTTTTTAACTAATATTTAGATAATACGAGACTTTGTTATATGTTCTTTACAATAATGTGTCCCCAGCATAGAGTGCTCCCGAAGGTTTTGAGAAAAAGCAATAGAGATGGCATCTTGCTTGTAGGAGGGACAGCAAGGTTTATCTATTTCCATGTCTTGGGTCCGAGGACCACCTGATGGACCTCTTCCTCTCGTTCTAGAGGAGTAGGGCCTTGAGTTTCTGCCTTCTAAAATCATCCTCCTAATACCACAAAGAAGTATGAGAAAAGAACTGAAAGAACTTCATATCTTCATCTTTACGCATGAACAAGGGACCAATAAACACCATCCCATCTCCTAAATTTTCCTTAATTACAGGAACATGATCCTAATGAAGTTTTACTATTGGAGAGTTGCGAAAAAAATTAGTGGTGTGCATTGATGGAATAAATCAAATTAACCAGAAGGAAAGTGCCACATAGAATTGCTACTGTCAAAGCATAGATCGAAAGGCCTAGCTAGGTCCCTGGTGTCATGATGAGAATGGAATTCTACTTGTTCCTGAACTTGTTCCGTCCCATCTCCCCCCAGGTTGTCAATCCTAGGCATGTTCACAGCACTATATTCCTCGATGGAGAACATGTTATTGATAATTCCGAGGCAAATGGAAGAAAGTAAACACATCGTTGCACAGTGATGCATTCTGTTCCTCCAAATTTAGAAAAAGGAGTTGGGTAAGATTTCTCCCACGAATCAATATGCTGCCAATGGCGCTTGTCTGCCACATTTGTCTAGGTTTTTATTACAGAAAAGGTCTTCCTGTGGTTCATGCATATTCTACTGCATGTGAACAGTGAAGAAAGCCTAAATGTTATGTTAGTCTCCTAAATACATTTTAGAATAGATTAATATGAGTACTAAAGTTGACAAAAGCCTAGCTCAATTAGAAGTAAACACTGCTTAGAGTCTCTTGATTTTATGTTTGATACTTGTATATTGATATCTGTTGATAAATAAAATACATTAAAAGTCTAATATGTGTGTATTACATTACCAATATACTAACTTGGTTGTACTTTTTATATGTAAGAATTTTCCTATTTGTATAAGCCGGTTGTGCCATCTAAACAATAAGTATCTACGTTCCTTTACTTCAAGATCTACAGAAAAACTAGACCATTTCAGGATTTTAAGCGCTTGCAATACAATCATGAGTTAACTATGCTAGAAATCCTAATTAATCACTTAAGATGTGATGGAACCAGCCAAGTTCCTACGAATCTTTACAGCTTAAGCTTTGGCTTGCTTTTCTTGTGCATTCCACACATCTTCAACATCATTTATCGAGCAACTCCACCAAACCAACTACCTGATTGCCATTGAACTGCTAAACCCCAAAGTGCTTACCATGATCCTTTTCTCTGTCACTGCAGATCGTGCTACATTATTCTCAAATTTTTCGAGGTAAAACCCTATGATGGTAATCATTCTGAATCCCACTCTCCAACCCTTTATTTGTTCTCATTTCCTAATCTTATTATTATTGGCATAATTGACACTATTTTTCTGAGGGGACATATAAACCAAAACGCAATCATTCTCTTTGTTGCTACTTACATTATTCTTGTTTATTTCATTTTGTTTCCTTCCAAACTAGTCATCAACCCCACTAATTAGGGGCACGACCAGAAGGGACCCTAAAGTTGTAATAATTAGTCTCCACGCCTTGGGCAACAAATAGTACACATGATGGTATTGCGTGCATGTGTTTTTGTTCCATTTCAGTTGACAAAATAGTCAGCAGTCAAATACCCAAATCAAATGACCTATTTGTGAAGCCGACATTATGTAGGCGTTCAATTTTCAACACGACAATAATTAAAGGGGTGGGTGCGTGTTTGTCTAATTATTGTTATTATTTTGCATAATGACAAAACAAGTTGGTGAAGGTTTAGGGTTCCACCACGTGAAACTAACTAAAAAATACCTTTATTAATGTTAACGTTTATGTTATTTTCATTTCTTTTGCACCTACTCACACATCCACCCACAGTCTTAGTTGTCAAATTGAGGTTACAAGGTTTCAGGCAATATTTGTTTACAACTGAGGAAAATACTTGTAGACAACATTATATAAGTGTTATGTAAGTTTATATACCCCTTTTACCATATATACTAATTTAAACATGTACTAATTACTACTAATTGGTACTTTCAATTTATTGCCTATTCTTTTCTTGTTTATGTTCTTATTACATGTTAAGCATAGATGAATGTTGCTGATGATCATTTGTTGCTTTATACTAATTGTTTAATTCCTGTTATCTACACTTTTTGAGCATGTAAAGATCATTATCTCGACGCTCTTATTTTTACTTTCCAAACCGACCCAAGTGAATTATTGATTACCACAAAGATACTTATTATTTAACTATTTCAGTAATATCTTGTGTTTAAGGTCTTCTCGTTATTAAACTATCAAAATCTTAATCTAAAATTGGATTTAATTAAGCTAGAAGCTTTCTGGACGCCTTTTGGACTGCTTGCAAAAATAAAAAAAACATTTCTAGCTTTAAGTTTATTGCAAGTTATATGGGTAGTATAAAAACATCAAAATTCCTTATCTTATCATATTCATGAAATGCAGTAGTGCAGTCTGGTGATAATATAAATAATTATGACCATTAACACCGTGCAGTTTGATCATTATCTGAGTTAATTATGGTCATTGAGTTCTTAACCAAAAGGTATTCTTCTTCAATTGTGACTACCCATAATTTAAATTCTAGGCTGAGCTCAGTGGAAAAAACAGTTATTATAATGAGAACAAGTATTTCGAGAGCCGAGAAACGGCATACAACTCGTCATTTCTAACATCGAAACCACTGGAAGATATGGTTGTTGTAATGAGTGGACTGTTGTAGCAGCGATAATGGCGTACAATTTACAAATCGGGGCATCATTTCCATTCTATCACTACAAATTTTGGTTTAGGGGATCAATGATCTCCCATTGCTGTCTTCATTGCTGGATAAAAAATCATAACCCCATTGCTGTATTAATCCACTCATTTACATTAACAGACCCAAGCGAATCATTGACGATGTTTGTTAAAAACTGTAAAAATTATGAAATTAAATACAGAATTGCAATAATAAGGATGAATTTGATGCCATTACATAAATGTTGTTATGTCCCTTCAACTAAACGGTGTCGTTTGTATGTATCTTTGACATCACTGTTTTGTTTATTATTGTCGTTATTTTTATCTAGGTAAAGAGAGTTTGAAGGTATGAGATTCAACATTAAGTTACTGACCTGTTGACAATTTTGTGCACTAGACATAGTCTGAATGAAATGGGGAGAGTGGACATACCATACCAGCAATCAACTGGAAATAAAGTGTTTCGTTAATGATGATAATGATTTGTTAATCACTATTTCCCCTTAACTAGTCTCATCATAACTCTTATCATTCATCATTCCTTGCTGTGTCCAAAGATGCAAAGTTGAGGTTGAAGTAACAAGCAAGTCTTGTAAGTAAGCTGTGGAGGTCGTTTCAAACACAGCTAAAGGAGAAGAAGAGAAAGAACACAACTCCCTGGTCACCCACGAGGTTCAGGTGGAATACCAAAAATGAAAACGAATGATGCAGCAGCTGGCGAAGTCTTAAAGGTGTGAGGTGAGCAAAGGTTTTCTCTTTCTGCAGCAAACAAAAAGCTTATGGCTTTTGTTCACGTGGTGAAATGTAAGGACCTCAATATATATAGATACCATATTGTTCTTTAATCATGCTTCTGTGACAGTGATAGTTAGATAAATGGTCGTCGATCCGATAAAATTAATTCTTGTCTGCCGCGTGTTGTTGCGCATGTACTTGTAAATTCAAATCAACAGAAACATTCCTGACTTTCTCTCTTTTCCTTATCTGTGGTCGCACCTCACAGCAGGTGTGCACCTGGTAAACTGTCTTTGTTATTCTATTAAACTCGATTTTCGCTCTCTGTTGGAGGGTTGCTACTTTGACCCTTAACTAATAAGTTTTGACAATAATTGAGAATGCAAAGCAGTGATTATGTTCAAGTGCTTACTCTTTTAGAGGCATTCTATAGGTTGTCAGTGGAATGGGGTTAGTAATAAGAAAGGAATAAGATAGCTCTAGATGTTTAAATGGGGTGATGATGAGTTTTGGTTGCTGCCTCTGCCATGCGCTACCCGTATGTTCTTGATCTAAAAGAATCCAAATAATATACTTGTTTATATTACCTTTTGGTGTATTTTCTTTCCGAATATGATAAGCCACATCAAAGTTTAAGGTAGTAGCCCAGTAGTTTGCTACTAATTGTCCTAGACTTGCGTCTTGGATTCGACTTATATCTCAAAACGTCTTACATCTTGAAAGAAAGAAAAAGGGTGTGAAAATTTTTAAAAGCATATTCTTATGTATGTTCTTTTAAATGTGATGAAAGATCATAAGGGCTCGTTATCTTTTTTGAAGAAAAAGAAGAAAAGTCATGATGGCAAGGGTTCATAGTACAAGCCACTGCTAGTCATGTGAACAGCATAGAGTAGGAGTAAGAACCTTTCCAAATACATGAGGGTCTCCTCCAGCGCTTGCCCACCCCTGGCTAATCCTTGTTAAAGGTGGGGGGTGCAGCAATAATGGGCCTATATAAGCAATGATTAAAAGGGACCCCACTAGTTGTTGAGCTTCAGCTCACCACTTGCTCTGATTAACTTTTTGTTAATTCCCACCTTTATGCTCATTGATGTGGTACAAAACAAAAAGCAATTTTGTTCCCAAAGCAAACCCATATTGTCCAGACAACTAGACATTCTAATATTAGCTTTTAAACGACTTTCTACACTTTGTTTCTCTTCTAAATAAAATAGTCACACTTTATAAAAAAATGCTTGCATTACTTGTTTTTGTTAAAATATTAGATGATAAATAGTTAGTCACTTCTAACACTTTAAGAAAACATTATGCAAGGTTAGGCAGAAAGTGTCAAGTGATTAACATGCTTAGGTCATTTTTAAGTATAAAAAATCAGGTATACACCTCACTAACAACAATTATATTTGAATGTTGAGCTCAAACTGATAACTTAGTGGTAAAGTTATTGACACTTGATCCTAAGACCAAGTTCCTAATATTTGAGCTTTAAAGCATAAAGGATTAAGGTATGTGTTTTACTAAGAGTAATTTCTTGTAGTAATATCGTATTGCTTGAGATCTTGAGATATTTTTCATCTATGAAGAGCTTCAAATATTAGCTCTCTATAATTTCCAAAATATGTTGAGTTATAATTATGTCTCTATGCATTACCTATAGTTAGAAATGTTGGTTGAGGAAATATATGTGTGATTTCCATGCTAGAATGGTGGGGACAAGCTGACACTTGTATCACGTGTGAGACTTTTGCTTCACTTCTTTACTAGTTATAATCAAACACAAAGAAAGCACATATAAAATATGTTTTTTGTAGCCTTTTATCACACCCTTTGCCTTCCAAGGCCTCAACGCCAGGCGAAGAACAGGCCGATACAACGGAAAAGCGACGTCGGAGGTGGGGTGGACGGGGGGGTTAACTTGGCGGCAACCGCAAGCACCAAACGCATCGCTACAAGTGGCATCAGCAGCTTCTCTGGCACAAAAGGGGTCCCGGAGAAGATAACGGGGTGGGGTCCGCTTGCACAACCGGCCTGCACCCAAATCGCGAGCCTAATGATCGAGGGCTAGCCCACGCCGGACCATCAGCCGCCACGTCCTGAGTCCTGGGCATCATTTGCTCCGGTGGGGCCCGAGCTCCACCACCCCCGGGTACAGAGAGACGCACTGTGAGTCGTCGGGTGGCTGGGCTTTGCGGCTCGGCCAAGCTGACTTGCCTGTCCTTATCGTCTGTTTAAACAAGTATTTGGCGAGGTGTCCCCATCGTTTTGTCTAGGGTCGGTTCTTGGGACCCATCTCGTGAAAGCTTTGGGAACAGAATACAGAAGAGATCGGAGAATATAAAAATGGCGGACCAACCAACCAGTGCCGGCGTGCACCTGCTGGTGAGGCCCCGGCTGACATTTCAGTCAATATTCTATTCGCTCAAACCTTAAAAAGCCATTATCAAATTGCTGCACTTTTCGTGGGCTCGACCTCTCTCTTACTTTGGAACGGGGCCCGAAGTTGGCCGGAGACGTCGTGAACTCTGCAGCAACAACTCCGTTGAGGAAGGGTGGGTCACGTAACGCTGAATACGAAGATATTTCTACTGCAGACCAGCACCACGCGCTTGCTATAACAGTTTGCTGACATGACAAGATATGCAGTAACTTTAGCATAATCGAGATTAAGTATGGGATTACTGGTTTATCAAAGAACACAAATTGTTCAGATGGTATTCGAATACACAAGAATTTACGAGCACTTCCATTGAATGTAATAAAGTTGATGAGAAAGTAATCTGTAAGAAAATATTTTTATTTGGAGACATTAAACATTATCAAGTGAATATTATACTTGTATATTCTCGTTTTTTTTTTTTTATAAAGGAACTAGTATATTTATTAAAAAAGAAAAAGACACTTTCACCTTCGTTCCAAATGTTCAATGAAAGCATTTGACTGCACCTTCATGAATGTCAAGTTTAAGGAAATAAATGAACGTGACACAGATCTTAAGGAGTGCTAGCAAAGGGAAAAGCCTGCAAGGTCACTTCACATGGATGTGATTTATAATCAAGTTGGATCTGAAGAGCGAGGGTTTCAAAGTGTTTAGTTGGAAAATGAAGATTAAGTATCATCTAGAAGGGAGATAACCCTGTAATTATTAATCTGATCGTGTACATCACGCGGTGCAGATTCAAAGGTAAACAATAGTAAAAGAAGTCGAGAGAGAGATCGAGATGAGAGTCTCTTTTGGCGGGAGGCCGTTCTCCTGAAGGTCACAACCAAAATATCAGCCATTGATGATTACCTATCGTCATCACCATAATAGATTAATGTCAATTAATTTCTTTAAGATACTTCCTGGTCGTGTCAAGTCCTTTTTAAGTAGGCCAAGTTCTACTCACCGTTTGATCTTTCTTATATTCACCACACTCTTATCTCTCTCTCTCTGGCAACCTCAAGGAGCAGAACATTCTTTTTCTGGTCTTTATCAGTTGCTGGTGGGAGTTTGATGGAGGTTGTCATCTCTCTCTCTCTCTAAATCTATTTCTTTCTCTTTCTAAATTTATCTCATTCTCTCTCTCTCTCTTTCTTGAGCCATTTTAGCGCCTCCCTTTTTTCGCGCAAAGCTTTTGCAGCAATCAAGCTTCCACTTAAAAGATAAGGAGAGAGAAGGGATGAGAGGGATGGATTGTTAGGGCATGTGTTGTTTTTGTTTCGTCTTTACTTCCTATTTAACCCTATCTCTTCTCTGTGCTGCCATTCCACATGCCTTCCCTTTTTCCTCACTTTCCTTTCCTTCGTTCTTTTGCATTCCTCGGGATCTGATCTCTCTCTTTCTCTCTCCCCCTCCGTCTCTCGACAGCTACAAGTCAGGCCTCGAGGGCACAATAGTTGGAGTTGAGTTCAATTCCCGAGGATCACTTTACTCTATCCCACCTTTCTCCTCTGTTGTTTCCTTGTTCCTCTCTTTCTGTGTTTCTTTGTCTGGTTAGTGGACTTGTAAAAGCTTTCAACAAGAAAGAGAGGCATCTAAAAGCTTTTTGCTGTAAGCTGAAACGTGGATACCAGGTTAGGTTCAACCAGATCGGGGGAAGTTATAGATTGGATAGGGAGTGCAGTGGAAAGGCTATCAAGGTTGTGTGCTGCCGTGAGCTTCTTCTTCTTCTTCTTCTTCTTCTTCTTCTTCTTCCACTTCCTCTTCCTCTTCCTCTTCCTCTTCCTCTTCCTCTTCCTCTTCCTCTTGCTCTTCTTCTTCTTCTTCTTCTTCTTCTTCTTCTTCTTCTTCTTCTTCTTCTTCTTCTTCTTCTTCTTCTGTTTATGACTTTTGGTTATTTTTTCTGTGATTCATTGGCATCCTTTAAATGTATATCATCTTGAACGATCATTTCATTTGATAAGACAAAGGGAGAAGAACATAAAAAGCTATGATGTTAGAATAGTGTCTTCTTCACTATTCAGCTTGTGGGTTTCTATATCTGGTGTAGGAGTGGTTTGAGGTTGATCTTTATGCTTCAGTTTCGATATATGCTTTCCCAGTCGATGTGCAAGTTTATCCACACTTAGATTTCTCAATGTTTCTCTAAAATCTCCCCATAAAACTAGCGAAGGTGAATCCATTTTGTTGTACGTACGTGTTCTAGCTTTTAGTCGTTTTGCATTTAGATCTTAACTTATATGTTCATAAATTTCATACTCTAAGAATGATGATATACGATGCTTAATATCCTGCATCATTTTTTTTTTGGATTTTTGTGATTTATTTTTTGGATATTTTCATCGCATCAAAGAAAGAGCTTAATCTTTGGTTTGATCTGCCATTATACCCTTATTATCTTGTTAATTGGCTCTTGATATTTCAGCGTAAAAGCTAAAGAAATTTGATTGCTTATCTTTTTGCCGATCTGATAGTCATTCTTTTACGTATGGAATAAGACTTTCAGCACAGATATCCATACATGCATTCGGTTGTATGCATGTGTTTGCTACATGAATGCATCAAAAGTAAACTTCATCTTTATCTACAGCTATGAGTATTCTCAGTGTTAGAAGTCGCGGCATATGAAAGTAAATGCGTTCTAAGATAAATTTGTTATCATAGATCTGCTTTACTGTGAAGCAAGATAAACTATGATAGATGTTACAGTTATGATGAGGTTTTTATGAACATATTTAGATCTAGACCTCAAAAGAAATTGCAACCTTGAATGTGATTCTTAATGCAGTAAGGTACGTGACTTGAATAAAGACTATTCAATTGAACATGGAGTTACCATGAACACGAAAATGACAGCAATGAGGCCTCTTGTTTGGTTTAGATGATGTAAATGACCATGTACACGAAAGAAGAGAACTTTTGAGACAATTCAGTATTGTTTTCAGAACACAAGCCTCTTTCATTTTATTTTTTTCTCCCTTTGTTTCATATTAGACTTTAACCTCGATGCAATTATCCCATATGGTTTAACGTAGTTTGGGTTGCAAGCATTTTGAAGATTGTGAAAGAAGATATAATATTTTAGAGTATATCCCATTAGCACTTTGCTTTTATCAAGTTTGTCAGATTTTGGTGCAATAATTGGACCCTTAGCACCAATTATTTCTTCACTTTCGAGTGTGCGGAAATTCAACCTTCAATTGTGCTGGCCAGATGCATGACATTATGCTTGTTTCATCATATTATTTCTTTATGTACTAAAAAAACAAAAAGAATTCCATATGATCACACTGGATATGATCTATCTCCTCCACATATAATCATATCTGAATTATTTTCACCGAGTAGGACATATTTAACTTTAGAAAATAAAAATTTTGAGGATCATTTTAAACTTTTCTTTCTTTATCTAAGGATCGCATTGTATTGCCAGCGTTTCCTCAATGTTTTATATATGCCTTTTGCTCTTACAATCTGAGTTAATGTTTTTGACTTTGGAACTGACCACATTGATCATAATAGAGTACTCTTCCATTCGTCGTGTAGCTGATCCATTGGCTGTAAAAATGTGCAGGTTTCAAGTTCTTTGGTTGATATGAATACCTTTTCACATGTCCCCCCAGGGTTTAGATTCCATCCAACGGATGAAGAACTTGTTGATTATTACCTCAGGAAAAAGGTTGCATCTAAAAGGATTGATTTAGATGTCATCAAGGATGTTGATCTTTACAAAATTGAACCGTGGGATCTTCAAGGTCTTGCCATTAATCCTCAAACTTTGGAGCTTATGTTTCAAAAATAACTCAGAGTTAGTTTAGATCATCAAAGCAGGCTTTCATACTGACCATCTTTGCTAACTTGGACAGAATTGTGCAAAATAGGAACTGAAGATCAGAATGAATGGTATTTCTTCAGCCACAAAGATAAGAAGTATCCAACTGGGACACGCACCAATAGAGCTACAAAAGCTGGATTCTGGAAAGCCACTGGAAGAGACAAGGCTATTTACTCTAGGCATAGCTTGATTGGCATGAGAAAGACTCTAGTCTTTTATAAAGGACGAGCCCCTAATGGACAAAAGTCAGATTGGATCATGCATGAGTATCGTCTAGAAACAAATGAAAATGGAGCTCCCCAAGTAAGTCATAATCTATTACCTTCCACTTACAAGCTTATGTTTTTCTACATAAGGAGACTACAATCTATAGCACTAAGCCTCATTCTCAATACTTCTAAAAAAGTAAATTGGTTTTGGTTAAATCATATTATGATGGTTCGAACTAACATGAAACAAAATAGCTGTTCATATGAATTTCTGTGACAGAAAACAAATCAATGCTCTTTTGCATGAAAATGAACTATTTCTAAATTGTTACCATTGTTGTATTGCACCAGGAAGAAGGATGGGTTGTGTGTAGAGTGTTCAAGAAGAGGTTGGCAGCAGTGAGGAAAGTTGGGGACTACGAGTCACCATGCTGGTATGATGAACAGGTCTCCTTCATGCCAGAGCTTGACTCTCCAGGGCGACTTTCCCATCCTTTTACATCCTACAACCATCCCCATTATCACTGCAAGCAAGAGCCTGAGTTTCAATACAACATGCCTCATGATCCTTTTCTACAACTTCCTCAATTAGAAAGTCCCAAAATACCTCAATCAGCAGCCAGTGTAAGCTGTAACTCAGTGGTCCCTTATGGCTTCGACAGGAACAGTGGAAGCGCTTTGCAGTCCTCAACCCTTACGCAAGAAGAACATATGCAGCAAAGCCATCAGCCAAATGTAAGCTCGTTTTACAGCAACGAGCAAGCCGTGGATCAAGTGACTGATTGGCGAGTCCTTGACAAATTCGTTGCATCTCAACTCAGCCATGACCAAGATGCTCCCAAGGAAACGAGTTACTCCAGTGCAGCAGTCTTTAATGCAGCGGAACATATTAATATGTTATCTGGCAACCCCAAAAGGCCGGAAATGACAGAGGAATTTGGCTCAACCTCCGCTTCCAGTTGCCAAATTGATCTGTGGAAATGAGAACATATATATGATAATTAGATGATGCATACTAATCATAGGAAGTACAATTTAAAGGGAAGAGGTATTGATGCAGGTTTCTGTACATAATAAAACTAAAATGGTATTGCTTTAGCTATTGGACTTTGGTTCCCTTTGTGTCGATTGACACGGGAAACTAGGTAGACCAAATATACCTACAAAATAAGTTACTATTATGTGAACTCATGGCCGAGAGCTGTTGAAATTAACTCGGTGAATGTCGATTGTAATTTGCCTTATTTACAGTTTGCTTTTGATAAGTTTTATTATGTGACCTTTGGTCTAATAACATTGATCATACATATGTTTTTACTTCCATATGAAGAAGCATTAAAGTAGAATTTCTAGTACTTTTTGGTCTTACAAAGAATTGTTTTCCTCCACTCCTCTCCCTCTCGTGCGTGTTTGTCAATGAAGTCTATTCAACATGACTGACAATTCTGTCAAAATTTGACTAAAGCACTTTGGTAAAGAAGGTTTGGTAATATAGGGTGTCAAATTGGAGACCTAAGTTCCAAGTGGTCAATAACTAACTATTAAACTACTGGCTTGTTAACTGTTAAAATTACCTAAGTTGCTAAGAGGTACATTTATGGAATTTTTTGAAGCAGAATTTTGGTCCATCCCAGACTTTCTATCCCAAGAATTACTGTTAGAGATCAAACAAGCAAACCATTACTGTTCCTAAAGAGCTAAAGCATTGGCTTAATATTTTGTCAAATGTACTCATGGCACTGCTCGATCTTAAGTGGCCATTCTTTTGATTACATTCTAGGTTTAAAAAGAGGTGGGACGTACTTAAGATGTTTGAGGACTATGTTGTGGAGGAGATTCCAGCAATTGAAGGCAGTTTCTGGCGCAACAACCTCTGAAAAAGAAACATGTCTTCTCCCGTGCTGAAGAGCGTTTTGCGACAATGACTATTTGAATACTTTGACTGAATAGCTCCATTAAAATGTTAAGAGTTCAGAAATAACGCGTAACTCTATATATTTGAACCGCTCAAATCTTTCCTTGTACATGGTTGTGAAACATGTACAAAAAATATGGCAATACGGCTATGGCAATGGTCCTACCTAGGATGCATGCACTTGACGTGTGAAGATGGTGCTTGTGATAACATTGAGCACAGAATGAAGATGATATTAGGTGGGTGCTATGCAAGACTTAGGATTCAGTAGTGCCGACCAACTTGGGGAAGGTTGAAGCTTTCAAAAAAATATTGTTCATTGGGACCACAAAATAAATGAATTGGACATTCTATGCAATAAGGGTTACAATGAGATATATTAGTTTGTTGTACTCCTTATATATAAAAGTAACATAATGACAATATTAAGTCAATTTTAAGACAGAAAAAAAGTAGATATTCTAACATAACTATTACACACTTATCTATTTAGGAATATTAAATTATTTTAAATAAATATTTTGTTATGTCATAGTTGAAGAATTTCAATCTAAATTTTCTTTTAAATGAGTTTGTAATGTTGAAATGTGTTTTTAAGTATTTTTATTTTTTATTATTATATGAATAAATTTATATATTCATTAAAGGAGAAAAACTATTGCACTTCAACATTCAGAATGTCATTTACGACGACACACCTACTAACCAAACATATGAACTTAACCCATATAGTTTACAAGGTCGAATTCCGGGACACTCTTCCTACCTCTTATCGCAATACATACCTGTGTGCAAGAAGTTCGCCCCGAGATGAAGCCAAGAACTTACAATGAAGACAGTTGTTCCACTAGATCAAACTTGAAACATTCAGGAAGCTCACCGAGCAAACAACTTAGCTTCGACCATGTAGTATAGCAGCATTGAAAGTGAGCTACCTCCGGTTTCCAGGTTGAAGAGCCTATCTGCACTTGTCCGACTGAAGTATGTTTCGAAACCTTAACTGGGTTTAAATGCCAACAGCAGGGGGATCAAAGTTTCAGGTTATTATTACAGATAATGGAGATATCTGTTTGGTCTCTGGCAACTGACTAAAATGATTTTCTTGCTTGGTCTAAAAATCCCTTTTAAGCAATAAGGGTTTAGAATGGGACAAAAATTTGGCGTGATCTGATGGATTCATCATAATTCATCAACCCTTTGTTGGCAAGAGAGAGAGCACGCTTGAGGACCCCAGGGAGGAAAAAGCTTAGAATGTTCGTGTTTCTTTCTGACAAAGTTTGACGTGCTCTGCTGCTCTTTCTCATAAGGGTTTTGTCCACAATGTTCCTTAACTTTATTCTAGCAGGTCACTTGCGACAAAAGAGAGAACAAAGTTTACTTTCATTTTCTGAAAGGCATATGAGATGGGAAAGCATGTTTCACAGCACCCCAGAAATGGCCCAAACAATTGCAGACCATGCGCATTAATGCAATACGAGTGAATTATTAGGTTGAAGGTAACATTATTAACCATGTGAAACAAGTGCATGTGAGACAGAATCATTCACGTGTTTCCTTGGCTCCCTATGATTCAGACCTGCATAATTTCCTTGGCCCCGAGACACTCATTTTAAAGTCAATCCTTGTACTCTGAGTTCTTTCTTTATCTTCCTTCTATAGTGTCTCAAATTCTAACTGTGAAATCCACTTTAATGCCATTAAAAAAAATTAAGCAAACAGAGGGAAGACATTATGTTCTACTCTAGGCGTTAAGGTTAGATTTTCGGGTTTTACAAACCAAGTTTTGGCTATTTTTGGAGCATGTTTAGACTGTTTTGGTATGCTTTGCTTGGTCTTTTTTGTCTTCATTTCAAGTTCTGGCATACTTTTTCCTATTCATTAGAAAAAAGACGAATAGAGACGATGGTAGTCTGAGCGTGCTTTGACTAAAAAGGCTCCTTTCACTAGTTTTCCAAGCCAGTTTTGGTGGTCAGGCTGTAATAAAGCGTAAATAAATCATAGGTGGTGAGGTTGGTCAAATCAAAAGGAGAAATTGACAATCAGAGAGCTTAATCGTTTACTCCTACTTCTACTTGATCTAAGAATCAAAATCTATGAGACATTTTCTTTAGCGATATCATTCTTTAGTGCCCTGTATCACAACCAGCTCCGCATCACCCTTTCAAAGAAGGGGGAAAAAAGAAATGCAGCATAACAACAACTAGAAATAAGGGGCTAGGCAAGGCTGCCAACCAAGACGAAATTGGCATTCTGAAAAGAACCTATCAAGCACAAGAAAAACAAATTACCCAATTACATTATCGGAAAAATCTCACGACTTAATGAACCATCTACTGGGGAAAAGAAAGGTAGAGTCTCCCAGATGACAAATTGATAGTCTAACTTTGTAGTTGTCATGCCAACCTAAAGCTTCCAATAGATAACGAAATTCCAACCACTGGTTGCTTATTTGTTCCTGGAATGAAAGATGATGTGGTCATGGTATCAAGTGGCATATGTGAAAAGTCAGGTTTACCTTTTCTTCAAAAAGGTCTTACAGAGGGAGGGGTCGCTAAGCTTATAAATACATTACAAATATTCTTCTCTCCAAGAGGCTCTTTTTTTCTTCACTAGTAAAGGATTGATCCATTTTTTAGATTGAGTTGGATTATATAGAGAAGGACTAGCTCTAATATAATGAGAATGGTTTAGATTTATCTTTCCTCAAAAAGAATTATTAACAAGAGGGATGTATGAGATGTTGTGTGATTAATTATAGGACCTAAATTATCAATAGGCCCTCCAAGTACATTGTCTAAGTTTATAAAGCATATTATAAATATTTTCCTCTTTAATGTGAGAATCTCTAGCCAGTAAAATAAGCTAGCTTGAGCTTTTTGCTAAGGATTCTAGATTTTGCATTCAGCAATTCATCCTTGAATTTGAAAGAAAGCAACAAAAAGATGTGTTTCATCCCAAAATACTTGAACCTCTACCAATGATTGGTCACGTATATACTCCGTGAAAAGTATTTGTCACCAGTTATCTAACACATGGAATGTAGATATACTGAGAGTGCCAGATACTCCATGAAAAATAATGAGTACGTTATAATGGTAGCATCCATCAATCAGCCCTATGGCAGCCATAGTACCTCCGTACATTGGGATATACATACAACTATTTTTCTCTTTTCTATAGAATAAGCAAACAATTCAATTGTTAACAAGTCAATAGTTCAATAGTTGATTACTAATTGCCTAGGTTCTACGTCCTACGTTTAATTGCTCATACCTCAAAAATAAACCAAAAAAAAAAAAAAAAAAGATAGAAAGGAGAAGAAGGCGCCAGTTCAATTGTCTTGAGATGCGAAGTCTGGCAAAACTAGGCATCACCCCAAGAAGGACGAGGGGAAAGAGACTTGACAGTCCAAGAGGGGGCATTCCCTGATTGGAATTGCTTGGTGGCAACCACAAAGGAGACAACTAATTCTTTGCTTATTGATTGATGTCTCATTCCTAGTTGTTTGAGTGGCGTTCGTTGGTCCACTGCTGGAAAAGGAGAAACGTAAAGACAACGCAACTTTTTAGATGGCTTGCTTCTTCGATTGATGGCTTCAAACATGACTTGGGAATCGGGATAGGTTGTCGACGACTTGTTTATTCGCTTCCATGAGACTTCCCAGCCTGCAAAAGCCACTGCCTCTTTTTGCACTCAAAGAATCCCAGTAAAGCCGCTGCAGATCACCTTTTCTTCTCGTCTCTCATGCTAAAAGGTGTCTCTAAGAGGCGAGAGTGAGTTTTATTTATGTTTTTTCAGTCACTTTTTCTCCTAAATGTGCGGTTAAACCTGAAGCCACCATCTATTTACTAACTCAAATAATTTTTGATAAACTTTCTATTAAAATATAATGACTTATCCCAAAATTTTAAAGCATTATATGAAAAAATTTTATCACTTATAAGCTTAAAGACTCATTCTCTCATAAGTGATGTGAGAGATATCTATATCTTCAATACTTCTCTTTACATATAAGCTGATAGAAGCATTGCATGTGAAAGGATAGTTCTACAATTAGGGTCTACATAGGAACAACAAAGTGCATGTCCCTTCTTTGACTCCGATATTATATTAAAATATGATAATTCATTCTTAAAATTTGAAGGCATTTAAGTAGAAAAATTTCATCATTTATAAGTTCAAGAACATCTTCTCACAATCGATATAAGACATATACATCTACATCTACATCTTCAACACTTTCTACCTAACCTTTACTTTTAGGGTTCATTGTTTGTCATTTTTCCTTTTGTGGAGTCACTTTCAACAAGGAAAGAGCAAGTTTGTGGAAACATTTGGTTAATTTTTAAGAAGAGATGTTAAATCAAGGCATTTAAATGATCATTGAAGAGAAGAATTAGTTATACTTATGTTATATCCCATCTTTAGAGTTCATTTAGATGATAAAGTAAAACTTGCATTTTTGGGATGTTCAAATCATCCTCACTTCAATTCTTAATGTCCTATGTAGGGCTCATGTTAAATCATTATGTTCTAGAATCATATGATGTTACTAGGTTAACTCTAGTAGCATTGATTTCGAAACAACCAGAAAAAAGTATTAGTCACATTCAAGTTATGCCCAAGAAGATCAATTAATAATTGGAACTTTTGAAATCATTTATGTGGCTAAGTTTTGAATCAATATAGGAACTAATAAAAAGTTAATACCTTTACAATCTATCCACCTAGCGTAAGATTTAACTTTTATATCTCAAATCCTAAAATACTACTTGATGCTTTTTTTTAGCAATCATGACTATGATATCGTTTAATTTGTTTTTGGTTCTTTTGATGTAGCGCTTAGAATAAATTTTCACTTAAGCAATATTTAATATTCCTTTCACTTGTGGACTTATTTCCTCTTCAAGAAGTAGGAGTCAAGTTTCCTCTAATCTTCAATCCCCTTGTCCCCTATAATTTATTGTCCCATGTTCTTTCTCTAATTCTGTTGCTTAACTTCTATATGGTAAGTACAATCTTCTATAGCATATTATGGATTGACAAATAACCTTAATATATCTAAAATCTATCATAGGTTTAAGTTCTTCCTAGCCTTGTAACTAAGCCAATCTTAGCTTTAAAACGTATCAACTATGAAAAGGAGCGTGAGGAACTTCCACCGAAAACTTAGCTTTAAAATGTTAATAATAATTTTTGGGTGCAAAGACTATCTTTTTTTATTTATTTATTCTTAATACAATTTACCTTTCCACCAAAATTTGTTTTTATTGGATCCAAGATAAATTGTTTACCTAGTTTCCTAGCTTTCTCTCGTTAGTAAATTATCAGTTCGGTCTTGAAGGAGGATCATCAAAAGCCACAAGTAGTCCAGCCAGCTCCATTTTCTTTTTTTTTTTTTTTTGTCTGTCGAGCCCCCTTTCCTTTTATCTTTTTTTTTTTTCTTCCTTTTATTAGAAACTTGACATAGTATTTAACCTATTCGATAAGACAACAATAACATAATAAAAACCAATCACACGCAAGATGTTGTCTCAAGCACTGTTAAGATAGTCTTTGCACCCTATCATTACTGCAAGAAACATTTAATACTGTCTCTAATTCATTTGGTTGGAAACAGCATGAATATGCTAAGCGACAGTCCCTGACAATAGCTTTCCACTAATTTTTTTCTTCTTTTTAAATAATGCACAATAAAATCATCATCTCTAAAGAACGGGAAAGAAGTACCGGAATCAACGAAGCTTCATCTTAACTGTAAATTGAGATTTTCATTCATTACTGTCATGTTTTTCTTGTGTTTTAAATCACACTACTTTCACTGTGATGTCTATTTTCCTTTTTCGGTTATATGTAGTTTACGCAATGTTTCATGGGATCGTTGAAGTCGTCGTGTATAATCTCCTGAAGGGTGGGCGAAGCCACCATCTGTATCCGATGCTCGTCACATGTTAGTTCCACGATTTTGGAAATTTCCTGATACCTGATACTGAAACGAGGAAATAGTATTTATAGAAATTTGGTAAGTGTCTCAAATTATTAATATGTTAGCATGTTATTTTTTATTCATATATAGTTAGGTAAAAAGTGATCAGAAAATAGATGTTAAACTTGAAACATCAAGTTGCTAATAGCTCAAATGGACTACTACTTGAAACATCATGTTGTACTGTATATTTAGAGATATCATCCTATCTTCTAGGGCAGTTTTTAGTAAGATGTCCCTTCACTTATAAATTATGTTATTGAAGAAGTATTTCCTCATATTCAGGACAAGAAGGCTTGTTGAAATATAGTGTAATCCAAATTACTAGTATATAAATTTGTAATATTATTTATATGTAACAGTATTGCATTTTCTTCCAAGAAAATAGACATTTCAATTCTATTCAATATTAAAGGTGTCACGTCTAGACAAAGTACACAAATAGTCAAGGTTATTCCATTAATAAAATATAGATAATAATATGTTGGTTAATGGATTGTCAAAGCATTCTAGGACATAACACTAAATATGGTCATGACATTGTGCAGAGGACCGTATGTATATTAGGCTACGACAACTTTGCTAGAACAGATGATTCCCAAAAAAGAAAGGAACAACAAAAAAGATAAGAAAATTTTCAAGATGCATATTCATAAGGGTCATCATTCTAATCATGCTGCCTCTGCATAGAAAAATCATTTGGTTCTAGAATATATCATAGACATACTAAAGTAGCCACAAGAACAGTATATAAAAGTGAAGCCTGTGCTCCTAACATTGAGTGTATGATAGATTGTGGATGAATTATCAATATTATTGTATTCATGAGGAAAAGGAAAATCCCTTTAAGGAACCAAATAAGCAAAATGTTAAATCCAGATTATTTTTATGCCTTAATTATCAGAGATAGGAGATGGATTCTTTGTAAAAGCTTATACTCCTTTCCAAAGGACATTTGTGCTGATCAATCTTGTCGTTTCATCAACAGTTGGCATTGCGAACAAGTTTTCTTGACTCCCAAATTATTTCCAAATTATTCATAATTCTGTGCCTACAACGTCATAGCCGCACGCTTATTCCTTTAAATCCAGTTACACTTTATGATTACACATAATCTTCGCTAAAAAACGTGTTAATATAAACAACTACTGTTGAAACCTTAACCTTAATCAAAAGGCATCATTACTGACTGCATATTTGTATATTCCAAGAGTCACATTTAATAAACAACATTTTTAAATCTACATTTCATTGAGGGGACAACTGAATTATTTTCACAGAAAGTGGATTTAACCAATGACTTTCTTCAAAGATATGAGGATTTAACCCTTAGTAGTCGTAAATTAAGTTTCAAAACAAGAAAGTTTCTGAAGCAACAAGATATTAATGGCTAGAAGATATAATTGAAAACTTATGGTGGTGATGGTGGCGTTGGCTATTCCTATTCTAGTTCAAGTACAAGCTAGTGCCCCATTCTCTTCATCTTTAGTTCCTTCTTTACTTTCCGTCTTTCTTCCTTATTCCCCTGAATATGACGAAGTGCAGGATCCGCTACATGACTGCATCTGGGAGAGAATGGAACTTTGCAAGAAAAGGAAGAATGGTGTTGACAATTTTACCTATGCTCAGTTAGTTGTAGATAACGTGTATTTTTGCCTCAGACATTTCAAGGAATTTACGAGTTTTGGCTTTTTAGAGTGCGTGACATATCACTTCAGGGGATTTATGGCACCCGAAGCTCTTGCAAGTCGTTTAGAGAACTGTTATGACAAGCATGTCAAGAACCACAGAGAAGGTGCTAGTTCCATGAGTTGCATGTTTAGATTTGGTAAGAGTTCTCTTGATTGTTCTCTCTTTATCTCTTGATTCATTGGAAGAATGAACACATGGTTAATCATGTATCTGTAAGAAATAAATTCTTGTTAGCTTCTTAAACATTTCAAAACAAGAATTTGTTTCTTGTATATTAAGCCAAAGATTTCAATAGAATGCTTATTATTAATTTTCTGTTGTTGACAAACACCTAGCTTAGTTAATAATAAATATTGCATAAAACCTCTTGGTCGTAAGTTGGACACCTGAATGTAAGGTTAGGTGTGTGTAAAAGAAAAGAAAAAATTGTTAGGAAACAATGCTTAACCATTATTATTTGTAGATGAGTCTAAACATGCACTGATATTTGATGCTTCGCGGAACTTTTCCCAATTGTGGAGTACACGATGAGCAATTACTGGGAAAGACTTCAACGTCACGATGATCAGACTCCACAAATATAATTTACAGTTATGAAATCCTAGTTTCAGCTGATCTCAGGTTGAGAATGTTGCACAGTGGAGCCTGGGTTCAATTTGTAAACGTCACGTGTTTACATCTCTTAATGACGAATTTTAAAGATATAAATTGGATCTTTGTTAGTGGACACATACAAGTGGTGCTGACTGTAAACGAGTTATGAAGAACTGTTCTATGAATATATGTTCAAAACTTTGCACAAGTTAAATAATTCTCTTGTTTCATATGCTCTACATAGTTATAGAATCCAGAAATTTCTTTCTGCACTTTACGAACCTTTAATTTCCAGCCTTGATGTCATTTTGCCTCGCACAGACCAGAGGCTTCGTCACAGAAACCATCCCTATCGAGTATTTTTTGAGGTGGAGCACTTAGCAATGGAGAAGAAGGGGTGCCATAGGCATTGCGTCGACTGTTTCCACAGCCTAAGCTTACTCTGGTGCTAACCCCTGTGATAGGATTCGTGCCACTGGCATACTTGCAGAGAGCCTACATGAATAAGACCTCCAAAAATCAGTAGAAATGCTAAATGAAGGGGGTAATCACTCTATGCATGATGAAATAAACAAACAATGAAAGCCTCTCTGTTAATCGATGGGAAACCTTAACCAAGGAGGATCAAATAAATGATAGTTGGGATACTTGTAAATGCCTAAAAACAAAGTCATCATATTTTACACTGCTATGACTCTAGCAGTTCAAAATTGTTTAACACTACTGCTTTTTTGACTGAAACATTCCCACATAACATAATTTAGGGTTATATACCCAGAGATACAATAGATTCATTGCTTCAGCTGTTACCACATTCTAAAACCACTCAGTTTCAGGGTCTTGTACAGAAATTCAATCCAAGATTTTGTCCATGAACTCTGCTTAGACGAATGGTTTCATAACCCAATACCTTTAGCTGCATCTAATTTTTGAACTTTTAAGTTAAGGAAATTCATTTGGGGGCCTAATCAGAAGTGCTGCAACAGCTCAAATGATGATGATATTTAGTTAGAGGTGCTACATACTGATAACATGCTTTGCTACCAAAAAGCTTGCCGAGTGTCTTGTTTGCAAGCATCGCCAGTCAACAGATGGTATAACTCCCATAACTACTGGGTTCTTTGCTGATTACTATCTCTTCCTAATTGTTAAACATGTATTTGTGTTTCTAAAAACACAAAGACGGCTTAATTGAGACATGCACTATGCTGCCTTGGATTTCAAAGTTTAACAATTATGGAATTACGAAATCATGTTCCAGGTTTTGAGTAATGGTATGCAAAATTGTGTAATATAAGAAACTTTACATGTCCCAATTATAACTTTGACTAATCATTTGAAGACTAATGCAGAAATGTTGCTAGTGCTTCCTTTGGTTGTAGCGAATATTATCAAAGAAAGAAATTCAAACTTAGTTATGTACTTAGTGCCCTCTATAATACAAAAGCGATTCTGCGGAACCTAAAACATTACTTCAATTAACCAGTTTCAAGTTTAAGACAGATGTGACTATAATTCAAAAACACGTACATTCTAACAAACATTAAGACATCCGGCAAAAAATCATGGCCAATGCAATTTGAGATACTCTTCTTCATACCAGCAAGTCACAACAGCTTGTACAACTTTTCGGGACCAAAACAATTCTGCACCATATCAAGTATGTCAACCCAGTATGAAGCATGCTTAAATTCAAGTACGACATCACTTAACCAGCCTTTTTTTTTTTGCCCTAATCAATAATCTCAAGAGTGTTATCTCAAGGCTAAAAGCTCAAAGGGTAGGAGGGAGAAAAAGGTAGAACATGCCTTTGTTGTTCTGTAATTACATGGAAAAGGAGTTTAAAGAATCTAATATAAAATCTTGTTATCATCTGTGGAGTGATGGGTTTCGCACTCTACTCACCAGGTTAAGGAGATTTGGGTTGAGCAATTAAGAAAATCTATAAATGAAACAATTAATAGCAACAGCGGAAGAAGTTTGCTATTAATTTCGCACTATGGAATCAGTAATCTTTGAGAAAGGTTCGTTGCATTCCCTTTCACGCATTCCATTTCACTTGGGAATAAGCCGCATCAGTCAGCTAAAAAAGGCTCCCAGTGAAGAACCCTCAAGGCACTTCTTGAAAACACAAGTACTACTCCCACTAAGGAATCACTGGGAAAACACAAGTACACAAATTTCTGTGTGCATACCTGCTTCTGTGGAAGGTCCAGAACAGCATCACTGAAGTCAGCACCTTCAATCAGGGCACCTCCGAGGTCACTGCGGGTGAGAACAGTTCTAACAAGCAAAGCATTCGTGAGATTCGCATCATTCAACACCTAATGAACAGACCCAAAAGTATCCCGTCATTCATCGTAATATTTGATGAACAAAAGTGAACCTACTCAGTTAGTAAAATCTGTAAAAAGGTATTTTCCATGTTTTACCATACGGTCCATCAACGTGTCGCTTAAATCAGCACCTGAGCAAATGTGAGAAGACAATTAACAATAACTCTACAAAAAACTGATTAATCAGAGAATCATAACAACAACAAATACTAGGTATATCAAGTTGTATTATGATAGACTGCTATTTTATATCGTAATTGGGTTTACAATTATAGTAATTCTTCTTATAGTCAATTAACTAAAAACAGTTTTTTCTCCAAACTAGTGTTCTTTTTATCCTCTGTCTGTTTATCAAATTAGAATTGGAAAAGGCTGTGAACATATTTTGAGGTGTGCTTTTCCTGGAGTGTGTTTTTGAAAAGTCACAATGTGAAAACAGGAAATGTGCTTCTCCTGTTCCCAACACTAAGCGGTGCAGGGTTATGTTTTGCCATGATTTTACAACCGTTTTTGAACAGTTTTGCCCCAAAATTGCATGATATAGTCCCAAAGACAATTATATGACTTCTTGTCATGAGAAGAAGGGTTAGCGACAGTGGAACCTATGCAAGTTAGGTTGCGCCACAGTTTGCCAAACGCTATTACTACTTGAGAACATCAACCTACTGAACTGTTACATGAATTACACAAATATCTGCCTCGGAAGGGACTTCAGCAATCCCAAACTTCCCTCCATTTTCCAGAACAAAAGCTCCAAAAATTTGTAATGGATGTCAGCTGAAATCTATTGAAGCTTCTTAAGCTAAAATTTATTTACCAAGACGTAGAGCACAAAATGCACAGAAAGAGATGTCAAGAAGCAGTAAGAATAAGATCATTTATAATTTTTGGGTCTTTTTTGCATCTAAGCTTAAAGGCCCAAGACTCTGAACGCTCAAAAGTGATTTAAATAAAGGATTTAACTGAGGAATATGGATAAGCTGCAAATGAATGCTCCGGCCGGTTCTGAACTTCCAGAGCAGAAAACTTAGTGCAGGCTTTCATGACTGCAAAAGAATGTCTATGGAGGGCTAGGAAAAAGTGGAAATAGCCCTTAAGTCTAAAGTTCCAGCGAGTCTAATCTGCACTCATCTGAGTTGAACTGCAAACATTCTGAATGTTCGACGGTGAGGGATAAGCTTAGTAGAGTATGGCATATGGATAACCAGCAAGAAATTGTTCCTGCTGCTTGGGACTTCTGGTGCAGAGGACTGTAGTAGGGGCTCTGATGGTTGTGCAAAAATCCATCGAGGACAACAGGTAAGGAGGAAAGAACCACTGATTCTATTTTTAGTGAGTGAGCATATATGATTTCTAGTAGGAGAAGATATTACACTTACGAGTTCCGTGCCTCACATTATTTTTGTTCATCATCCAGCAATCCAACACTGTTTTTGCCTATAGATAACACAAATTTATAAGTGGCAACCAGATTACCAGAAAAATTTGCCTTGTATGCAACTGCTTTCTCAAGGTATGCACCATTGAATGTTGAACCACTAAAATCCGATTCCCTCATATCCGCAGCAGTGAAATTGGCTCTTCTGTATTAGTCATTCAAATTAACAGTAAACTCAGGGCGGATAAAGTGTGGACTTATGGTTTGAAGATTTAAAATAGAAAGTAACAAGATTGTTCATTTAAATTGATCATTTAAGACATTGTTTCGAGTACATGATGAACTGATTAGAGTAGAGATAGAAAATCACCTGAAATTCTCATTTACATGAACTGCTTTCCTGCGTAACAACAAACAGAGAGTTTTCACCGCTCTCAGACCCAAAAGTTTTGACTATCGTACTACGTTCTTGAAGAAACTGTACCTGAGGTCCGCAGAACCAAATTGAGCCGCTGAACCTATCCCGAATTCACCCCGAGTGTCAGCCTCAAATTTGTTGAGATCAGCAAGAGCAGACATGTCGGAGGCGAAAGTAATAACGGCAGCCACCATCGCAGTCGAGACCAATTTTCTCCACTTCTTTGACACTGAGCTAGCAACTGAGGGCCTAGAACAATCTTCCTTTTCAAGCAGAATTCAGTAAGCTATGAACTACACGTTGGTTATGGTTAATTGTGCTAGAGCGTAGAACAGAAGTACTCACCGCGAAAATAATTTTCTTTTGGGTCAATCTGACTGACTACGGCAAAGGGTTTTGAGAGAAACTGCAGGGGTTTTGAAACCTTTGAATTTGATGAGGAAATGCCACGGTACTTGATGGATAATGGGGAAACAGAGGAAACCGAGGAAACCGAGGACAGTGCCATGGCCAGTTTTCTTGGGTTTTGCTGAATAGGAAGCAGAGGGGAAGTAGTTTCCCTTTAGCCACTTGTTTTCCAACAAAAGGATTGGTCACAATGAGCACACGTTTCTGGTCGTTCCTTTGGCCATAAACGTTCGAAGTAAATAAATCACAACTCCCAAGTAATTTGTTTTTCTTTAATTTCGACAAATAATGATTTATTTCTCTTTTATAAAAAAAAGGTATAGGGATTACAAGTAAACCGAATTATTTCTACAAGACATGAATACGAAAGAAAGTTAATACAAAACATGATAAAATACAACCCTTTGTCCATCTTTATTTATTCGACCTCATCTTCATCTTTTTCATCTGCTTCTTCATTTTCATGTTCATCTTTGCCCTTACAACCAAAAGAGTTGAAACAATAAGGGCAAGAGTTAAAGCCAAACCTTGGATGGATCTTCTTCTTACATTTCTTACATTGGAGAAATACATCACCAAAAGACAAGCCATAAGCATCACATGTATAAGAGTCATTTGTCTTTTGAACAAAAGTGAGAGGATATTAATGACGTTTATCTTTATAAATTCTTCCAATTTTGATAAATGAAAACTCGTCAAAAGCACATAAGAGATAATTCGCAAAATTGCATTTTGTGCAAGAATAAAACCAATGATTTAGATCTCTCTTTTCTTCACAAATTAAACAATAATATTCTTCACATTTATCTTCCTTAGCGTGAGTGAGTTTCAAAGGATGTTCATCATCCTTGTAACTAACTGAAAGTGGAAAGGTCATGCATCTACAACATTGGATGCATATAAAATAAGCTTCTTCCCCCACAAATTTTGCATGTTCCACCAAACTGGATCGCAAAGGGGTGTTGGTGACCCTCATGCTGGAACTTTTCCGTCTTATGACATTGGATGTCAACAAACGAATTTGCTCCTCCAGCAAAACAAGCAAAGCCATGGCGGTACTGATGGCAAAGATTACATTGGAACACACCATCAGGTGTAGGTGCTTGTGACAACACAATGATAGTGTTCAGGATATAACTATGTCTAAACTTTGTTGGTATTCTTGCACATAGACTATGAAGAAATAATTGCATTCTACACAACTATAAAATGGAGTTGAGATTCATTGCATGCAAGCATCACAAACCTTATTATTCAGAATTTCCTCGTGATTGAGAATCAAGTCATGTGAATGGCTAAAATGTTGGATCTTCTCAAGCTGATCTCTTTCATTTACTCCTCGATTCATATCCTGGATTAAGCCAAGTTGATATCCCTCACTAAATAGTTGATTGATAATGTTGGAAGTTGAATCATCGCGTACATCCGAATCCCCCTCAACCCTCGATTAGACGATCTCTTGCGCATCTCAAGTGGGCAACGTAGTTGCAGTGCTGGCAAAAGTAAGCTGCATACTTTGCATTCACTTTTTGAGAACAAACTCCACAAACTAAGTTGGCCTGCTCCTTCACTTCCCGAATAGTAGAATAAGTGAGTGTAAGCAAATGGTCATGACCTGTAACTCTGATTGCCCGCAAAAATAAAGCACATCTATGCGAATGTATGTCAAGCTTTCTCTCCATCTCCGTTAAGACTTCTCTCACACTCTTGATCTCTGACACGCACTCAATACACAGGCTGGAAATGACTTCCCACTCTCTTTCTCAAATTCCCTCTCTCTTTCTCAAGTATGGGCATGAAAGCAGCAATGTTCGTAACAAGGTCTTTCGTTTCCACGACTACAAGTTTCCTTCCTCAAACAGTTAACGATCGACTCACTACCGATTTAGTTTTCATTCAGTTTTGCACAGATCACAGTTTCCATCTAAATCTCTTAGGTTAGGATTATAAATACTCATGAGATTGCATATTGTGGAATTATCGGTTACTGGTTTTCTCTACACAAAACAGAGAATTTTCACTGCTTTCAGACCCAAAAGTTGACTAACATCCTACCATCTTAAGCGGAATGTAGCTGAGATCCGTTGAACCAAATTATGCGGCTGAATCTATCCTGAATTTACCCCGAGTGGCAGGCTCAAATTTGTTAAGGTCGGTCAATCTGACTGATTACGGCAAAGGGTGTTAAGAGAAACTGCAGGGGGTTTGAAACCTTTGAATTTGATGAGGAAATGCATGCAACGGTACATGGATAATAGGGAAAGAGAGGAAACATAGGACAGTGCCACGGCCAGTTTTCTTGTATTTTGCAGAACAGAAAATAAAGGCGAAGCAGTTTCCCTTTATCCATAAACGTTCGAAAGTAACTAAATTACAAGTCCTAAATACTTTTTTTTTTCCTTAATTTCGACAAATAATGATTATTTCACGCCTATGAAAAAAGGTATAGGATTACAAGCAAACCGAATTATGTATACAAGACATGTATATGGAAGAAAGAGTTAATACAAAACCGAGCTGAATACATCTCTATTTATTCATCTTCATATTCGTATGTATCTTCAGAAGAAAACAATGAACTATAAGTTTACGCTGCAAACACTTGGAAATATATTGATCACAAAAGGAGGCACGATGGCCTTACAAAGCTTCCCACGTTAGAGTTCGTGAGTTATTCTATAGCATACGTCCTACTTATAGACTTCGGACAAAGTACATAAAGGGTGCAATAAATGATAGCAGGCGTGATCATCACGGAGAGGGGCTGCTAAGTTTCTTTTTCTTGTGAAGTTGGGCACCGACTTTACTAGAGGAAGGTTCCTCTATCACCGTGTTACGGTTCCTCATAGTGAGGTGAGGATAGCCATCTATGTAGCTTGCAGAGGAGATAATGTTGTCACTGTTGAGGTCATGTTTGGACCCTATTGTGGTCACGTATGACTTCACGTTTCCACCTGGCTCATATCTTGTAAAGGCTGACATGGAGACTTGGTAGTCCGGCAGCATGTCTCTTGCTCGGCTTCCATTAGTCTGGGCTGCATACAAGGCTGTTTCATCAACACTCCCCCGCAAGCTTGGCTCTATCACACCAAGCTTGGTTCTCATATCTTCGTATGCAGCTTGTGAGAGTGGCTTAGTGAACATATCTGCCAGTTGTTGAGAAGATGGGATGTAAACCATGACTATAGTACCCTGTGCTACCTTCTCCCTTACAAAATGAAAATCAACATCCATATGCTTCGTTCAGTTATGTTGCGTGGGATTTACACTCATGTATAGGGCAGCAAGGTTGTCACAGTAAATTTTAATAGGAGCTGACTGACTAACTCCTAGGAACCTTAGTAAATGGAGGATCCACACTACCTCAGCGGTGCCTTCGGCCATGGCTTTGTATTCTGCTTTTGCAGAGGACCGAGAGACACCACCTTGCTTTCTTGAGCACCATGAGATGCAATTAGCTCCAATGAACAGACAAAATCCAGTGGTGGATTTTCTAGAGTCCGAGCATCCAGCCCAATCTGAATCCGTGAAACCATACAGATTTGCGATGCTTTGGTTCAAAATTTTCAGGCCGTGTTTGATGGTGCCTTGAAGGTACCGCAAAATTCGTTTCAGGTCATGAAAATCCTGCAAAGTTGGGTTAGACATTTTTTGGCAAAGCTTATTTATTGGGAAGGCTAAATCTGGTCTTGTTATGGTCATATATTGTAAAGCTCCAAGTATACTACGATAAAGTGTTGGCTGTCCAAATAGCTCTTCACCGTTAGCTATTTGTTGCTGTTTAGTGGACATGGGCGTGGAGACTGGTCTGCAATGAATCATCTCTGCATGTCTCATAATGTCTAGGCCATATTTCTCTTGTGAGAGGAATATTCCATCGGTTTGGTGGTGCACTTGCATTCCCAAAAAAAAATGTAGGTCTCCAAGGTCTTTTATCGGGAACATTTCAGACAAACAGTTAGCAAAACTCTTTATATGAAAGAGAGAGTTACCTGTTACCACCAAATCATCCACGTAGACTAATACCCAAACGTGTACTCCCCCGCACTGGTAGACAAACAGCGAGGCATCATATGGACAGCAACTGAACCCACGATCAAGTAGGAATTCTGATAGCGCTTCGAACCATGCTCTTGGACTTTGTTTGAGTCCATATAAAGAGCGGTCAAGTGCACATACATGGTTCGGTCTTTGTGGGTCACGAAATCCATCCGGTTGCTCCATAAAAACTGCTTCTTTGAGCCTTCCATGCAGGAAAGCGTTATCAACGTCGTACTGCTTGATAGTCCATCCTTGGATGGTGGCCAAAGTGAGAATAAGTCTTATAGTGGTCGGCTTTACCACTGGACTGTAGGTCTCGACATAGTCCACTCCAGGTTCTTGATTGTACCCTTTTGCAACTAAACGTGCTTTTAACCTTTCAAGACTTCCATCTGCCGCAAGTTTGGGTTTAAACACTCACTTACAGCCGATCACATTCATGGTGTAGTGTCTTGGTACAAGCCACCAAGTAGAGGTCTGCCTTAGGGCCCAGATTTCTTTTTTCATTGCACTTCTCCATCCGGGATGTAAAAGAGCTTCATTTAGGGATGACAGAATGGATGGTATGTTATGCACGGTATGCATGGCATATCGTGGGTTTGGCCTAAGAGCACCTACTTGACTACGGGTTGTCATGGTGTGGGATCTTGAAAGTTTCTCTTTTGGTGGAGGACTGGGTGAAGGTGAAGTTTGCCTTAAAGGGGAATGGACAAGGTTACTTATAATGGGTGACGGACCCCTTTCTTGATCATTCTCGGGTAGAAGTAAATATGCACTTTGATTGTCCCATGCGTCATCATCCAAGTCTAGAGTAGAGGCTGCTTCGTCATTTTCATAGGTGATGATATCGCTGGCTGGTTCTAAAGCTTCTAGCTGACGTGGTGCCGTGCTTGTAGGGAGTAGCTTAATTATTTCATCACGTGTGTGTTCTTGTGGATTTGAAATTTGTATTCCTTCTTCATTGGTCGCTGCTACACGTGTGTCTTTGAACTGAGATGAGATGGGATTTCGTACCTGCAAGGAATGGGTTTCTGATCTGGTTTCTGTTTGTTCTACCAGGGATCCGTGATTTGTGTTGATTTGGTTTGCAGTTTTCCTTAAAATCTGCTGCTCTTCTGCGCTGTTTTTATTTCGGTAGTCCTTTGTAGTTGTGATGTCGTCTTTAAATTGTCCTGTAATATCTTTGAGTTGATCTCTTGGTACCAGTCCTATATTTTTGGTACTTTCTAATTGTTTTCCATTTGAGCTATCCTTTTTGAAGGGAAAAACTTGTTCTCGAAAGATGACATGTCTGGATATAAAAACTCTTCCAGTTTCGAGATAGAGGCAGCGGTATCCTTTATGTTTAGCACTATAGCCTAGGAATACACAAGCAATTGATCTTGCGGACAATTTATTTGTTATAATGGATCGAAGACAAGGAAAGCATTGTGAACCAAAGACTCGTAACATGCCATAATTTGGTTTTCGATTATACAATAATTCATAGGGGGATTTATTTCCTAAGGTTATTGTAGGTAACCGATTAATTATGTATACTGCAGTTAGAAAAGCTTCAGTCCAATATTTGTGAGGTAGATTTGCATGATTTATCATTGTTCTACCAAGTTCTGATATGTGTCTATGCTTTCGTTCCGCAACCCCATTTTGTTGCGGCGTATAAGGACACGAAAACTGTTGAATTATACCATGTTTGTTCAAATGTTCTGTTAGCTCGTTACTGGTATATTCTCCTCCATTATCGGCTTGTAGGATTTTAATTTTTGCATTGAATTGACGTTCAACCATGGTTTGAAACAAGGTGAAGGTTTGGAAAAATTCTGATTTTCTTTTAATAGGATATATCCAAGAGAATCTGGTGTAATCATCAATCAGAATTACATAATATAAAAAACCTTGAACAGATGTTGTGGGTGATGGTCCCCAAAGGTCACTATGAATCTTTTCTAGTGGAGAATTTGATTTATTTATTGAGTGTGGGAAAGGTAAATAGTGACTTTTATTTTCTTAACAGTCCTAACATGAAACTGGAAGTTCGCCATTAATCGTTATACATTTATGTGTTGATAGATACTTCAAAATACGAAGATTAGAGTGACCTAATCTTTTATGCCGTGTACTGCCGTCTGTGTTTTGCTGATGCAGAGAGAATAAGGCTTGTTCTTGTTTGATTGGCAGTACATATATATCTCCTTTTCTACGTCCCTTGAGAAGTGTTTCCTGAGTGGCTAGGTCCTTTACCATAAAAGATGTTTTGTCAAATATTACTAAACAAGGGTAATCATCAGTTAATTTTGATATGGACAGTAAATTTTGAGTTATATCAGGTGAGACTAACACAGAATTTAATTTTAATTTTCCATTACCAATGTTTGTTGTTCTAGTATGGGTAATTGGTATATGTTGTCCGTTTCCAATCATAATGCCATCAGAACCTTTGTAGTGTCTAAGGTTATTGAGTTTACCTAGATTATCAACAATATGTGAGGTGGCCCCTGAGTCGGCCACCCATTCTTCTTTGTTAGGTTCCATTATTTGAAGTGCTGTTAAAGCCTTAGGGATTTCTTCACTTTGGAAAGAATGATCGAAGCGTTTCCAACATTCCAACGCAGTGTGTCCTCTCTTACTGCAAATTTGACAGGTAATAATTGGACGGTTGTCAGAATTAGCAAAGGTATTATTATTACCTGTGGTTCTATTTTGTGGATTTGGGTGATTTTGCCATTGTCTTTCTCTATTGAAGGTAACAGCTGGATTAAAACCCCTTCCTTGTGAAGAAAAGAATGAGCCTCTGCCACGTCCTGGTCCTCGGCCTCCTCTTCCACTTCGTTGGGCTACAAATGCTATATTTTCAGTTGGAGTGTTGACCTTGTTGGACGTGTAACGTTGATGTCGAGCTTCATAGGCTTGGAGTTGTGAAACTACTTCACTGAAGTCTGGTATTGGGGGTCGAAACATTGTAGTTTTGAAGGCTTCATAGTCTCTTCCTAGGCTTTCAAGGAGCCGGAATGTTTTGGCAGAGTCCGTAAGAGGTCGTCCAATGGAGCTGAGTTGGTTTAGGAGTCCTTTGAATTCAGAGAGGAATATAGGTAGTTGTTTTCCTTCCTTATTCAAGTTGTTGATTTGAGATAGCAAGTCAAATTCTCGTGCTTCAGTCTTCTGTGCGAAATGGTTTGCAAGGGCTTCCCAGACTAGAGCTGCGGTATCTAGTTCAAAAATGTGTCCCAAAGCTTCTTCTGATAGCGTGCTTATTATCCAGGATTTGACTAAAGCATCACTTTGAATCTAGGCTTCATAATCTGGATTTATTTCTTCTCTATCATCATTTATGGTAATAGTAGCGGATGGTAATGGTGTAGTCCCAGTGATGAAGCCGGTGAGTTTTTGTGTTTGTATGAGAGATTTCATTTGAATCATCCACGGGAGATAGTTTTCTTCAGTGAGTTTGATTGTGACGAAATTGCTAACATTTACTGAGTTGGGGAACGGGTATGTAGATTTGCGAGACATATTGTGTTTGTATTGAGGTCGGATCGAGTGGCTTTGATACCAAGAAGAAAACAATGAACTATAAGTTTACGCTACAAACACTTGGAAATATATTGATCACAAAAGGAGGCACGATGGCCTTACAAAGCTTCCCACGTTAAAGTTCATGAGTTATTCTATAGCATACGTCCTACTTATAGACTTCGGACAAAGTACATAAAGGGTGCAATAAATGATAGCAGGCGTGATCATCACAGAGAGGGGCTGCTAAGTTTCTTTTTCTTGTGAAGTTAGGCACCGACTTTACTAGAGGAAGGTTCCTCTATCACCGTGTTACGGTTCCTCACAGTGAGGTGAGGATAGCCATCTATGTAGCTTGCAGAGGAGATAATGCTGTCACTATTGAGGTCATGTTTGGACCCTGCTGTGGTCACGTATGACTTCACGTTTCCACCTGGCTCATATCTTGTAAAGGCTGACATGGAGGCTTGGTAGTCCGGCAGCATGTCTCTTGCTCGGCTTCCATTAGTCTGGGCTACATACAAGGCTGTTTCATCAACATCTTCATCTTCATCTTCATCCTCTATCTTTCCCAAACAAGTTAAAGAGTTAAAACCAAACCTTGGATGGATCTTTTGCTTACATTCCTTACATTGGAGGAACACATCACCAAAAGGTGAGCCACAAGCATCACATAAATAAGAGTCATTTGTTTTCTGAACAAAAGTGAGAGGATGTTGATGTCGTTCATCTTTATAAGTTTTTCTAATCTTGATATATGAAAACTCTCCAAGAACATATTTGGGATGACCAGCAAAATTACATCTTGTGCAACAATAAAACCAATGATTTAAATCTCTTTTTCTTTCACAAATCAAACAATAAGTTTCTTGAAAGCTTTCTTCGGCTGTGTAGGTGAGTTCTAAAGGATGTTCATCATCCTTGTGACAAATTTCCAATGGAAGGGTTATGCACCTATAACACAAGGCAAACTCACCTTGAGAGCATACCAAAATAGGCCTTTCCCCACAAAGTTTGCAAGTTGTAGGCCTTCCAAATGCAAAAGGGTGTCGGTGACCCTTGTGCTGAAACTTTTCTATCTTCAAACATTGGACGTCAAAGATAAGGTTTTCCGGTGCATCAAAGGCAGAGGCCGAGGGGTCTTCCATGTCAATAGTACAAGCAAATCCATGGCGATAATGATTGCAAATAGCACATTTGAACACTCCATCAGGGGTAGGTGCTTGCGATGATACGATGAAATTGATTGAAAACAACATAAGCTTTGTTGGACTTGTAGCACAAAGACTATGAAGAAAATAGTTGCAGTTGACACAACTATAAAATGGAACTGAAACTAATTGCATGCATGCATCACAAACCTTATCACTTGGGACTTTCTCATGGTTGAGAATCAAGTCATGTGGATGGCTAAAATGTTGGATTTTCTCAAGTTGATCCCTTACATTTAGTTCTTGATTCATATCCTTAATTGAGCCAAGTAGATATCCTTCACTAAAGAGTCGTTTGATTTTGTTGGATGCTAAGTCATCGGTTCCATCCTTGTCCTCAATTTGACAGTCTCTTGCACATCTCAAGCGGGCAACATAATTACAGTCTTGGCAATAGAAAGATGCATAGTTTGTATTTACTTTTTCCAAGCACGCTTCACATACAATATCCAACTGCTCCTTCTCTTCCTGAATAGAATAAATGAGTTTAAGCTTGTGCTCATGACTTGCAACTTTGATGGTCTCTGAAAACAGAGCACATCTGGTGTGAGTCAAGAGTTGACATTTGTTGCATAACCATCCAATGTCCTTGCGTTCCTCACCACAACCCTCGCAAGTGAACTGAATCTGCTTCAGCAAGGGAACGAATGTGCGCTGGTGACCATCATCCTTATCTACTTGCAAGCGAGAGATGCATTTTGTGTCAAGTATGAACTCGCACTCTCCACAATAGTAAAAAGGCACCTTTTGCAAGACTTTCCACAAGCATCACAGTATGCATGACGTGATGGAGGTTCTATATGAAGGGTATGGTTGGGGTGCAACAGATGCTCTGCTGTAAAAGGTAGGTTGCCACATGATTCATGGCAAAGGGAGTTGCACACGGAGCATTTGTAGCAGGGACCTGACGCTGGATCATCGCATACCCTGCAAATTTCTTCCTTCTCTCCATCAACTTTCAAATCTTCTATAAACTTCACTGGATGGTAATGGACTTCAATATCTGTCTCCATCTCCTTCAAGACTTCTTCCAACGCCCACACAACACACAGGCTGTAAATGATTCCCACTCTCTCTCTCTCAATCCCACTCCTTTTTTTTGTATTTAAATTTATTTCTTTGCCTTCTAACAGTGTTCCTCAATTTCCGACTTTGAGGCTTGTCCTTTATTTGTAGACAATCTTTGCAGATTCCATGAAAAGTAGGAAGATTGTCCGTTCAGGGCTTCAAGCAAGCAATCCGTTGTGGATTTTCTTCTTTTCCTCTCCCAAAGGCTTCAAGCCTGGAACACATGTAGAATATGCTCACTGTATTCCCTGAAAAATAAGGAATTCGTGTAAAAACCTCACGAGTTCCACTTGACTTCAGATCAAACACTCAATTTATTGCGAACAAATTTGAACGTAATATGAAAACAAAAACTTTACGAGTAGTTTAGCATAAAGGCTGATTAGTAAAAAAACAAAATTTGAACATACTCATTTCCATCTTGTTCGCAGTCATGTCGGTATGTTTCGCTTTTCTATAATACTTTGATTAAACAAATCCTAGGTTAGATCTCCGTTCACACAGGTCATGTCAACCTTCTAAAATTGAGTGTAGGATATTAGTTTTCCTTAATGCTGTTAATCAAGCCCCACAACAATGTTGTCCCTTCTTTCTACCAACCCAATTTACATGTCTATAAAAGCATGTCCCCCGATCCATATCAAAGTGAAAGTATCCAATCAGTTTCAAAAGATAAATCTAAATAACACACACAGATAAACCACCTGGTGAGTTGATACTGCTGCCACAGATTTTGATCTTTGAATCAGATTGTATTTAAATAAGCTAAGTGTCTTGTATTTTATTGAACAAAAGAAACGTAGTTGAAACACGAAAGCTAAAATGGGACATTCTTGATTAGACCAAACGAGCAAAGTAGGCCTATTAGTTGAGATAGAATTCTAATCGCAATTAGATTTTTTGGCAATGGCAAAATAATTTGGGAACAAGTCAATTTGGTCTGTAATTGGATTAAAGAAGCTAATTAGATAGAACTCAATATTGTGTCTTTAAAGGTGGATGTTACGTGATTAAACTTATAGCTCTAGAGATTTTTCATGCAATCATCCAGAGCAGCCCAAACGTCCAATGGACTGTATAGCAGCATGTTGCACATCAAATGGTAACAAAATGGAATACTAGGCAAAATAGTTTATTCACATTTCACACTGTTCTGCTCTCCCCAATTCATTCCTTCCATTTGGGCGTTGACCTTGGGCTGGTCTGTGAGGACTTAAGAGAGATGCAGAAGGGGCAAAATATACCCTGTCGGCCAGGTCAAGTGTGAGCCTCTTGGATTTCTTGGATTCCTAAGGTGAAAAATTATTTGTTTCCTTGTCCTTTGCTTTACTGATTTCACTCCAAAAGCCATTATTTGGAAGTTTTTAAATCTTTGTAGACATTTTTGAGGTAACATTATTAGTTTATATATTGTTTACCTATGAAGAGGTCATGTAGGACTCCTAAAATTGAGTATGGGATATTGCTTTCGATCTTGTTTTCCTTACTATATATCAATCAACTACTATAACAATATGGAATTTGTAGAGTTCAGTGTTATATCACTAGAATTATAGCTCTAGATATTGTTCTTTTTCTCTCGCAAAGGCTTCAAGTTAGAACACATGTGGAATATGCTTAAGAAAAATAAGGAACTTGTCTAAAAACCTCGTGAGTTTTTACATTTTTTCAGATCCAACAGTCAAATTTATTGTGAACAAATTTGAAAACAAAAACTTCACTAGTTTTGCACCTTAAAAATATTAGAAAAGCTGATTTGTAAAGAACAAAATTTGAATATACTCATTTTTATCTTTGTTGTATTTATGTTGGTATGCTTCGCTTTTCTACATTAATTGATTAAACCCAATGCTATGTTTGAATCTTTATTGACTCTGGTCATGTAAACCTTCTAAAATTGAGTATGGGATATTAGTTTTCCTTAATGCATATCAGTCAAGCTCCACAACAACCTTGTCCCTCCTTTCTACCAACCCAATCTTACATGCCCGTCAAAAGCATGTTTTTCAAACGATATTCAAAAGATGAATTTTAATAAAACACAACTAAACCATCTGGTGGCTTGATATTGCTGCTACAGATTTTGGTCCCTGAAACTGATTACATTTTAAATAAATTTAATGTCTTGTGTTTTATTGAAGAAAAGAAAGGCATTTGGAACATAAATGTATCATTGAACACAAGCCCAAACGGGGGCGTTCTTGATAAACTAAACAAACAAAGGAGGCCTATTAGCCAAGAGAGAGTTTGAATCGCAATTAGATTTCTTGGCAACTAGAGATGCTACGTACTGATAACACGATTTGCTACCAAAGATCTTGCCGAGGGTCTTGTTTGCAAGCATCGCAGTCACACAAGTGGTGTAACTCCCATAACTACTGGATTCTTTGCTGATTAGTATCTTTTCCTGATTGTTAACCATATCTATGTGTCTCTAAGCACCTTTGAAAGAGTTTTTGCTAGCCACAAAGATGGCTTAATTGAGACATGTACCATGCAGCCTTGGATTTTAAAGTTTAACAATTACGGAATTATGAAATCATGTTTCAGGTTTTGTGTAATTGTCTGCAAAATTGTGTAATATAAGTAACTTTACATGCCCCAATTATAACTTTGACTAATCATTCGAAGACTAATGCAGAAAATGTTGTGGTGCTTCCTTCCAACTTAGTTATGTATTTAGTGCCCACTATAGTACATAGCGATTCTGCGGAACCTAGAACATAACTTCGATTAATCATTTTCAAGTATAAGAAAGCTGTAACTATCATTCAAAAACACATACATCCTAAAAAGCCTTAAGATATCCAGAACAAAATCATGGCCAATGCAATTTTGAGCTACTCTTCTTCATACCAGCAAGTCAACAACAGCTTGTACAACTTTCGGGACCAAAACAATTATGCATCGTATCAAGTATGTCAACCCAGTATGAAGCATGCTTAAATTCAAGTACGACATCCCTTAACCAGCCTTCGTTTTGGCCCTAATCAATAATCTCAACTGTGCTATCCCAAGGCTAAAAGCTCAAAGGAGAGGAGGGAGAAAAAGGTAGAACATGCCTTTGTTGTTCTCTAATTACATGGAAAAGGAGTTTAAAGAATCTAATATAAACTCTTGTTATCATCTGTGAAGTGATGGGTTTCGCGCTTTACAAAGCAGGTTAAGAAGATTTGGTTGAGCAATTTTGAAAATCCTATAAATGAAACAATTAATACCAACAGTGGCAGAAGGTTGCTATTAATTTCGCACTATGGAATCGGTTATCTTTAAGAAAGGTTCTTTGTCTTCCCTTTCACTTGGGAATAAGCCGCAGCGGTCAGCTAAAAAAGGCTCCAAGTGAAGAACCCTCAAGGCACTTCTTGAAAACACAAGTACAACTCCCACTAAGGAATCACTGGGAAAACAGAAGTAACAAATTTTTGTGTGCATAACTGCTTCATAGCTGCTTCTGTGGAAGGTCCAGAACAGCATCACTGAAGTCAGCATCTTCAATCAGGCCACCTCCGAGGTCCCTGCCGGTGAGAACCGTTCTAACAAGCACAGCATTCGTGAGATTCGCATCATTCAACACCTAATGATCATACCCAAAAGTATCCTGTCATTCATCGTAATATTTGATCAGCAAAAGTGCACCTACTCAGTTAGTAAAATCTGTAGAAAGGTATTTTCCAAGTTTTACCATACGGTCCATCAACGTGTCGCTCAAATCAGCACCTGATCCAGATAAGAGAAGACAATTGAAATAACTCTACAAAAAAACGGATTAGTTAGAGAATCATAGGAACAACAAATCCTTCGTGTTGGATCATCCAGGCCAGAGACAACCCTTAGGTATATCAAGCTGCATTATGATAAAATGACTGATATCTTGTATCCTAATTGGGTTCAGTAATTCTTCTTATACTCAATTAACTTATCACAGCTTTTCTCAGGAACTCTTTTTATCCTTTTTTTGTTTATCGAATTAGAATTGGATAAGGCTGTAAACATATTTTACAGAACAAAAGCTCCAAAATTTTGTAGTGGATTGCAGCTGAAATCTATTGAAGCTTCTTAAGCTAAAATTTAGATACCAAGACGTAAAGTACAAAAAACACTGAAAGAGATGTCAAGAAGTAGTAAGAAGAAGATCATTTATAATTTTTGGGTCTTATTTGCAACTAAGCTTAAAGGCCCAAGAGTCTGAACGCTCAAAAGTGATTTACATAAAGGATAAATGTTAACCACGGACTATGGATAAGCTGCAAATGAATGCCCCTGCCAATTCTAAACTTCCAGACCAGAAAACTTAGTGCAGGCTTTCATGACTGCAAAAGAATATCTATGGAGGGGTAGGAAAAAGAGGAAGTAACCCTTAAGTCTAAAGTACCAGCGAGTCTAATCTACACTCATCTGAGTTGAACTGCAAACATTCTGAATGTTCGACGGTGAGGGATAAGCTTAGTAGACTATGGCAGAGGGATAACCAGCAAGAAATTATTCCTGCTGGTCGGGACTTTTGGTACTCAGGACTGTAGTAGGTGGTCTGATGTTTGTGCAAAAATCCATCGAGGACTACAGGTAAGGAGGAAAGAACCATTGATTCTATTTTTAGTGAGTCAGCATAAATGATTTCTAGTAGGAGAAGATATTACACTTATGAGTTCCTTGCCTCACATTTTTTTTGTTCATCATCCAGCAATCCACCACTATTTTTGCCTCTAGATAACACAAATTTATAAGTGGCAACCAGATTACCAGAAAAATTTGCTTTGTATGCAACTGCTTTCTCCAGTTATGCACCAATGAATGTTGAACCACTAAAATCCGATTCCCTCATATCCGCAGCAGTGAAATTAGCTCTTCTGTATTAGTCATTCAAATTGACAGTAAACACAGGGCGGAAAAACTGTGGAGTTATGGTTTGAAGAATTAAAATAGAAACTGACAAGATTATTTATTTAAATTGACGATTTAACCCATTATTTGCACTACATCATGCACTGATTGAAGTAGAGATAGAAAATCACCTGAAATTCTCATTTTCCTGCATAACAACAAATTGTTGGGTTGGTCCAGCCCATATTCGGAGACTTATTATTTGATCCAATTAGGGTAATGTGGCCCTAAGGTTTAAAAGAAAAAATATATGATTTTTTCTTTAGAGAAGAGGTGAGTGGCCGTCAAAAAAAAGAAAAGAGAGAGAGAAAAGAAAAGAGTAAAATTTCGCAGGAATTAGAGGTCCTACGCAACAATTGATCAAACATCTGATCAAGGTCGATTTGTGGTCCGATTGAGCTGACTTTTTGTCAACAGGTTCGGGATTGGGTGTTCTTCATTGTGAACGGTTGGATTGTCGTTTAGAGCTCTTGAAGTCAGCAGATTGTGGTCGAAAATCTGGGTGATATTTCTCCAACTTTTCTTAGTTAAGTTGTTGTTTATAACTTGTTCTTCACTATTTATTGATGATTCTATTGTTATTGAATCAGTAAATCTTTGTCATGTTGCTATTATTAAGGACTTGATTGGGTTGTATCCTAACGATTGATATAGTGAAGATTTGAGTGGACTTCGTGATCGGTCCCGTGGTTTTTTATCCTTCACATTGGAGGAGTTTTTTCACGTAGAAATTCTTTTGTATTGATTGTGATTTACTTATTTTACTTGTGATTCGAATACATCGTTGGTGTTTTAGTATTTCCTCATGAGTTCAATCAAAGTGGGAAACTTTATACGTCGTTTTTCCCATCACAAACAGAGAGTTTTCATTGCTTTCAGACCCAAAAGTTTTGACTATCGTACTATGTTCTTGAAGAAAATGCACCTGAGGTCCGCAGAACCAAATTAAGCCGCTAAACCTATACCGAATTCACCCCGAGTTGAGATCAGTAAGAGCAGACATGTCAGAGCCGAAAGTAATAACGGCAGCCACCATCGCAGTCGAGACCAATTTTCTCCACTTCTTTGACACTGAGTTGGCAACCGAGGGCCTAAAACATTTTTCCTTTTCAATCATAATTCAGTAAGCTATGAACTACACGTTGGTTATGGTTAATTGTTCTAGAGCGTAGAATAGAAATACTCACCGCGAAAAGAATTTTCTTTTGAATCAATCTGACCGATTAAGGCAAAGGGTTTTGAGAGAAACTGCAGGGGGTTTGAAGCCTTTGAATTTGATGAGGAAATGCCATAGTAGTTCATGGATAATGGAGAAACAGAGGAAACCGAGGACAGTGCCATAGCCAGTTTTCTTGGGTTTTGCAGAATAGAAAGCAGAGGGAAGGTATTTCCCTTTCAGCCACTTGTTTTCCAACAAACGGATTGGTCACAATGAGCACACGTTTCTGGTCGTTCCTTTGGCCATAAATGTTCCAAGTAAATAAATCACAAGTCCTAAGAAATTTGTTTTTATTTAATTTCGACAAATAATGATTTATTTCTCTCCTATAAATAGGCTACAAGGATTACAAGTAGACAGAATTATTTCTACAAGACATGCATATGGAAGAAAGAGTTAATACAAAACACAAAAGAATACAACCTTATGTGCATCATTGTTTACCCATCTCCATCTTCATCTTCATCTTTGCCCTTACAAGCAAAAGAGTTGAAACCAAACCTTGGGTGGATCTTCTTCTTACATTCTTCACATTGGAGAAACACATCACCAAAAGAAAAGCCACAAGCATCATATATATAAGAGTCATTTGTCTTTTTAACAAAAGTGAAAGGATGCTGATAACGTTCATCTTTATAATTTTTTCCAATCTTGATATATGAAAACTCTCCAAGAACACATTGAAGATGACCAGCAAAATTACATTCTGCATAATAATAGTACCAATGATCTGAATCTCTTTTCTTTTTTTTTTTTTTCACAAATTGAGCAATAATATTCTCCAAAATTATCTTCAACTGTATAAGTAAGGTTAAGGGGATGTTCATCATCTTTGTAACTAATTTCAAGTGGAAGGGTTATGCATCTATGACACAAGACTAAGTCAGCTCGAGAGCATAAAAAACAAGCATTTTCCCCCACAAAATTTGCATGTTCTTCCCTCTTGGAATGCAAAGGGATGCTGATGACCCTTGTGTTGAAACTTTTCTATCTTAATACATTGGACGTCGCAGAACCACGAAAACTCTTCAAGCCTACAAGCAAATCCATGGCGATAATGTTTACAAAGCTCACATTTGAACACACCATCAAGTGTAGGTGCTCGTGGGAATACAGTGAGAATGAGTGCGGAATGACTATGTTTAAGCTTTGTCAAAAGTTTGGCACATAGACTATGAAGAAAATAGTTGCACTTTATACAACTATAAAATGGATTTGAGATTAATTGCATGCATGCATCGCAAACCTTTTCATTTGAAACTTCCTTATGGTTGAGAATCAAGTTATGTGGATGGTTAAAATGTTGAATCATCTCAGCCTGATCTCTTTCTCTCACTGCCCTATTCATATCCTTGATTAAACCAAGTTGGCATCCTTCACTAAACAATTGATTGATATTGATGGTTGGTGAATCGTTGGTTACATTCCTGTCCTCCTCAATTTGACGGTCTCTTGCACATCTCAAGTGTGCAACGTAGCTACAATGTTGGCAATAGTAAGCTGCATACTTCATATTCACTTTTTCATAGCAGGCTTCGCATGCAATGTCAACCTGGTCCTTCACTCCTTGAATAAAATAAGTGAGTGTGAGTAAGTGTTCATGATCTGCAACTTTGATTGTTTGCAAAAACAGAGCACATTGGGTGTGAGTCAAGAGTTGACATTTATTGCATATGAATCTGATATCCTTGCGTTCCTCGCCGCAGCCTTCACAAGTGAACTGCAACTGTTTCAGGAAGGGAACGAATGCGTGCTAGTGACCATCATCCTTCTTTGCTTGCAAGCGAGAGAAACACTTAGTGTCAAGGTAGAACACGCAATCTCTACAACTGTAAAAGAAGCACCTTTCGCAAGATTTATTGCAAGCATCACAGTATGTATTAGGCGTTGACCACAAGAGATCGAAGGTGTGGTTTGGTTGCAATGGATGTTTTGTTGGATGTGGTAGGTTGCTGTTAGGTTTGGAGTAAAATTAGTAAGGGTAATTACGTAACTACCATATTTGTATTGTGGGTAGTTTATAAGGGTTTCCCAATCTTATTCTATTTAGGTCTCCTAGTCCTATTCTATTTGGGTTTCCTTGGTACTTGTATAAAAGGAAACCTTATGGGAAAACCTAGGTATGAGGTTGTGAAAGATTAAGAGAAAATAGAGGTTTTCTGTAAGTACTGTAAGCCCTCCTCATCATAGTGAAGAATTGCTCCTTAGGCCAGAGATGTAGGGATTATCCCGAACCTCGTAATTTCTATGTATTCTTTACTTGACTAATATTTTCTTTGTGTGCGGTGAGATCCTAAGAGATTCCGTGAGTTTAGATTCACGGGTTTATTTTCTAACAAACTGGTATCGGCACCTAGGTTCCTTAATTAGTGCCAAGGCTCGTTCTTTGTCAGGCAGTTAGCGGAAGAACAACTATTTTGGTGTGTATTTAACACACTGCACACAAGAGGGAAGCTGTCAACAAAGGCTTTATTTAAATAAGCCTTTTATCAAACACTTGGTGTGTATCGCATGGAAGGAGAAGCTAAAATCGACGTTTAAGGTATGGATTTTCTTCTCTAACCTTTGTTTGCGTGATTTCTGACTTCTTTGTGGCCAGAAAATCGATTGGAGTGCTGCGGGTTGTGTTGAACTCGTGAGCCCGAAAAGGGGATTTGCGATTCCTCTTTCGTTTGAGTGTTTTGTGGAGTGATCTTGAGTTCTATAGACTCGTTGGAAGCCGATCTATTGATTGGTGTTCTTATTTCGTTGGAAACTGCTTTGGAATGGCGGTAATCGGAGGAGAAATGCGGCTGCAGCAGCAAAAACGGGTTCTGTTGACCTGTTAACCGTTAACCAGATCTGAAGACCCGGCCCAACCCAGATCCAGACCCGATTTGTCAACCCGATCAAGCTGTTCGTTGACCGTTGACTGAGCAATCGTTGACTTTGACTGTTGACTGTTGACCGATCAAGCGTTGACTTTGACTGACTATAATTTTTAGGTGATTTCTGTGTCAATTTTTACAATAATTTTCTGTGATTTTTGGGAGATATTTGACTATTTTTGGGCATAATCATAAGGGTATTTTGGTCAATTTGGTTGGCATTTGTTGAGGGGTATCTTGGTAATTTTGCACTTTTGATTCCTATTTGAGGGGGAAGTCAAATGGGAGTTTATTTTGTTGTGATGGATGATATGAATACTTCTGGTAAAGGTATGACCATGTTAAATTCATCTAATTTCCAAACTTGGAAGCCGCGGATGGAAGATTACTTGATTAGTAGAGATTTGTATGATGCTGTGGAAGGAGATTCTGCTAGGCCTGAGAAGCTGACTGATAAAGAATGGGAGAAGTTGAATAAGAAAATTGTCTCTCAAATTAGACAATTTGTTGAGGACAGTATTTATCACCATATTGCACACGAGACTAAAGCTAGTGAGTTATGGAAGAAGCTTGAGGCTCTCTATGAACGCAAGACTCCTCAAAATTAGGTTTCCCTACTTAAGAGGTTAATTAACTTGAAGTACAAGGTAGGACGGCCAATGACAAAGTTCTTGAGTGAGTTTAAGTCTTTGGTGAATCAATTAGCGACGGTAAAGATTATTCTAGAAGATGAACTGCAAGCAATGTTATTGTTGAGTAACTTACCTGATTGCTGGCAGACATTGGTAGTCACTCTCACAAACTCAGCTCTGGGTGGCATTCTGAGTATGAAGTCAATTCATAAAGGTTTGCTTAATGAAGAAACCAGAATAATTGAGCAAAAAGCACATGGACATACAGAAGTATTGGTTATAGAAAGGAGGGGGAGAAATAGATATGGAGACAGAAATAGAGACAGAAGCAAGAGTAGAGGTAGAAGCAAGAGTAGAGCACCAAATTTTGATAGAGCATGTGAAGTCTCACGTTCGAGGAAAGATGTCAAGTGCTATCACTGTGGTAAGTATGGACATTATAAGAAAGACTGCAGAATACTCAAGGGAGAAGAATCAAGGAATAGAGAAAAGGAAGTTGAAAAAGATACAGTGGCAACTACATCCGATATTGAGGATATTATGATCTTTTGTGATTCTCAGAGCAACATCTCATGTCAAGTTTCATCTTGGATTGTCGACACAGGTGCCTCCTTTCATGTTACTCCACATGAAAGGTTCTTCACATCTTATTCAGGTGGTGATTTTGGGTGTGTTAGCTTGGGAAATAATGCACAGGCAAAGATAGTTGGCACTGGAGATGTAGTCTTAGAGACTAGTGTTGGATGTAAGCTAGTTCTGAAGAATGTCAGACATGTCCCTGAGATTTGTTTCAACTTGATCTCTACTGGCCTCTTTGATGATGAGGGATATGATAACTACTTTAGTGGCGGTAAATGGAAACTTAGTAGAGGTTCTCTTATACTTGTAAAAGGGCTGAAGGTCAGTACTCTCTACAAGACTGAAGCTACTATTCAAAAAGGCAAGGTAAATATGGTGGAAGATAATCACATGGAGCTATGGCACAAGCGACTTAGACATCTCAGTGAGAAGGGACTTCAGCATTTGATAAAGAACAAAATCATATCAAGAGTCAATGGTGCTGATTTGCAATTGAAGCCTTGTGATCATTGCTTAGCTAGAAAGCAACGTAGAGTCTCATTTTGGAAAGGACCCCAGTCTAGAAGAAAACATGTTCTTGATTTGATTCATTCAGATGTGTGTATGTTGAAGGTGAAAACTATTGGTGGCGCTATGTATTTTGTTACTTCATTGATGATCATTCTAGAAAGGTATGGGCTTATGCACTAAAGATTAAGGATCAGGTTTTGGAGGTCTTTAAACAGTTTCATGCTATGGTTGAGAGAGCAACTAGAAAGAAACTGAAGTGCGTCTGTGTAGATAATGGAGGTGAATATAGAGAGTCGTTTGAAGAATATTGCAAAACTCAGGGTATCAGGCTTGAAAAGACAGTTCCTAAAACTCCATAGCATAATGGGGTTGCAGAACGAATGAACAGAACTATAATTAAGAGGATTAGGTGTATGCTTTCACATTCTGGATTATCTCAGTCATTTTGGGGTGAAGCTATATGTACTGCAGTAGATCTTATTAACCTATCTCCTTCAATTCCATTAGAAGGTGATCTACTTGAGAGAGTATGGACTGGTAAGGAGGTTTCTTTTAAGTACTTTAGAGTATTTGGCTACAGGATGTCTGTTCACATTCCTAAGGATGAGAGGAACAAGCTTGATGATAAAGCTCGAGATTGCATCTTCTTGGGCTATGGACATGATGTTTTTAGATACAGATTGTGGGATCCAGCTGCAAAGAAACTGATTAAAAGCAGAGATGTTATCTTCTTTGAAGATCAGATTATTGAAGATCTTAAAAAGACTGAAAAGCCAAGAATTGGTAATGAAAATCTTAAGGATATAATCCCACCTTCTTCTTCCCCAGTAAGTACACATAAAGGGGGAATTGCACAAGAAAAGCCACTTGAGGATGTAGCAAGTGAAGAAGTTCCTGAAACTCCAATTGTTGAAGAATCTGAAGGACATGTTGATAATCATTCAGTTGAGCCATCAACCCAGCCCCCACTAAGAAGATCTAGTAGAGAGTGTCAAACTTCGATGAAGTATCCACCACATGAGTACTTGATGCTAACTGATGGGGGAGAACCGCAATGCTATGACAAAGCTAATGAATGTGAGCACAAGAAAGAGTGGAAGAAAGCTATGCAAAATGAGATGAATTCCTTGCGGGAAAACCACACTTATGATCTTGTGACATTGCCTAAGGGTAGGAGAGCACTTAAAAATAAATGGGTGTACAAGTTGAAGTCAGAAGAAAACAATCCACTACCAAGGTACAAGGCATAGTTAGTTGTGAAGGGTTATGGTCAGAAAAAAGGTGTTGACTTTGAGGAGATTTTCTCTCCTATGATGAGGATGTCTTCAATCAGAGTTATTCTTGGTTTGGCTACTAGACTGAACTTGGAGGTAGAACAACTTGATGTGAAGACTGCGTTCCTTCATGGAGACTTGGAGGAAGAGGTTTATATGGAACAACCAGAGGGCTTCATAGAAAAGGCAAGGAGAATCTTGTATGTCGATTGAAGAAAAGCTTGTATGGTCTAAAACAAGCACCTCGTCAGTGGTACAAGAAGTTTAAGTCATCCATATTACAACACGGTTATAACAAGACCAGCTCAGATCATTGTGTGTTTGTGAAGCACTTTCCAGGTGGTGATTTTGTCATCCTACTCCTATATGTTGATGATATGTTGATTGTTGGCCAGGACATTAAGAAAATTGCTGAGCTGAAGAAGGATTTAGGCAAGTCTTTCGCGATGAAAGATTTGGGACCGGTAAAGCAAATCCTTGGTATGGAAGTTAAATGCGACAGAGAACATGAAAAGTTATGGCTATCTCAAGAGAAGTATATAGAGAAGATACTTCAGAGATTTGACATGGACAAGGCAAAAGCAGTAAGTACTTCATTTGCAAGTCATTTCAAGCTGAGTAAGGAACAAAAGCCTGAAAGTAAGAGTGATGTTGAATATATGAAGAAAACACTTTACGCATCTGCAGTTGGTAGCTTGATGTATGCTACAGTAAGCATTAGACCAGATATTGCTCATGCAGTTGGAGTAGTTAGTCATTTTCTTTCAAATCCTGGTAAAATGCATTGGGAAGCTGTGAAGTGGATACTCAGGTACCTTAAAGGAACTCCTAAGTTGTGTTTGTGTTTTGGTAATGATGAGCCTATATTGGTTGGATACACAGATGCAGATATGGCTGGTGACCATGATGGGAGGAGATCTACAACAGGGTATATGCTCACCTTCACAGGGGGAGCAGTTTCATGGCAGTCTAAGCTACAAGATTGTGTTGCTTTGTCTACAATAGAAGCCGAGTATATAGCAATCACTGAGGGTGGAAAGGAAGTTTTGTGAATGAAGACGTTTCTTCAAAAACTTGGCATAAAACAAAGGATGGTTATCCTTTATAGTGATAACCAAAGCTCCATCTGCCTCAGTAAGAACACGTCATCTCATTCAAGGTCTAAGCACATTGATGTCAGATATCATTGGATTAGAGATGTATTAAAATCCAAGCAATTAGATCTTGTGAAGATTCACACTGATGATAACGGAGCAGATATGTTAACGAAGCCGTTAACAAGAGACAAGCTAGAGACTTGTTAGCGAGTTGTTGGAATGGATTCCAAGTAGAGTCAAGTCTAGGGAGCAATGTTCTTTCTCTTATGGTGCAGGGATGTTGCACTAATGTTACTCCAAAAGGGAGAAATTGTTAGGTTTGGAGTCAAATTAGTAAGGGTAATTATGTAACTACCATATTTGTATTGTGGGTAGTTTATAAGAGTTTCCCAATCTTATTCTATTTAGGTTTCCTAATCCTATTCTATTTGGGTTTCCTTGGTACTTGTATAAAAGGAAATCTTATAAGGAAACCTAGGTATGAGGTTGTGAGAGATTGAGAGAAAACAGAGGTTTTCTGTAAGCACTGTAAGCCCTCCTCATCATAGTGAAGAATTGCTCCTTAGGCCAAGGACATAGGGATTATCCCGAACCTCGTAATTTCTATGTGTTTTTTACTTGACTAATATTCTCTTTGTGTGTGCGGTGAGATCTTGAAAGATTCCGTGAGTTTAGATTCACGGGTTTGTTTTCTACCAGTTGCTTCATGATTGATTGCAAAGGAAGTCGCATGCGGAGCATTTGTAGCAAGGACCTGACGCTGGATCCTCGCATACCCTACATATTACTTCCCTCTCTCCATCGATTTTCAGATCTTCGATTAGCTTCACTTGATGCTAGGGATGTTCCATAATATTTTGTCTCCATATCTATTAGGACTTCTCTCACTCTATCTCTGATACCCACACCACACGGCAATAAATGACTTCTCACTCTCTTTTTTAAATTGCCTCTCTCTTCTTTGTATATAAATCTATTTCTTCGCCTTCTAAGAGTGTTTCTCAATTTCAGGCCTTGAAGCTTGTCCTCTATTAGTAGCTGGCAATATCTGCAGATTCTTTTCTTCTGCATCCTTTCTCTCCCTTTCTTTCGACAGTCTTCTTTCTTGCGATTCCTACTCTTTCTCTTTCTTTTGAGGATCATTTCGATTCCAATGTTTTGGGCTTCAGGCATGCAATCCTTCGTGGATTCTTTTCTTCCCCCCTCTCTCTCTCTACACTATCTTTTCCTCTCTTGAAGGCTTTACGCTTCAAGCTTCAAGCATCAAGCCTCACACATCAATCCGCAACCTCCATGGACTCTATACTTTTTCTTTCCCACCACTTTTCTCTCTCCGTCTCTTGATAATTTATTCTTTTCCTCGCCTCACAACTCAAGCACCATGCATCAAGAAGTAAAGACCAGTACAGCATTACGACTGCGACAAAGTTAAAAGCTGATAGAATTAAGCATCAACCATTCTCTTGTGGATTCTTTTCTTCTTCTCCCTACCTTCTCCCCCTCTCCTCTCTCTCCATTTTTGTTGTTCTTTTCCTCTCTTGAAGGCTTTAAGCATTCAAGCATCAAACCGGACACACTAGTACAACATATCTACTGTATCCCATGGAAATTCTATTTTTGAAAGCACGCAATCCTCCAGGGATTCTCTCTCTCTCTCTCTCTCTCTGTTTCTGATGAGTTATTCTTCTTCTCTCCTTGTAGTCCAAGTATCAAGCTGCAAAGAGCAGAACAACACGCTCACTGGATCCTTTGAAAAGTAGGAAGATTGTCTGTTCAAGGCTTCAAGCAAGCAGTCCTTGTGGATTTTGTTCTTTTCCTCTCGTAAAGCCTTCAACCTGGAACACATGTAGAATATGCTCATTGTATCTCTTGCATAATAAGGAACTTGTCTAAAAACTTTATGAGCTTCTACTTGTTTTCAGATCAAACAGTCAATTTATTGTAAACAATAACTTAACTACTAGTTTAGCATCTTAAAAGTATTAGAAAGGCTGATTCGTTAAAAAATAAAATTTAAATATACTCATTTTCATCTTTGTTTCTGTCATGTTGGTATGCTTCACTTCCTTACAATAATAAATTAAACCAATCCTAGGTTGAATCTCCATTACCACGGGTCATGTAGGGCTTCTAAAATTGAGTGTAGGATATTAGTTTTCCTTAGCAAATTGATCAAGCCCCACAGCAACGTTGTCCCTCCTTTTTACGGACCCAATCTTACATGCCTGTCAAAAGCATGTTTCCCAAACGATATCAAAGTGAAAGGATCGAATCAACTTCAAAGGATAAATTTAAATCAAACATACAAACAAAACCACCTGGTGACAAATTTTGGTCTCTAAAACTAATTGCATTTAAACAAGCTAAATGTCTTTGTATTTTATTGAACAAAAAGAACCTAGTTGAAACATGAACGTATTATTGAACCCATAGGCTAAAATCAGACATACTGACGTACAATCTCGGTTACAGTGGAAGAACCACTTTTTAAGATACAAATTAGTCCATCTCCATGAAGGTGCTCTTTAATCTCAATCATAGACCTCTAATTCCAAATTATAACCCCTGGAACAACTAACATTTCTGATGGCCTTTGCAATGGACTCTAAATCTACAACCCGCAATTTTAGTCTTTTTGTATTATTCGTAACATGAACATCCTACGCCCGTCAGATTTTCAATTCAAAGATAAAACAAAATTAAATTTTCTGGCTAGTAGATACCGTTTATTTTGGCTTTGGTCATTGAGTTCATGTAACTTTGGAACGCCTGCGAAACGTTCTCCCTTTACAACGCCACTTACTCGTCCTCGAAATAGCAATGCTTGAGTGTTTAACTTGCAAGTGACAACTTGTTATGGTGTGATACATAGTTTCACATTGTTAAATCGCATTTCCATGTTTCCAACAAAATTGCAATTCGTTCTTGTAGATATGATGGGAAATTTAGTGGCCTACCAATCAAATTAGGTTTAATAAAGTCAAAATTTATATAAATAAGTATTTAATTTTAGAATCATAAGACCTATGCTGATGCATGCATTTGAACCAAGATCAGAACATGAAGTCTACCACAATTTTTTTTTCTATTTTATTTTGCTGAGTGTGTTATGCCTTTTAACCAAATAAATCTCATCATTGAATAGTCCATTGCCAGTTTCTAAATTTTTGGAGCCAGTACATAAAGAAACACCATGTACCTAGCCTTTATCGATTTCTTTATCTATCATCACTTATTTATAGGATATTGGTTCCAAAGGAGAATATAATCGCACATAACAAAGAAATAGTTACATTCTTCATATATGTAACATAACTGACTAGAAAAGTTTAATATGATCTGCATCTGTTGATCCAAACAGAAACGAAAATATGTCACTACCTTAGCAAAAGAATTTCCTTTAAGCTATCAGGAACATTATGAAGCAAAAAGGTACAAAACTACAAGTAAACTGAATTGTTGATACAATAAATATATATGGAAGAAAGTGTTTAATCCTCATCATCGTAGAGTTCATCCTCTTGTTCATTGAAAATTCTGGAGCTAGATGAATGCCCAGCTTGATGAGAGAAGGATGAAGGATAAAACTTGTTTTATTAACACAAGCAAACCTCACGAGAAACAACAATGGTGTTCTCAAATTCCTTTACAATTTTTTTTCAAAAGAATAGAAGCTAAATACAATTATATACTAGGGAAAAACAAACCCTAAAGATTTACTTCATCCGTGCGGCGCTACATGGTAGAGAGACCATACAAGGGCTGACGTGGAGAAGTTAAATATGGAAGTTGACAAATAACATTCATATTTGAACACCCCCCCTCAAGCTAGTGGCCGGTAAGGATCTAGGACACTAAGCTTGCGGAGAAGATGAAAATGTTGATTAGTTCCCAATGCCTTTGTTAACACATCTGCAGGTTGATCTTTGGTTCCAACATGTGCTGTCTTGATCAAACCATGACGAATCTTCTCTCGAATAAAGTGACAATCTACATCAATGTGCTTTGTGCGCTGATGAACTATGGGGTTTGCTGCAAGTTCCATAGCAGCTTTATTATCACAAAACAACATAACTGGGTGAGGTACAATGACTCGCATGTCGGCAAGCAAGCCCAATAACCACATAATTTCACAAGTAGTCATTGCCATAGCTCTATACTCAGCTTCTGTGGAAGATCGAGATACTACTCCTTGTTTTTTACTTTTCCAAGAAATCAAAGAATTGCCAAGCATAACACAAAATCCAGTCACTGATTTCCTTTCCATTTTGCATGTGGCATAATCTGAATCACAATAAGCTCGCATTTGAAAACCACCTGAAGAAGGAATAAAGAAACCCAACCTTGCACAACCTTTAAGATATCTAACTACTCGAATGGCTGCTTTCCAATGGGATTTCTTAGGTGCATACATGAACTGACTTAAATTGTGTACTGAGTAGGATATATCAGGCCTAGTAACATCAAGGTACATAAGCTTACCAATTAATTGTTGATACTTCAAGATATGCTTAAGTGGTGGATCATCATCTCGAGGTATAAGTGTTCCTTTATCATACGTGGTTGTGGTTAATGTCAGGTTGGTGTCCATAGGATTTCCAAAAGGTTTGGATCCCATAAGTCCCATCTCATTCACTAACTCTAAGATGTACTTTCGTTGGCTCAAGTGGATTCCATCCTTGTTCTGAAGAATCTCAACCCCAAGGTAAAACTAAAGGTCCCCTAAGTCTTTGATGTGGAAGACTGAATGTAGATGTTCTTTTAATTCCTTTATGCCATCAACATCATCCCCAGTAATGATAATATCATCTACATAAATCAAAAGTATAGCAATAGAATTACCTCTTTGCTTTGTAAATAAAGATGGATCATGTAAGGAATCCTTGTAACCAGCTGTTAGGAGAGCTTCAGCGAACTTCTCATACCATTGCCTAGATGCTTGTTTCAAACCATAAAGAGACTTGCGAAGCTTGCAAACTTTATTCCCCTTCTTATTCGGATCACCTGGGGGAAGATGCATGTAAACTTCTTCATTTAAATCCCCTTGTAGATGCATTGTGTACATCCATCTGATGAATCTGCCAATTCTTCTGAGCTGCTAGAGTTAAGGCACATCTAACCGTTATATGTTTGACTACAGGAGCAAATGTCTCATGAAAATCAATACCTTCTTTTTAACTGAATCCTTGTGCTACCAATCTTGCCTTATAACGTTCCACTGTTCCATCTGCATGATACTTAATTCGATATACCCATTTACACCCAATTGCTTTTCTACCAGCAGGCAACTCAACAATGTCCCAAGTATGATTTTGCTCCAAAGCTTGTAACTCCTGATCCATGGCATCTTTCCATCGAGGATCCTTAATTGCCTCATGGTGATAGATGGGTTCTGTGTTTGTGGATATGGAGGCAATAAAATGTTGGCTAGTCTCAGGTAAATGGGTGTAGGATAAGTAGTTAGAAATAGGGTAATTGGATGTATCAGTGGTAAGAGTAGTAAGGGTTGGACAAACATAATCTTTTGTCCAAGTGGGAGGCTTAATAGGCCGAGTGGAACGACGCGGTGGTGGCTCAAAAGATTCATCAAGGGATGGCTGACGGAGTTCAGATTCATCATCAGAAAATATATCATATGGTGCAGCTGATGGAGGCAATTGAATGGTTGAGTTTTTAGGAAGAGAAGGTATATCTGGTGAGGATGATGTTGGTGACACATGCTCAATTGAGGTGTCAACCAATGGAGTACGATCAATAATGATGGTTGGTTCATGATTTGAAGGTGAATGGATAATTGAAATTGGCTTAGTAAGTGACTCTGATTCAGGAATGGAATCCAATGTAGAACCTTGATTGACGTGTGGAGTCAAGGGAACTTGTAGAGAAGAATGAGATCCAGGCTTCAACTGTGCAAAAGGGAAAATGTCTTCATAAAACCGTACATCCCGACTCACAAAAAATCGATGACTTTCAACATCATACAATCTATAACCCTTTTGTCCATGTGGATAGCCCATAAATATGCTAGGTATAGCACAAGGGCCAAATTTGTCTCTATGTCCTACTGTGGTAGCGTAACAAAGACAACCAAAGACTCGAAGATTTTGGATGTTTGGTGGTTTTCTAAATAATTTCTCAAATGGTGTGCATCCATTTAAGACTGACGAAGGTGTCCTATTTATGAGATAGGTTGTTGTCTTTATACACTCCCCCCAAAATTTTGTAGGTATTTTACTTTGAAATTTCAATGCTCGTGCTACATCCAAAATATGACGGTGTTTTCTTTCGACTACACCATTTTGTTGTAGAGTATGAACACACGAACTCTCATGTATGATCCCACGTGATGAAAACAATTTTTTGCAATCACGATTGAAAAAATCTAATGCATTATCAGTTCTAATGTGTTTTACTTCCAAATCAAATTGATTTTTTTGTGAGATTAAAAAATGCCTCTAAAAAGGATGTTGTCTTACTTTTGACTTTCATGAGAAATGTCCATGTTCCTCGTGAAAAATCATCAACAATGGTGAGAAAATACCGTGATCCATCATGATTGGGAATTCGATAAGGTCCCCAAACATCAACATGGATCAAATCAAAGGCTTGTTGCGCATTTTCATCACGGATGGAAAATGAGTTACGAGTTTGTTTTGCCAACGGACAAATTTCACAATGCATGTCATGAGAAAAATTGGAAGATTGAAACTCATTGATAAATTTAAACTTTGAATTGGACATATGTCCAAATCTACAATGCCAAAGTTGTAAATTGAAAGCATTACAAACTAATGAAGTGTTCTCAAAACTTGAACGACATCTAGGTAATTGGATAGCTAGTTTACCTTGAGGATGTTCTACAAAATAATAAAGCCCATTTCTCATTCTACCAAATGCCTTGACTTCATTCGTCAAAAGGTCCTGAAAAACACAGAATTCATGATAAAATAATATCAAGCAATTATTTTCAAGACAAAATTTGGAGACAGAAAGCAAATTAAACTTAAAGGTGGGAGAATATAGGACTGCATGTAAAGTAAGATGTTTGGAAATGGGTATGTTTCCAATGTGAGTAACAAAAGCACTATCACCATTTGAAAATTTAACGGACCTCGGATTAGATGCACATGTAACAGGTGATTCCAAACAATTATAATTGGCAGTTATATGGTCATTAGCACCACTATCAATAATCCAACATCTATTTAAGAATTTAGGTGTACCTGCTGTGTGTGCCTGGGCCTTTTGAGGAATATCATCCTTTAAAAAATTCATAAACCTTTGATAATCTGTTTTAGTGATGAAGACATGATCAGAGTCTGGTACAGCCAAATTGGCGCTTGCATCCCCTTTGTAATTCTTGTGTCCTGGTGGAAATCCATTCAATTTGTAGCAATCCTTTCGCTCATGCCCATAAAGCTTGCAATGATCACATTGTGGACCCTTGGCTCTATAGCAAATTTCCTTTGAATGTCCCTTTTTTCCACAAAAACTACATTTTAGCACTTTTTGTCCAATGCCAGATGACACGTCGTTTTGTGTTGCCTTAAGTGAAAACGATGGGTCGTTTTCTCTATTATTGGCTGTACCCTTTTCTATTACGTCGACTTCCATGGTCTTAATAAACTGACTTCCACCTGATCGGTTTGTTGCAACACCTGACAACTTTGCTGCAAAGACCCCACTTGCCTCCATTGTCTTCCCTAAGAATCCCTTCCTGTATTCAGCTTTGGAAACCATTGAATAAGCTGCTTTGACATAAGGTAGTGGATTCATAAGCAAAATATGTTCTCTAAGACTCGCATGACATTCATCCAGACCCCTTAGAAATTGGTAAAACTTCATCCTTTCTTGGTGAGCCTTCCATGGAGCTAGCTTTGCCATATCTGGTGAATCAAGGTCCATAAGAATTGCATATTCATCCCAATGCTTCTTCAACCTGTTAAAATAAACTGTGACAGAATCTCCCCCTTGCCTAACCAAGCTCAGTTCATTGAGAACATCATATAGCCGTGTAGCATCCACTTGGTTGTAGCAGTCATGGAGTTCCGTCCAAAGATCTACTGCTTCTGTCGTGTATATAAGGCCCTCATGAATCTCATCAGACAAAGAGTTTAGTAACCAAGTCAGGCACATTGCATTGCATCGTTCCCAAGTGGGAAACAGAGGGGAACCTTTCGGTGGAACATCATACCTTCCATCAACTAACATTAGTTTGTTGCAGGTAAAAAGTGCAGTCCTCATTGTGCGGCTCCATATTGCAAAGTTGCTTGGTCCAGTGAGTTTGAATGACAGCAAAGAGGTTGTGTTCATGTCACTACCAAGAAGATATAAAGGGTTTGAAGGATCGGTCACAGATTGCATGGATGAAGTTATCTTGTTTTCTCCAATGTTTGAGGAATCGGTGATGATGGGTTGGTTATGGTTTCCATTCCGTGAGTGTGGTGGGACATATGGTGTCTTGCTTGATGGTGTTTTGAGGTTTTCAGCCATTGTTTGGTGCTTGACAGCAAGTGCTCTGTTTTGGACAGATTAAAACAGGGGTGAACAAAGGTGATTCGGTGGGCTTAAATGGGTTAAGGAAAAAATGGTCTTTTGTTGGTTTATGAGGCTATAAAGAATGGGTTTGATAGTGTTAGAATAATATATGCGGAAGCGTGAGAAAGATGCAGAAAAATTCAAGATACAAACCGGCTTGATGGATGGCACGGTGTAGATTTCTGCACTATTTTTCCTTTTGATGGCCGTGAACAACTATTCGCAGGAACTCATAGGTCCAGGAACAGCTCTCGATACCATGAAAATTCTGGAGCTAGATGAATGCCCAGCTTGATGAGAGAAGGATGAAGGATAAAACTTGTTTTATTAACACAAGCAAACCTCACGAGAAACAACAATGGTGTTCTCAAATTCCTTTACAATTTTTTTTCAAAAGAATAGAAGCTAAATACAATTATATACTAGGGAAAAACAAACCCTAAAGATTTACTTCATCCGTGCGGCGCTACATGGTAAAGAGACCATACAAGGGCTGACGTGGAGAAGTTAATATGGAAGTTGACAAATAACATTCATATTTGAACATTCATCCTCATCATCATAGAGTTCATCCTCTTGGTCATCTCTGTTTCTTTCTCCATCCTCATCTTTGTCATAGGTTTTACCTTCAACTTATAATTCCAAACAAGTGGAAGAGTTAAAACCAAACCTTGGGTGGATCTTCAATTTACACTCATCACATTGTAGAAGCGTATCACCAAAAGGCAAGCTACAAGTTGTGCATGGATGAGAGTCATTTATCTTCTGAACAAAAGTTAGAGGATGTTGATGTCGTTCATCCTTATAAGTTTTTCCAATCTTGATATATGAGAACTCTCCAAGAACACATTGGCAATGACCAATAAAATCGCATTTTGCACAATAATAAAACCAGTAATCTGGATATCTTTTTCCTTCACAAATTAAGCAATAATATTCTCCAGATTTATCTTTAGTAGCATAAGTAAGTTCCAAGAGATGTTCATCATCCTTATGACTAAACACGAGTGGAAGGGTTATGCATCCATGACATAAGGCAAAATCACATTGAGAGCATACCAAGACAGTTATCTTCCGACAAAATTTGCAATATGAAGTCCTTTGGAATGCAGAGAAGGGATGTGGATGACCTTTGTGTCGAAACTTGTCTATCTTAACACATTGGACGTCATAGGTCTCCATTGTCCCCTCAGCAACACAAGCAAATCCATGGCGATAATGATTGCAAAATTTACATTGAAACACACCATCTACGGTGAGTGCTTGTGATAACACGGTGCAAGTGATCTTGGAAAAACCAGGTTTTGTAAGCTTTGTTGTGATTGTAGCACATAAACCATGAAGAAAAAAATCACATTCTGTACAATAGTAAAATGGAATTGAGATTAATTGCATACATGCATCAAAAACCTTATTGTTAGGGACTTCACCATGGTTGAGAATCAAGTCATGTGGATGGCTAAAATGTTGAATCTTCTCAAGCTGATCACTTGTATTCACCGCTTGATTCATATTCTCAATTAAGCCAAGTTGATTTCCTTCACTAAATAGTTGGTTGACAGTCATATCCTACTCAGTTTGACGTTCTCTTGCACATCTTAAGTGGGCAACATAGCTACATTGCTGGCAATAATAAGCTGCATACTCTATATTCACTTTTTCAGAGCAAGCTTCACATACAATGTCAACTTCTTCCTTTACTTGCTGAATAGAATAAGTGTGTCAGAGAGAGTGCCCATGACCAGCAACTTTGATAGTCTGCGAAAACAAAGCACATCTTGTGTGAGTCAAGAATTGACATTTGTTGCATACGGATCCCATGTCCTTACATTCCTCACCACATCCTTCGCAAGTGAAGTGAATATGTTTCAGGAGGGGAAGAAATGCATGCTGGTGGCCATCATCCTTATTTGCTCGCAAGCGAGAGACACATTTAGTGTCAACGCTAAACTCGCAGCTTTCGCAATTGTAAAAGTAGCACCTTTTGCAAGATTTATTGCAAGCATAACTGTAACTATTACGCATTGGCTTTGAGAGTCTAAAGACATGGTCTGGGTGCAATGGATGTTTTCTGTAAGAGGGTAGGTGGCCACAAGATTCATGGCAGAGAAAGTTGCACACGGAGCATTTGTAGCAAGGACCGGATGATGGATCCTCGCACAACTCGCAAACTGCTTCCTTCTCTCTATCACTTTTTAGATCTTCTATAAACTTCACCGGATGATGTTTATGGACGTCAATCTTGCACTCCATCTCCTCCAGGACTTCTCTCACTCTCTATCTCTAACACCCACACATTACACAGGTTGTAAATGACTTCCCACTCTCTTTCTCAAGTTCCCCTTCTCTTTCTGTATATAAATTTATTTCCTTACCTTCTGAAGAGTATTTCTCGATTCCAGATTTTCAGGCTTGTCTTCTGTTTGTCGCTGGCAATCTCTTTAGATTCTTTCTTCTTCCTCTCTCTCCCTTCTTGTCAAAGTCTCCGCTCTCAATGCCCCCTCTTTTCCTCTCTTTCAAGTATCATTTCGATTCCAATGTTTTGGGCTTCACGCACACAATCCTTAAGGGATTCTTTTCTTCTCCACCCTCCCTTCTTCCCCTCCTCTCTCTCTCCCTCTCTATCTCTTTACATTATTCTTTTCACCTTGAATCATCAAGCGGGGATCATCAGTACAACATTATCACTTTATTCCCTCAAAAGTAAGGCAATTGTCAATCTCTGGAAGCAAGCAATCCCCTGGTTATTTATTCTTTTGCCCATTGGATCCCTTGAAAAGTGGGGAAATTGTCTATCCAAGGCTTCAAGGAAATTTATCAACTACAGACGAAACTAAGGTTTTGATAATCATTTTAACTGTAAGTAAAGATATTCATTGAATTTAAAGAAAGAAGTAATAATTAAACAAGTAATTTGATTTTAGATTAACAGTTAATTTATTGAGAACTATTTGAACAAATTTTAGAAACGAAAACTTCGCCAATAGTTTAGCATCTTAGAAAGGCTGATTTTTAATAAAATTTTGAACATACGAGGTTCTGTGTTTGTTTAAATCTTCAAATAATATTAGAAAGCCGGCCTTCCTTGTACTTCTTCCCTCATGCATTGAGTTAGAGAAATCCATCGGAGCCATTAATGTTGTATGTTTTGCAGTTCTAGGATAATTGATTAAACCAATCCTAAGTTTGAAATTCGATATACACTGGCTATATAGGCGTCTAAAGTTGACCTATAGGCTATTAGTTTCAACGTGTTTTCCTTATCGCATATCAATCAAGCCCTACAACAATGTTGTCCCACTTTATTCCAATCAAAACCCACAACAATCAAACCTATTTCATCCTTTTTCATTCTTTTGAAAAATAACACCTTCACAATAAAATAAAATCATTTCTGGAGTGAGATAACTAACTTAACATCTTCACTTCTAAGCCTAGTTATTTTTGCGGAGGACCAAGCTATGCACATTAGCATCCACATTTTCATTCCTGTGCTTGGTTTCTCTATGAATTAATAGGTCCAATCAAATCCTAGGACTAAATTGCGGTTCAAAGTAATCATGTCAGACTTTGTAAAGTGGGTTTTCAACTCGTTGAAGTTAATACTAAGTTTTATTTTTGCTTATTCATGTTCGTAAGAATAATTGACTTTCACTGTGAACCATCCAAATTCTTCATCAACAAAATACATGAATTACAAGGACTATTCATGTTTACAAGAATGCTAAAATTATGATATTAACAAGGAAAAATAAAGTCATGGATTTCAATTTGCTTATTAAAGTAGAATTGGTAGACGTTTTTGACATGTAATAGTACACAAAGCCATATAATTGTACCAAATTTCACCTTATCATTATGACAAGTATCGAGTGTTACTTTCAAGAGCCCTTGTTTCATCGATCATGATGAAATATAACACAAGTTTTTGGTAAGTAAACTATTTTCTATGTTGAAGTATCTGCCTTGACACATCTAAACTCCTAAGCTTAGCCCCATCTGCTCGGCTTCTCTAGGGATAACCAATTAAATCCAATTATCTGACTAAATTTTTAATTCAACTTGTGTAGGTATACTCATTACAGATTATAATGTTAAATGTTGAGAGATGTATCAAACTAAAATTTAGGGGAAAAAGTATTCAAATTGATATAATAGTTATGATTGTTTTGCAATGGTGTATTTGATTTTCAACTAACTAAAGATTGTTACATCCTCTTGAATGATTTTAGAATACTTTATTAAAATGGTTTAGACATTTAGGATAGTGTGAATTTTAAGAATTGGTTATTTATAAATTATTTCATTTTTCAAAAAAAAAATTACAGTTCTTATTGACAAATATGATAGGAACTTTAGTTGTCCACCCTTGAACTTTTGGTTTCCATAAAAATGAATTTTTTATTTTATACATTGATATCCAATTTGGAAGCATAGGACCTATATTGATAGAATGAAAAGTAAGAAATCATAAAGTTTACCACAAAATCTCTATCTTTTATATTGCCATATATGTAATGTTTACTACTTTTTTGACCAAATAGGCTAAAGAAAGAATATCCCGAAAGGACCACACCCCAAATTATGGGTAATATTCCAACCCCTCACTGGTCCTTCCATCCACATCTCCAACCCAAGCTGTAGCAACCCACAGACATTTTTTTGTCTCTGTCCTCTATATCTCTAAAAAGGAGTCGCTGAACCGAATGGCTGGAAAAAGGTTATTTCTTATTGAAGTTGGATTATACCATATTTGTGATCATTATATACAACCGAATGAATAAAGGTGGGTATAAGATTATGATCCCGTACATGGATTTGCACTATGTACTCAAAAAACTACAAGTAGCATGTATTATTTATTGGTTTCCAAATGAGAATATAATCCCATATACCAATGAATAAATAGTCACACTCTTTGTATATTCCGCTTAAGTGATTAGAAAAGGTACATATGAGTTCCCTGCTGGGCTAGATAGAAGAAAGAACTATCACCTACCTTATCAATACATTTAGTTTTAAATTGCCCAAAACATTCTCAACCATAAAGATGCAAGTGTATAAGTAAATCAAATTATTCATACAAGACGTTTGTGTACATATACTTGGAAGTGAGAGTTCACTCCTCATTAACTTAAGCTAAAATAAATTAGCAATAATATAGCTAACAATAACAAGATATGGATCTAAATTTTTCTCTAACAAGCCCATGAATTAAAACCAAACCTTGGATGAATGTTTAGGCTACATTCCTCACATTGTAGGAGCACATCACCAAAAAGCAAGCCATAAGCATCACATGGATGAGAGTCACTTGTCTTTTGAACAAAAGTGAAAGGATGTTGATGTCGTTCATCTTTATACGTTTTTCCAATCTTGATATAGGAAAACTCTCCAAGAACACATTGGGGATAACAAGCAAAATCACATCTTACACAATAATAAAACCAATTGTCTAAATTTCTCTTCCCTTCACAAATTAAGCAATAGCATTCTCTAGATTTATATTTTGTTATGTAAGTGAGTTCTAAGATATGTTCATCATCCTTGTGACTAATTACAAGTGGAAGGGTTATACATCCATGGCATAAAGCAAAATCACCTTGAGAGCATACCAAAGAAGTATCTTTCCCACAAAATTTGCATGTTGTATCCCTTTTGGATGCAAAGGGGTGTTGGTGACCGATGTGCTGAAACTTTTCTATCTTATGACATTGGATGTCGGAAAACTCTGTTCCTCCATCAGAAGTACAAGCAAATCCATGACGATAATGTTTGCAAAGAGAACATTGGAACACACCATCAGGGGTAGGTGCTTGTGACAATATGGTGAAATTATACGAGGAAAAATTATGTATTCTAGTGCATAGACAATGAAGAAAATAGTTGCATTCTACACAACTATAAAATGGAATCAAGATTACTTGCATGCACGCATCACAAACCTTATTGTTTGGGACTTCATCGTGCTTAAGAATCAAGTCATGTAGATGGCTAAAATGTTTCATCTTCCTAGATTGATCTCTTTCATTCACTGCTTGATTCATATCCTTGATTAAGCCAAGCTGATATCCTTCACTAAATAGTTAATTGGCATTGATACCCTCCTCAATTTGATAGTCTCTTGCACATCTCAAGTGAGCAACATAGTTACATTGCTGACAATAATAAGCTGCATACTTGGTATTCACTTTTTCATAGCAAACTTCACATACTATGCCAGCTTGTACCTTCACTTGTTGAATGGAATAAGTGTGTGTGAGGGAGTGCTCATGGCCTATGACTTTGATGGTCCGCGAAAACATAGCACATCTAGTGTGAGTTAAGAGTTGACATTTGCTGCATATGAATCCCATGTCCTTACGCTTTTCGCCGCAACCTTCACAAGTGAATTGAATTTGTTTCCAAAAGGGATCAAATGCGTGCTGGTGACCATCATCCTTATTTACTCCCTGACAAGAGAAACATTTAGTGTCAAGGCTAAACGTGCAGTGTTGGCAATTGTAAAAGAAGCACCTTCTACAAGATTTATTACAAGCATCACAATAACTGTTTGGCATTGGCTTTGAAAGTCTAAAGATAAGGTTTGGGTGCAATAGATGTTCTCTTAAAAATGGTAGGGAGCCACAAGATTCATGGCAGAGGAAGTTGCACACAGAGCATTTGTAGCAAGGACCTGATGATGGATCCTCACATACCTCGCAGATCGCTTCCTTCTCTTCATCAATTTGCAAATCTACAAAGTTTACCATATGTTGGCGGTGGACTATAAGATATTTCACCATCTCCTGCAACATTTCTCTTACTCTCTATCTCTATCACGGACGCGACACTGGCTGTAAATGACTTCCGACTCTCTTTCTCAAACTTCCTCTCTCTTTTTGTATGTAAGTTTATTTCTTTGCATTGGAAGGGTGTTTGTCTATCTCAAACTTTTAAGGCTTGTCCTCTATTTGTACCTCACGATCTATATGGATTCTCTTTTTTTTTTTTTTCCTTCTTCCTCTCTATCCCTTATTGCCACTATCTTTATTGAAAGAAAAAATCTCACATTAAAAAATACAATTCCTTGATAGTGTCTAAATCTATTAAAAAAAATGTCTTGTTAACTCCTAAGTTAATTTTTGAGTTAAACTTTGGACCTATTTCTAAGTATCAAGCCTCAAGTTAATCCAATGTAATTGTCCCTTAATTTTGAGCCCAAGAAATGCTTAGTGCGAGGAAAAATGTGAAAGATGAAAATCTTATATTAAAAAACATAAATGTTGGACACTATTTAAATTTAAAAAAAAAATCCTCCAACTTTTGAGCTAGCATTTAGGTTGGACTTTGGATCTATTTCTAATAGTCTCCTGTCTCGTGAGGCCTTCCTTTTCTTTCCTTTTCTGATCATTTTGATTCTAATGTTTTGGGCTCCAATCATGTAATTCTTCGTTGATCCTTTTCTTCTTCTCCCTCCCTTCTTCCCCTCCCCTTTTACTTTGTCCTTTTCCTCTTTTGAAGGCTTTAAGCTTCAAACATCAAGCCTTGCACATCAGTAGCAAGTCCTCTGTGGATTCTATCCTTTTTCTTTTCCCCGCCTTTCTCTCTCCATCTCTGGTAATTTATTCCTTTCCTCCCTCCGCAATTCAAGCATCAAGCGGCGAAGGCCAGTACAGTACTATGATTATGACGATGTTTATAAATGATGGAATTAAGCATCAAGCAATCTTTTTTGGATAATGATATTCTTCAATAAAGAATGGATGTACGTTCGGCATCGATGGCTGAATATGCTAATATAGTCTTCAATTGAGTGATCTCCAAAAATGACTTATATTCACTGCTAGTCCTCTAGCAAAGGCAATAAACAATATATGTTTTAGATAAAACCCCTTCATGATATTCTCTCATAATTGCTCAACTTAACAATTCAAAGAAAAATATAGCTTTCATCCAAACACCACAATTGTTTCATAAGATAAGATAGACTCTTAACTATGTTGACCACATGTGTGTGTGTGTGAGTCCTCATCTTTTCAACTATATGCACTCCAAATAAATTCACGTTAATATGCAATCTCTCAAAATTTTTAACCAAACCTCATAAGTTTGCTTTTCATTCCTCTCTCCACTAATGTAAGCCAATCATCTAATCAAAAATCAATAGGACTTTTATAAGCTTGTAATGTAAGACTGGGCTAGGGGTAAGATGAAAGTCATTTAGGCTAAATTCACCCATGAACACATTGCTTTCTATGATCTAATTTGAGCTTTTGTCACTTCCTTTCTTTGCTTTCTCTTTTTTTTTTCCGCAAATGATCTTTCTATCACCATTTCTCTCATTTATTTTTTTCCCAAAAATACTTGATTTCACTTGGATTTTGACACTCACAAAAGTCATAATCATGCTTGCAATCATAAAGCAAGTAGTAGGACTAGAAATGTAACCATTATAATCTTATTTTGCTGATGACATCCAACTACTATGCAAAAGTCAATTATTGAACCTTTAGTTGCTTGAATTTGATAATAAGCAATAAGAGAATTCCATTCTTGGATAGATGTTGCTTTTCTTTTTTTTTGGCATTCACAAAAGCAACATATTATGCTACATAATCATTGCAATCAACATCCTTCCCCTCAACTTCTCTTCACTCAAATAGACTTATATCCTAAAAATCAATATGTTCAAAGGTGTAGGATGAAAAGATAATTTGTCAAAGGCTCAAGGGTATATATATGTGGGTGTTAAACAAAAAAAATGAATATGAATCAAGGCTCAGCGGGGTGACTGGTGATAAATAAATAAGTTTGGCTTGAAAGGCTCAAACGATCCAAAGAATGGCCTAAATCATTTTCTCAATTAGATGTAACTTAGGATTTCGCCTCAAGAGAAAATCAAACAAATTCTAAGATTCAGGTGAGATCTAAGAAAATCACATACTTCACATGAATGTTCTCTAGAGATACACACAATTTTAAAAGTGAAGGACTTTTAGTGCTCAATAGGTGGATCAACATAATCAAAATCACACTTAACTCACACCACAATTGTAGGTTTAAACAAAATCTATATCTTCCAAAGAATCACCAAGAATTCACAACATGGGATGTAATCATGACATAAAAAAAATTTCAATCAAATTTAGCACAAAGGTTCTTTCCCTACCCCCAAACTTGAATGAAGCATTGTCCTCAATGCAAAAACAAAAGAAAGCAATAATAAAGAAGAATTAGGAATGAGAAAACTCCCTTAATTGTAGGTTATATCCACGTAAAGCTTTGAAGAGATGGTGGTGACAAAACTTCTAACCAAATTGCTAACAAAATACTTGGGTTGCCTCCCAAGAAGCACTTGCTTTATAGTTTTCAGCCAAACTATCCTCCACCTGTTGCTCAAGGAGGATGAAACTCCAATAGTTTAGGAGACAGCTTGTGTCGTTTGATTGTTGAGCATTCTTCAATAAGCACAACTGTCTCATATACTTCTAACTTCCTTTTGTTCTCCAGTATCTCGTTCAACAATTTTGCACAACTAGATATTTGAACTAGAACACCTACAAAAGAAATGTTAATGTGTAATTTTAAAGATATATAAAGGGATTCCAAAAACTGCTTATCTTTTACGTGTTGCTGGAATCTTTGGGGAGATGGAGTTGGAGGCATAAAGGACATAGGATTTTTTGGAACAAGGTTGCTCCTAGGTGCCTCCTCAAGTTGTATGTTGACATCTTTATCATTATCTTTGAAACTCTCCTTGTCAACATCAACTTCTTCTACTTGCTTGCCACATGTTGGGGTTATTGCCTCTATGGTATCTTCAAGACTTTTCTCTATATTACTAGGCAAAGGACCCTCCTGATTCTCTGAGATCATACTAATGAGCTGACTCATCTGCACCTCTAATATTCGGATTGAAGCTTCTTGTCTCTGAAAACTCGCTTCTTGATTCTGAAATCTTGCTTCAATCCTCTCTGTAAAGTTCTGTGTGGTGCTGGCTAGCTCACTAATCATGTTCTCGTAGTTAGGTTTCACCTCTTCTGTTTGCCAAAATGTTGGTTGCAGTCTCATCTCACTTGGGTTACTCTATGAAAAAGTTTGATGGTTGTGCCATCCCAGATTGTACGTATTTGAGTAATAATCATTTTGTGACCTACTAGGAATTTCAACAAAATTAACATAATCATTATAATGAGCATTAGGGTTACCTACTTGACATTCTGTGCTCTCATGTGCTCCACCACAAAATTCATATGATCTACTTTGATGTCTCACAACTGGAGTATTTAGGTTGTCTATCTTCTCATTGAGCACTTCTAATTGTGTAGACATTATGGTGAAGATATCTACTTCATGGACTCCACTTGCTTGATGCATTGGTAGCCTCTTAGTAGACCATTGATAGCTATTGACTGACATTTCCTCCAAAAGGTTATACGCCTCTTCTGCAGTTTTGCTATGCAAATCCCCTCTTGCAGCTGTATCAATTACAAAACGAAGATTTGTACTACACCCATCATAAAAAGTTTGTACTTGTAACCAAATGGGTAGTCCATGATCTGGACATTTCCTCATAAGTTCCTTGAATCTTTCCCAAGCTTCATACACTGATTCATTGTCCATCTGCATAAAAGTAGTAATATCATTATGCATTTTTACAGATTTTGCCAAAGGAAAGAACTTACTAAGAAATTTATGAGCCAAATCATCCCATGTAGTAATCAATCCTGCAGAAAGAGAAAAGAACCAATTTTTAGTTGTATCTCTAAGAGAAAATGGAAATAGTTTCAACCTAATAACATCTTCTGTAACTCCATGATCTCCAATCATGTCACAGAATTCAAGGAATGCTTCAATGTGAGCATTTGGATCCTCATTTGGTAGCCCACTATATTGCACAGATTTTTGAAGCATCTTGATGAGCACAGACTTGATCTCAAAGTTATTTGCCTGAATTGCAGGCCTAATGCTTGATGTGGCATTCCAAAATGTTGGTGCAACATAGTCTTTTAAAAGTCTATATGTACCTTTATATCTTTCCATCATTGTTGCTTAACAACTTAACAAAGACTTTTTTTTCTTTTTTCTTTGACAACTAATTTTTTTTTTTCAACAACTTAAGAAAAAAACAAAAAAAAAATTCACGAATTAAAAGAAACGATTTTTTTTTCTTTTTCTTTTTTTCAAGAAAAAAAAATAATTTTTTCTTAAAAGAAAATAAAAGCTAGATTAAACCTAGAAATTATTCGGTATTAATATTAATTAGCAGTAAAATAACCAATCCCCGGCAACGGCGCCAAAAACTTGTTCGGTGAAATCTAAATGCAAGTGAACATGTCGAACAAATAATATAATGATAAGAAAGATATCGTCCCACAGAGATTGGTGATTACTAGACCAACTAATTACTAACGGTGAATAACTCCTAGAATTTATCTAGCAAACCAAATTGATGGATGATAGATTAACTAACTAAGTCTAAGAAAACTTAATAAAAGAAATATGTTAGAGCATATGACTTCACCATAATTACTAGGTACTAATATTGATTATTTATGCTTGCAAGAGAGATAATATCTATATGATGGCGGAATTTCCTAATTTATTTACTATCCTATGTCTAGGTATAGCAAACCTACTTAGTTCATTAATTCACTATATCTCTATATGTGAATTGAAACAAACCAAATGCATTAGGATTTATGAATATTCCCAGTTTACACCAAAAGCCACACAAATAATATGGTATATGTCTATCCATATTTAATTTATGGTTACATATTACAAGAAGCAACTGCATGCTATTTCCTGTCGGTCTTTAACATGCAAATCAAGTCATCTAAGTGGTAGTTAATCACCTAAAAGCATTAAATTCCGTAATATGTAACTTCACATAAATAAAATATCTTGCAAAACATAATAATCATAAGATTCATACCATCATAATTAGGTTACATCGTAGCTCTAACAAAAATAAACTAAAACATAAAGAAATAATGAGGAAGAATGATAATAAGAAATAAAGAAGGCATCTTGAATCCAAGAACAAGAAGTCTGTCACCCTTTTTGTCTTCTCTTCAAGAAAACCTTGAATTCTTGGCCTCTTTCTTGAGTTGTGCTCAATTTCCTCATCCCCTCTTCTTTTGCCTCTTCTCTTCTCTTAAATAGGGTTTAGGTTTAGACATATCTCCTATCCTAGTAGAATTGGGTTTTAGAGACCTAAAACAATTGGGTTTTGAACTCCTAAATTAATTGAGACTTGAATTCCTAACATAACTGGGTTTTCTATTTATTTAGAAAACCCAACAACAATAGAAAATCTAGTAACAATCATCCAAAGCCCAAGCCCATCTTGACTCTCTTAATCTTGATATTACAATTTTGCCATACAATAAGCATCAGGTTCTTCATGTTCATCCATTTTCTCCTTACCTCCTTGTGCTACAAAAACAAGACAAATTCAAATAAATAAGAGAAGTTCAAATATTTTCTCATAAGCATTGTATTATCTATAAAAATAGAGTTATCATTCACAAAATGTTTGCCACAATATACAAGATAATATAAGCATCTAGTTAGTATGGTACTTAGGTACACTAATATGCGATATAATGCTAGTGTATGGTTTTATTCGGTGGACAAGAGGTTATTATGAGTTTAGAGGCATCTAATAGAATGAGAGCAATCCGTGTAAAAAACAAAAAAGACTAAATATGAGGTATCCGAAGGTACTTAAATTTATTAAGAACGAACATATCGAATGTAACTTGATTATGACAGCAGGGATGAAGTTTTAGGATCATGTGGTCTTTACAAAGGAATAAACTTGTGTGTAAAATAGAATTGGACTACATTTATAAGTAGAATTACAAGATAAGGGTGATAGATATTTTCAAAAGCAGGCATAGGATTAACACACATATAAAGACTAATTATCATATTAACAATTCTCATAATTGTAAATAAATCCAATTAGATTTCTTGGCAATAGCCAAGTAATTTGGAAATGATTCAACTCGCTATATAATTGCACTAAGGATGCTAACTAGATAGAACTCAATATTGGTTTTGTAAAATAACACTGAGATTTTTCAAGAAATCATCTAGAGCAACTCAAGCATCCAATGCGCTGTATTGCACCATGATTTTCCAAAGATAACCAATGTGAAAATTTTGTCTCTTTTAAATGGTTCTTTTGACCCTAAAAAAAAAAAAGATACAGGGATATACATCACTTCTCCCTATTCTCAACTTTTCTATAAGTATAAAAACAAATGTTATTTCTCTTTCACCAAGTTTCGGGAACAGATGATGCAAAAATTTTACGGGGAACCTATCTCTACAATAGATTCCATGAGTACTTGTATAGATAATTTTCTCATACCTATTTAAAACACGCCTTGTTGACTAAATCGATTGAAATTGCCCAAGTGTAGAAGTAAGTTATTGATTTTAACCAAAAAAATCAATTACAGCTTAAAAACCACTTCCCAAAGTTCAGATTAGTCTGCAATGTCCACAGTCGAGCTCTTTAATAACAATCATAGACATCTAACTCCAAAAGATAACTAATCAAATAGATGATACATTTGATCATTTTTAAACCCCAACTGAAGAGATCCCTAAAGTGAAAATTAAATGAAAAAAGAACTTTTAATTCTTGAACTAGCTTATAGGATAGGCCTTTGGATTTTGTAATATAATATTAGAGTCCAAGTTAAATTTATTTTATTCCGTGCAACTTTGAGTCTAATATTACTCAGTGTATAAGGAATGTATATAGGACAAAAGTCTTCCACTAAAAGAAAAAATTCTTGAAATAAAGCTTAAACGAGAAAAAAGAATTTTCAACCTTTGAGTTAGCTTTTGACTTGGATTTTTAGTCCTTTTAACACTAATTTTTATAATTTTCATAATCTAAAGGTCATAAGCCCATTATCTTTTCAAATTCAAAGTTGCATGGTGTTTTTTGGCTAGAAATATCAATAATTTCGACTTTGAATGATCGGCTCACGTAGCTTTGCAGCGTCTGAAAACTGCCACGGTTAAGAATATTTAACTCGAAAGTAGCAACCCATGTGGATAGTGTTAGAATCACCACCAAACGAGGATGAGAACTCTTTCTGAAAAATGAACGAAAATGAATGGAAGGATAAGGTTAAAGACATGGACGCCATTGAGGTTTCGCTAACAAAACTGGAACCAAGGAAGTTAACTAGAAATGGACCGAAGCATGGGTGTAACTCAGTTTTTTAAAATTAAAAATATTTCTATTATTTTCATCGTACATGTCTAATAGATATTTTTAAAAAAAAATGAAAGGATGAGAAATTATTCATTTTTCAAAAAGCATGTTTGATTATTGTATACAAGACAAAAGTCCAACATTGAAAGTGTAACCCTTGAGATAAAACTTAAATAATAAAAGTATCTTTTCAACTCTTTTGAACTATTTTTTGGATTAGATCTTAGAACCCAAGTTAAATCTATTTCATCCCGTATAACTTTGAATTTTATATCATTTAATATGTGAAAGCATGTATGTAAGACAAAAGTCTCACTCTTGAAATGTGATCTTTGTAATAAAACTTAAATAAAAGAAGTTTATTTTTAACTTTTGAGTCAAATTTTAGATTGGACTTTTAAGTCTTCTAACAATTACAAGAACCAAGAGTTAAGTGCAAGAAAGTGAATCTACACAAGGTTTGATCACTACTTAATGAGCTATCCCTAGACAAAGATGGAAGTTTTATAACCTCAAAACTTTCAATACCATAATACTTCCTTAATGTCACTACAAAGAGAACTAATTTCTTTTTTAGAAAAAAAAAAAAAAGGAACAAAACATTATTTCATTTAGTGATAACTGAGACGAAGAAAACTTAATCTTTAGTTACTTAAATGCTTAACTTAATTTAGTAAAATGCTTCAGATTGTTGCCAAATGCATCTTCAACTTGCCTGTTGCCGACCATATTTCATGGACATTCATGTGTTCTTGTCAACCGTACGAATGATTCGAATGGACTAGACCTCTTAGGTAACAAAATGGGCCACAAGTCAAACTAGTTTGTTCCCATTTCACAGTCGTCTGCTCTCGCCAAAACATTCCTTCCATTTGGATGTGCACCTCAGGTTGGTCCGTAAGGGCTCTGAGGGATGCAGAAGGGGCTAAATATGCCCCGTTGGCCACGTGAAGTGTGGGCCTCTTCAATTTCTGCTTATGCCTACTTGGTTGTCCTAGTTTTTGCACCTTTTTTACTTCATTTTATTTAAACATTATCATTAAGTTAAACTTTATAAAATTTATCTGAAGGAGTTACCGAGATTCTTACACGAAATAATGTTAATGATTCTACGTACCTTTTCTTACAAAACAGTAATATTGTTACTCGATATTATCACTATTCGCGTCATCCTCCTTCCTCGGGGAGCAAGAAGAGTGGGTAAAAACAGTCGAGGTACATTCAAATGGTGTCCTTTGTCCTGTCTCCAGTTGAAACGGGTAGGAGAACTGAGTCAAAAAGGTTGGCCATCCCTCTGCTCCCTCTAATCTCGATGTGTGGTTAAAAGAGAACAGGAATCCAGAGTCTCCATGCAACATGATAAATGTGGGGTTGCGTATGTGTCTAAGGCCAAGGGGATCACCACAGCCGTACAATGCTTGTCTCTCAGAGGCAGAGAGAGGCAAAGCCACCGGTCGGCTCGAGAGGCCAAAGAAATATCAGACACCTGAGCAACATTCAATTTCAACTTTATCGGTTTCTTCCCAGCCTCACCATCACGAGAGAGAGAGAGAGAGAGAGAGAGAGAGAGAGATTAAAGATCCTCATATCCCCACAAACAGCAACAAGTAGCTCCTTGCAGGCTTTTTACAGTGATTAGCTTTTCCTCATTTGTGCATGCAAACATGATTCATGGATGCATGCATCTATGCTGCGGTCACTGGCAGCAACATCTAATCATCTCAATTCAATCCTTTTCCTTTTTTTCGATATTACAATGCACGTGAGTGTCAAATTTAATATCCTATGATAGAAGTTTCTACTAATTCATTATTGATTTAACTAGCTAAGTGACATAAATTCAATTCTATTTAAATTGAAGAATAATAGAAGAAACTGATTCCATTTAAGAGTGATGCAAGAGTTTTAAGTACATTACTTTCCTTTTTTTTTTTTCAAAGGATGGTTTAACCATCAGAGAGAAGATGCAAAAACTGCAAGTACAAGCTATGCATGTCTTTCTTGAAAGCCCTCAACTTCTAGGCTACATCTCAAGCAATGAACTAAACCAGTGCAGGATACGATGAACCCTCAATTGTATTTTCGAACTTAATTTAGGAGTCGATGCCCAAACCTATATGCAGGACTGCTGAGCTACCGTGCAGCCTACGGTAACTTGGATTTAGGACTTTTCCTAGTTGACAAAACACCACCTAACCTGTCGGTTTATGGCATAGAAAAGCTTTACAAAGCCAGTCTACCTCCTTTAGCTACCCCTATGTCACTGGAAAAAGTGATCTTCTCGATTGTTTTTGTACCCGTGGCTAAACCAATCGAATCCAGTTAGATTTTTACATAGATTTTCTTTTTCTTTTTTTTTTTATTTCAACATTCGATTATTTATAACGTATAATTGGAGATGTAAGGTTATCATTATTATTTTTGCACTCAAATATTGAGAATCTTGTGTTTCCAATCATTACCATTCATGTATAATGCTTGAAGCATGATGGCATCTCTTTAACGCCAAATATCATGCTATCATGCTTCAAGCATTATACACCTTAAAGTATTCCAAAAGCGCCTCCTAATTTGGTGCCTAAGCATTATACACCTAAAGCATGATAACCCCTAATCAGGGAAACCAAAAGTATCTAAGGCCTATGACCTCTAAGGCTACATTTTCTTCTCTCTTTTTTTTTTCCTTATTTTGTGATTAGGTAAATGGGAGATGTAGGAGAGTTAGGTATCTAACCTGGAACCTTTTAGTTTGAGACAACAACAACATGTCTGTTAACATTAAGGCCACAAGTTGACACACCAAAAAGAAAATAAATTCTAAATCTAACATTAAAAATATATATACGCATAATTTCTTTCTCCCCCCAAAAACAAGCTCAATTCCTTCTCTTTGCAAACCCAATACCGACCAACAGCTAGCATTAGCCTAATAATACGATCAGTAAGCAACTTCCATTAAAATGAACGGCACACCTAACAAAAAAACCTCCAGAAAGAAGCATAAACAAGAAACATTATGTTGGCAAACTAACGAATGCCAAATCTGATTGAAAAAGAAAAAGCACAGTAAAAGTAAACGGTTCAATTTATCGTTCTCTTTTTTCACAAAAGGACGCCAAACAATCAACAGTATTTAGCACTCCTCTCAAAGCCAAACTAAAGATTAAAGCATAATAAGGAAAAGTACACTGCCTTATGCTCAGAAATAAAGACAACTTTCTGATTAAATACATCCCAAGTACTATTTCTGATAGAGAACACATTCTTTGGGCTCTCTTTCCCACCCAAAAAGAAAAATCTGCCATCATGTATAATAAAATTGTTACTTCAACTCCTTAGAGAGGAAAAGAACCAATTGAGCCATATAATTGTTAACCATTCCGTAGAGTCCTGTCCAATTTATCTTTACACAAAACAAGATCATCTACAAACAAAGGTGAGACACCTTCTCTTTGTTACCTTTCCAAAGGTGCCTACTATTTCTTCGCCAACAACCAAAGCCCAAAGAGTGCCTCAATGGTGGGAACAGCAATATGCAAGGACATTAGATTACTTTTGTAAAGGCCATTCTTCCCGAGACATAGCCATCAAGCTCCCCATGAACATAGATAAGGAATCTCGAGGTGGAGACATTCGTAGATTAAGAGACCACGACTCCTGAAACCTTTGTAACCTTCAAGGTAGCCTTTTAGAACCCCACCAGACCAAGTTGCTGACTTTATCAAGTCTATTTGAAGAACATGTTCTAAAGATTCCTTGTCACAATGATTGTAGGAGAATAGCTGTTCGCGTAACCAAATATTGTCTCCAGTATCCCTAACTTTTACAAAAGTTGTTTGAAATTTTCTGTCATAGAAGGAAAAACTTCCTTTTAACCGGTTGGCCATTATCTTCTTCATTACCGATAGCCTAAAATCTTAAAGATTAGTGGAATTTTTTTTTTCCCCGACACTTTGGGCGTTTTTTAAAAATATGCACTTAGTTGACGTTATTGGACTTCAAAGAGACATAGTGTCCCTCGTTTCCCCATCAGAAACATTCCATGAAACCTCACCTTCTAGTTCTCATAAAGCCTTCTGCGACAAAGTTAATGAAGGTCCATGTCAGTGTCATAATTTACCTAAAAGTTTTAAACGAGATTTTGATAAAACCTTAATTAATCATTAACATCATTTGATAAAACCTCATCAACCGGAAAAAGAAAAACCGGTAGATCTGCAGCAAGAAGGCAGCTTTCAAACCGTATAGTGTTGAATTTCATATGTTTCTTCCCAAGTAGCAAATATTTGATAAAACCCTTCAACCGGGGGTCCAAGTTTCAAGTTCTGTACACATGTAAACTGTCCAAGTTGCAGAAATTGAATAATTTTGGCCGTCAAAAGTGATGATAGTTCATCCCTTGTAAAACTTGACTTTCTTGGCTGGACTTGTCCAAGTGTCTCTCGTACTCAAGACCCACTTCCATTTCCGACATTTTGTTTAGGTAAAGTAGCCATGTGGTCTGTGAAAGGTACGAGTACGATTCAACATTTTTCTTTGCTCAATTCCAACACATTTAATTTCAGCGCAGATTGTAAAGAACCCAATCCAACTTGCTTGCGAGTGAATGAACACTCGCCTTTTAGATACTTTTTGGGAAGAGGCAAGGTCTAACATCAGAGAAGCATAGATTGTGATGGTTCTGATTTCAGGAACACTAAAGTCAACTAAATAAATAAGAGAATTTAGGAACCGTCTCTTTCAAGTTTGGGGAAGCTCTGCAGAAATTTTGATCAGAAATCGTAGAGATTTGTGGATGAGAGAAGGCACTTAGCCAACATAATCCAAGATGAAATACAAATTTATGAAGGGACAAAGGCTGTAAGAAGAGGTAGCTGCCCTCTGCGATGGTTTTCCTGACTTAAATGCGTATCTGTCTGTCTGTAAGGAGAGCGATATCGAGATGTCAAATCACTCAAAGTACAGAAAATATAAAATATAGACAAGGAGAGTCAGAAGAGAATTATATTGGTATGATTATCCTATTATGGCATTGGGGCTTCACGAGCAGATGAAGATGAGGAAGAGCCCTAGAGAGGAGGAGGCGGAGGGTGGAGAGATTATTGTCCGGGAGTTACTTGGAAGGGTCGTGGGGCACTGGGTTCGGAAATTGAGGTTGAAGAAAAGGCTTTCAAAGCACACCACAAGACAACACCCTCTTTAACTTCTGAAAACAACAGGTGAGTGTGTGAAAGCTATTACCACCCCCATGCACACGTCCCTTTCTGGCTCCTCTCCCCCACATCTGCCGCCTCTCTTCTCTCTCTCACTTTGTCTCTCATGCACATTGGGAATGCCAACCACATATGTTTGTGTCTTATACTTCACACCAAGCGCAAGTTAGAAGTCTCTACCTCATCATGGTTGAGCACGGTGGATGCATCCATGCATACTCATCATCCCAGCATGTGCATACATGTTTATGACTTATAAACATCGCTGATGAGCAGTGGCAAAACAAGTTATTGCTCCCCCTTTCCCCTCTTATATCTAGTAGACCGACTACGGAACCCTGTCTCTCTCTCTCTCTCTTCCTCTTTCTTTCTTCTTCTCTGTCTCCCTGCTTGCACCTTTCTTTCACAACTCGTAATCAAGAAAAAGTAGATCCAAGGCGGTGCCGGTAGTTAAGCTGTCAATCTGTCAATCCGTCAATCAATCAATCAATCAACAAGACCAATCATCAATCAATTTGTAAAAGAAAAGGAATCGAAAATGTCCTCCTCTTCTACCTTGTCTTTGGACCACCTCCCTCCATCGGAGCAGCTCTGTTATGTTCATTGCAACATTTGCGACACTGTACTCGCGGTATTGTATTTCATTTTACCCTTATTCTGTCTTCCACTCAAACTCTATCGGAGGTTTGATTTGATTTATGTGGTTCTTTGATTTGATCCAGGTGAGCGTCCCTTGCACCAGCTTGTTCAAGACTGTAACGGTGAGATGTGGGCACTGCACCAACCTGCTACCAATGAACATGCGAGGGTTGCTTCTGCCTTCAGCTAATCAGTTTCATCTTGGTCATTCTTTCTTCTCTTCTTCCCATAGTCTTCTGGTATGTGAGAACGAAAGCCATTTAATACACTTAACTACTTGCTAGAGTTATATTATTGACCTTGACCATTTTTTGAGTTTTATATCTTGTTTGCTTTATGATCTTGTTACAGGAAGAGATACCAAATCCAACCCCAAACTTCTTGCTCAACCAAACCAATGCGAGTGAATACACTATGCCTGCACGAGGAGGAGTTGATGAGCTGCCACGGGCCCCGGTCATAAATAGACGTGAGATGCATTACATATTGTCTGTTTTAACTCATATTTGAGATCCAGTTTTCCATTTGAAGAAATTTTCTTTAAACTGCTTGGGAAACAGATTTTCCCTACCCTTGTCTATCGTTTTCTGTTTCTTAAGGCACTTGTTTGGCCGAAAATGTTTACGCTTTAGCATCTTCAGCACGCAATTACTCACGTAGCATCGGAAGAAAGACAGGAGATGTATTTTTTTGGTGCACATGTTACCCAGGAAACCATCTGCTTGTTCTCCCACTTCAACAGTCTTGATTGTCTTCTGGTCATTAGTACGGAGGTTAAGCAGAAAATGTATTAACTAGAAGCCTAGCCTGTTACGTCTTCCATTCCAGCATTCACCTTTCATGTTTCATGTCTTTTTTGTTAAAACCAGTGATCTTATCTTACTTTGTTAGCAGCTGGTCCTGAGCATGAACCCTAGCTGGCAGAGTACTTGTGCACCAATCACATTATATGTACTTACCAGCAAAACCAAGCATTATTATGGGCATACTGACCACCTTTTTTGGTTCTTATCTTCCAGCAAACAAGAATGAAACGCTACTAAGCCATTTAGATCCTATCAATTTTTTCTACTTTTGTTTAACAATATGCAGATGGTAAACAATGAACAATGGTTAGAATTTTTTAGTAGATCCTGCAAAAGAAAACGTAAGTGACCTTAGTGTTTTTCTATCTGTCTGTGGTTGTGTCCAGCCCCGGAGAAGAGACAGAGAGTTCCCTCCGCCTACAACCGCTTCATCAAGTGAGTCATGATGTCAAGCTCCCTCTCTCTCTCTCTCTCTCTCTCTCTCTCTCTCTCTGTGCACTTCTTCTGAGTACTTGTTTGATTTATAAAATTTGCTAAATTTGAAGCAAAATGTGAATAGTCCATCAATGCATCTGCAGGGACGAGATCCAACGCATCAAGTCTGTAAATCCCGATATATCCCACAGAGAAGCCTTCAGCGCTGCAGCCAAGAATGTAATGTCCACTGCAATCTTTCTCCATTTTTTTTCTCCGTAGGGTTCTTTACCAAATTAGCTAGGCTAGTTTCTTCAATTTTCTCTATACAATGTGGGGTCCTTTCACACATCCTTTTTGATTTCTTTGTGTCAGTGGGCCCACTTCCCACACATTCACTTTGGTCTCATGCCTGATCAGACTGTGAAAAAGACAAGCGTGCGCCAGCAGGTTCTTGCTTCTTCATCTTCCTCCCATGCCATTGCATCTGCATCATGGCCTGACGTGCGTCTTAACTGGGTTTTGTTTTCTTGAGCAGGAAGGAGACGACGTCCTACTCAAAGATGGGTTTTTCGCTTCAGCCAATGTGGGTGTTTCTCCTTACTGAAGACACGAATGAGGCCTCTGCATATAGTTGTAGGGGACTCTTGAAGTTAAGCTGTGTGGCGAAGTCAATAATCTCTCTAACTTCTTCATAACCCATCTGCCAAATCAGGGTTTCTCTTAACGCTGATACCTTTCTAGAGTGTACTTTTAGATCTTCTTTTTCTGCTTCTCTTAAAAACCTGGTGCTGGAAAGACCTCTTATCCTTTTGGATGTGGCATTCCTCAACAATGTAGGGTATGTTGTAGCTGCTAATCAACTAGTTCGCCTGGATATTTTCTCTCACTTTCGCTCATCATGCTCTTCTTATTCTGCATGTTTTCGATTCATACTCGTAAGTCATACACTAACTGGGTTATAAGTAAGCAAGCTACTAGTAGCCTGAGACCTCCTTTATTTATGAGGTTTCAAGTTTGACAGCCATTCCTGCTCCATTATGCCTAAGCACTTGGTCATTTGCTTTCCACTTACAAGTTGTTTTGAAATAATTGTTACGAAGAATAAGGGAAGTTTTAAGTCAAGCGTACTTTAGATAAACATAGTTTAGAGATGAACATGCATTGACAGATTGAAACATAGTCTAAAGGGACAGAAAAAAAAAAAAAAAAAACTATTGCTGCGTTTGCAGTCCATGTCCAGTCTAAACCTTGTTCACTTCTTGTTCACTTCTTGTTCACTTCTTGTTTCAAGAAAGATAAACACATAAGAATGAGCTAAGATAACTACTCTACTATTTATCTGAAAAAAAGTCTTTTTTGCTTTTCTTAAGACTTAGTGAAACAAATTTTTTAACAAAATTCTTCTTCCACTCTACTGGAAAATTATAGACCTCCAACAGAGAAGGGAAAAAGAAAAAAAAAAAAACTGTAAAGCAACTCAAACATCATACAGAACCAAAAATTCCTTTAGTGTTATTTAGTTAAGGATTCACCTCGACTTTGAACTATATTGTCCACTGAATTCATGGAGGTGGATCCATGTCATATGAAGTTACTCGATAACTACGTTAAATTCTTACTTTTCTTCTCGTGCGTTTTGAGAAACCCATATGTTTATAAGTTAGTTCTTGCTGCTGCTCACAAGAAAGAAAGAAACAAAAGTTTCAACATTGTTGAGCCAAAGAGGAAAACAAGTGTTTAGAACCCAATGCTGGAAATTATGTGCTAGAATGCAGGTTTGAATTGCATTAGCTGCTCCACCTTCATTTCTATAAATGAGTTTACTTACACCATGAACACCTACTAAGAAGAGTATGACAAATGTTGCACATTACTTAAGCTTCCATATATAGGGGAAAGAGTTGAAAGAGTTTCCTACTCTTGAATCAACTTATTGGTAAAAATGAGCTTCCTAACATAGTATTAAAACCTAAATTTAAGAGATAAAACCTCCTGCATATGAAACTTAATTCGAAACTTGCAACCCATGTTGGCTACAAGAGACTTAGTTTGAAACTTGCAACCCATGTTGGCTACAAGAGAGTAGATTAGAAATAGTGTGACAAAAATCTTACATTACTTAAATATTGTTTGAGAATCCTTTATAAATAAAGAAAAGACTCATTTATTCTTAAATTAACTTTCAAATATGTTTGAGTTATTTAATAACAATCAATAGAAATAGGTCTATACTTTTTTTCTAGTATTTTTTTTTTAATATTACAACACACATCTAATTCACATATATGGTTGAATTCCTATTAACTCACCACTAAGCTAACTGGCTAAGTGATTAGAAATAAGTTTACAGTTTAACATAAAAGTTAGTTCAAAGATTGAAAAGTTCTTTTATTTATGCTTTATCTCATGAATTTTAACTTCTCATGTGAAACTCTTATCTTATATATACTCTTTACATGGGGTGGAAAAAAGTTAGCTTGGACTCTAATACTATATTAGCATTAGACATATAAATCAACCTAAAAACTAGTCTAAGAGTTCAAGTGTCTTTTTTTTCTAATCTAAGTTTCACTTCAGAAGTACTATATTTTAATGTGAAACTCTTGCAGGCAACAACAATATATTTTACCAGTATAAATTAAATACTACAACCGATACCCGCAGAAAATAAGTTAAGGGTTTGCAGTTCTCACGAAACTGTTTCTGAAACGAGAGCTTGAAGCCTTGATCCAAGTCCGTGGAACAGAAAGGAGGATGTGTTCGATGTCAATTCTACTGTTCCGAAAGTTCTCAGCGTGAGTCGTAAAGTTTAAAGTGTGCATCGGATGCGACCACTTCTGAAAGGCTATTTCATTCCCCCCAATATAGAGCACTGTACAGATCAATAAAAGGAATGAAAGTGTCCCCACAACTGCTGAATCTCTGTAAAAGTACATGGTGAACTTGTCCTCCATTTTTTACCTCCAAAAGCAGATCTTGGAACCAAATGTCTTCTTCGCCTGCAACATGCCAAACACGCATAGCTGTTCCACGTTCGAGCTTTTTCGAAAGCATGCAGCCTATCAAAAGAAGAGTCCATAAGCTAGTTTATTTTCTCACCCTCCACAAGGAAGAAAAAAAAAAAAAAAAAGGGATCTCATCGTTTTTACCATTTTTATGTGCTGCTTATCAGAGGATGACATTCACATGAGCTGTCTGATGTACTATGAAAAATGGGCAAATTTGGGTAAATTTCAGGCTTTTATATATTAGTATTTGAAAAACTTTCTTAACATATATCAGAATCTAAGATCACTGTAAAGATATTTTGCATTACCCAAGACATTTTTTTTATTACATGTCCCTCTTTACATGCATTTTGTAATAAGGAATGGATCTTTCATTGCATTTTTGCTTTTACACTTGTAGCAAAGAGTTCCTGTTTGCGTAGTCAGCAAGTACTTCAACAGGACAAACAATTTGACTTCAAAAACATGTTCAATCCAGCTTTCTTCAAGTCCGGAATCGAGAACCGACAGCACCCGCTGGAATGCAGAGGTGACCACATGAAATTGTACACAAACGAGGTCCAGCTAGACTTTGCGTCAGCCAAGCAAGATTGTGTCGCTTTCAAGCTCAAATGGGAAAACACATTTCCATGTTGTCTACAGCAGTTTTAATACAAACAACTTCTCTAACTCATAAATTTCAGATATTGAATGAATGTCCGGACAAACCAAAGGAAGCCTGGGAAACATTTGGAACACTTCCAAACAAGAAAAACAAAAAGAAGGGTTGGTCAAAATCACAAATGCTTTGTATCGACAGGACTAATTGTACAGCACTAAATTCTCAACCACAATCCTAACACTAACACAAACCAACGTAGAAAGGAGGCCACCCAAGGAAAACGCTTAGCTGAGGATGGAAATTGCAGCAGAAACAATCAACAGCAGGGTTGAGAACAGCGTCGATCTGTTTCCGATGATTGGAATCGCGGCAGAAGTATCTTGTGCCCTGCCAGAAGGAAAAGAAAGTGAGAATCAGATTTGCTGTCCATCAGAGGAAATGGGGAGTGTTTTGTGCAAAATCAATGGCAGATACATACTTTTGCATTTTGCTAAGAGCACCACAGTAGAGGGCATTGTCTGGAATAGGTAACTCCGTTTTGTTAGTTGCCTCTGGATTCACAATCCGGACATAAGTTTCTTGACCGAGATACCAGGAGTCAAGGTTTTCCGTCCTGATGTTCCAGACCCCGACATTGTCCATGGATATCAAGATTGCTGTCCATGCTCCAGGATATACCTAGAAACAATAAGCAAGTATCATGAAAAATGACCCTTTTTAACGTCATATATGTTCATGTGGTAATCTCAAATTTTAGGTTTTATGAGTTAAATGAACCAATTATCTTAGAAAACTTACAAAGGTTTTAACTTTCAAGGTGAACCAAATGAGAACCACAGCACATTAGTGTTAACTAATTACCTGTGTTGTGGACCTGGCAATTCCATCCCACTTGTTATATGTGCCCCTGCTATTCTCTGTCCATTCACCATAATCCATCCTGCAATACATTGATCAAAATGCAGCTTTAAAAGCATGTTGAAAAAAAAAATATCCGTCCAAGGATGTTGATATTGAAAAGCAGAATAGAAGTTCAGACCCCTACCCCACAACAAAAAATGCATATCCACTCATGTGATAGCTCTGAACCTTGGTGTCATTGTTCTGTAATATGATTTCCATAAATCCCCTATATGTTCCATTAATAACTGAAGTTTCCAACCGAGGTGCTCCAGTAAGTGGCCTAGTGGGGAAATCAAGCTTGTATACACCCTTCACATGGAACTGGTCAGCAAGCCTGATTGGTGTAGAAGGATTGACAAATGAGATTCCACTTAGCGTTGTCCGCCGTTTTCCATTAATTTTCACCGGTGGCTTGTTTCTCAATACATAAATTTCAGTCACATTGATTGAGCCATATCTAAATGAACCCTGTGGATTAGGACGAGCACCACTAGCAGACACGTTCCATCTGCAAGATTTGACAAAAAGAATCCTCAAAATGAGTTAAACATCAGTAACGGAGACCAAAAATTTCCTAATCCAAAGTTCAAGTCATCATCCGTGCTGATATGATAACATTTTCATTCAGTTATTAGGAACATCAGAAAAAATTACACAAATATCAGCAATTTTCTAAATATTAAGATTTTTTTTTTTCTTCTGAATTACACCAGAGTAACAACAATAGTTTCTTTCTGAGCAGACATTATTAAGAATATGTGTAAGTAAAGAATCCCACACCAGGTAACTAGGTAGAATTAACATATAAAAATTGTACATGAAATTAAATGAAGATGTTACAAACCTGATGGACCTTGCTTGGTTCATAGAGTAAGTCTTATCGTATTCATCACTTGGGGGATCTGGAAGGGGACCTTTTGCCTTCCCTTTAGAATTTGTGTAATGCAAGATGGCAACACCAGTAACTCTTGTCCAGAGTGATTCATTAACAAACCTAGCACTCGCTACAATATAGTAATCTGAACTTGCGTTCTGATCCATGGTTATCAAAAAGGAATAAGATTGTCCAACATGTATATCTAAGCTAGTATAGTTTTGCTGCACTGTGTACGATCCCTCTGTCTCAGCTAAAAGCAGATTATGGCCCTGGATCCTGAAATTGAGACTAGTTGACACTCCAACATTGTGAACCCGAATCCGGTATGTTTTCCCTGTCCAAGAATCAGGATGCTGTCTTTTAAAAGTTCAATTGGGGGTGAAGGGAAGAGTGATAACAGATAAAAAGAAAATAATGTTCCATGTTTAACTCATATTGAGAAGGACCACCTCATAAACTCAATGAATTCACGCATCAATATGCATTTTCAAGAACCATTCTTCACAGTGTTCTCATTGATTCCAAAGGGCAATGAAGAATGAATCATGCATATAGAGTTCAATAAGAGAATCCTCGTACCACCCTCTTTCTCCTCTTTCTCCTCTTCCTCCTATTTCTCTCTTATTTTTATGGATGAAAACATGATTTTACTTCCTCCTACATGATATAAAACTCAGAGATGAACCAAAACTTCAGCAAAAGAAGATCCAACACAACATTGGATGAAACAATAGCACAAGTCCAGAAATGCTACAAAACTATGCATAGGAGTCTGGCAATTACACTCAAAACAAACCACCAATTCAATGTAGAATGTTATAATCAACATAACTTGATCACTCAGCAGGTAATACAACGTCCTAATCAAGAAGATTGAAAACTCAAAAGAGCGTCATTCTACTGACCCTGAGATTCTATCATATAATCATCGATCAAATCCCTTGTTCGGATTTTCTAAGCCATTTGCCTTAAATACAATACAAAAAACAGATTCTTCGCTAATCTTCTAACCTGGTTGGACTTCAAATGTTTCATAGTCTATGCCATCGGGGACAAGAGTATCATTATATCTGTAAGGGCCTTTCCCATTAATAAGAACTCCATCTGGCATTCCAAGATCTTTCCCTGCATCTAAAGCTTTCCGCAAAGCCTACATTCCAAAGAGAACAAGCGTCAAGCTAATGAACTCTCAATATGTGAACAATGGTAGTAAGAGGGAAATTCCTATTGCCCAACAAACACTAACCGTATGGTTCCGAGTGTACCAATCCCCAATCAAAATGGTTATATCCCCATCCGGGAATGCAAAAGGAATAGGAATTATGGCACGGTTATTGATAATGAAGCCACCAAATCCTCCGGATGCTCTCTGAAGATTGAGAGATGGAAAGTAGAAGAAGCTCCCAATCTGATCCTTAACTTGAAACTGATAAGTCCAGTTCCACTTTGGAGGAATGGGACAATTTGTACCCAGAACTCCATCTTGCCATGAACTACGCCGCTGCTGAATGCCGGACCTGCCACACCATACACTCATTACCAAATCTGAGATTTTCAGCATCAAAATCCAAGTGAAATTACGGTAAATCCTACCAAGTAATGAGTAGATTCTCATCCAACTTGTTTCGAATATTGACAACGACATTGTCGTTTGTAGTAACATTAATAGTAGGACCTGGAAACTTGTTATTAACAGCAATAACCTACAAAAAAATGCAGATGCATGAACTTAAAGCTCAAAACTCAGTAGCCAATAGACTAAACAGTATCACAGAGTCCAAGAAAACGAAAACACAAGCGCGTTTCACAGATCTGGCGCTAAAAATTTGAACTTTACGAATCTACAGCCAACCCATTAGTGAGCAATGAAAATTAACAAAGAGCAAACACTCCGGAGAGCGAAAGAAGGAGATCTGAGGTACAGACCTGCTGCGGTACTCCCAGAGGCGAGGCAGTAATGTAAGAGACCTCAAAATTAAAGTTCACAAATGGATCCGCAGCCGAACAGAAGCTCACAAGCAAGGTAATGGTAACGAGGAACGCTGATAAAGAGCTACAAAAGGCCATTTCAGAGACTTTTGAAGCTGTTTTGAGAGATTCAGAGCCTGATTTTACATTATAAGAAAGAAAACGAGAGAGAGAGAGAGAGAGAGAGAGAGAGAGAGAGAGAGAGAGAGAGAAAACGGCTCTTTTTCCTCTTGGGTTTAGTTAACAAGCCCGGGCTGTCGGTCACCCCATTGACATTCATACGTTGCGAGCATGCGTGACAGCCAATAGCCAGCGCACACGACCACATAAGTCCATACGTTGTTATGACTCTTGTCCCTCTCAATATTTGAACAAAAAAGGTTAAAACCGAAATTTGTGCAGAAAATTGTCGCCAAGTTCAGATTTCCGTAGACGCGGCAAACGACTGCCAGCTGTCGGGTGGCCAGACCCGTGGACCCCACACAAGCAATCAGGTTGAAAGTTGGTTTTGGGCTAACGCCTTAATTACATACTCTTTTGATAGATAATATCGAATTATAATTTAAAAGTTAACTTAGTAATTATTAATTAAAGTTTACTTCTTTAGCTTAAACTTCATGTTACATATCTTATCTTTTGACGTGTAATTCTAATCTTTATATATATTCTTCTGTATACTACTAAGTATTATTGAATTTAAAGTTATAAGAATGAATTAAAATTAACTTAAACTCTAAAATTATATTAAAAAGTTCAAAATTCTTTAATTTATGAGTTAAAGAATAATTTTAATATTTCAAAATTATTAAGGATTTGTATTTTTTTTTAATATAATACTTTCATTTCTAATACTTTTACCTTCTTGTATTTGATTTTATTTTTTTGGTTAATTCAATTTTTTTCTTTTCTATCAAAATTTTTAATTGAGAGAAAGGATCTTAATCCTCTTAAAAATGTAAACTTTAGAAATTCACAAAAATGATCAAGATTATACCACGTTAGTTAACTTGAGATCTTAAATGAAAAAAGAAAAATCCATCTTTTAGATCATGAGCTTAATAGTAAGAATCTATTTTTAAACTTCTAAAACGTCATTTTTACGCTTAAAAATAAGTACTTTAACAATGTTGACCTAATTTGATAATTAAAATTTATTTTATCTGTAAAAAAGCTAATCCATATTCTAGATCTTAAGTTTAGTAATATGAAAACTACTTAAAAGGGTTTGTTTTGCCAATAATAAGTTTGAGTGGTTTTGACCTGATCTACAAGAAAGAATTCTATTGGACCAAAGTTTTTACCTCGAGATACCAAATACGCTTTAATAGAATACTATTATTCCTAGGAGAGAGTGGGGTACGGAGAGAGAAGAGTTCTGTGGCTTGCACTTTTTACAGCTACTTTTCCGGCGTGTCAGAAAGCCAGGATCCAAGGGATAAGGTGCCAAGGTGTTTTGAGGTGGCCAATGTCCACGCCATATTTTTTTGGTACACCTTGGCCCTCTCAGCTGAGGTGTCCACTAGGGGCAGAATGGTCTTTTCATCTACCTCTCTCCCTTGTAGATCATAAATTCTTTATTGACTTTTTAATTACATGTCCGGATATAATCAAGATAATAAAGAGAGTTTATATAAGAGATATTGTAAAAAAAATATTCTAATGATTTTAATGCTTATTAGGAGAGCTTACGCCACGTGGTTCATGATTTTAATGCTTTTAATTTTTTATAGCTACCTACAAAGATTGCCCAAAAGATACTCATAATTTTGTTTTGACAAAATAAAAGCATGTGCATAGAATATCACAAAGCATGAGAAATTGAGCCCGAATAATTAAATATTGATGATAATTTTTTCTTGCTAGTCTAAGAAGTATAGGCCTTAATGGACACCAAACCATAGGAGACCAAAATTATAGAACTCCACTTGAGATTATTAGTTTACTAAGAAAAGTAAATAAGTGAAGTATTACAATGGAAGTCTTATATTACAAAAAATATGATCTTTAAATAATGTTTGAATACAAAAAAAAAATGTGCATCTCTCAATTCATGAGTTAAATTTTAAATTAAACTTTAATCTTATTTCTAATACAAATAATTCAAAATTTGAGATCTATCATTTTATAGAAGAATAATTAATGAGATCTCTTCAATATCTCGTAACAGTTGAAAACCCTTAAGCATCCACAAAGATGTAATTTTAACACTACTATCATTGAGTTTCTAATCTCATGAAAGCACGTAAGTAGCATTGTCCACTCAACCAAAAACAATTCCTTTATTGTAGAGTGAAATACCTTGTAGAGTCTAAAAAGTTAGCCAATTGAGCAAAAACTTCTCCACATACAAGCAAAAGGTAGACCAACTAAACTTAAATCAATACCTTGATAGGGAAATTGATTTGAACAATGGACAGCGGGCATCTATCAAGTTCATTCTAATTCTTTCACTTTATTACAACTTGTAGAAATAACTAAAACAAACATGATGATATCTAATGATGAAGGCAGCATATTATCCACTTCTTAAACGTCTAACTTCTAATTCTCTTATGGAGAGTGCCCAAACATGGACCAGTTATTGTGATATTGTCGTCTCACAATCAAGTTAAAAAAATAAAAGATATATGTTGAAATAGAATGTGTATCACATATTACAAATATATTGCATACTATGCTCTGTATGTTTGAAAATATATCCATGTCTTAGGCACCAAATTTTAAAGAATGAAGTGAATATTATAAAATGCTATCATATTCCAAGTTTTCAATAAGACATCTAATCATCATAAACTACAATCCCATTTAATGTATTTTTTTACGCTTAGGATGAGATGATGTCTTGAATTTAGACTTCTTATCATATAATCAACACATTGACCTATTATGGTTTTTATATGTGAATGTGTTTTTTTCTCTTACATGCTGGTTTTAAGAAAGAAAATAAGTATTTTAATATATTTACAAAGTCAAATTTTATTCAAAAGTCAAATGTCTTTCACTTTTATAAAGAGAATTTTTAAATAAAATTTAGGTAATTTGTCATATTCTTCTTAATAAGTTTCATCACTCTAAATATAACTTACAAGCTTTTATCTTAACAAGATATATCTTTTAACAAATCACTTTGAGCTATAGGTTTTATGCACAAGGAATATTATTTTTGAAGTTTGAATTCTAATACTAAATTAGAAGAGTCATTTTCTTTCTTAAATTGACTTATAAGAATAAAAAACATATCTACACATTAACAACAACATAATATATCAAAATATTTACAACATGACTCAAGCAAGTTATTAAACATAATCTGGTACGTCAAATAAGAAAAAAAAAATTTGTCCAAAGAAAAAAAAAAAATCCTCGACCTAAGGGACAAAGAAACGTGCGAACAGCGTAATGATATCCACCAATGACAAAGGAAAGGAAAGTAACGTGGGTCAATCGACATCAGAACATCACATGGGATATCATGATTTCCATTAACCACCGGAAATCCCTGAAACCGAAAAAGGAAAAGTGCTTAAGACACGCCAGCGCAGGATGACCGCACGGACACAAGCACACTCCAAAGGTAGTTGTAATTGAACATGAAAGAAGGAAAAGCTCTGCACATGCCAGCTCAGTCATTAAAGCTCTCACTATTTGGACCAATCTACAGCTGCATATTTACTTACGAATTACTTGGTATTTATTACAGTTTGAATTTATAGTTCTACATTACTGTCTGTGAATGTATGTGTGTACTTTTATTTCATGAGTTGACTTTTGATGAAAATTATTATTTGTGATTCATTAAAACTTAAGAAATCCAAATCTAAAAGCTCTGGGAAAAAAAAAAAAACGAGTATAATCAATTTGCTCTTATTAGCATTCATTTGATTCGACTTAGACTTTCCAAGTCCAATTTGCTTTACTAATCACATTGATGAATAAGAGTACAAGTCTTTAGGTTTGATAATTATGAATTTAAGTTTTTTTTTATTATTATTTGGCAAAGAGATCATGCCGTTTCAATCTCCTTGTGTTTTGATAGTAAAATTGTTAATTATCTTGTTTTGTGTTCTTATAAATTCAATCAAACCTTATCACATATATTTGGATTTATGTTGTTATATTGTGTATGTAATGTTAGCCAAAAATTAAATTTCTTTTCATAAGAAAAGAAAAAGGTGAAGGATGCATGGTGGGGGCAAAAGTAAATAGTCTCTTGCTTCCCCCTTACTCTATCATTTTTTGTGTCCCAATCATTTTCTAAAAAGAGACATCTTAGACATAACTATTAGGTAACATGATTATATTGATTTGATACATATGATGTACTTGGATTAAATTATCATTGAAATAGACACTTGATACTTTTATCGATAAAAGGTAGACGATAATTGAAACATATTCATCTATTTGTTAAACTATTACAATGTAGTTGTCTAGTTTTAAGTATGTATGCCTAATTAAATATGAGTTTCTCACTCTATTTCATGAATTAGATTTTTAAGTTGGAAAAATCTTTTTAATATGATATTAGAGTTTAAATTCTTCTTTAACATTTCTATAGATATGAGTAGACACAAAATCTAACAGAAAGTGATATTACAAGATAATTTGAATCAAACTATTGTAATGAGAGAACATATTGCAATATAAATGTCTTGTTCTATATTTCTAAGGCGTAATTGTGTGTACATTGGGTGTATTCTTTTACTCTATGGTCTAATTTTTGAAATAAAAATGAGTTTCTTAATATAAATGATTAAAAAATAAAATTTGTAATTCATAATTAAGAAAGATTATAAACGTCCAAAGCAATTTGTCCAAGTACTCAATCTTTTCACCCAACGACTCAACTATTCAATCTTTTATTACCATATAGATGGTGGTTGAATCTATGACACCTAAGGCGTAACGTGGATATTGAATTAATCGTTTACGCATTGCTATAAATGTCTCTAACAACTCATTTCCACCCAACTACCAACTAGTTTCCTATGTTCATAGGTAAGATTGGCTAAATTAACTCTTTTATTTTTGTTTGGTTGTGGGGATGATTAGTTTACAATAAACAAGAAAAATGAATGGAAGAAATTGAAGAAAAAAATTAACGATAATAATGTATTAAAATTAAGAATGCCTACTTGTAAAGTAAACAGGGTAAAGTGATTCAATCTTTAGTGTCACACTTCACAAGGCCACCTGCTTCCCAACCCATCATCTCTTAACCCTTAAAAAAGAAACTTATAAACAAATCGTGTTTACAAAACCAAGACAACCCACTATTCAATGATCTTAGTTTGAACGAGGACTGTTGCGGTCTTACTTATCGTCCTTACTCAGAGTGTCATAAAAACAACAATAAAAAAAGTGGATTAGGTTGCTTATTGAAATGGGTAAAGCAAATTAATTACTTTACCCAAGACTTTGGTTTTGGTTGAGATTTCGTTATCAATGTATTTGCTGTTGGCAGATTCTGATAAGTTCGTGCTATTTAGTTTACCTGTATTTCATTCTTTTCAATAGAAAATAATTAGTACTGTACCACAGTTACTTTTCGTCTGTGCATCACCAGCCCACCCATTTGTTTATGTTACTCAAAAGCCAATGTAATCTTTGAGTTCATACTGCATACAAGATGGAGTGGGTAACTTACTGTAAAGCTAAACGAAACGTTTTATCTATGGAAAGTTCAATTCAAAAATTAGAATTTTTTTTTTTTTTTAAGTTTTATCTCAAAAATCTTATATTATAACAAAGACTTCAAATTAAAAGAAAATATGCGCATTAAACATGTAAAGTAGCCGCTTTGATTGAATTCACACTGCAAAAGGTTTCGATAGCTTGAATATTTTAAATCGACCTCGAAGAACGAGGTGGTCTTTCCAATCCCACAGTTTTAAGTCTTCTTTTTCTCCTTTTCAACTTCCCTTGCTTCCCAAGTCGTAGGTTGTCGTTCATGTGGTGTAAAGCGACTCATTCAACTGCCGCAAATCTGGCCGCGGTACGCTCTCCTGGCCAGACAATGATGATAAAATTGTTTATATAAACAACCATGTGGGGTTGCTTGGGGCTATGATGAAACAAACAAATCAGAAGTCCAGCCGCGATTGACGTTTTCTTCGAACGTTTCCCACAAAAGTAACTCTTTTTTAATGTACAAAAAAAAATGGGGTCCAAAAAATTAGTGTTACGGAACGGAACTGCATTTGGGGTATTCTATTCTGTTGATTTTTAATTTCTTTCAAGACAAAGCTAGCCTAAAGATGGTATGGGCTTACCTTGAAAATTCTCCTTTCCTTCTTGAGCCAATCATCTCTATAGAATGTTCTTGGTTTGTTGCTTCCTAGCCTTGATGTTGGCTATTTCATGATTCTGCTTGCAGATGCTAGAAAGGCAGGTCCACTTCTTCAGCTGCAACCTTTAGAGGAAAAGGATGGGAATCCCCCTCCTCAGCCAGGAATTGCAGCTGTGTTTACAGCCTACAATTCCAGCCTATACACGTTGTTATAGATCATTTGTTTGCTTTGTTTACAGAGAAATCTGGGCCATCTTTTTCAAGCATATGTTGACTAAATTTATAACGTCTTCCTTTACTGGGTAATCATATTTGCATCATTTATGTCCCATATAAAGCGGACTCTGACATATAGGTAATTTTCTTGTTCTTGAGCCATGAAACTATAGATCCCAATAGACTTGCTTTTAGGCCCCAAAATTTACAAATCTCTGTTATGTGGATGTCTCAAGGATGCCTTCCAACTTGCTATTTTAGAGCATAGACTTTAACAGCTCCATAACATGTTTCAAGAATCGACTGCTTTACTAGTGGTATTCTTCTTCCTTCACATTCAATAAAATACAAGCTTCTCAAGAAACTTTTGCACCTAAGACTGTTTTTGCGTTTACAGGATTGCATCACATGCATCCTCATCTGACATCATTGTCAGTTGGCATCAGGAATATTAGCACTGAACAAGTAAACAAGATTAACAGACGCCTCATCTAATTCTGTTCCAAAGGAAACAGGAAATTTTGATCAACCACATTCAGAAACAAGCAAACAACAAATTCTTTCATGTACAAACATCGCAGAAAATTAAGAAAAAAATGAGTTTGATTCTGTAATTCTTCCACATTCCAAGACATAGTAACGTGTAGATTGAAAAACCACACGAGGTATGTAAATTATTTCCTAGAAAAATCTAGACAAAAAGGGCGCATAATACAAAAATGTTGGCATGGCACTTCCATAGGTTCATCCATGCATTGTACATTAACTAAGTGCTTGTCGACACCAATGCAGTCTAGTTTTGCAAATGCCTTCAGCCATAGGACTATTAGTCCTTGATTATATGAAACAAGTTGCGAAATTACTCAACATGTTCATATCATTCTTTCAAGGTCGAAAGTACATCCAAATCAATGTTGCATTTTTCAAAACTACGGAAACTAGTTCTTCACAAAAGTAGCAGAAACTAAAGCAGGGATTTAAGTTATGATCACGTAGCTGACTTATTATGCTGCATCAGCTGCCTCTGTAGTTTTAACTTCTCTGGGGCGCTGTGAGACATATGGCTTTAGCTGCATTCAGACGGAGTGATGGGCATGAGTTACTAGTGGCTAGCCTTGAAAGGGAAAGCAAAGGAAAATAGATGCGAGTGATGTTGAGCAACAAAAAAATGAAGCCCTTACTAAGCTTCCATGCCAATTAGCATTCTGCACAATGGAAAGCTGACTCAAACCTTTCCATTGAGATTCAAATCAGCCGAATATATAAAATTGATTTCTTATGTTTACAGAAATAAGTACCTTGAAGTCAGTTAAATCCGGCACTACATAATTTGGCAGCTTTTCCGCAACCACGACATATCCACCTATACCATCAAGCAAATGCATTAGAAAGATGCAATGCACTTCACTTAGATGTTACAATTCAGATTGCAACATAAGGCACTCAATGAGGAACAGTGTGCATGGCATGATTCTTTTCTAAGTAACAGAAGAAACCCTCTTGAAAGGATTTTTGCTACCAATAAACGGATTGGTGTCAACTACATACAACACCTTGCTAATTGCAGAATTTCTGCATACATCGATCAATTAGACAGGAGATCTTCCAACACTACTGAGATGATGCAAGATTGTTTTTGGTCATTCTCTTTTATTGAAAAGACTAATAAACTTTGAGAACAATGGCATGAGAATAGTAGGAGGAAGCCAGCTAGGACATAGAAGATTTTTTCTGATTTCTCGTTTTGCTTTCCTTGTAAGCAAGAAAATATGAATAAGAATTTTTTTTTTTTCTTTTCTGGTCTCCATCTCCCTCTTTTGATTCCTATGTACACACAAGTATAATGGTACTGAACCCCTGAAGCGATGGACAAAGTACTAGTTGAGCTACAGCATATTAGCAATGTCATTCCTCTAATTAATACATCACACATAACCAACAGCCTTGGGAATGTTCCAACAAGCTTAATTCAGTCCAATTTCATGTCATTTGAAAGAAATGAATGAATTAATCTTGAAGTGTGGGAGTACCACTTGAAAATCATTGCTCACGCATCACTGAATGGAAGGTAAACGCTATTGCTTGAACTTCATGCAGTACAGCTAATTTCTCGTCCCATACAAAATGAGGAACAAAGAGCGAAAGAAAGAGCTAAAATGTTCAATTTGGCATACAAATCCCACAAATGAATCAGTGCATAAGCAGGAAAATTGGGCAAACCTTTGCGGGTATGGAATCCAGTAGGTTTACAGTTCTTCCCTTTGTAATAATCCCGAGGTGCCCGCTTTGAAGACAGAATGTCAAGCGACGCCGTCCGCTTCCTCCGATACGCCCTTGCCAAGCCTAAGATTAACCCCAGCGGCATTTTTCTTTCACCCTAAATGCACGAAACAAACTGTAATGGCATCGTATCCCCTCACACAGATTCATCACGGATTAATAGAAATTCAACATTCATTTTATATTGCAACCAAAAAGACATTCCAAGAACATGCATCATAAGGAATCTAAAGATTACACACGATTACCAACCTTACTTCACAACTCACGGCTACAGGGCTTCCTTCAAGGATGGCCTAAACCCTAACTCCTTCCTCCCGAAGAAGACGGTCCCGTTCTGAATTTCTCGACATTCCTAACTCTTTCATCCCACTTTTCCCTTCAGTGGGTTGGGCTTTCTTCTAAAGTTTTGTGAGCTACCGGCCTAATTATTGACACAAATCAAGATACAAAGGCTACACAATCGGGTCTAACAAGAAGAAGCTTTTTGGCGAAATCAAAGTTGAGCTATTTGGGGGAAAGAAAAAGAAAAAAAAGAAAAAGAAAAAGAAAAAGCATACCTTAAATATTACCTTGGAGATTGAGAAAAAGAGCTAATGCCCCCTTCTGATATTTCGATTAAAATACCCATCCCCCTAAATGGTATTTTTCGCAAGAATACTATTCTTGCTTATTTTGATGATCCTCAATACAGAAGAAAGAATTCAGGAATTAAATATGTGCCTATAGGGGCGCATTCAATCCTCAAAAAAGAGGATTTGATTGAGATCGAGGACTCAAAGAATTTAAGCCAAAATACCAAATGAAAATAGATCGAATTTTTTTCCCCGAAGAAGTACATATTTTGCCCGAATCTTCTTCTATAATGGTACAAAACAATAGTATCATTGGAGTAGATACACGAATTACTTTAAATACAAGAAGCCAAGCGGGCGGATTGGTCCGAGTGGAGAGAAAAAAAAAAAGGATTGAAGTTAAAATACCGCCGTTACCGAGATCCGATTATAAGTTATTAAATGGTAAAATGAATAAAAATTCGCAATTTGAGGGGCTCTTCCTAATCCTAAAGGCCCCCAAGAATTCCTAATTGGAATTAGAGTATCTCTTTTCATCGATTCTTTTTTTATTACATTGTAATATTTTGCATCGTTGAATGGACCCATTTGAAAACAATTAGATGATGATAAAATTATCAAAGATTGGGGTTCCTTACAAGGATAAATAAGAGAGATTCTACTGCAAGATCTCTCCTCCAAAGCACACAAGGCTTTCAAATAACACATTCAGACATTATCTACGACAAAAGTAGTTCTCGGACTAACCTGGAAAGCTAGATCCGGCAGCACTCCAGCAACAGTGGGTGGAAGGTGCAGAAAATACAGCAAGTCGCCGATGCCCTTCTCTCTCCGCTGCCTTTCTTTTTATCCCTTCTCGACTTTTCCCTTCTTTGTTACACAGGGCTTCCTTCAGGGATGGCCTAAACCCTAACTCTTTCCCCCCGGAGAAGACGACGGCCACCTTCTGGATATTGGGTCCGCACATAGAATAGGCACTTTTTACGGGTTATTGCACTATCTGGTACGAAGGGGGCCTGAATTTAATTAAAGCCTTGTTTCTCTGCAAAGCCCAACCTTGCCCAAGCCGAAAGGTTACAAAGCAATAAAATAAACATGGACTTATGGCTGATAAAGCCCATTAACTAAACTAAACAAAAATTAGCCCACATAATAAAAATCATCCAATGACCTTAAATACATGAAGCTCATAATACAAAATATACATTCCACCAGCAATCTAGCCTTTAATATGCAGATTAGTGCGATTAAAATAGTAGGTCATAGAATTGACCTTAAATATTACCTTGGAAGTCGAAGACTTCCAAATATCATTCATCATTTTCAAGGCTATGTTTGACATGGTGTGTCAAAATTTTTATAATTTTCTTAATTTTACTTAAAATTTAATTATAAAGATGAAAATTTACCTTACATAGTCATTTTTGGATGGGATTGAAATCTTTAACATTGTATCAAATTCAAGTGTAAGAAATAATATCTCTCGTGTAAAAATGAAGACATATCACCATACAATGAAATTTCTAGCCACGTTGATTGCCAAGAGAATGTGTTAAGGATAGTATACAACATTATCTCATGCTTTTTAAATTACATACATATCTCCCATTTGTAACTAAAATTTAAAGAGAAATTACAATTTTTAACATGTTGTGCACAAATTTGGCATCTAGCTCGAACATAAATTAGCTTTTGAATTAGATTTTTAAGCTTTGTGACGTAGTATTAGAATCCAACTTGAATTTGTTTTGTTCAACATAGCATTAAGCCCAATAATGTTTAATTTGTAAAGAAAAATATGTAAGACAAAACTTATAGAATTGGCTAGTAAAACTAGGCAAATGATAAATGGACTTCTTCATTTCATATGTGAGATAAAAATTGACCATTTTCCATTCAATGTGACAAAAGGATTCGGCGAAATACAGAATCAAAGCTTACAAATACAGAAGAAAAAAATTCAGCTTCCAATGCATCAATGGTGGACGCTGTCAATCCCATACCATGTGGCCAGAAATGCATAGATCTATGTTCTCAATTGGATTAGACTTCTTTTGTCCCGAATCAGACTACAAAACTGAAGCATTTGACGGGACGAAGCCTTTAAAATGATCGACTTTTGTGGGATTGAGATCGGAAATTCTTTATGCACAATGCACATCGCCATTGGAGGAGCTTCTTGTGTTCCATCTTCTACCTTCGAAGAACTAAATATCTTGGTCTGGGTGGAAGGGACGTATGAACGCAGAGTTCATTTGCCATACCTTCACCGAGGATGTTACAGTGGTCTCGGTTGCGTTGTTGAAAAGAAACAGCCGGGCTGCCCCATATATTGCCCTGGTCGGATAAACTCGTGACGTAATGCATGTCCTCCCACCTTGAGCAAAGCTTTCAACTATTGAATGATCCACCTGGATGACCAAAAATTTCGTTAGAAATTTAAAATTCAAGAATATTAAGTGGAAGAATTCGATTTTTTTTTGATAAATTACTCTCTCGAGCTTTTATATTTTTGAATTAAAACTTAATATCTTCCTTTATTTTGAGTATAAAAAAATACTTAAAAAATTTCATGTAACGCATGCTCCCAATTAAACTACATGTTTATAAATTATATGGTCTCACATTAACATGAGCTTTGTTCTTAGCTACAATCTATGGAGACTTTAAGTAGGAACTTAGGTTTTAATATTATATTAAAAATTATAAATAAAAAAAATTTATATGTCAATTCAAATTTTAAAACATTAAGTGAAAAAATACGTCTATTTATAAACCATTTTTCTAAACTTAAAACATAACACATTCCACGTAAAAAGTGTAAGAGATTAATCTTGTTAATGTAGAAGTAGTAAAAAAACAAAGCTTCACCCACCAGTAATCTCATAGAAAACTTTTCTTCTTTTAACACCGGAACGAAGCTCCCATAAACCTTTTTATCAACATCAGTTGCCTCCGAAGACCTAAAATGAAACAATTAGTATTACCAAGTTTGTAATGCATACAATTCCCACCTTGACGACTAGAATTTTGTTTGCTGAGTTAAAAAAGAATCGAAAACACTGTAGAGTACCTTGTTTGGTCAGCGCAAAAGAAGGTTTTGAGATTGCCATCAGCGCCTTTGCCTACATAAAAGTACACAGGAGTCTGCTCGGAAAGGTTGGCATCTGCAAGAACAAGAAGACCAAAGGGTCCCAATGCATCACGGCCGGCAGATCCACCACTGGAACTGCAGCTGAAGTTCACATTGGTTTGGTTCATCCTCTCCAACGCCTCCTTTTCTATCTCAAACTCGGCGATAATGTCCAACTGTGTGGCCATGTCAACAGCTAGTGGAACAACTGATCCTGCCCGAACCTCCACCTTGTCAAACTCTTGGCTGGTCAATCTCAGGCTATCTACCTCCTCCACTGGCCATTGAAGCACATTGCTACCAGTTTTTGTATCGAGCACCACCGTCCTTGGAATACTCTGGCCACATCATAACGCAAATATAAGTTACTGTCAACGAAAGTGAAAAATTTATCTTTATTAAAAATAGGCTTGAAGATCAGTGTAAAAATTAGTTTAAAAGTTGAAAAATCATTTTACTTAAGTGATCTTATTTTTTGAAGTGAGATTTACTTCTTATATACAGTCCTACATATATTACACATAATTGAGCTCAAGATTGTAATAAGTATAATAGATTCAATTTAGACTTTGATATCATTATTAAATTACAATAAAATAAATATACCTGAAGTGATGCCCAACCCTTCTGCACATCGGCATTTTCACTGTCGGACTCTCCAATCCAACCCCACAACACCCTCCTTTTCTTATGTACATCATAGAACGATTTGGATGCATAGAAAATGCCGTAGTCGTACCTAATTCCTATACCAATTTCGGGGTTATCAGGAATCCATTTCCCAATCTTCTCATCATAGGTCCCAATTGCATAATAGTCATTCCTATCGTTGTCGAGGCTTGTTTTGAATACATGCTTCACGTCAGCTCCATTAACAGATGTGTCCAAACCTTGAGCACCCGTCTCTGACACGGGAAAGAAGTCCACACATTCCCACATGCCGGTACCGGGGACGGCATGGAGCACTCCATCCAAAAGCTCGAAGCTCTTGAAGTCCTTGGTTTGGTAGACCAAAGTAATGCCTGTTGTGTCAACCTTGGACCCAATAGCGATGTGCCATCTCCCGTCGGAAGTATACCAGGCCGTCGTTGGGTCACGGAAGTCCTTCAATTTGATGCCCGGCGGCGGGAAGAGAACAGGGTTGCCGGGGTACTTGACCCAGTCGATGAGGAGTGGATCAGAGAGGTTGGCAGGATATGCAAGGTTTTGAACCTGCGTCGTCTCGTTGGTGGATCCGGTGTAAAGCATGATAACTCGGCCGTCGGGAAGGAGTGTCGCGGATCCAGTCCAAACTCCGTCTTTGTCGTACCACTGATCGGCGATCATAGCTAAAGGAAGGTGAAGCCAATGGATCAGGTCCTTAGAGACGGCATGGCCCCAAACTATGTCACCCCAAACTGCCCCATTTGGATTGTACTGGTAAAAAAAATGGTACCATCCCTTGTAGAACATAGGACCTGCAGTGAAAATTTTTCATACGAAAGATAAGATACTTAAAGTGAAAGTTAAATAAAAGAATAACTTTTTATTTCTTAACTTATTTTTAAATTAAAATTTTAAACTTTTTAACATTGTTCAGGTGTGAATTGTGATTACAATAACTATGAAACAGCCATGTTCATTCTGACAAAAACCAATTATGTTTGCAGTTTAGATTGGTCTAGCTGCTCTTAATTACCCAATTCTCAGCCTGTAAAACCATAGAACTAAGACATCGAAGAAATCCCAGAAAGATTCTGATTTTATGTTATCTTGAACTGAGATTTACTGCATCGTTTCAGGTCGTAATCAGAAGTTACTTTGTCCTTCAATACATGGAAAAAGATCAATCGAGCAAAGATGAAAAGGAAACAATAATATTGGCAACGTCAAATCAGGGATCATACGGGCTAAGAAAGAAAAAAAAAAAAAAGTGTTACCGTTGGGATCTGATGCAGAACCATCCAGAGGCGTCCACCGAAGCCATGACAAAGGAAAGCAAGCAATCAAAACATGGGACCCAAGTCAGTTTTAGTAGGAAGTTAGTGAATAAATTATGTGCACTTATGCTTCCTTAAAATAGATAATGATATGCTAATTACGATAAGTGTCACTAACATTATGGAAAGCATGTAGATACTGTGCATTAATGGCTATCATATTTCGTCTACAATGAAACTTATCCCCAGTAACAGAAGGTAATGATTTTGATCATTATCTATAGAGATAATGATCAAATATATTACTTTAACAAACTTTCCTCTATTTCTGGTGATATGGATGCATTATAAGTTTCAGAATTCTTGTTTAGCAGAATATGTCGGAGAAGACATTGATGATTTTGGAAGAAGAAGCAGAAATGAAAAGAGATGAGACTTACCATTCATCCAATTCTTCTCAGGCTGGAAGTGGAAAGCCGTCCTCTGCCATGACAACATGGTGTTGTTCCATGGAAACGGCATCACATTGATGCCATTCAATGCCCGGTTGGACTTCTCCGACACCCCTGCAGATACCCCGCGTGATACCGGCTGCAGGGGCTCCGACGGTAGCGACATTGGTGAGGTCAACGTTGCCGGTGTTGCATTCCTGTTGACACGGACATTGGAATCTCTGTAACCGTTGAAGCAGGCCAAATATAGACCAAGCATCAACAACCCAGAAATGATCACGAAGGTGGCCGCCTTCTTTGACGGCCTGGCCTTCGGAGTTGATTGTGGAAGAAGGGGTTCTTGTGGAAGAGGACTGTATGAGCACGGAAGGGTGCAACCCTCCATGGATGGAAGGAAGGAAGGATGGAACAGGCGACCAAACAATTGGAGAAGAAATGGTTGTTCCTATTGGCCAAGGCTTCCAATGGTGGATAGAGGGACGAGCTTAATGTGTTTGGCTGTAAACCCAATGGGTATAAATAGACAATACGCAGGAAAAAGATGGCATACACGGATGTGGGTGTAGTTGAAATCATGTCAGGCATGCAACATATTCCATGGCGTCCCGGGGTTGGTAGAAATACAATTTTAGTGGTATTTATTTGGAACTCAGCTTTTTCGGGCAATGAAAGCGAGTGTCATAATTGCTCCCTCTATGTCACCATTGGTCATTATTTGAATGAAGAATAACCTGAAGTTCATATTTATCTGTCATATTTCAAATCACATGTTAATTCGAAATCTGAAAAGATAAGGAAAGTTACTGAATTTATGGATTCTCGGTAACTACAAATCTAGAGATGCTGGGAAACAGGAACTGAAGAAACGGTAGAAGGCCAACCCTTGACCTGCGAGTCCAACAGGTTAGGGTTCAATTCTCTTTTCCCATCTCATGTGCGTAAGTGGGAAAAAAAAAAAAAGTTCTAAGATTCTATGTAGCCTTAGAAATCCACAAAAATAAACAAATAAATAAATAAAAGGAAATTGAGAAAACTAGATGTCAATAAACTTTCATGCATTATTGGTTTAAAGAAATCATTGCGTAGGAAATGGGTAGAGACCCCACATCAACAAAAAATTCTGGAAATGAATCATGCATTAGTTTTGGAAGTTAAAGAAACTTAATCTTATCCCAAATGTTTTTCCTTTTCTATTAGGTTAAAGGGTTTAGGACATAGGGTGTCCAGTAGCTAATCACCAAACTAAGTATTAAACTGAGTTCTAATCCTATGTAAGAAAGTTTAATTTTTTATATAAATGTTTCTTTTATTTTAAATCAGATTTAAACAGTAAAAAACTTTATCATAATTTTTCTAATATACTTAAAAAGTAGAAGTTACAGGTCTAACCACTCCAAGCATTTTGCAATGTTTCACCGATCTTGTTGGTGGATTACTTCCTTTCAAGAACACCAATAATTTTCTGATACTGATTCAGATCTGAAAGTGACTACCGCTCACATTTGAATCAATAATTAGATAATTTTGTCACAGCAGTTGCCGTCCATCAAATAATTTGCTTTTCATCAGAGGCCCAGGGATGTTTCCAGCCACATGCAAGTGATGACGAAGCCTCAATAATGAAGCCAGAAACTAATTTCCATCCTCTCGGTTCTCATTATTCACAAAAAAACAAAACTAATGAAGACAATCAATCTAAACCAGACCACGATGTGTTATTCTCTTTGTTAATCACCATTTACCCCGTGATATGACCTTCTTCTCTACGCGTCACATGCAGGATCACATGGTTCTCGCAGGTTCCACATGCGTTCGACACCATGCAACGATAGCAACAGCGGTGAAGATCCATTACAATAATGCAGGAAGCTGGACCGCCGACCAAGTCCTTGGTCTCATCTTTTGTCTCGTGGAGTGTTCTTCCTGGTCCACGTCTCCAGAAGTTTTCCTCGGGGCCATTGAGTTTGTAAAAAGTGAACCCAAATCCTGCTTTTTTGACTTCCCCGTCGTAAAACCCAGTAGTAATTGCTTACGTTCGGAACCGAAGCATTATATGGCCGACAAAACAACACGGAAGAAAGCCATGTCAAAGTCGTCGTAATGGCGGCCCTAGCAAGAATTACTTCGAAGAATAATAAACCTAATACATTGACGAGGGTTGGTCTAAAGGGGATAAAACCTTGTTTTTTTATAATCACATGAGGATCATGAACCATAATCAATCTCCAAGTTGAATGCAATCCGACCGAGATCAGATTCAATTAGTATGCTGAATAGTTAGTTATTGGATAATTATCTCCATGAAGTATCTTAATCTTATGTTCTCTCAAAAGCTTAAATGTTTATTATTGTTAAATCCTTGATTTATACCAACTGTAATTACATCTGTTTGGTGCCCAAGCATTATTTGGCCTACAGCACAACAGGGAAGAAAGCCACATCATGCACTGTAACATTTTATGCTTATCTTTTCTCTCCATTTATGTCGAAGGATGGCCCTAGCAAGAATTACTCTGAAGACTGGTTTACTTGATAATTGATGAAGGTAGGTCAAAAGGAAGCTAACCATTTTTTACAACGACACGTGGATGACGAACCATTATCAATTGGTTTTTCTTCATTTCTTAGAAGAAAAGCAATGGAACTCCAAGATGAAGAAGCATTTATGTTGTCAATTAGGCTGAATATTTCATAGCATGTTGTCATAAGAGGTTGCGTGTGTGGAAATTCTGAAGCATTATGAAGGGAAAGGCATGAGAAGGTTGATACTTCGAATCATTTGTTGCCAAATACGACTGTCCCAGCATAATCTCCAACCCAATATGATTGTCTCCATTTAACACATGTTTTATATATTTCGGCGACTGCAAAGACTAATTCAGAACCCACTTGAAAAGTTTCTTGAGGATGAAAGTCTAAGGCTTGCAGTAAGACAAGTGCTTCATATAAAAAATAACATATACAAAGAAAGGTGGGAAGTGAGCCCCTGTAGAATAAGCTAGCGACTTAAATACATGTATACATAATATATTGAATCATTCGAGAGTTGTAGTGTAGAACAGTCATTTTGATGCATTATGTAGATTGCCACAGTAGTGCTTTTTGTTTACATCTTTTACTTCCGTTTCAATTTAACTGTCTAGGTCTGGATGAAAGGGGCGTATGAAAGCCGAATCCATTTGCCATATCTTGACTGAGGAAGTTACAGTGGCCTCGGTAGCATTGTTGAAAAGAAATAGCCGGGAAGCCCCATTTATTGCCTTGGTTGGATAAACACGTGAAGTGATGCATGTCCTTCCACCTTGAGCAAAGCTTTCAACTACTGAATGATCCACCTAGAGGATGAAATGGTCCATGGTGAATTTAAGGGATTGATCTTGTTAATTATGGCACGATATTCATTCATTGAGAACTTAAAAATTAATTCCAACCTTTTTTCCTTTTTTAAAGTTAGATAAAAGGGGGTTAGGGGTATAGAGTGTTGAACTCAAGATCTATGTTTCTACTGAGTAATAGACAATCATTAGATTATTAACTTGGTCAACACAAATTTAAACTTACCAGTAACCTCAAAGATAACTTTTCATCTTTTAGTACTGGAACAGAGCTCCCATAGATTTGTTTATTAACATCGGTTGCCTCAGAAGACCTGAAAGAAATAGTTAGTATCTTTTTAATGTAACACAATCTTAGAACATCCTAAGTCCTACTTGACAACTAGCATTTCATTCCCTAAGTCAAGAAGAAGGATTAAAAAGACTGTAGAATACCTTGATTGATCAATACAGAAGAAATTTTTTAGATGGCCATCGGTTCCTTTGGCAACATAAAAATACACAGGAGTGAGCTCAGAAAGGCCATCATCTGCAAGAACAAGAAGGCCAAAGGGTCCTAGTGCACCACGTTCGGCAGCTCCACCACTAGTGCTGCAGCTGAACTCTGCTTTGGTGTGGTTTGTCCTCTTCAGTGCCTCCTTGTCTAACTCAAACTCAGCAATTATGTCCAACTCTGTGGCTGTGTCAACCTCTAGAGAAATAACTGATCCTGGCCTCACCTCCACATTATCATACTCTTTTCTAGTCAATCTTAAACTTTCTACCTCTTCCACTGGCCACTGCAACAGATTGGCGCCGATCTTTGTATCGAACAACACAGTTCTTGGAATACTCTAAGGAGGCACGATATAAGATGAACTTATTGGTGTTCTTGGTTCTACTGAAAAGAAAAGGACAAGATGACAAACTACTAGGATAGAAAGAATCAGCTTACCTGAACTGATGCCCAACCCTTCTTCACATCTGCATTTTCACTATCTGACTCTCCAATCCAACCCCACAACACTCGCCTTTGCTTCTGCACATCGTAGAACGTTTTGGAAGCATAAAACATCCCATGGTCATACTTAATTCCAACATCGACGTAGGTGTTATCGGGAACCCATCTGCCGTTCTTCTCATCATAAGTCCCAATTGTATAGTAGTCGTGCCTATCATTTTCAAGGCTTGTCTTAAGTACATGCTTCACTTCAGCCCCATCAATGGTAGTCTTTGAAATAGGATAGAAGTCTACACATTCCCACATGCCGGTGCTAGTGACATTATGGAGCACCTTATTCAACAACTCAAAGCTTTTGAAGTCCTTGGTTTGGAAGACCAACATAATGTCTGTTGTGTTAACCATAGACCCAATGGCAATTTGCCATTTCCCATCCGATGTGTGCCAAGCCGTCGTTGGGTCACGAAATTCCACCGAATCAACACCTGATGGCGGGAAAAGAACAGGGTTGCCGGAGTACTTGACCCACTTGATAAGGAGAGGATCAGAGAGGTTGGCAGGATATGCAAGATTTTGAACTTGCGTTAAATTACTGGTCAATCCAGTGTAAAGCATGATAACTTGGCCATCATCAAGGAGTGTTGCAGAACCAGTCCAAACACCGTTTATGTCATACCACTGATCGGCAATCATGGCTATAGGGAGGTGAAGCCAATGGATCAAGTCCCTGGAAACGGCATGGCCCCAGACCATGTCACCCCAAACTACTTCATTAGGATTGTACTGGTAAAAAAGATGATACCAACCCTTGTAGAACATAGGGCCTGTCATATTTCCAAGTAAAATAGCTTGTAAGGAAAGAATATATAGATATCATTTTGAATATGTTTCTATAAAAGGATTTATACAATGTATGGCCACTCTCTACCCTATCTTTAACATGTTCTTTTGTAGTTAACATAGATTGCATGCTTCATTACAAGGCAATATGTCCCTTGTCTTAGACCAGGAGTACCACTTCTAAACTTTGGTTTTGATACTATGGTAAGAAAACTATTTTCCACTTTAAAACCAATTAGTCCAATTAGTTACAGTGATGAATATATTTTATTTTAAATAATTTTTTCAAACAGGATTTAGAGTAATCTTTCTATCATTCTTAAAAGTTTAAGTTTGGAATGCAGGGCTCAGAGTAATCAAACACAAAGAAAGGTAAACATCATTGGCAACATGGAATAAATGGCAACAGAGAAAAATTTCTTACCGTTAGGATCTGAAGCAAAACCAAAGTCCCCCACCAAAGGCACGACCAGTTAAAGGAACAACCACAAAAAGGACCCAAAATGGTCTATCATTAGAATATAATAAACAACATAAGTGCACTGATACTTGTTTAAGATAAATGATGATGTTCTAATCCGGTTCAGAGCTTCTAACATCATGGAAAGCAGAAAACAAACGAGGAAATAAAGAAACGAAAGAAACACTATTGTAAAACACATGTAATGTTAACAAGTGTCTAATTCGGTAGTGAATAGGTGTTGTTTGGAATTTCAACACCTAAGAATGTGTGAGTAAGTGTGTAAACAAATAATAATAAAATAAAACACATGCAGTACTAGCTAGTAAAGTTACCATTCATCCAATTCTTCTCTGGCTGGAAATGGTAAGTTGTCCTCTGCCATAACAACATGGTATTGTTCCAGGGAAACGACATCTCACTGCATCCGACCGGTATCCCTTGTGGCACCGGCTGGACGGGCTCCAAGTAATTGTAACCCCTGATACAGGCAACATATAGACCAAACATCAAAAACCCAAAAAAGATCACGAGGGCAGTCTTCTTGTGAGGGCTGTGCGTCTCCGGAGTTGATTCTGTCGGGGAAGATTCTTCCGGGAGAGGAATGTATGAGGATGAAGGGGTATCAATTTCCATGGTACAGCCTAGCTTTTGGAACAAGTTACAGCGCAGAAAGGTTCCAACGGAGATAGAAAGACAAGATGAAGATGAAGGGAATGCCAAAGAACAACCGTGGTTTATCGGAGTTCGGATGCTGATAACATAAGCTTCTCAATGAAAGATGCATGGCGCGCCCTACGTTTTTGGGCTGTTTGGTTTGTCTTGCCTAATTGACTGTAATTTCAATGCATCTATTTAGACAATTCTCTGAAAAACATTGTACATGGAGGAGGATGTTGCCAAAATCATGTCAGACATGGGAGTGGACAACACACTTCATGGAGTGCTTTGGTTGGTTAAACGGCAATTTTGGACATTGGAGAACGAGTTTTGAACCAATAGTTCTAGATCATTATGTTGGCATACTCTTACGTGCAGAATTCTAGAAAAGAATTAACTTTAATTCGTGCTTCATCTGTGATCGTTCATGAACTTGGAAGAGATGGAAATTGGCAGGGAAGAAAAACAAGAAATTACTTTTGATTAGGCTTATATATGGGTTACTTATTCAAACCCAAATCCACATATGTCGATGGTAACAAGATAATCGTGCCAAAGTCGGGGATTCAAAGGCCTGCAACAGCAAAGACAACAAAACAAAGGTTCAGACAAGTTTTCCCTTTTTGCTAAAGCAAAAACACCCACCAAAGTAAGGAGTTTAATATGGGGCCGTCCTTGTGGCAGGAGGTATGAGATTCTTTCCCTTTGGGGCAGGAAAATCATGGCTAGGATGTAACAAATATTTCCTTTTTCGATATTAATTTAAACTGCAAACAGAGTGGGATCAGTATTTAAAACTTAAAAGTAATTGAAATAATAATAAAATCTTTAAAAAAAATGAAAAATTGCCAATAATAAATGCTGAATCATATTTTACAGTATGTCTTTTTCAGGAAGACAGCAAAGCTTGAGACTCCTCGTTTGTCAACCAAAAGTAGGCCTCTCGGAAATGGAGGAATTTTTTGTTCTTTTTGCTTTGTTTTTCTTTAGGTTGTCACACTCAATATTACGTGCCAAGGCTGGTATATAATTAGCGTCGTGATATGGTTTTGTTGCTGAATTTTATTCACGTCGTAAGAAGTGAACAATAGACCTTCTCTTTTAACTTTTCCTTCTACATTGCTTCACAGATGTGAGGTCTGCCGGACTTCACTAACAAGGAAGAAATGCATATCGTCACTAATAACATTTTGACCAAAAGATGAACATCTTTTGATAGAAGCTGAGCAAAAGATGTTCATTATAATTATTTTTAGAAGGTAAGTTTTTTAAAATCTAGTTTGCAAGATGAAAAACATATGTACACATAAGTAGAACAATAAGTTACTACACTAGAATGTGAAATATATACCACAACATGTCCCCTTACTCCAAATATAGGAAAATGCTTCTCCAAGAAATCCACAAAATTCCTCATGAATAAATTATGAATTTTTTTAATATAGTATTGTAATACAAAACAATCTATTAAAAAAAAACACACACACACACACACACTCTACCCATACCTAACTCATACACTACATTTTTTATTAAATTAAAATTTTTTCTACCAACATATTATAAGTAAAATTGTAATGTTAGAATGTATTATTAAACTTTTGTATTATCTTATTTTTTGATAAATAAAAATATATTTAAAAATAAAAAATTCTACCATAACAATTCTCATGGTAAAAGGACAAATCTAAAATTTCATGGTTAAAAGGAAAAGCTGTGAAACCTATTAGAGATACTGCAGTAGCAGAGGACCTTACAATAGGTTGTTGGGCCACAGTATTTTTATTGTCTAGTTTGGCTCCTCATAATGCAAGGGCTACATTATTTTTAGCCGTTAGATTAGGAGCAGGCCTTCAAACCATTAAATATGACACAAGTACCCAGTTCCGAGACCTCGGCTGCTGAGCCTACCTTTATAATGTAACCAAGAACTCACCAAATTTATTTCTTAAAGAGAGACTGACAAAAGTTGGGTAATGACTCATTTGTTAAAATAATAAGACAAAAGTTGGCTGTTGTTTAAATTTTGTTTGATTTTGTTTAAAATTAAAGAAATATTCCCTTTTATTTAACCAATGTTAAGATAAAAATAGTTTTTCTAATATCATTATCCTCAAACTTTTTGATATTTAGTGTATTCATTGTTAAAGGCAACAAATACATATCCTAATGAAAGTTCATGTGTGCTGGAAAATAAAAATCTGGAATAAATAACAAGATAAAGCAATGAAGAAACTGAAGACTTAAGGAAAAAATTCAAAAAATCATTGTATTTCGGCTTTAAAAAAAAACTCCACTTAATGCCCACATATTTAAAGTGTTCAACTAATTCTTTTACCTTACTAAATACTTGTTGAACTTCAACTATGCCATGAATGGAGTTAGTTTTCGTGCCAAATGGAATCAAACTTTTTATATTTTTTGTATGCTATACAAGGGAAAACCTTCATGACACTTAGAGTATATTATACCTAAATTTGTAAATCTTCTACATTATAAATGATCATTAAATACATTTTTGGGGAAGGAAATTTAAGTATAGACAAATTAGCAATCCAGGTGCAGATTTTTGCCCAATTAGAACCAGAAAGTCTAAATAATTATAAGCCTCTACAAGGCAAATCATATATGTTGCCGGTTGTACTTATTGCTTTTTTGGAATGTATTTGTTTTCTAACTGAGTTTGATATGTAGGTTTATTAGCTGGAAAAAAAAAGATCTTGCTGAATTTTTTCGTTTTAAAAAATATGCAAACATAAAAGTTAATAACCCATTTCCTAGAGTAATTTATTAAGTAGAATAATATTCGAAAACCAACCCTTCACCCAAAAAAAAAAAGAAAAGAAAAAATTACCTTTACCATCTCCAATACACACGTGACAAATTTGTACTTGGTTCTAAAATTAGCTTTCGGAACGGCTACTGAATAAACATGTAAGACTTGATGGGAGACCAATAACCCCTAGACCCTAGTTATTTCTCTCTTGCTGGTTAAGCATCTTTCAGGAGCCATTGTTTGATCGTCAATGGCAGCTACACAGCTCTTCTCCCCTTCCCCAACACTCACCAAAACGCTAAAATCACCTATAAGACAAAACCCGTTTTCCAGAATCCCATTTTTGGCTCTCAAACCGACCCCAAAATCTGTGTCTCTTAGAGCCGCCGTTTCCCAGAGCCCCACCAAGACGCAGACTCAGACCGCCTCTTTTCAGCACTGTTTCACCAAATCCTCTGATGGGTTTCTCTACTGCGAGGGCCTCAAGGTCGAGGACGTCATGGAGTCCGTTGAAAGGCGGCCATTTTATCTGTACAGTAAGCCCCAGATCACAAGAAATGTCGAGGCCTATAAGGAGGCCTTGGAGGGGCTGAACTCCATTATTGGGTACGCCATCAAAGCGAACAATAACTTGAAGATTCTTGAGCATTTGAGGCAGCGTGGTTGTGGTGCTGTGCTTGTCAGTGGCAATGAACTGAGGCTGGCTCTCCATGCTAGGTTTGATCCCACTAGGTAAAATCGAATAAATTACTCCCCACATATTTTTCTCTTTTAAAGACACGATTTTGATGGTAAAAAATATGTTTAAACTATTGCTATATTGTAATTATAAGTGTGCCTGTGTCATTTGATATCAAAGTCGCCTTTCGTTAAGATATTTTGTGCTGGTTTGGACTTGTAATGTCGTTATTTTGAGCGTGATTTTGAGCAGTGCTTGTGGCGCTGCATTTTCTTTTTATTTTCACCTTTTGTTAAGATTTTACGCCCGTATATGCAGGTGTATTTTCAATGGGAATGGGAAACTCTTGGAGGATTTGGTTTTAGCCGCCGAAAAGGGTGTCTTTGTAAATGTGGATAGTGAATTCGACTTGGAGAATATTGTGGCAGCTGCGAGAATTGCGGGGAAGAAGGTTAATGTTTTACTACGGATCAACCCGGATGTGGATCCTCAGGTATTTAGCAGCCATATTGTACAGCAGGCTTTATCATTCATAGAATATGTAGAGCTTGCTATGCGGTATTAAAGATAACAATGTTTGCCAGTTCGAATTCACTTCTTACCTCAGTGAAGTTCCGTTGTTTGATGGGTTCTTTGCAACTTGTGAACAATTGGTTTCAATAATTTGAATCAGCCTTTCTTTAACCATTGTTCTTGAGATTATAGTCCTGACCTGAGGCTACTTGATGAATTTAATCTTGATATTATTCAAAAGTGTAAACTACACATACAGTTGGAGAAACCAAAATTTACTCTATGTTTCTCTTCTTTTTTATTTTTGTTTCTATTCCATATGTGTAGTGAACCCACTTCAGCAAGTGTTATTCACTTTTCATTTCAGAATCTGAGTCTGTACACAAAAGATTATTTAGAACATGATATAAACCTAATTTGGTTTCACCTTATTTTTCAGAACATGTATAAACCTAATCCCCGATAAGATAATGAATTTGACCTTCACCTCATTCCATGGTTTAGACCATGTGTAATGTTGGTGGAGCTTTTCTGTTTTCTGTCTTCTTCTGTCTTCCCCTCTTTCTTTTCTTTTAGTGAACTCTTTCCGGCAAGCATTATTGACTTTTGAGTTTTTAAATATGAATCTCTACATAATAGAATTTCTAGAACCTGTGTAAGTCTAATCTGAGTCCGCCATATTAAATATTTGTGGTTAAACCTAATCCCTGAACTGTAATGAACACTGCTGGGACCTTAACATGCTAGTGACAATTGATACCTACTTATCATCACTATCATTGTTTCCACACTATTGTTTTCGAACTACCTCTATTGCAATCCCTAACTCAAATAATTTAGTAGTGAGGCAATACCAGTTCCAGACCCATTGACCTGGCTACATCGCCTTTTTATCTGTATGTCTAAGATTGTCTTCCTTGTTTGTGGATTTTATGTCTTAATAATGTTTATTCTTTCTATAAGGTCCATCCTTATGTTGCCACTGGGAACAAGAATTCGAAGTTTGGTATTAGAAATGAGAAACTGCAATGGTTTTTGGATTCAGTAAGGGCACATCCTAATGAGCTGAAACTCGTGGGAGCTCATTGCCATCTTGGGTCTACCATTACCAAGGTATGTACTTGTATCCTATTATTTTTGTCATGGAATTGAGATGTTGAACCTATAGAGGATAAGCCTTGGCGAGATGAGAAATGTCCTAATATAATTGTTGCATGCTAATGTTCATGTGACTGAAACCCCTGGAATTCATTTTTATTTGAGTGAAAGTTTGATAGTGCAGACAGGTCATTGGCTGTTTGTGCAGAACCCTTCAATTTTTTTCCTCTTAATCTCTAATATCGTTCTTGCTCTCTCATTCTCCATTTATGTTGTTCTCTGCTTCTGTCAATTTTTCATGATATGTATATAGTTGTTAATCTGTCATTATGAGAAATTAAATACTCCATTTTCTGCTTTTATATTTTTAGGTGGACATATTCAGGGATGCTGCAGTTCTTATGGTCAACTACATTGACGAAATTAGGGCTCAAGGTTTCGAAGTGGACTACTTAAATATTGGCGGTGGTCTTGGAATAGATTATTATCATGCCGGTGCTGTTCTTCCCACACCCAGAGATCTCATTAATACTGTGAGTGTCATGTCCTCAATCTTGTTCTCTGGCTTTTAAAATACACAGAAGTGAAAATATTGTCTGCATGACTGTTGATTCACTTGAAGATAGAGTGAATTTGTGATGGTAGATTACATTTGCTCTGGACCATGCAAGTCTGTCAGCTATGGCCTGCCAATTTTACACAAAATTATGTATCTACAAGTTGCACATTAGATTCTCAAAAGTGGTTCTTAGAATGATTTGTGCAGAAATGTTCGTACATTTAGAATTATTGCTATGATGTGCAGCATGCCTAGGATTTGAAGCAATAGAAATTATTTTACCATGTTCTTCATTATCTATTGAGGTCAGTGGTTCAATCCTCTCGTTTCTGTGGTCTCAGATTCAACATTTTCTGTGCCCTCTCTATGGCCAATACAGTGTCTGAAGACCCATGTCATTTTAATGAAAATATATAGTGTGACAGATTCTCCTTTTGTATGGTTAGTATTTGAGTTTTGGGAATCATGAAGTTTATGAATGTGAAAATTTTGTATGGTTTAATTCTGATTGAGGGGTGTGATTATCAGGAGAATTGCTAGCTTTCCTACCTGGGTTGATATAAAGTTTCGCTGAGCATTTTAAAATGTTTGTGACTGGAACAGGTTCGGGAGCTGGTGCTTTCACGGAATCTTAAACTCATCATTGAGCCTGGGAGATCATTGATTGCAAATACTTGCTGCTTGGTTAATCGGGTAACTGGGGTCAAAACTAATGGAACCAAAAACTTTGTTGTGATTGACGGCAGCATGGCCGAACTTATCCGTCCTAGTCTTTATGATGCTTATCAAGTAAGTATTCAGTTATAGTTAAATTCTCTTGCTGTCAATTCCATCTATGTGAATTGAAGATGATGGATGACCAAGTCTAATAAGCTTAGCATCATTGTTTTGAGTTATTTGCAAATGCATATGATTTAGTACCTGATTAATATTGTTCTACATGTTGCCATTGACAACATCTTGTTAGTCAGTGGCCCAATACCTATATAATCTCTGTATTATCAGTCTATGTTCAATGTATTAATTTAGCTTGCTCGTTCTGATCTTCACCTCTATGTAACGAATGCACTTGTATTTTCTTCTGGTGGTCCTTTTTGCAATTCATTTCTTCCTTTAACCAGACTTGTTTTAAGAATTATTTTCTCACAAATCATTTGGTTATCTTGTTGCAGCACATAGAGCTGGTTTCTCCTGTACCTCCCAGTGCCGAGGTCTCAACTTTTGATGTGGTGGGCCCTGTGTGTGAGTCAGCAGATTTCCTCGGAAAGGAGAGGGAACTTCCAACTCCAGCAAAAGTATTGTCTAGTCCCCCTAAAAGATTGTCACATCTATAATGTTCTTGGATTCCTTTTTCTCCCTATCAAAGTCGGTAAATACCAAAACAATGATAATTTTGTTCTGCTGCAGGGAGCTGGTCTGGTTGTTCATGATGCAGGTGCATACTGCATGAGCATGGCATCTACTTATAATCTGAAGATGCGCCCTCCAGAGTACTGGGTATGGAACTGTGACTTCACCTTTTCTTTTACCCCGCATCTATGATGTACAGATGATAATAGATATAGGTTCAATATTTGGTACTTAAATTTGCGCCTGACAGTTAACACAAATTCAAAAATTCTCTCAATGAGGTCCTGTATTTGTTGTTTTTAGGTTGAAGACGATGGGTCAGTAGTTAAAATCCGGCACGGAGAAACATTTGAAGACCACATAAGATTCTTTGAAGGGCTTTGAACGGCACCATGGGAATCATCTGTGAGGTATCCTTGAGCTTAACCAGGTCCTGTCAATGGAGATCGTTGGTTGGACGTATTTGACCTTGTATCAAATTATTAAGATCAATGTAGCAATGGAAAACTATTTTTCAGTTGAATTCTGACCAAAATTCTTGATTACCTTCACCACTTGAGACAATAATTTTTGGTTCTTCTAGATGTGCAATAATCAGGGTACTTTATTTTCAAACACAGGCAAAATTGTCCAGCTCCCTCAATTCTTCATGAATATTGCATGTTGTAGAATCAAGATGCATGGAATTATGGAATTAATCTTGAATGAGTTTTAACCCACCTACAACGATAAAGATTCTGCATTCACTATTCCCTCAACTATTGAAAAATTGGACAGATTTCTCTTAGGTGATTCAATGGCTGTTAAATGAAAGTTGCTACTTGAATTTCTACTGGACATGATTAGGTTAACTAGAAAGCTGTGATAACACCATAAGATCAGCAGCCGAGGTTTGATCATAATGTTCATGATGCTTATAAAACCTGCAGAAGGCTTTCGTTCCTTAGACTATAAATGAGGTGAAGATTTTCCAAAAGCAATCATATGCAAGAATGGAGTTAAATTGTTAGGAAATATCACCATTATCAACGATTGTAAATCTTTATAACTATTATCTCGTTAGTTTTTCACTGTCTTATTGGAAAAATAGTCTCTAATGTTTCTTTTTTTTTTTTTTTTTCTTTCCCCCTTTTTAGTTAGACAAAGAAGGTATAAGAAATGATTGCCAAGCTTAGACCCCATAAGCAAAGGATACCTCAAATCACTAATAGTTCTACTGAATTACTAGCATATTGACTTTTAAGTAGAATTATTAAAACACAAAAATAAAGCACTATAAGCACAATTGGTTACATACATACAGTATATTTCCATGTATTCTTAATACAAAAGTAATTCTTCATCATAGTTATTTCGTTAGTTTTTATTATCCTACTAAAATTAATTCCCAAATTTTTTTTTCTCTCCTTCAGTAAGACACAAAAATTATACAAAATGAGGGCCAAAACTTGAGACCTCCTCAACAAAAGATGTAGGCTGCTAATAGGTTTACTAAATTAGTAGCAAATTGACTTTTTAAGCCTCAAAATTGATTTGGAAAGGATAAAAATCAAGCACAATTGACTAGAAACGTACATTATATTTCTATGTATTTTTAACGCAAAACTAAAGCCAAACCACGTCTTCATCAAACTAAAATTCTCAAAGGAAATTTTTTGAGTCAAAAGCTCGATATTTTGCACTCATCTCTCCGATGATATGAATCCAATTATGGCTAACAAATGGTAACTATTAGAGAATTTAGTTTGATAAATTAAAAGGTTGCATATGCCTTTTGAATATAATTATTGGAGAAATACGATGGTAAATGAAATTTTATGTCCATGTCTCTTCAACGAATTATAACCTTTGCAATAATATTCTAAAACCCAAATGATTATTTTGATATTTAGCAAATTTCAGTTTTATTACACTTATGATAAAGTTGTTCATTGTCTCATAATGAATAATTCCTTCCGATATTTCCAATAAACTTTCACCCTTTTTTTTTCTTTATCTGGCAAAATAAATTACAGTCTTCTAACATCTAAGTCTTTGTGCTTTAACAATTCTCGAAGAATTATTTTTTAGCTTGTAACAAGTACAATACAAAGTAAAGAATAAATGACGATATCATTGGCCTTATAATTACTGGATTCAATCATTGCATTTTAAAAGGTTTGTTAAATCAAATGCCACGTCATGAAGGCTTCTCAAACACCAGAAGTGCACAAAAATTTGAAGATTGGTAAAACATAATAAGATCTTGAAACCTTTGGTCTTACACACACACACACACACACACACACACAAGAAACAAGATTCTTGCTTATTAATTTAGTCAAATATCATGAATAAAAATAATACCAAGTTATTAATAGAAAGCTCCAAAGTCGTAGAAATGGAACCCATGCAAGGATAAAGTTTGGGTAAATGCTAACGATCATTTGCTAAGGTGTCCAAGGGAATTGAGAGAATTCTCATGAAAAGATAACTTGATAGAAGAGGAAGATTACACCCTTATAAGTTCCTAAATATCTTTCTAGTTGTATGATGTCGAACTTAGACTATATATATGATCTTGTTTAATTTGAAAGAAGATATAGGCATAAAAGAAACTATTTTTAGTAGTGATGAGGTTTGTAGATGGGAAAATGCAGTATTCATATTGGAGAACGGGGTAGCATCATTGAAGACAGATTAGTTCACCTGAAGGCAACGAGACTCATTGACAAATGTGTGTTGAAGCACAAGGAAACTCAAAAGTCGTCACAGTACTTGAAGTTACAACAAGATGTAAATTATGAAGGAAGAGACTAGACAGGGAAAGAGGAGAAAGGGGGGGAACACCTTTTAAATGCACACTTTCTTATTCAGTGAGCTTGAACAGCTCAAACATTTGGAGGAGGCCAAATCTTCCCAAATAACTCTTCCACTCGCTTAGTCTGATTAACATAACCCTCCAGTCCAGCCCCCAGAAGCTCCACAGCCGCTGGTCCCATAGCTGATGCAAGGCTCAATTGGTTCCAATTCGCAAGCTGAAGATAAACAGCGAATCAATTAACCATTCAAGAGCAATGAGACTAATCATGGTATAGAAGGAAACGTGAAGGCCGACGACAAAATCAAGTTATCAGTAATTTTCTCAAGTAAACATCGAGATAAAATTACCAACAAAATGTTCTGTGTGATCATAAAAATGAGTTGTCAAATGCAACCATGAGTTTGTCAGAGCTTTTCTAACTATAACCTCTCACATGCTACAGGTTTTTGCTGGGATAGTATACGCGTTGGGCAACAAGTATAGCAATGGAGGAAGAGGAGTTGATATATTGACTTCGTGTGAGGTGGTAAACTGATAAGGACTGGTGGCAGCAGCCATTATGGAAGTGCAAGCAGGAATCCGCGGGTAATAGAAGCAATGACGAAGAGGGGACTTTGACAGTGACTTATACAAACCATCATGACAATAACTGTTATTACAGTAAGATAAGTATATAGGTACAATGTTTTCCCATAAAGTGAAAAGGTATAAGAATATGATAACTTATGCTGGCTGGGCAATAGGAAATGATCTTATATAATGACTTGTTATCTTTGCCTTTCATGAAGTTCAGAATATCTCCATGTCAAATAAGTAGATAGACCAAAGTTGTAAAGCCTTTTGTTTTTCTAGCTAGCCATCATTAAAGCCAGCTTATCTAACTCCGGATAAAAGCTGGAGCTAAGATTACCCACTGTAATGTGCTGGTGAAAAATTAGATCAGCATCCTTCTTTTGCTGCTGTTGTATTGTTAGCATGTTTAAGGGAGAGGACATTGAAACTAAATTTTGTGGTCATAAGGTGGACGGTGCTGGTTCATTGCACTAGAATGTAATAGATTAAGACAGATAGACTTGATGCTCTAGAAGAATGTGAACGTTGAAAGAAAGCAGACCTCTTCTTTACTGAAATTGTAGGATGCAGCAGAGTGTGGAGAAAGTCTCCTAACAAAGGAGTACTTCTCATCAGGAGCAGTAACAGACTCTTTGAGAGATTGCAATACCTTCAACGGCGCAATGATGTAATCAACCCTGAGTGAGGACAAGCAAAAGCATAAAAAAGGTCATTCAAAATAGAAAGTTGTGAAGAATTTCTGCACATATAATTAATGATCAGGGATGAGTCTCAAGGTTACCCTAGAAGACTAAATAAATCTTGCTTGTTACGGACCGCTGCAGCCATCAACTTTGATTTATATCCATTCTTGTGAATATAGTTATAAGCCTTTGTCACCTGTAAAGAAGAGGCTGTTAAGCTGACCCAAGTCGCTTGAACCATCAAACACAGCACCAGAAATTTAATTAACTTGGAAGACTTGGCTAAAAGAGATGGCCTTTAGAATTACATTCAAAAGGCTACAGGTATCATTTATTCACACGAACCTATGGATATTGCAAAAATCAATGTAAACCTCCAATTACATGATTCAAACGTTTAAGACAAAAATATTTCCATAAGAACACGCATGCTGGATGGCTGAGGTCAAAACTGGCTGAAAAGGGAGAGATCTGATTGATTGGTACTTGGATCACAGGCAACAACCAATTACAGCCCCTAAGCACCGAAAGGGAATAGTATGGTCGAATATGAAGGTGCTGTCATAACTAGGTGAAGGGTAAGAAGCATTGTAAAGTTTGACCTTAACAAAAGATAAGTTCTAGCTTCAAAGGTTGATCAATTAACGTTGCTCTGGATTAACATGACAATGTAAAAATGACATCACCAAGTGAAATTTTTGAAGAAAAATAGCATTCAGCATATATTCTCCTGTTCTTGACAACATTTTTAACCAGTCAGGATAAGGTTCAGAAGGCTAAAAAGTCCAAAATTAAGTAATGAAATGAAGCTTTAAATTCAATTAGAAAGCCAGTAAAGCTTGAATTGAACCTACAATCTCTCAAAACACTTACTGCCTCCGCCATAGCCCAAAGTAACCAAAATCAAGCTAGTAATATGACACTTCAGACTTAAAAACACAACATGATTTCTAATAATGATACCAATAAACAGCATGTACTAAAATCTTAAAAAGAATTGACTGTATGGAGGTAAAAATCAAATCATAAGATCAGAGCCACTTTACTAACCAAAGCCAACCCTGGATCCTCTCCTCTTTTGATAGCAGCTTCAATCTCAGGGTCACCAGAATGGTTGCGTGCCCAATCCTGAAGGAGTCCACCGTAAAAAGCTTTTAAAAAATAAAATAAATAAAAAAGATTGTACAAAATATGTAACACACGAAAGAGATAGAAAATACCCTTAAACGACCCACAAAAATCTGAATAACAGATGAACCGGCTTGGGCTGCAGCTGCAGCTTGTGCAAAGCTGAAAAACAGGTCAAAACCATATATGAATAAGAAAAATCTCAAGACATAATAGGTTGATTGAATTAGACTGTAGTGTAATAGTGAAGCTACTTAAGACAAACTGATCTGCTTAACTGAAGATTGAGGCAAAACTATACATTGGCATCAACCTTGTGTGTTTCAATTTGCACCATTATATTTCATAGGTATACCTGTATACAAAAGTCAAATGTGTCTGTATGCCTTCAGATTCCAGCAATCTTGAGGCCTCTATTCCCTATAGAGAGCCAATAAGTGAGGGGCAAGAAGGAATGAAAAGTTCATCACATTCTGTTCACCAACTCCATAAAAAAGAGTTCTTGAAACTGCCATAGAAATCTATTTTGCTCAACAGAAACTTACTTGCCAAGTTGAAGGAATTTTAAACAGCAAACGCTCAGGATGCACGTTAATCTCATCATACAATTTCAACAAGTCATGGACCTGTATATGGTAAACAGAAAATATTAGATGCATATTAAAGATATATTAAGGTAACGACCAATAAAGAAACAGAGACAGATTGCCAAGGGAATTAGGGGGAATGAACGCCCATTTGCACCTAAGGTACAAAACAGAAGTTCAAAAACAGGAAAACAAGAAGCATGCCAGAACTCTTTTAAAAGGAAGAAAATGTTTTCTGTCTCCCATTAAACCACATAAAATTTGCATCTAAAAGAGGAAAATGTTTAAAAGACGTGTTTACAGAGTATTTTTATAGAACTTAAAAGCAAAACTGTTTCTCTAGGTACCATGGGCATTCCCTATGCATACTTCATGATGCTCAAGGAACTAGGAACTAGGAATTTTCTTTCTACATGCATCTCCCAAAAGTTATAGTGTATCCTTTGGGCAGCACACCTAGGTCTTTTCTTTTTCTTTTTCTTTTCTTTTTCTAAGTGTGCACAAGAGAACATCACTAGCATTTACGTCAAGAAAGAGGACAAATCATGTGAATATATCAAGTGAAATATAGAAAATAAAATGAATTAATAAAAAACTTCAAATTGAATAATAGTTCACTTGTGTGGAAGACATCAGTTTCCACTCCACTTGTTTATTCCTTTATCCCTGATCTAAACTTTCACACATCTCATTATGGTCCTTCCTTCTAAGTTGATTTCTTGACTGTAAATATCAATTGGAAGGAGAGAAGATTTAGAAAGTACTAATGACATGAAACCCCATCCCTCGCCCACCTATGGTGGTCAATTTCAACATCCCTAAATGTCAAAGCCTAGATGAATATGTTTTCTTCATGATCCCAATCCAACAAAATCAATCAAATGTGCAAAAAACTAATTAGCAAGTCAATATATGAACTACAGAAATTGAAATCAACAGCCAAATAATAAACAATACTCTCTAACAAGCTAAGCCTTTTCTTGAAAACAATGGGTTAAAGAAACTACCTTCCTGATAATGCCATGTGTGTCATAAGCAAGACGTGCATCCACTTCAGTAGAAACTCTACCAGGAACTAGTTTTGCCAAGTCACCACCAACATTCACCAAAGCCTGCACCCATGAGTTTTTGTAAGCCATTTGATCAGTTTAACCTATTAAATTAACATCTTAAAATAAAGGTACGTGAAATCCAACCTTATTAACAAAACATGACAATCTCAGATCAGTGTTTTCTAGACCATAGCATCCTGAATCCGCCAAAGCCATTTCAATTGCATTCTACAATGAAAAAAAATTAGTCCATATTGTGACATAAAGACCCCTAACGATTAACTTACCAAAATGCAAATCCTAAATTTCTTTTTGCCTTTTTTTGTCCCCTTGCCAATGGGATTGAATCCTTACTCTAAATATGGTATCAGGAAGGCCACATATGCCCAAAAGGAGTGCCGAGCTAACAGTAGCTGCTGTTGGAGGAAACCTAGATTTTGAATCATCCAAAAACCACTCTTCATTACATTGCTCAGAACTTGAATAAAACATAGATTCAACATTACCAAAAAATAAATGTTCAGGGTGAAAAAAGAAATGGGATACTAAACTCCTGGAGTGAAGCTAGACAGAACTTGATAGAGGTTTTTCTTTTGGTTTCTCTCGGTTTCATATTAGCTAACCAGGTGAGAGTCAAACTAATTATACCATTCCGTGCAAAATAACAAGACTTCAAATTCCTTATCCAGCTTAGAAGAAACAAATACCTCTCGAAATCATCGAAAATGACGGTATCAGGAACGATCTCGCTGAAGCTAGACACTAAATCCAATTCAGTAACCGGACCTAAAAAAGCCACCGGATTGTTTAAACAAAAACAAAGACAAGACAATCAAGATTCAAAATTTCAAAAAAGAAAGAGCAAAGGAAGGCAGATATTGAGTCAATGTCCATCTAAGTCCGAAAGAGATATAACCAGCGTCGAGCGAGGACGAGAATCCTGAAGACGCTTGAATTCGCGGGAACGACATCTGAAACTTGAGTGCCACCAGCTTTCCGGCCGAGAACCTCACCTTCCCCTGCAATCAAAGCCATCTCATTCACTTATTCACTGGCTCAGTCACTCACACACGCAGAGACACCAGTACGCACCTGGAGAGAGGAAGAGGAGAAAGCCGGGAGGGACGGAGATCGCAAGGTGAGTGACATCCTGGCTTGGACTGGACTCCTACTGTTTTACAAAGACGAGACTTTTTATATCGGGTTTTATAGGAAGCCACGTTCGCCCTGTCGGAACTCAGGCGCCGGCGGATATTTTTAGCACAAGTCGTGTCGTTCTTGTAACTACCCCTCCGCTGCTTTCTCGGTTTAATCATTTCCGACGTGAGACTAAAACATCATCCATCAACTTAACAACTTTCGAAACATCAAAAACATTATCCGTGAACTAGTCAACTTTCCAAACATAAAAAATGGGAACAAAAAACATTTTTAGTAACAAAGTATTACGATGTGTATATGTTTAGTTTTACATTAATGATGTGTGGAGTTATATATCTAGTTTAATATGGTTATTTTCTTTGTACTATAATAATCAATTTTTTAGGTAAATTTAGACTTTTCTAACATGATTTTAGAGTTAAAGTCTCCCTTAGTATCTCTAGATATTTGGATAAGTCAAATTCATACATAATGCAACGCAAAAAGGAGATATGTTATCATGTGGATCTCTAATTCTATATTACTAAAATGTGAAATAATATGTGTGATTGTTTTCTCTTATTTTGTTTCGTATTATTAAAAAGCTTCTAAGAATTTAAGTTTTTAGCTTGTAAGCGAAGATTCATGAAAAGTATTCTCTTATACTTTGCGCAAAAAAGTGCATTGAAATTTTACATTAAAAAAATAACAATCTAGAATGCAATTTACAAAAATGTAAGTTCTTCCATTTAATGTCCTAAAATTTCAAATTTTCATATGTCATTTTCTATAATTTTTTTAAGAACTTTCATATTGAAGAAAACTAAGTCTAAGATAAATAAAATAACAATTCCAAAATTACATTATCCTATTTTAATTCAAAAAAGCATAATGTAATGTAACCTAATTGATTGGTTAATCGTTTTAAGAAACATGCCACTTGAAATAATCACCACCTTTGTTCGCAGTGGAATGCATTAAGCCATCTTAGTTCAATTCAAAAGAAAAAACATAATCCTAAATTTTGTTTAGTTTGATTATTATAGTAATTAACTTGTCTTCTCTTTTATAACAAGGGAAACATCCTTCATTAATTTAATAATTAATAAAAAAATTTCACTTAATGCCTCAAGGCTAGACCTTAAGAGAATCTCAATAAAAAACTTAAGCTCATTTAAGTAAATTACGTTATTGGGTTAACTATTAAGTTTGTTTTAAATAAAAAAGACGAATTATTTTAGAAAAATATCTAAGATTCAAGTTATTACAAGAGCCAAAAACCTGCTTGTTTTATAAATTTGAAATACAATCATACTAGGCTAAGAGTTACTCGATTAGGAGTATGAATCCTTGTCGTTCTAGGAATACAAAACCTAGTCCTTCTAGGAATGCAAAACCTAGCCATCCTAGGAATCCGAAACCTGATCGGACTAGGCCAAAGAGTTAGGCTATATAATAGGCAGCAAAGGGATCGAAAGACTCATTCGTATTTTGTTAAGGGATTGAAGCCTAGGCGAAGCGTCTTCGCTCACCAGAGAAGTGAAGTTCTTAGACTCGATTCTGTCTCTGTGTAAATCGAAAGGTTCGGGCTTTGCAGTTTAATGTCTGCTATCGGGGCCGCCGCAATGTCGAATCCTAATCCGAATAAGTCCTTCGAGGTAGCTCAACCTCCTAGCGACTCTGTTTCAAGCCTCAGTTTCAGCCCAAACGCCAATTATCTGGTTGCTACTTCTTGGGACAACCAGGTAAGATGTTGGGAGATAATGCAGAGTAGAACTACTGTCAGCTGTACTCCCAAGGCTTCAATATCTCATGAGCACCCGGTTTTGTGCTCCACTTGGAAGGACGATGGGACGGCTGTTTTTTCCGGAGGCTGCGATAATCAGCAAAAATGTGGCCTTTGTATGGTGGTCAGCCTATGACTGTGGCCATGCATGACGCACCCATCAAAGAGATTGCTTGGATTCCGGAGATGAACCTCTTGGTCACAGGAAGTTGGGACAAGACCCTCAAGTATTGGGACACTCGCCAGTCAAATCCAGTGCATACTCAACAGCTCCCTGATCGATGTTATGCACTAACAGTGAGGCATCCTCTGATGATTGTTGGCACAGCAGATAGAAATTTGGTAGTCTTCAACTTGCAGAACCCTCAGACTGAGTACAAGAGAATCACTTCGCCTTTGAAGTATCAGACAAGATGTGTCGCAGCATTTCCTGATCAGCAAGGTTTCTTGGTTGGCTCAATACAGGGAAGGGTTGGTGTACACCATCTTGATGATTCACAGCAGAGTAAAAACTTCACTTTCAAATGTCACAGAGATGGCAATCAGATATACTCTGTCAACTCTCTAAACTTCCATCCTGTGCATCACACCTTCACAACTGCGGGATCTGATGGTGTTTTCAATTTCTGGGACAAAGACAGTAAACAGCGACTTAAGGGAATGGCAAGGTGTAATCAGCCGATAACCTGCAGTACCTTCAATAAGGATGGTTCAATCTTTGCATACTCGACGTGCTATGACTGGAGCAAGGGTGCAGAAAATCACAACCCAGCAACAGCAAAGACCAACGTTTACCTCCACCTTCCACAAGAATCCGAGGTCAAAAGCAAGCCACGAGTTGGAACTGGCAGAAAGTGACGGTGCTCAGTAGCTGACTTGCGGTGACTGTTCAAAGTTAAATTTTGGTCATGGTCCTTTTCAGGCTGTAGTACAATGACGATTCTAGTTTCATTCATGTATTTTCTTTTTTTTGGGCCGTTTGCAAAGACCCGAGTGAAAAGTCCACTGTAAATGCAAAACCCAATGTTATATTGTTCTTTTTCTAATAATACAATTTCATCATACAATTTCAACAAGCTATGCACCTGTATATGGTAAACAGCAAATATTAGATGCATATTGAAATATATTTAGGTAATGACCAGATGTAGAAAGTACTAATGATATGAAACCCCATCCCTCGCCTACCCATGGTAGGCAAATTCAACATCCCTAAATGAAAAGGCCCAGATAAATATGTTCTATTCATGATGCCAATCCAACAAAATCAATCAAATGTGCAAGAAACTAATTAGCAAGACAATATCTGAACTACAGAAATTGAAATCAACAACCAAATAATAAACAACTCCCTCTAAGTTAAGCCTTTTCTTTAAAACAATGGGTTAAAAAAGCTAACCTTCCTGATAATGCCATGTGTGTCATAAGCAAGACGTGCGTCCACATCAGTAGAAACTCTACCCATTCTATTTAACCTATTAAATTAACGTCCTAAAATGCCTGCACCCATGAGTCTTCGTAAGCCATTTCATCAATTTAACCTCTTAAATTAACATCCTAACATAAAAGCACGCGAAATCCAACCCTATTAACCAAACATGACAATCTCAGATCAGTGTTCTCTAGCCCATAGCATCCTGAATCCCCCGGTACTTCAAATTCCGTATCCAGCTCAGAAGAAAAAAATACTTCTCGGAATCATCGAAAATGACGGTATCGGGAACGATCTAGCTGAAGCTAGACACTAAATCCAACTCAGTAACCAGACCTAAAGAAGCCACCGAATTGTTCAAACAAAAACAACGACAAGACAATCAAGATTCAAAATCAAAAAATGAAAGAGCAAATAGAAAACAGATATTGAATCAATGTCCATCCAAGTCCGAAAGAGATATAACCAGCGTCGAGGGAGGACGAGAATCCGGAAGAGGTTCGAATTCGCGGGAACGACCTCCGAAACTTGAGTGCCACCAGCTTTCCGCTCGAGAACCTCACCTTCCCCTGCCATCAAAGGAATCTCACTCACTCACACACGCAGCGACACCGGAATGCCAGCTCGTACACCGATGTTGTACTAAAACATTTTCCATGCCCCTAACAACTTTCAAGACATTAACATGGTAAGTAAAAAGAAAAAAAAAAAAGAAGAAGAAGAAGAAGAAAGAAGACAACATTTTGAATAACAATGCTTGTTAAATACACCGACTAAAACTATTTTCTCATATTATTAAGAAATTTATTGAAATTTAGCTTCTGTCTTTGTTTTTTTTTTTTTTCACTCTTAGAAAGTATTTTTTTATGCTTAAAGTAAAAAAGTGTTTTAAATTCTACATAAGAAGTATAAAAATCAGGAAAGTGATCTATTAGGAGATAAGTTTTTTTTTCACTTAATTCTCAAAATTTTTAAATTTGATATATATTATTTCCTATAATTTTTGACAATACTAAATCTAACATGGTGATAAGTAAGATAAAATTTCTAAAAGTAGATTATCCTAATTTGATTAATTACTTTAAAAAGATTCCGCTCAAAATAATTGCCACTTTTGTGGACCCGTGTTGGATGCATTAAGTCATCTTAGTTCTATACAAAAGGAAGAAAACAAACTGGTAGTAATTATTATAGTAATTAACTTTTCTTCTCTTTAATGGAAAATAGAAACTTAATTGCTAAAGATATCAAGGAGAATGGTCCAACAAATTTTGGACTTAAGTGGGTTTGAGAAGAATTTGTCCTCTTCATTTCTCAAGTAGGCCCTCTTGTGAATGTCAAGTAGAATGATTCATTAAAGATGAAAAATTTATGTTGACCTTTTCAAGATGTATGAGAATTTTTAAATGCTTATTCAATAAACTTAATGGCATTTGAAATACCATGTTCTCAATTATTATATTTAACAATTGATGATACGATAATATCATTAGATTACTTGATCCTAATGTTCTTAATAAATATTAAGAACAATACATAAGTTGATAACATCTTCTAATAATTTGATGACATACTTAAAGAATTTAACAAGTGGTTTTTTTTTTTTTCTCTAAATCAATTCTCTAAGAAGATGTCATCTTAGGTCGTGGTAATCCTCTTTGATTTGAAAGACTAAAGCAATAGTGTTCACTCCTAGGCTAAAACCAAACATTCCGACTTGTGAGATGACTATGTTATATCCCAACAAAGCAGTCAATATGTTAGAATAGATATTGCATGGTATTGTTGACATATTTAATCAAATTAAGCTCTTTTGTAATCTCAAAGTTATTGTTTCATAGAACATGTGAAATACATTAATATGAGATAGTTTTGTGAATATTCGTTAAATTTGCAAATTATGAAATATTTCATTCCGCATAATATTGTTTAGTCTAATATTATACACATTTATTTAGATATTCTTTTTCACTTCACACACATACTTGATAAACTTATATAGCAACTCCTTTCAAAAGATTTCATATTGTCATCGTCAATACATTACTTATGGTGGCATTTATATAAAAGAAATGTTTGTAATAACACATAATGGGAAGGATTTGTGATCGGAAGCATGTTGCTCCTTCTCGTTCATTGATAGCTACTAATCTTGACAATTGAGCAAATCCTGTCACATTTTATAAGAAAACTGTCTCTCTTGTTAATGAATATTTAAGTGTTCAAATGCTTAATGAAACGTCACAATGTTCGGAGAAGCTAAATGAAAAGAAAAAAACAAAGAAAAGAAAAGGAAAGCAGTTTCCATTACATTGATACAAAGCCCACAATGTATCGATGCTAATAACTGGTACTAACCACTGGGGCTCAAACTTGGAGATGTAGACGGCTGCTGCGCGGAAGGGGTGATGCCTGGCTTTGGTTCTTGCACTACTTTCCCCTGCCTCCTTGGCAATGCCTCCTCGGCAACCAACTCAATCTCCTCACTTGAAGAACTAGTCCCCACTACATCCAAGATCGTATCCATGAATGCCGCCTTTTGAGCCTGCAGCAAGAACATAGTATTATTATCCACTTTGTTATAAATCTTTCGTGTGCCTTTGTTTTCTTAAATCTTGCTCTAAAAGCTAAACCAAGAAAAAAAAAAATAGGAATACATGCTATTACCTTTGATAGTCGTTTATTTTGCCCTATCCAAAAAGCAACCATATCTATGGTGCTTGCACTAGTCCCCGCCGCATCGGAGATCATCGCCTTTTCAACCTGTAGTAAGAACACAATATTATTATCTACTTTTTAATATATCTTTTGTGCTCCTTTGTTTTCTTAGATGTTGCTCTAAAAGTTAAACCAAAAAAAAAATTTAGGAATACATGTTATTACCTTTGATAATAGTAGTGCCCCTTGCCCTGTCAAAGAATCTATGTGTGAATCAAGCGCACCTATGGTAATCCCCGCCGCATCCAAGAATGCCGCCTTTTGAGCCTGTAGCAAGAACACAGTATTATTATCCACTTTGTAATATATCTATTGTGTGCCTTAGTTTTCTTAAATCTTGCCCTAAAAGTTAAACCAAAAAATAAAAAATACATGTTATTACCTCTTGTAGTTTATCACGCCTTATCAAACAAACCAGGTGTACAACGACTTTGCATTGAGCACATTCTATTGCTAAGTCGTCATTACAACTATCATCACAATCTTCACATTTAGAGAATTCAACTCCTTGGACAAAAGCAACAGGATGTTCGTGACCTCTCTACTTGAAAAAACTTCCAAACTTAATATGTAGATGTTGACCAACAATGCACTTAATATGAGCATGAAAGTCACATTCTTTGCAATAATAGATCCAACTCTCTTGATCTTTTTCCTTTTCACAAATTAAACAATAATAATCCTCAAGATTAGATTCCTTAATAGAAGTAAATTCTAAAGAATGCTTGCGAGATCTGTGCATTACTTCAAAAGGAAAAGTAGCACATTTAAAACAAAAGACAAATTCACACTCAATGCATACAAAGACGGAACTTAGAAGTTTCCCTTCGCCATTACAAGCCTTGCATTTTCTTTTTGAATTTATTGCAAGTAAGAGAGGGTGTGGGTGTCCTTTATATTCCAGGGTTTCAGGCATTGAAAAACACTTAATGTCAACTGTGAAACCACACTGAAAACAACGGTATATAGGCCCTTGGGTCAAACGGCCATAAGCGGAGCAAAACATAAATAGACCACCAGGCTGAAGCTATGTGTGGATGATCTCATGTTGATGAATAGGGTGTTTCTTTTTTTTTTTGCAGATGCACACATTCATTGTCTAGAAAGAAACTACATTCCTTGCAACTATAAAATGGGCCAGAGATTAATCGCATGCATCCATTACAAACCTTCTTATCCATGAACTCCTTATTGCTAAGATTTAAAATATGATGATGACTAAAATGTTGTATCTTCTCAGCTCCCTCAGTGAACCCTTCGTTGATCTCCTCCTCAACATCAGAGTCCAAATCATCTAATTCCTTACATGTACTTTCAAAATATATATATGCACATTTTCTGTGAGCTACGTAATCACAACCACGTCTCTTGCAAAAATAAACTCCATAATCTATCTTAATCTTTTCATGGCAAATACTACATAATATTTTCTTACCCTTTTTGATTTCAAGGACTTCACGAAGTGAATAAGTGAAAGTGAGGGGATGAAGATGTGCTGTAATCCAGATGGTGCATGAAAATCGAGCACATTTTCCATGAATTAAGAGTTGACACTTGTTACATATAGTGGCCAAGTCCTTCCCTTCCTCACCACAGGCATTGCAGGTGAACTTGAACTGCTGAAAGAAGGGACAGAGTACGTGTCTGTAGTCATCTCTATTATTAGTTCGAATACGAGCACACTTGACGTGAAGGTTGATTTGGCATTCCTCGCATTTGTAAGAGAAGCATCCCCTGCAGTCTCCACTGCAAACATCGCAACAAGTAGCTGCTGGTAGCGAAAAATGAAGCGCGTGGTCTGGGTGGAAGGGATGTTTTTGAATCCCCCAGACCTCATGGATCCATGAGTGATGTAGCAGGAGCCTGCATTCTGGTGCGGAGCATTTGTATCCGGGACCCACAACGGGCTCCTTGCATCCTAAGCAAATAGCATCCTCCTTCCCTTCATTTTTCAGTTCTCTGGTGAAGGTCAAGTTATCATGCCCACTCCAAAAGTGAAGACAAACGCTCTCTATCTTAATGAACCCAAGAACGCAGGATATGTGACTGCGATAACTTACATGAATTGATTTCAAGTGCATTCCCAAGATTGGCTTCGAGCAACTCCAGCAACGAACTTCTTTAGTGGCATCTTTAACCATCGTCAACTGATGAATTTGAGCTAGTGACTGAATTTGTTTGTACTGAAATCTTAAGAAGCTGTCGATCACCATCTCTATATCTGCTGCTGACTCAGTTAGTTCATACACAGCTCCTAAGCCCTGTTGCATCACTATCTCTAGATTTGGAGCTATTGACTGAATTGCTTCGTCCAGATTGCTTAAGAACTGTTGGGTGTCCATCTCCAGCAGGATCACTTTCTTGCAGATGACGGAACAGTAGTTAGTATTCGGATATGTTGGAAGTGTTTATGATACGTTGGAAAGAATTGTTATAAATGAAGGTGTCACAGCCCGATTCTGTGGACCAGGAAAACGGGTATAATGGCTGCAAAGGACGGTCTAACCCTATTTCGGTTTTCCTCTTACCCTTCTTTCTGGCTATTCTGTTCCTTCTCTTTACTCAAACAAACAAATACAGAGCACCACCAACAACACTTCTATATCCAACGCAATCAGCCCAGATCTTCTCAACAACAATCCCAATCAGAACAACGAACGATTAACATAAAAAGTAATGGAAAGCAAACATACCCATGTCAAACGCACATGACACCTTCTGCATCAAGGTACACAGCACCTTCTCGGATTTCTCCTACGAGTTCTTTAGTTTTCCAAAAGTAATACAAACATCGTGTTTTCCCCCTTTGAGCCTTAGAAATGGAGATCTCAATCGGGTTCTTGTACACAAATTAAAAGACAATGCTAACATGTCATTTATACAAGCAAAAGGCTTCTCCAAATATACTTAACGTCCGTGGTAGATCCGGCTTTGTGATAATTCTTTTGGCAGTGTTATTTGACTCTTTGACAATCTAGTATGGAAATGTGGGGCGTGGAATCTGCTTTCCTCCTTTTCAAGCAATACAGTGCAGCCGCCCCCATTATCGAAATAAACTAGTAGGATTGTTTTCTCCTTTCAGCAAAATAGGAACAATATGATCAGTGATCATATCCCAGGAACTGTTCCAGGACCTGGGGCTTAGATCAATGTGCTGCAACTTTAATTACCCACCAAACAAAAGGCTAAAAAGATACTAAATTAAAGAGTTTTTTAGTATTGAGTTTGCAACGAATTTGCACTGACCAAGTTGGCATGTGGGTTTCTCAGGTCTCCAACAGATTCAAGAATAAGAGCAAAGATGCTGTATGCAACCTCCAAAGATGGGCTGAGAAGAGTGCTGGACGGCATCCACTATGAAGTCCAGGCCACCGATCCCGACGAGATGGGGATCGATGTGATTCAGGACAGGGCCAAATAGATGTGATTAGAATAGCTAAATCACGCTATGGCATCTTACTTTAATGTAATAACTCCAACCATATGTGCTTTTTCTTCTTTCTAGATAATGAGCACTTAGTTCGCTGATCTTCCAATTTGTAATAATAAATTATGTCCCCATGTGTGATAATTTAATGACAAAGGACTCTTTGATGTAAGCGCTTTATTATGGAAAGGTAAAAAGGTGAAAGTAGTGCGACATTTGAACGGTAGCAAGCCTTTTGCTTTTACTAATCGGACTCCTTGTCAAAGTCACGATGCTGACAAGCAAGCTTATACAAGATAACTATGTCCGCCTTTAGCTTGGTTTGACATGGGTCAAACTCGAGCTAAACACAATCTTGTACTAAACTCAGTTGTAACTCAGCCTCCTCAGGGAGCCTTCGCATTTGAAGGAACAGGAAAAAAGTGACGGTATCCCTCAAGCAGACCCAAGCCCACATGATTCTTCATTCTTTTCAGCCTTTTATCGCTTTTGCAGGAGTAGAGATGATGACTCAAAATCAAGCTTGGAAGTTTTAGGCTAACAAGTAAAACCATGTTCATTTACAAGTGATGTTCCAGTTTTCAACAGATGGTGTTAGAACAGTAAAGGCTTCAGAGAAAGGAGGTTCTTTATACTGTGAAGCATGATTTGGGCATTCCTGCAGACGCAATTGCCCACTCTCCGACTCCCACACAAATGTTCATTTACAACTTATTGGACATGATTCGAGGTACAAGGATGAAATACTAATGGAACATCTTCTCTGTATAACCAATGATCTTTAAGGCAAAATTGTCTGCATGTTCTTTGAAATCTGTTCAGTTTGATCAGAGAATTGCCAAGGAATGACACTGTCTTCCGTGAACTGTAGTCGTTAGACTTAATCATGAGTGTTTATGTACGTCTCATTCTCTTTAACGCAAAAGCCAAATCTTTTAGATTGGGTAACACTTGACAAAAACCTGGCATGCTACTTGTTGCTTTGACGAAAAATTTAAGACAGTGGTGTCAAAATTCTAATTTCAGGGTGACAAAACATGAAATGGGCCTAGAACAATGTTAAAGTGCACGGACAGAGGGAAATGTTTCGTAACTGTGAAAGGTCTGTCTGTCCGTGATTTCTTCGTTGGGAAAAGACAAACAGTTTCGGTAACCAAGAGAGTATGAGCATTCCCACCTACCTCGACATCTTTGACTATGTCAAAAAAACATTAGCAGAATCTTTAAACTGCAATCCAACTTACTTTAAAGTAAGTACGATTTGTTCAAATAATTAAAAAAATATGAAATTTTGTGTCCTTACCACAACCATTCACTAGTGTAATAATTTTTTTATTTTCATTTCATCACTTTATTGCAAAATCAATAAATTAGTCCTTTAATTAATGGGTCATGTTCTATATCCTAAAACACAAGAAGTTAAATCAATTACCTTATTTTGTTAAACGTTTAATGTTCTTATTCATTCATTCCTTGGAACAATAATAACTAGTTACAAATGGTCCTGAAACAATTAAATTAAGGGTGAGTTGGGGTCACATAGCCAAGTTAAATGAATTCCCAATTAATCGCAGTGGGCCATTGAGGCCTCGATCCTCTCAAATACTTTTTATAATGTATGTTTAAGCGTATAAACATTTGAAATCAGTTTGAATCGATGGTAGTTTGCTAAATTCTTTATAACTATTTTGTTTAGCATATATTATAATTTGTGAAAAAAAAGATATTTTGAAACATTGGTTCTTGAAATCGAACATTACAATTATTGTACTTTAGATAAGATAGAAGAATTTTTAACTCCAAGCTAGGTATTCATTATTTTCAAGAATAAATTATATTAACACGACCGATGTACAAAGATCTATGAATACAACCATAAAAAAAAAACAAAAAAACAAAAAAAAATCCTTAAATTGTAACCTAACTTGATTCAGAAATTCAAAACTATCTCTGACTCTTAAATTGTAGTTTCCTCACAACCGGTGGATTATTGAAACTATGTTGAATTTTCTTTTTCCCCCAAAAAAGAGGAATCTATAAACCTCTAATTGTAACTGGAGGAGGGGAGCAGAAAATCACAATCCAGCAACAGCAAAGACCAACATTTATCTGCACCTTCCACAGGAATCCAAGGTCAAAAGCAAGCCACGAGTCGGAACTGGCAGAAAGTGAAGGTGCTTAGTACCTGCCTTTGCGGTGGCTGTTCAAAGTTAAATTTTGGTCATGGTCTTTTTCAGGCTGTAGCACAATGAAGATTCAAGTTTCATTCTTGTACAAAAATTTATGATTAATTTTCTACATCCTAAGATAGAAGAAGTCAAATTAATCTTCTACATCTTGTTTCAACATTTAATGATTTCTTGTGTTTTTGTCTGAGCAATAATAGTTTATTACGGATGGGTAGATGGTTTTTTTTTTATTAGTTTTCTTGAATATAATTCGATGTCAGGTCTATAACTATTACATATTCTTTCATTCATACAAAAACTTTGTACAAAAAGTTAAAATTTTCTTATAGTCCTTTGTTCACTTCTTCATCCTAAATTATTATTTCTTCACTCCTTTTAGGAATCATTGGAAGTAGGAAAAAGGCAACTAATTTTTATAGAACCCTAGAAGAGCATTTCAATGTTTATTTATTTATTTACATATGTATGTACTTAAACTCATACATTAGGTGCCAAAGAGATCTCAAGCTCTATTAGCTTATCATTAAATTAACAGGTGATCAACCTACTCTTTGTTTTAAGTGAACAAATGAGGAAAAGTTATAAATCTTTTTCTTCAGTGAATTATCTATGTTTGATTGATAAAAGCCTGCAATGAAAGTTAATATTATTGCGTAGGAGTATATCAAACCCTCCTCTACAACCCCATAACCCGAAAACCCACAAGCACTGCCTTTTGGAAAGGCACTTATTCAAATTCCCACCAGAGTTGAGGTTTGTGTTGGCACTTCTATTGAAACGCACCATCAATGCCTTCAAAGCAATTTCTGGTATCCAATGGCCAATGCATGTTTCCTATTCAATCAATATGTGCAAAAGAGCAGATATTTAAATCTTATTGGTGACTATTGTCCTACATAAAAATCAAATATTTATATCTTATTAAAAATAAATATATTTTTGAGTTCATAAATTAACTTTTAAGTTAAAACACATGCTTTAGTACATGTGTCAGAGGTTAGGACGAGGTTTACTTCAAATCTTGCTGTCCAAAGCCTTAACATAATCCCATCTCACCACACAACAACGCTCTATGAGTATTTTTTCAACAGGTGATCGACCTACCCATTAGGGGAGAAGTATAATTTAGTTCCTGACAGAAACTTGAGTGCCACCAGCTTTCCGGTCGAGAACCTCACCTTCCCCTGCCATCAAAGGAATCTCACTCACTCACTCACTCACTCACTTACACACGCAGAGACACCGGAAGAGGAGAGAGCCGGGAGGAACGGAGATCGCAAGGTGAGTGCCATGCTGGTCTGGGCTGGACCTTAGCTGGACTTCTTGAAAATAGAAATAAGTATTCGTTGATTAACAAAGGACGAGACTTTTTACATCGGGTTTTGTCCGAAGCGACGTTAATCTCCTGGGAAATCGGGCGTCGGCGAATATTTTTAGCACCGGATGTGTCTTTTTTGTCCCTTCCACTCTTGCTGTCGCTGCTTTCTTTATTAATCATCTCCCAATGTTGTACTAAAACATTTTCCATGAACCTGACAACTCTCAAGACATTAATATGGTAAGTGAAAAAAAAGACAATATTTTTAATAACAAGGCTGGTTTAATACATGAATAAAACATTGTCTCACAAAATTATTGTCTCACATTATGAAAAAATTCATTAAAAATTTAGAATTTATACTTATCTTTTTTGCTCTTAAAAGGTATTTTTTATGCTTAGAGAAAAAAAAGTAATTTAAATACTACATAAGAACTATAAAAATCTAGAAAGTAATCTATTAGGAGATAAATTTTTTTCACTTAATTTCCAAAAGTTTTAAGTTTGATATATATTATTTTCTATAATTTTTAACAAAACTGAATCTCACATGATAAGTAAGATAAAAATTCTAAAATTAGATTATCCTAATTTAATTAATTACATTAAAAAGATGCCACTTGAAATAATTGCCACTTTAGTGGACCAATGTTGGATGCATTAAGTCATCTTAGTTCTATCCAAAAGGAAGAAAAAGAAATGGTAGTAATTATTATAGTAATTAAGTTTTTTTTCTCTATTATGGAAAATAAAAACTTAATTGCTAAAGATATCAAGGAGAATGGTCCAACAAATTCTGGACTGAAGTGGGCTTGAGAAGAATTTTCCCTCTTCATTTCTCAAGTAGGTCCTCTTGTGAATGTGAAGTAGAATGATTCATTAAAGATGAAAAATCTATATTAACCTTTTCAAGAGCTTAATGGAGAAGTTCTATGAGAACTCTTAAATGCTTAGTCAATAAACTTAATGACATTTAAAATACCATATTCTTATTCTTTTTAATAATTTATGATATGATAACATCATTAGATTACTTGATCCTAATGTTCTTAATAGATATTAAGAACGATACATAAGTTGATGACATTTTCTGATAATTTGATGACATACTTAAAGAATTTGACAAATGACTTAATTTTTTTCTTTTCTAAATCAATTCTCTAAGAAGATGTCATCTTGGGTCGTGGTAATCTTCTTGGACTTAAAACACTAAAGCAACAATGTTGACACCTAGACTAAAATCCACCATTCCAGCAAGTAAGATGAATATGTCATATCCTAACAAAGCAGTCAATATATTTAATCACAAGTTTATAGATTTTGCATGATACTCCTAATGTATTTATTCAAATTAAGCTCCTTTATAATCTCAAAGTTATTATTTCATAAAACATGTGCAATACATTAACATGAGATAGTTTTGTGAATATTCATTAATTTTGTAAAATATGAAATATTTCATTCCACATAATATCATTTAGTATAATATTATACATATTTATTCAAATATTCTTTTTCACTTCACACACATACTTGATATAGAACTTGATATACCAACCCCTTTCAAAAGATTTCATGCTATCATTGTTGAAACATTACTTATGGTGACATTTATATAATAAAAAATGTTTGTAATAACACACATAATGGGAAGTATTTGTGATTGGAAGCTTGTTGCTCCTTTTGGTTCATTGATAGCTACTACCCTTGACAGTAGAGCAAGTCCTGTCACTTTTTATAAGAAAATTGTCTCTCTTCTTAATGAATATTTAAGTGTTCAAATGTGTTTGGTGAAATTCTACATGCAAGTGTACATGTCGAACAAGTAATATAATGATAAGAAAAGTATCGTCCCACAGAGATTGGTGATTACTATGCCAACTAATTACTAACGGTGAACAACTTCTAGAATTTATCTAACAAATCCAAATTGATAGAGAATAAACTAATCAACTAAATTTAATAAAATTAAATACACAAAATATGTTAGAGTGTCCGATTTCACCATAACTATGAGATACTAATATAGATTATGTATGCTTGCAAGAAGGATAATATCTATGTGATGACGAAACTTCCTAATTTATTTACTATCTTATGTCTAGGTATAGCAAACCTACTTAGTTCATTAATTCATTATATTTCTATATGTGAATTGAAACAAACCAAATGCATTAGGATCGATGAACATTCCCAGTTTACAATAAATTTTTTGATTATCTTATCACCAAAAGCCACACAAATAATATGGTATATGTCTATCCACATTTAATTCATGGTTATATATTATAAGAAACAATTGCATATTATTACCTCTCAGTCTCAAACATGCACATCAAATCATTTACGTGGTGGCTAATCACTTAAAAGCATTAAGCATAATAATATATAACTCACATAAATAAAATATCTTACAAAACATAATAATCATAAGATTCATATCATCATAATTAGGTTACATTGTAGCTCTAATATATTAAACTAAAACAACATATTTAAATAACCTAAATCAGTGCAAAAACGTAAACAAAGCATTCTGGAATTTAAAAATATTAAAGTTGTCACCAAATGTCTTCAAATCATAAAATAAATTGCACAAATCTGCACATCACAGGGTGAAGAAGAAACTATTTGAAGACGGAAGAAAAACGAGCTAAAACACGCCACCACGCGCTTCTGCACGCGTCTCCACGCGTCGCCGTTCGGCCGCCACGTGCTACCGCCGTCCGTCGCCGGTCTTCACAAAAACCTTCAGAAACGTAGATTGGGACGCCTAGGTTGCAGATCTGTAAAAATATCATGCAAATCTACCACAGAAACATGTAGATCTAGCGGAATGGACAAAGTTAGTGTTTGCACTTCTTCGCCAGAAACTGCCGTGAATCACCATGAATCTGGTACAGAAACGACGAAAATCTTTCTAGGAATTCAAATATGCTTTCAGATCACCGGAAATCTCTCAAATCTGGCCAAAAAAAAAAGGAAAAGAATGGCCAGGAATAGGTACCTTCGCCGGAAAAGAACCTCACGGTCAGCTTTCACCAAACCGCCGGCGTCTACAGAGTCCCGCGCTGTCGCGCGTGGCCTCTGCTTTTCCGGCGAAGTCCTAGCCGTCGGAATCTCTCCTTTGTTCTCCTCTGTTCTCTGTTCTCTATTTTCCTTCCTCAAAACCCGATTATCCACCGCCTTTTGTTAATTGGCTTCCAAAACCTAATAGGTTACGATTTTCCTTTCTTCTTTTGACTTTCCTTTTTATCGTTTTCTTTCTTTTTCCATAATTTGATTTTGCATGATTTATTGCTTCTTTTTCTTCTACTTTGAGTTTACTGCATAAAATAGCAAAAACATACATAAATATAATTAAATACAAATATAATTTAATAAAAACTATATTAAACATTGCCTAAAATAATCAAAATAACTCTATATAAAATAGAGTTATTAATACCCCCAAACTTAACATTTTGCTCGTCCTCAAGCAAAAGCTCTAAACAACACATTATGACAACATAAAAAAAAATTTACTCACAAAAAGCATAAGAAATTACACACAAACAACACTAAACAACATATTTTAACACCACCAATCACTCCATAGTATTTTTCAAAACAACAATGCCACACCCCCAAACTTAAAATTTTGCTCGTCCTCGAGCAAAAGAACAAAACAACACATACAACCAATCCTTCCATGATATTCTTCCATAATTGTTCAACTTAACAATTCAAAGAAAAACATAACTTTCATCTAAACACTGCAATTGGTTTATAAGGTAAGATAGACTCTTAACTATGTCAACCACGTGTGTGTGTGTGTGAGTTCACATTTTGTCTCAATTGCATGTACTCCAAATAGATCCACATTAATATGCAACATCTCAAAATCTTTAACCAAATCTTATAAGTTTGCTTTTCATTCATCTCTCCATTAATGTAAGTCAATCATCTGACCAAAAATCAATAGGACTTTCACAAGCTTGTAATGTAAGGCTAGGCTAAGGGTAAGATGGAAGTCATTTAAACTCAAATAACCCATGAACACATTACTTTCTAGGATCTCACCAAAACTCTATCCCGTCTCTACCTTTTTACTTCATGAAGATGATCTTTCTACCACCACTTAGTCTCATTCTTTTTTGTCCAACAATGCTTTGACACTAATAAAGGCCATCATCATGTGTGCAACGATAAAGTAAAAACAAAAGCATTTACACATATAGCTACCTCAACCCTCTCTTATCAATGATATTCAATAATAATACTCAAAGATCATCTTTTAAAAACTATGTGTCTTGAATCTAACAAAAGATAATGATATTATTTCATCCTAAAGCAAATGCTTTTTTGTCTTCTTCTTCTTCTTCTTCTTTTTTTTGGCATTCACGTTTGCATAAACATTTACAAAAACAACAAATTGTGCCATACATAATCATTCCAATCAATTGCTTCCCATACTACATCCTTCTCCTTGACATCTCTCATGCTCAAATCAACTTGTACACACTAGAAGTCAATATGTTCATGGGAATAGAACAATGAGGAAAATTGATCAAAAGGCTAAGGGATATATGTGCAAGTGTCATTTAACAAAATCAGGTTAAGAACAAGGCTCAGCGGGGTGACTGGGGATAAGTAAATAAGGTTAGCTTGAAAGGCTCAAACGATCTAAAGATGGCCTAAATCATTTTCTTAGTTAGATGCAACCTAGGATTTTGCCTCAAGAGGAAATCAAGCAAATTCTAAGATCCGGGTGAGATCTAAGAAATCACACACTTCACATGAATGGTCTCTAGAGATACACACAATTTCAAGAAAACACAGACTTTTAGTGTCAATAAGTGAATTAACATAATCAGAATCATACTTACATCATACCACAATTGCAAGTTTGAACAAAATCTACATCTCTCTAAAAATTGCCAAGAATTCACCATGAAGGATCCAATCATAGAAATCATGATCCAACACAAGAAAAAGATTTTTCACAAAAAGAAAGACTTTTTAACACAAATCAGAAAATTTTTGAAATAAAACTTTCAACAAACAGCAAACACTTCACAACACGCTTCCAATATACTTCCAACATAACCACAACTACCACAATACACAACCTCTAACACAACCCAACAAAACAACACACTTCCAACAATAGCAGTAACACCCCCAAACTTAAATGAAGCATTCTCCTCAATGATAAAAGAAAATAAAGCAATAGTAAGGAAGAAATAAGGAAAACTCCCCTGATTGCAAGTTGTCAAAATGGAGCTGTGATGAGCATATGGTGACAACCTTCTAGCCAAACTGCTAACAAAAGATTTCTAACTAAATGACCAAAAAGTACTTGGGTTGCCTCCCAAGAAGCGCTTGCTTTATAGTTTTCAGCCAAACTATCCTCCACATTGCTCAAGGAGGATGAAACTCCAGCAGTTTCAGAGACAGTTTGTGTCGTTTGATGGTTGTGCATTCTTCAATAAGCACAACTGTATCATATACTTCCAGCTTTCTTTTGTTTTCCAGTTTCTCATTCAAAAGTTTTGCACAACTAGATAATTGAACTGGAGTATCTGCAAAAGGAATGTTAATGTGCAGTTTTAAAGATATATTAAGGAATTCCAAAAACTGTTTATCGTTTACGCGTTGCTGAAATCTCTAGGTAGATGGAGTTGGAGGCATAAAGGACTCATGATTTACTAAAGCAAGGTTGTTCCTCGGTGTCTCCTTAAGTTGTATGCTGACATCTTTACTATTATCTTTGAGACTCTCCTTATCAACATCAACTTGTCCTACTTGCTTGCCATATGTTGAGGTTATTGCCAATACAGTATCTTCAAGACTTATCTCTACATCACAAGGCAAAGAACTCTCTTGATTCTCTGAGATCATGCTGATCAGTTGACTCATTTGCACCTCTAATCTTTGGAATGAAGCTTTGTTTCTTTGAAAACTTGCTTTAATCCTCTTTGAAATGTTCTGTGTGGTGTTGGCCAACTCGTTGATCATGTCTTCTAAGTTAGGTTTCACCTCTTCTATTTGCCAAAATGTTGGTTGCAGTCTCATCTCACTTGGATTACTCCATGAAAGATTTTGATGGTTTTGCCATCCCAAATTGTATACGTTTGAGTAAGGATCATTTTGTGACCTGCTAGGAATCCCAAAAAAATTATCAAAATCATTATAATGAGCATGAGGGTTACCTACTTGACATTTTGTGCTCTCATGTGCTCCACCACAAAATTCACATTCTTTACTTTTTAGGAAAAATTCCAATTCTGCACGTAAGTCGGCAAGGGTATCTACTTCATGAACTCCACTTGCTTGATGCATTGGTAGTCTCTTAATAGACCATTGACAGTTATCAAATGCCATCTCCTCTAGAAAATTAAATGCCTCTTCTGGTGTTTTGCTATGTAATTCCCCTCCTGCAGTTGTATCAATTATACAACGAAGATTCATACTACACCCATCATAAAAAGTTTATACCTGTAGCCACGTAAGTAGTCCATGATTTGGATATATCCTTAAAAGTTTCTTGAATCTCTCCCAAGCTTCATACAATAATTCATTATTCATCTGCTCAAAAGTGAAAATGTCATTACGCAATTTAGCAGATCTTGCAAAAGGAAAGAACTTACCAAGAAATTTCTTAGCCAAATCATCCCATGTAGTAATCAATCTTGCAGGAAGTGAAGAGAACCAATCTTTAGCTGTATCTTTAAGAGAAAATAGAAATAGTTTTAACCTAATAACATCTTCTGTGACTCCATGATCTCTAATTATGTCACAAAATTCAAGGAATGCTTTAATGTAAGCATTTGGATTCTCATTTGGTAGCCCACTATATTGCACAGATCTCTGAAGCATCTTGATGTGCATAGGCTTGACCTCAAAGTTGTTTGCTAGAATTGCAAGCCTTTGGAAGCTTGATGTGGCATTCCAAAATGATGGTGCATAATCTTTCAACAGTCTACGTGTACCATCATTGTTTTCCATCCTTGTTACTTAATCTTTCATAATAACAACTTAACAAGGAATTTTTTTTTCAAAATAAAAATAATAAAGCAAAATAAAAATAAAACAAAAAAATGATTTTTTTCTTTTTTTTTAAGAACTAGAGAAAAAAAATTCAAGAATTAAAAGAAACAATTTTTATTTAAAAAAATTTAAAAGAAAATAAAAGCTAGATTAAACCTAGAAATCATTCGGTATTAATATTAATCAGCAGTAAAACAACCAATCCCCGGTAACGGCACTAAAAACTTGTTCGGTGAAATTCTACATGCAAGTGTACATGTCAAACAAGTAATATAATGATAAGAAAAGTATCGTCCCACAGAGATTGGTGATTACTATGCCAACTAATTACTAACGGTGAACAACTTCTAGAATTTATCTAACAAATCCAAATTGATAGAAAATAAACTAATCAACTAAATTTAATAAAACTAAATACACAAAATATGTTAGAGTGTCCGATTTCACCATAACTATGAGGTACTAATGTAGATTATGTATGCTTGCAAGAAGGATAATATCTATGTGATGGCGGAACTTCCTAATTTATTTACTATCCTATGTCTAGGTATAGCAAACCTACTTAGTTCATTAATTCACTATATTTCTATATGTGAATTGAAACAAACTAAATGCATTAGGATCTATGAACATTCCCAGTTTACAATAAATCTTTCGATTATCTTATCACCAAAAGCCACACAAATAACATGGTATATGTCTATCCACATTTAATTCATGGTTATATATTATAAGAAACAATTGCATATTATTACCTCTCAGTCTCAAACATGCACATCAAACCATTTAAGTGGTGGCCAATCACTTAAAAGCATTAAGCATAATAATATATAACTCACATAAATAAAATATCTTGAAAAACATAATAATCATAAGATTCATACCATCATAATTAGGTTACATTGTAGCTCTAACATATTAAACTAAAACAACATATTTAAATAACCTAAATCAATGCAAAAACGTAAACAAAGAATTCTTGAATTTAAAAACATTAAAGCTGTCACCAAATGTCTTCAAATCACAAAATAAATTGCACAAATCTGTACATCACAGGGTGAAGAAGAAATTGTCTAAAGACAGAAGAAAAATGAGCTAAAATACATCGCCACGCGCTTCTGCACACGCCTCCATACGCCGTCGTCTGTCGTCGGTCTTCACAGAAACCTCCAGAAACGTAGATTGGGACACCTAGGTTGCAGATTTGTAAAAATATTGTGCAAATCTACCACAGAAATGCGTAGACCTAGCGGAATGGACAAAGTCGGCGTTCACACTTCTTCGCCGGAAATCACTGTGAATCGCCGTGAATCTGGTACAGAAACGACAAAAATCTCTCTAGGAATTCAAATATGCTTTCAGATCACCGAAAATCTCTCAAATCTGGCCGAAAAAAGGAAAAGAATGGCCAGGAATAAGTACCTTCGCCGGAAAAGAACCTCACGGTCGGCTTTCGCCAAACCGCCGACGTTTACAGAGTCCCGCGTTGTTGCGCGTGGCCTCTGCTTTTCCGGCGAAGTCCTAGCCGCCAGAATCTCTCCTCTGTTCTCCTCTGTTCTCCTCTGTTCTCTGTTCTCTGTTTTCCTTCCTCAAAACCCGATTATCCACCGCCTTTTGTTAATCGGCTTCCAAAACCCAATAGGTTACAATTTTCCTTTCTTCTTTTGACTTTCCTTTTTGTCGTTTTCTTTCTTCTTCCATAATTTGATTTTGCATGATTTATTATTTCTTTTTCTTCTACTTTGAGTTTACTGCATAAAATAGCAAAAACATACATAAATATAATTAAATACAAATATAATTTAATAAAAACTATATTAAACATTACCTAAAATAATCAAAATAACTATATAAAATAGAGTTATCAAAATGCTCAATAAAGCGTCACAATGTGTGGAGAAGCTAAATGAAAAAAAAAAGAAAAGGAAAGCAATTTCCATTACATTGATACCACTTGGGCTTAAACTTGGAGATGTAGATTGCTGCACTGGCTTTGGTACTTGCACTAGTTTCCCCTGCCTCCTTAGCAACCAACTCAATCTCCATGCTTGAAGCAAGCACGCCTATAGTGCTTGCTACATCCAAGTATGCATTTATGAATGGCACCTTTTGAGCCTGTAGCAAGAACACAATATTATTATCCATTTCATTATATATCTTTTGTGTGCCTTTGTTTTCTCAAATCTTGCTCTAAAAGTTAAACCAAAAACAAATTTAGGAATACATGTTATTACCTTTGATAATGGTAGGTTCCTTTGCCTTGTTAAAGAAAGCAAGAGTGAATCAAACGCACCTGTGGTAGTCCCCACCACATCCAATAACAACGCCTTGTGATTCACTTTGTAATATATTTTTTGTGTGCCTTTATTTTCTTAAATCTTGTTCTAAAAGTTAAACCAAAAAAAAAAAAGGAATACATGTTATTATCTCATATAGTAGTTCATCATACCTTATCAAACAACCCAAGTGTTCAACGACTTTGCATTGAGCACATTATATTGCTGAGTCATCACTACAACTCTCACCACAAACTTCACATGTAGAGAATTCAACTCCTTGGACACAATAGGATGTTGGTGATCTCCCTACTTGAAAAAACTTCCAAACTTAATATGTAGATGTTGACCAACAATGCATTCAATATGAGTAGGAAATTCACATTCTTTATAATAATAAATCCAACTTTCTTAATCTCTTTCTTTTTCACAAATTAAACAATAATAATCCTCAAGATTAGATTCCTTAACAAAAATAAATTCTAAAGAATGCTTGTGAGATCTATGTGCTGCTTCAAAAGGAAAAGTAGCACATTTAAAACAAAAGACAAATTCACACTCAATGCATACAAAGATGGAATCTAAAAGTTTCCCTTCGCCATTACAGGCCTTGCATTTTCTTTTTGAATTTATTGCAAGTAAGAGAGGGTGTGGGTCTCCTTTATATTCCAAGGTTTCAAGCATTGAAAAACACTTAATGTCAACAGTGAAACCACACTCATAACAAACGTATACAGGCTCTTAGGTCAAACGACCATAAGCAAAGCAAAACATAAGTAGAGCACTAGGCTGAAGCTGTGTGAGGATGATCTCATATTGATGAACAAGGTGTTTCTTTTTTCTTGGCAGACATACACATTCATTGTCTAGAAAGAAATTGCATTCCCTGCAACTATAAAATGGGCCTAAGATTAATTGCATGCATACGTTACAAACCTTCTTATCCATGAGCTCCTCATTGCTAAGATTTAAAATATGGTCATGACTAAAATGGTGTATCTTCTTAGCTCCCTTAGTGAACCCTTCGTCGGTCTCTTCCTCAATACTAGAGTCCAAATCATATGATTCCTCACATATACTTTCAAAATACTTATATGCACATTTTCCATGAGCTATGTATTCACAACCACGTCTCTTGCAAAACTAAGCTCCATAATTTATCTTAATTTTTTCATGGCAATTATTACAGAATATTTTCTTACCTCTTTTGATTTCAAGGACTTCATGAAGCAAATAAGTGAAAGTGAGGGGATGACAATGTGTTATAATCCAGATGGCATGTGAAAATTAAGCACATTTGCCATGAATCAAGAGTTGACACTTGTTACATACGGTGGCCAAGTCGACTTCCTTACCACAGGCATTGCAAGTGAACTTGATTCGCTAAAAGAATGGATGGAGTACGTGTCAGTAGTCGTCTTTATTATTAGTTCGACTATGAGCACATTTGATGTGAAGGTTGATTTGGCACTCCTCACATTTGTAAGAGAAGCATCCCTTGCATTGTCCACCACAAACCTTGCAAAAAGCAGTTTGTGGTGGTGAAAAAAAAAACGTGTGGTCTGGGTGGAAGGGATGTTTTTGAATCCCTCATGTTGCCTAGATGCATGAATGATGTAGCAAGAGCCCCCATTCTAGAGCAAAGCATTTGTATTTGAGACCCACAACGGGCTCCTCACATCCTAAGTAAACATCATCCTCCTTGCCTTCATTTGATAGTTCTTTGGTAAAGGTTATTGAAAGATGATGTTGTGATGTTTAGGCCCATACACGTCTAGGCCCATTGAGGCCCATTTAATTTATCATTCTTTTCTCATCCGTCTTCATATAATAGTAAGATGTGCTGTTGAGACGTTAAGTATCATGTATATACAATATTCATTTATCTCTCTATGAAAGTTGTTTCAAATTTTCATCATTCACAGCATGATTATTTATTGTTCCTCAAGTTAACATGTAAGGGCCTTCTTATTGTTTTTATATACATTGATGACATGATTATCACTGGTGGTGATGAGATGGAAATCAAGCATTTGAAAAGCTATCTATGCCCCACATTTCATATGAAAGATGTAGGGTTAGTAAAATATTTCTTAGGTGTTGAAATGGCACGCTTCAACACTGGAATTGTTTTGAATCAACGAAAATATACCTTAAAAATAATCTCAAAGTATGGTTCATCAGGATGTAAGCCAACTGATAGCCTGATGGAGCAAAATGTGAAATATACTAGCATGGAGTATGATGAATTTCTCCATAAGGAAGGGGATTCTCTCCTTAAGGATGTCACTAGTTACCAGCGGTTACTGGGTAGGTTAATTTATCTCATTGTAACTAGACCTGATATTTGCTTTGCCATTAGATTATTGAGTCAATTTATGCATTCTTCCAAGGAATCACATATGGTAGCAGCACTTCAAGTGATTAGATACATGAGGCAATCTCCAAGACAAGGTTTATTAATGAAGTTAGACAACAAGTTGGTATTACGTGCATACTATGATGCCATATATGGATCATGCCCCATAGGGTGACAGTCCAGATTATGCTTGCAGATTCTTTAATATCTTGGAAGAGCAAGAAACAATCCACTATTTCTCAATCCTCCACGAAGTTAGAATATCGAGCTATAGCATCCACCATATGTGAGATCATATGGCTCTTTGGACTCTTTAGGGACTTGCATGTACCCTTGAGACGTCTGGTAGATTTGTATTGTGACAATGAGGCAGCGATGAAAACTGCAACCAACCTTGTACTCTATGAGAAGACCAAACATATAGAAATTGATCATCATTTCATCAAGGAGAAGATTGCAACATGTATCATTTGGATGGCTCATGTTTCAACTTAAGATCAACTGGCAGATTTGTTAACAAAGGCATTGGGCATACAACAACATCACTTCCTTATGGACAAGTTGGGTGTCTTTGATTTATATCGACCACCACCTTTAAGGGGGATATTGAAAAATGATGTTATGATGTTTAGGCCCATACACGTGTAGGCCAATTGAAGCCCATTTAATTTATCATTCTTTTCTCATCCATCTCCATATAACAGCAAGATATGTTGTTAAGACGTTGAGTATCATGTATATGCATTATTCATTTATCTCTCTATGAAAGCTGTTTCAAATTTTTAGCTTAATTCGTTTATTAATAAAGGTTAATTTATCATGCCCACTCCAAAAGTGAAGGCAAAGGCTCTCCATCTTGATGAACCCAAGAATTCATGATATGTGACTGTGATAACTTGCATGAATAGATTTCAAGTGCATTCCCAAGCTTGGCTTCGAGCTTATCTAGCAACGTACTCCCTTAGTGGTATCTTTAACCATCGCCATTTGCTAAATTCGAGCTAGTGACTCAATTTGTTTGTATAGAACTCTTAAGAGGTTGTTAATTGCCATCTCTATAACTTGAGTTCTTAATTAAATTGAAGTTGCCGACTCAGTTCGTTCGTACATAGCTATTAAGTCTTGTTGGATCATCATCTTTAAACTTGGACTTATTGGCTGAATTGCTTTGTCCGGATTGCTTAAGAGTTGTTGGATGTCCATCTCTAGCAAGATCACTTTCTCGCAAATGACGGAACAATAGTTAGCATTCGAATATGTTGAAGTGTTTATGATTCGTTTAAAAGACTTGTTATGTTACGAGCCTAAATGTAGGCCTGTACCCAGGCCCATGGTTTGTTAGGTAGGCTTGTCTTTATATTCCCTTATTGTAAATGTGAAAAGGGTTGATAAATGAATTTGAAACTTTTCCTTCAAGATTTTCCTGTTATTATCCTCCTTCAATGGAGAACCATTATCCCTTATGGTTCATGGCTCCCATGAACCCATATTCATTCCAAGTGGTTTCTAACCACTTAAAGGTTCCCTTTCATGGCCCAACATTACCCACCTCACTACAAGGCACCGTTACGTTCAACCAGGAATGTAACAAGTGGTATCCAGTTCTGATCCCAAGGACTGCCCTTTGTCCTGCGAAGATGGTGCACAGGAAGATGCCTTTGTTCTTTTGCAAAAAGGTTTGGTCCAACTATAAGAAGTGATAAGGCCTTCAAGAGTAATGTTTTTTTTTTTCATAGAAATGAAGACTATTTATCAAGAACAAATAGAGGCTCCACGAAGCTATATCTTGGAAGGCTTCTAGGTTCTTCGTGAAGTAGTGGACACCTGGATCCAAGCCAAAGAGTTAAAAAAAGGCAGCTCTTTTTGTGCCAGCTCAGGTTCCCAAGCAAGTTCCAACCAGACTTGTGGGAGACCAAGTTGAAAAGTCAAAAAAGGTGGCTCCTTTTGTGCTAGCTCAAGTTCCTAAGCAAGTTCCAGCCGAACTTGTGGGAGGCCGATGCAACACCAAGACAAGACGCTTTCGGAGGAGGAGTTTGAGATTATGTGCCAAGCAGAGAAGATTGTCGCGGATGCAAAAGGCCAGTTTTAAGCAGAACAAATCTGGCGCCAGAAACGACACCAAAATAGGGAGATTCCAAACAACGCAAGTTGAAAAAGGGCCAGAGAAGGCTGAGTGGTCGCACAGATATTGACCACCACAAATTGTTGGCCTCCAATTTGTCTAATGGGCCACTCATCGGAAGCTTCTTCTTCCATTAAGGAAGGCCACCAGAGCAACATTGGCAAGAAGTTTTTATTTTACTTTAATGTTTTTTTTTTGTTTTCCTTTGGTTGTTGGCAAGATAGAACTATCTCCTTTGCTTTTTGGTGTTTTTTGCATAGGGCTACATTTGTTTTTAGGTTGTTTTAGTTAAGCCTTAGTTATTAGGTGTATTTTGTAACAGAACCTTGAGGTCAAGGTTCTTTTAAAGGGGGATGGAATGTTACAAGCCTAAGTGTAGGCCTGTACCTAAGCTCATGGTTTGTTAGGTAGGCTTATCTTTATATTCCCTTATTGTAAATGTAGAAAGGGTCGATGAATGAATTTGAAACTTTCCTTTCAAGGTTTCCCTGTTATTATCCTCCTTCAATGAAGAACCATTATCCCTTATGGTTCATGGCTCCTATGAACCCATATCCATCTCAAGTGGTTTCTAACTACTCAAAGGTTCCCTTCTATAGACCAACACTACCCACCTCGTTGCAAGGTACTGTTACGTTTAACTAGGAACATAACATGTTATAAATGAAGGAAATGTTTTGTGACTGAAAGAACTTAGTCATGTGATTTCTTCTTCGTTAGGAAAAGGCAAACAGTTTTATTAACCAAGATAGTATGAACATTCAAGCCACAAAGCTTATTCCCACCTACCTCGAGAACTATGACTATGTCAAGGAAAAAAAAAAAACATTGGTAGAATCTTTAAACTACAATCCAACTTGCTTTAAAGTAAGTACGATTTGTTCAAATAATTGAAAAAAAAAATGAAATTTTGTGTGTCCTTACCATAACCATTCACTAGTCTCATTATTTTTTATTTTCATTTTCATTTCATCACTTTATTGAAAATCAATAAATTAGTCCTATAATTAATGAGTCATGTTCTATATCCTAAGACACAACGAGTTAAATCAATTACCTCATTTTGTTAAACTTTTAGTGTTCTTGTTCATTCATTCCTTGGAACAAGAATAACTAATTATGAATGGTCCTGAAACAATTAAATTAAGTATCCTTTGGAATGAGTGCAAAGTTGACTTGTGAATTGGGGTCACATGGCCAAATAAAATAAATTCCTAATGAATCGTTATGGGCCAACGAGATCTGTGAGTAGTTTTTTTCAAATTCCTAAAAAGAATTTGAAATGAAGCAATGGGCCAACCAGATCTGTTTTTTAAAATGAAGCAAGCCCTCGTCCAAAGCTAACTTGTGAGTTGGGCTCACATGGCCAGCTAGAATAAATTCCCAATGAATTGCAATGGGCCAACGAGATCTGCGGGTAGTGTTTTCAAATTCGTCAAAATCGATGGACAAGTTGCCGGAGACCGTATGGTGTGTAATTATTAATTTCCTTTCTCCTGAATTTATCTTATTCCTTATATTAAATATTACTTCATTGTCTGTCCCACGGTCATTGAGTCCTCGATTCTCTCAAATACTTTGACCTGCTTTTTATAATGCATGTTTGAGCTTATAAACACCTGAAAATCAGTTATGAATAGATGATATTTTTGCTAAATTCTTATATAACTCTTTTGTTTAGCATATATTATAATTTGTGAAAAAATAAATAAAATGTTTTGAAACATTGGTTCTTCAAATCGAACACCGCAATTATTGTACTTTGAATCAGAATGAGTTTTAATTCCGAGCTAGGCATGCATTATTTTCAAGAAAAACGATATTAATAGGACCAATGTACAAAGATCTATGAATACAACCAAAAACATGAAATACAATCCTTAAATTGTAATCTAACTTGATTTAGAAATTCAAAACTAATTTTGACTCTTAAATTATTATTCCCTCACAATCGGGAAATCCTAATATACTAATAATTGTCATATATCCACCGACAAATCTTCTACATCTTAAAATAGAAGATGCGAAGGGTGGGGGCCCTGGCTCAGTGGTGTTCTCTGAGCCAAACTCTGACCGACAATCCTACCAGTCACGAGTTTGGATTTTCCATCCACCCTTTCTAGGGGTGTGAGTGAAAAAAGAAAAGAAAGAAAGGATAGAAGATGCAAAATTATTCACCTTTTCTTTTTTTAACATTTAATGACTTCTTGTGCTCTTGTCTGAACAATAATAATTTTTTTATACATAATCATTGTACAAAAAATTAATATTTTCTTATAGAGGATTGTTCACTATGTCTCTTTGAATTATTATTTCTCCACCCCTTTTAGGAATTACTGGAAGTAGGGAAAAAGGCAACTACATTGCATAGAACCTTGGAAGACCATCTCTTTGTTTATTTATTTATGCATAAATTTCAATTCATACATTGGGTGTCAAAGAGGTCTTAAACTCCATTAGCTAACTATTCAACTAACGGGTAATTGACCAATCTCCTTGTTTTAAGTGAAAAATTGGGAAAAGCTTGCAAACCTTTTCTCTTTAGAGAGCTACCTAGATCTGGTTGATAGAAGCCTGCAATGGAGGTCAATATTATTCACTAGGATTATATCAAACCCTCCTCAACAACCCCCATAACCTGAAAACCCACCAGCACTGCCTTTTGGAAAGGCAACTATTCTCCACAGAGAATTGTGTTTGATTTCTCAACCACAGCATCGAGTAGAGTCAAAACAACTAGCTTAAGCGTTCAAGTCCCCACCAACGTTGATGTTTGTGTCGGCACTCCTGTGGAAACGCACCATCAATGCCTTCAAAGCAATTTCTGGTATCCAAAGGCCAACGCATATTTCCTAGTCAATCAATTTGTGCAGAAGAGCAGATCCACAATTAGCACATTCTTCCACTAGAGATTTATTGGTGACTGCTGTTTATATCTTGTTTAAAACACATGCGTTGGTACATGTATTAGAGATTGGGATGAGATTTATTTCAAGTCTTGCCGTCCAAAGCCTTAACATAATCCCATCTCACCGCACAACAACACTCTATGAGTACTTTTTGAAGATCACCCATTAAATCGTGGCCCAAAAACAAACAGAAAATAACAGCTGGTCAACCAAATAATCTAGAAACAAGAAGATGCCACCAAATTCAACTTAAGTATGTAAATATCGAGATGTGGCATTATTTTGTTGTGTCCCAAGAGGGTCTTGCAAATCCATCAGCCGGTGCCAACACTAAAGCAAAGCTACAATGAAAACTGTCCACAGATTCGACTTGTAAAACCCTAAGTTGCCAAGAGGTACGGCCGGATGTTAAGATACAAAGAAGTAGAAACAAGCAAACCTGTCCAAGTTTAGGGAAGGAAGTTGCCACAATAGGACCGAGTAAAATGCAAGTTCTCACCCAAATGCTAAAACATTGGTAGAATAGGCAAGTCGACGAGGAACGCCCTTCCTTCCTTTCTTTATTGTATAAGCGTTAATGTCAAAGAGAATAATGGATGTCCTGATTAGAGCATTAGCCGTAATAATTATGAAGTGGCTCCCTTTTTTTTGTGAAAATATAAGTTTGTACTAACAAAATTTAGTATATAGCAATATAGAGACATATCACAATATTATATAAATTATTATAACTACAAAAAAATGAAAGTTAAAAATTTTTAAATCCTACTCAAAAAGACATTTCTTTAGTATTTTATATTTTGAAACAAAAAATTCTCTATCATTAATTTTTCTTTCTTTTCCATACAATATTGAAATGTCAATTACTTATTCTAAAAGCATCTCATCTCCTTTGGGAAGCCTCCATCGCCTTGTAAGTTTTTAAAAGAAATCAGCATTGATTTTTCTTAATGCTTCTCTAAGCTTGCTCACCGTTTTGAGATTCGGCTTTTCTATTTTATTTATTTATTTACTTTCTAGGGATTTGCTCTCCTCAGCCGTTGCTCTCAGTTCTCTGCCAGATGGTGACAAACTGGCAAGCGGAGGGTGCATTTGTCGGAACTGCTAGTGCCTTCATTCAGATGGAGATTATCAATAATTTGTGAAACGATTACCTATGAACTGCCTCATATGCTAATTGATTCATGTTAAATCTGACAAGTGGTATCGCATGAAACAAAAGAAAGCATTGTTAGTTCCAATTCATTTACTTTAATCAGGATTCTAAAGTCTTTCATCTGAAATTTAGGAATAGATTACAAGTTTTTCTTGTTTGGCACTGGCTTCACTCTACACCTTCATACTATATATTTGGGTGCTTGAAAAGCTTGCAACTTATTGTCTAAGGTGAGCTGCCTAGATCCGCTTGAAGCAAACTGGAAATGGAGGTCAAAAGTATTTCCCAAGAGTATATCAAACCCTCTTCTCCAACACCTCCTAACCTGAAAACCTATAAGCTCTCCCTCCTAGACCAGGCCATTCCTTCAATCTATATTCCTCTTATCCTTTTTTATCCCACAAACAAAACCACAAGTCATGGTGTTGTTGACATCCTTTCTAAGAGATCACATCTACTAAAGCAATCCCTATCACAAACCTTGACCCGCTTTTACCCATTTGCTGGCAAAATCAAAGACAGTCTTTCCATAGACTGTAATGACGAGGGCATTTTCTTTGTAAAAGCGTTGGCAAATTGTCATCTTGTTGATTTCCTCAGCCAACCTAACCTAGCCTTATTGGAGAACTTTTTCCCCTAGGAGTTTACCTGGAAAGACCCAATAGTGGGAGATCATGTGGCTATGGTGAAACTAACTAGCTTTGCATGCGGCGGTATAGCCATTGGCATCCTCATTTGCCACATGATCGCTGATGGAATTGTTGTTAGTGCCTTTCTCAAAAGTTGGGCTGCCACTGCTCGCACAGGCTGTGAACCCATATGTGTTGGCTCATTGTATGAGTCCATGTAATGTGGGCTTATATCAATGATGCATAAATAATCATTCCCTACTGTGGCGATGCAATGTGATTTTATTGGTCTATTTAATTGTATAAATATTGTACATATATTTCCCTTTTGCATATATGGTATTGGCTGGTGTGGGCCGTTGTCCATCTAATAGACTTTGATGAGTAAGACTATTTGTATGGACATTTTATTAATTGGCTAAGTCCCAACTCTAGCTCTCAATTTATATGTATATTTAATATATTTAATGTTGCTAAAGGGAGATATTTTGGAGATAACAATGAAACATGTTTTATTGTGTTTAGTCGTGGGAAACTGCCCCTCAGGGCAGTTTCGCCACCTCATCCATCATGCCTCTCTCTCCCGTAAAACACTAAGCACATAACTCACTAATAACCTACGACTTACACACACCAAGTAACCGCTTATTCACACGGGTAAATAAAAGGGGCTTTTACGTAGTCATTATTATCGCCATCTCCCTAACCTTTTCACGTAACAACTTTTGACTATCTCATTAAGCCAGTATTTGGAGAGAATAGAGTGGAAAACTTAATCTAAAATGATGACACAAATGGAAAAATATGGTATGTCTTCTAATTTATTTATGTTATGCATATTAAACCCATTATTTATCCATGATCAATGCTTATATTCTGTAAAAGAGTCTCATTTGAGATGAAATTTTTTATCATCTCAAATGTTAGGTGTGATACCAATTGATGATTTGGAGCAACTCCCAAGATAGTCACAAGAGTTCTCAACTTTATGAACATAGATCTTATATGGTAGTGTGGTGGATGAGTAACACCACAAAAGAAATGTAGTGTTACCCTCCTATCAGTCCCATTCTCCTAATGACCAACGTCATCGACAAAACCGTCATAGGGGAATATCACTTCAAATGACAAATGTCATCGACAAACTGTCCTAGAAGGACATCCCCAAGGTGACAAGACGTCATCGACAAACCGTCCCAGGAGAATATAAAATGTCTTGTGTAGGATACTCGAGTACATAAAATTTGTGTGCTACAAGACATTATAATATGGCCATAATAATGTGCCCTGGCCAAATGGTTAAGGTTGCGCCTCCCTTCAGACTTTATAACCTATCTTAAACAAGCACATATGTGTTTCACAAGTTTATGAAAAATTAAACAATAAACAGGCAACTAAGATATACATGCATCAATCAAAGTTTCATAACAATAAACAAACAAATGCTACAATGATACATAACAATGAAGTGGGCATTAGCTCCCACTGAACAAAAGTGTTCAACAAACATCAATAACTCCCACTGAGCAAAAGCATCAAAATGGAGAGCATAAGCTCCCACTAAACAAAGGCATCAAATGATGAACAAAGACCCATTCGATCAGCATGCTTTTGCAATACAGAATGACTTAACCCTTTAGTAAGTGGGTCAACTATCATGGCATTTGTTCCAATGTACTCCATTGTAACTTTACTGTTCTTTACCCTCTCTTTAATTGTCAAAAATTTGATCTCTATGTGCTTGGCCCCTTTGATATTTCTATTGTCGTTGATGAATGACACAGCAACAGAATTATCACAATATAATTGAACGGGCATTTCAATAAAATCAAGGGCAATCAATGACTTGATAAGATTTTTCAACCAAATGGCTTGAACAGCTGCACCATAACAAGCCACAAACTTTGCATGCATGGTGGAGGATGTAATCAATGTCTGTTTAACGCTTTTCCATGACACTGCTCCACCTGCCATAATGAAAACATAACCTGATGTGGATTTCAAATCATTCTTATCGCCTGTAAAATCTATATCTGAATACCCAACAACCTCCAAATCATCCACATGTCTATAAGTCAACATATAATTATTTGTTCCTTTCAGGTATCTCATAACCTTCTTGGCAGCAACCCAATGATTATGACCAGGGTTAGATTGAAATTTTCCAAGAACTCCAGTGGCAAAAGCAATATCAGGTCTGGTGCAAACCTATGCATACATGAAGCTACCTACTGCATTGGCATATGGTATTTTCTTCATAATTTCCTTATCAGCTTCACTTTAAGGGCATTGTAATTTATTCAGCTTGTCACTTCTAAGTATTGGTGCACTTCCAAGTTTACAATCTTGCATGTTAAACCTTGCTAATACCCGATTAATATATGCCCTTTGAGAAAGACCTAACAGTTGACGTGAATGATCTCTGTGGATCTCAATCCCGAGAACAAAGGAAGCTTCACCAAGGTCTTTCATATCAAACTGAGAAGACAATAATGTCTTAGTTTCTCGAAGTAACCTCATATCCTTACATGCCAACAATATGTCATCAACATAAAGAATTAACAAAATTGAGGTACTCCCACTGAACTTGGTATATATGCAACGATCCATTAAGTTCTCAACAAAGCCACACGAAGTGATAAAGCTATCAAATTTCAAGTACCATTGCTTCGAGGCTTGCTTAAGGCCATAAATAGATTTTTTTAGCTTACAAACAAACTTACTGGCATTATCTTTCATAAAACCCTCAGGTTGTTCCAAAAATACTTCTTTATCCAAGACTTCATTTAAAAAGGCAGTCTTAACATCCATCTGGTACAGTTCCATATCAAAATGAGCCACTAGTACCATAACAATCCTAAATGAGTTTTTAGAGGACACTGGGGAAAAAGTCTCATCATAATCAACTCCATCTTTCTGTGTGAATCCCTTAGCAACCAATCTAGTCTTGAATCTGTCTATTTTTCCAGTGGAATCTTTCTTTGTTTTAAACACCCATTTGCAACCAACAGGCTTGCATCCTTCAGGTCGTTCAACTAAATCTCAAACTTCATTATGCTTCATGGACTACATTTCATCTTTCATAGCATTCAACCAAAATTCTGATTGTGGACTTGAAATAGCCTCGGAGTAAGTCACTGGATCCTGTACAATCCCAATGTCATAATCATGTTCACCAAGATATACCTCATAGTCAAGGTGGATAGCTGATCTCCTCTCTTTAGTAGATCTCCAAACTGGCAGAGTAATAGTATTTTGATCTTGAGCTTGCATTTCCACAACTGGAACTTCATTAGTATCATGTTCTTGCACATTTGAATGTACTAGAATTGGTTCAACAGGTTGCATGCTCAATGAAGTAAAAGGATCAACTTCAACACCCACATAGGTAATGCCTCCGCTCTCTGAGATCTGTGAACATTTAGCTTTTTCTGCAACATCAAGCTCTAAGAACTTAGCTGTTTGCGAATCCACAATTCTAAGACCTCCACCAAGGTTATAGAATCAATAGCCCTTGGAGTGCTCTGGATAGGACACAAAATAACATCTAGTGGTTCTTGGATCTAACTTTCCCAGAGTCGGATTATACAATTTCACCTCCGCTAGGCACCCCCAAACTTTAATATGGTTCAAACTAGGCTTGCATCCCTTAAACAACTCAAATAGAGTCAGTTGAACTGCTTTAGTAGGAATGCGATTAAGAATATACATAGAAGTCTTTAAGGCTTCTCCCCATAGAAACTGGGGTAGATTACTCCCACTTATCATGCTTCTAACCATATCCATCAAAGTTCTATTTCGCCTCTCAGCGACACCATTCTGTTCTGGGCTTCCTGGCATAGTGAATTGAGCTATTATGTCAGAATCTTGTAAATACTGAGCAAATGGTCCCTTATGTTGTCTTGTGTCACCATGTCTCCCATAGTATTCTCCACCTCGATCAGATCTCACAATCTTTATACTCTTTCCCAACTGTTTCTCAACTTCAACCTTAAATTCCTTAAACTTCTCAAGGGATTCTGACTTCTCTTTGATCAAATACACATATCCATAACGTGAGAAATTTTCTATAAAGGTAATAAAATAAACATCACCTTGTAATGTTGGTCTATATGGACCACTTATATCAATATGTATCACACCCAACAAATCAGAACAGTGAACTGCAATCTTTTTCTTTGTCTTAGTTAGCTTACCTCTACAACAATCCACACAAGTTTTCAAATCCTCATTAAGAGTGGGCAAAATTCCTACTTTTATCAACCTTTGTATTCTCTCTTTTGAAATGTGGTAAAGTCTCTTATGCCATAATGTATATGATTGCTCTTTAGACATCACCCTCTTAGGGACATTACGTTCATCATTCATCGTAACATAGATCTCATGTGGGGATAAACAAAGCTTATATAAACCATGATTTAAAGTACAACAACCAACAAGGTTCGAATCAAAACATACATTAACAATGGAGTTCTTAATTTCAAAAGAATACCCTAATTTGTCCAACAAAGAAATTGAAACTAGATTCTGTCTAAAGGACGGTACATAAAACGTGTTATATAAAGTCATCCTAAAACTAGTCTCTAAAAGTAAGGTGACATCTCCAGCGAACTCCACATCAACCTTCATGTTATTCCTCACAAAGAGATACTTCTCATCCTGACTTGGGCTCCTCCGATTTACGAATCCCTCCATCTGGGCGCTTTCCCTTGCTCTTCCTGAGCCTAGGACAATCATGTTTCTTATGCCCTTTTACCCTGCAATAAAAACATACGATCTCATCTGGCTTGACCCCAACAGCCATTTGAGACCTCCTTGTCCCAGCAACATTGCCCTGAGGGCCTACTTCACAGAAAGCTGACTGAGCCCTTCTAGGGTCTTATTACGTTGAGGCTTGAATTTCCTGTTTCTACTAGAACTAGCTCCCTGAGTATACAAGGCAACTTGACTTTTATTAGCTTTTAACTGCTTCTCTTCAACCATCACTTGAGCTAACAGCTCATTGGTTGTCCACTGCTCATGCCGCATATGATAAGTTGTCTTAAGAACAGCAAAGTCAGTAGGGAGGCTATTCAAAACCTTATGAATGATGATTGCATCAGAAAGGGGAACATCTGCCTTCTTAAGTTTGGCCTTATAGTCAATCACCTTCATGATATAATTCCTTACATGCATGGACCCATCATACTTAAGATCAAACAACTCCTGCAGAAGCTCTCCAGCTAGAGCATTAATAGACGGTGTGTACTGTTTCTCCACTGCCTCAAGAAATTCCTTAGCAGTGCCATCAGTGGGTAAATTCACTTGAAGGTGATCCTCAATTGTTCTTTGCATTGTCAATATACAAAACTCATTCTTTCTAGCCCAGGTAGCACACTGTTCGGTGAAATCTAAATGTAAGTGAACATGTCGAACAAATAATATAATGATAAGAAAGATATCGTCTCACAGAGATTGGTGATTACTAGACCAACTAATTACTAACGGTGAATAACTCCTAGAATTTATCTAGCAAACCAAATTGATGGATGATAGATTAACTAACTAAGTCTAAGAAAACTTAATAAAAGAAATATGTTAGAGCATATGACTTCACCATAATTACTAGGTACTAATATTGATTATTTATGCTTGCAAGAGAGATAATATCTATGTGATGGCAGAATTTCCTAATTTATTTACTATCCTATGTCTAGGTATAGCAAACCTACTTAGTTCATTAATTCACTATATCTTTATATGTGAATTGAAACAAACCAAATGCATTAGGATCTATGAATATTTCCAGTTTACACCAAAAGCCACACAAACAATATGGTATATGTCTATCCATATTTAATTTATGGTTACATATTACAAGAAGCAACTGCATGTTATTTCCTGTCGGTCTTTAACATGCAAATCAAGTCATCTAAGTGGTAGCTAATCACCTAAAAGCATTAAACTCCGTAATATGTAACTTCACATAAATAAAATATCTTGCAAAACATAATAATCATAAGATTCATACCATCATAATTAGGTTACATCGTAGCTCTAACAAAAATAAACTAAAACATAAAGAAATAATGAGAAAGAATGGTAATAAGAAATAAAGAAGGCATCTTGAATCCAAGAACAAGAAGTCTGTCACCCTTTTTGTCTTCTCTTCAAGAAAACCTTGAATTCTTGGCTTCTTTCTTGAGTTGTGCTCAATTTCCTCCTCTCCTTCTTTTGTCTCTTCTCTTATCTTAAATAGGGTTTAGGTTTAGACCTATCTCCTATCCTAGTAGAATTGGGTTTTAGAGACCTAAAACAATTGAGTTTTAAAGACCTAAAACAATTGGGTTTTGAACTCCTAAATTAATTGAGACTTGAATTCCTAACATGACTGGGTTTTCTATTTAAATAGAAAATCCAATAACAATAGAAAATCTAATAACAATTATCCAAAGCCTAAGCCCATCTTGACTTTCTTGATCTTGATATTACAATTTTGCCACACAATAAGCATCAGGTTCTCCATGTTCATCCTTTTTCTCCTTGTGCTACAAAAACAAGACAAATTCAAATAAATAAGATGAGTTCAAATATTTTCTCATAAACATTGTATTATTTATTGCCTAAAAAATAAGTAAAATAACTCTATAAAAATAGAGTTATCACATACTTATTCCTATACTCTTTTGTGCTAGCCTCAGTAGGGTCCTTTAGTTTTTCAATAGTGAGGACTGAATGTAGATTAGAAATCTGCAAAGCGAAGCGGAGATCAGCCAACCATTTCTTAAAGTTCGATCCAGTCAAGATTTCTATGGTTACTGTGCAGTTGTTGACTGTGAAAGTTGCTATAATTCATAATACATAACATGAGCACACAGTGAGTAGATAAGAAGAGAGTTTCACAAGCATTATCATATAAACATTTGTGGGCAGTCGACATGACATGCCATCCAGAAACTCTCTACACAACAGCTGTCATAAGAAAGAACCAATCATCACGATCCACCACCTGTGGGTGTATGGACTGTAAGGACTGACCCAAATCCAAGCATGCTAGTTGTGTAGCATCTAATTCCTAACACATAATCACCTCCTGTGAGAGAATGAAATGTACTAGGATTGGACTCATCCATAGTACAGGAACGAAGTCTCATAACTTTATTAAATTACGCCACTGTGGTGGTCACAATCCAATTGAATCACATAACCCTTGCGTATTTAGAGAAATCCCTCAAATGCACAAAACACAAACCCACCACCTAACCAGGGTGTGCCACTGTGGTGGTCACAACTCAATCAAGCTATGAGTTTGGTTTGTGCTGTGGGATACAACATACATTACTCACAATCCAAATGTGCAACTTAATTTTTAAAAGACAGACACTTGTCTCTAAATTTACACTTAATTAATACCTTAAGTGTCATATAATTGTATGCTAGACTAAAACAGCCTAATATAACATTTAAATAAACAAATAACATTCAGAAGGCCATAATTAATTTTACAAACAGTTAATCATCACATGCTAGCATACAAGTATGGGATATAAAATTAATTAAACAATAAATTAAATAATTTTGATTCAAATAATCATCAAACAGAGACAATTATTTAAAATAAATTACATCAAAATATTAAAATTAAAATTTTAAAAATTTCAGCATAAAAAGGGGTCTCCGATGTGCCTTCACGTGCCGCCGAAAGCAGCTGTTGGTCGGTACAGTCGGTTCAGCCGGTTCGGTCGAGTCAACTCGGCCGGTTCAAGCCGACTTGGCTGATTCAGGCCAACTCGGCCGATTCTGGCCGATATGGCCGGTTCATTGTTAGGTCGGCCGGTTCTCCAATCGATAGAGGTGTCGTCGAAATCGTTAGATCATGGCTGACATCTAACGCCACAGATGGCAGACTTTCGATGCCTGCCGGTGGCCAGATCTGGATTAAACCAGATCCAGCTGAAATCGGGTAAGCCGATTTGGCCAGTTCAGCGGCCGTCTGGCCAGTTCTCTGGCCGGTCGAGATGCGGTTGAGATCATCAGTGGATGATCTATCTCCGATCACCTGTTCAGAGGTGAATGTCGGCTGTTGGCGGCCTAAACTGATTTTGGGTCGGGTTGGGTCATGTGTGACCTGGTCAGAAAGCCACCGTTTTTGGTGGTTCTTGGCTTCGACAAAATTAGCACGCCGTGCTAGTTCTGAATCTGACCTCATCTGGTCCAAAGGACCACTGGTTTAGCTCAGATGTGAGTTTGAAATTTTAGACTATGAAAAATACGAAAACCCATTTTTAGATCGATACCAAAACGTGATTTTGTTTCGATTTGGCTTGATTTGGCTCAATTTGGCTCACCAGATAAATGCTATAATTGCCCAACTGTCATCTTGTTGATTTCCTCAGCCAGCCTAACTTGGCCTTATTGGAGACCTTTTTCCCCTAAGAGTTTGCCTGGAAAGACCCAACAGTGGGAGATCATGTGGCTATAGTGAAACTAACTAGCTTTGCATGCGGCGGTATAGCCATTGGCGTCCTCATTTGCCACATGATCGCTAATGGAACTGTTGTTGGTGCCTTTCTCAAAAGTTGGGCTGCCACTGCTCGCATAGGTTGTGAACCCATATGTCCTAATTTTGACGCCCCATCAATTTTCTTGCAAAACAGTGCATACTCTAGAGAAGCAGATATGACAACCATGTACAAGTTCCTCAAATCAGGAAGGTGTTCCGTAAGGAGAATTGTGTTTAAAGCCTCAGCAATTGCATCACTTCAAGCCAAAGCAACCAGCTCAAGCGTGCAACGCCCCACAAGAGTTGAGGTTGTGACGGCACTCTTATGGAAATGTGCCATGAATGCCTTCCAAGCCACTTCTAGTAGTAAAAGGCCAACCTGCATTACACACTTAGTGAACTTGCGCCAAAGGGCAGACCCCCAAATCTCAAATTCTTCCATGGGAAATTTTCTTTAGGTGACAGGTGTGTCATGCATGGCTAATGAGATAAATATACCTTGCATGGTGAGCAGTCTCAGAGAAGCATTAAGCAAAATCAATGATGATTTTGTTAAAAATCTGCAAGGTGAGGAGGGCTTTCTCAAACTCTGCGAGGTTCTGAAAGGAGCAACAAGAGAACTTTCAAGCAGAGCTTGTTCTTCTGGAATGGATTACATGGCATTTACCAGTTGGTGTCACATTGGTTTTTATGACATAGACTTCGGATGGGGAAAGCCGACGTGGGTTAGCACTATTGGTTCACGCGACGACCTGGAGACTGTGTTCCCCAGCTCTGTAATGCTAAATGAAGCAAGATCGACCAATGGAATAGAAGCATGGGTTAGATTGGATAAAAAAGATATGACTGTGTTAGTACAAGACGAGGAACTTCTTGCTTTTGCTTCGGTTGATCCTAGTCCCATAGTATAGAAAGATGTATCTCTTACCAGTGAAGGTCCTACTCCACTCCCCCCTCCGTTATCCTTTTTTCCGTTTGTCTGTTCGTGCTTGATTATGTTTTGAAACAAGTAAATGCAAGTTCTTCAGCAATAGTTTGCCTCTTTGTTTGAGCATGATAATCAACAAGAAAATGCATAGCTTCATTTTTTGTGCCAATAAGAGTAATTCAAAAATGTCAATAAACATCTTATTTAGTTGGAAGCTAACATACCTTAGATCAAAGAGATCTTAGGTTTGATATACATCCTTCCACCCCCTTACCCACCAAGAAAAAAAATGTTATTTAAAAATAATGTGTCCAAAACTTCAATTAACTACTCTGTAATGAGAAAAGCAATATTATAAAATATTTTTTGTTATTATTGCAAATGACTACCAATTTTATAGATTGTCATTTGAATGGTATTGAACCACCAACTATATGATTCGTTAGAGTATAATCTAAATGGTATTCAACCACAAATTGAATAATTTTTTTATTTTTTTTATTTTTTTTCCTAAGGTCAACAATGAAAGTTCAAAATTGTTTAGGTGGTGTCTTTGTCACAAACATTGACTGACAATTACCAACCCACAAAACATCTAACATAAGATTTTGATTAAATTCTCAACCATAGAAGTGACTCTTGGGACATATACAAATTAGGCCATTGAGATCCCAAGGAATCATTGAAAGCGGCCTATGCATGTTTCTTGGGATAATCGATGACCCACATGCACCAAGTAAAAGATTATTACTGTTGCACCCTATCTTGTCTTAGGGAAATATAAGTCAAATGAACAACTGGGTCATGGCAATTATGGGTTGGATGTCTAATGCACATTTTGTACCGTAGTTCTTTCTTTTTTTAGGTCAACTGAAGAATCTATTGTCCCTAGTGCTAAACCTGCCTTCTTGAACAATTTCTTGAGTATTAGTGCCTTTTTTGCACGGATTTGTTTGGATTATTTGCATATGAATGCGTGGCATGTTATATTTTTTTTTCTAGGGATTTGTTTGGATTATCCATTGAGGGTAAGATCTGCTTGAACACCTCAAACATTTGGAGGTGACCCAATCTTCCCAAATAACTCTTCCACTCACTCGGCCTGATTAACATAACCCTCCGGTCCAGCCCCCAAAAGCTCCGCAGCTGCTGGTCCCATAGTTGATGCAAGGCTTAATTGGACCCAATTCACAAGCTGAAGCTAAACGTCAAGATTGACTCACCAAAAAAATATTCTGCGTGATCATGACTATGACCTCGCACATGCAACCATGAATTGGTCAGAGCCTTTTAACTACAACCTCTCACGTGCAGAGTCAAATTCTACAGGTTTTTGCTGGGATCTCACACCTAAAAAGGCATATTTACAGTAAACAGGAGTCATTTCTGATACGTGTTGATGGCAACAAGTATAGCAATGGAAGAAGAGGACTTGATATATTGATATGGTGTGAGGTGGTAAGCTGATAAGGACTGGTGGCAGAATCACATTATGGGAGTACAAGTAGGAATGCGTGGGTAGTAGAAGCAATGACGAGGAGGGGACTTTGGCAGTGACTTGTGCAACCCATCAAAAAGATAAGTGAAATATGGTGACAATAGTTATTATTTACAGTAAGATAAGTATATGGTACAATTTTTTCCCATAAAGTGAAAAGGGACCAGAATATGATAACTTATATTGGCTGAGCAACAGGAAATGATCTTATATAATGACTTGTTATCTTTGCCTTTCTTGCAGTGCAGAATGTCTCCATGTCAAATAAATAGACAGACCACAATTGTAAAACCTTTTGTTTTTCTAGCCACCCATCATTAAAACCAACTTATCTAGCTCCTGATAAGTTGGAGCTAAGATTACCCAATGTAATGTTCTGGTGAAAAAATGGATCAGCATCCTTTCATTTGCTGTTGTTGTATCGTTAGCATGTTTAAAGGAGAGGACCTTGAGAATAAATTTTGCTGTCATAAGGTGGATGCTGCTAGTTCCTTGCACTACAATGTTATAGATAACACAGATAGGCTTGATGCTTTAGAAGAATGTGAATGTTTAAAGAAAGCAGACATCTTCTTTACTGAAATTGTAGGTCGCAGCAGACTGCCGAGAGAGTTAAAAGTACTTCTCATCAGGAGCAGTAAGAGACTCTAAGAGATTGCAATACCTTCAATGGCGTAGTGATGGAATCAACCCTAAGTGAGGACAAGCAAAAGCATAAAAAACGCAATTGAAAAAGTAAACTCGTGTAGAATTCCAGCATATATAATTAATGATCAGGGATGAGCCTTAAGGTTACCCTTGAAGACTAAATAAATCTTGCTTGTTCCGAACTGCCACAGCCATCAACTTTGATTTATATCCATTTTTGTGAATACAGTTATAAGCCTTTGTCAGCTGTAATGATAGATATTACATTTGATTCAGGCACTTTCTTTGTTCTTCACAGGTTGTTAAGAACCTCAAACACAACACCAAAAATTTAATTAACTTGGAAGACTTTCTTCCAATGCTAAAAGAGATGGCATTTACTTAGATTCAAGAGGCCACCAGTATCATGTATTGACGCATGAACCTATGGATATTGGAAAAATCAATGTACACCTCCACCTGCATGATTCAAACATTTAAGACAAATGTATTTCCATAAAAAACACGCACTGCTGGATGGTTGAGGTCCCAACTGGTTGAAAATGGGGAATTCTGGTTGAGTGGTACTTGGATCACATGCAACAACTAATCAAAGTCATTTTATTAACCAAAACCAACCCTGGATCCCCTCTTTTTTCTAATGGCAGCTTCAATCTCAGAGTCACCAGAATGGTTGTGTGCCCAATCCTGAAGGAATCCACCGTAAAAAGCAAAAAAAAAAAAAAAAAGGTTTTACGAAATGCATAACACACAAAAGAGATAAAAAAAAAAAAATACCCACAAAAATATGAGTGATAGAAGCGCCAGCTTGGGCTGCAGCCGCACCATAAGCAAAGTTGAAAAAGAGTTCAAAACCACATATGAATAAGAAAAACCACAACACATAATAGGTTGATTGAGTTAGACTTTAGTATGATAGTGAAGCTACTTAAGACAAACTGACGTGCTTAAATAAAGATTGAGGCAAAACTATACATTAGCATCAACCTTGTGTGTCTCAATTGAATAATATACCCAGAAATATAAAATCCTCAAGAGGATAATTATGTAACACACATGAATCTCTGAAGTAGATATCCCAAGCTAGATAACACCAAGGATATAAAAAATTCAACATGCAACAAAAGATAAATAAATGTACAATCTGGAGAAATTATTGTGCACCCGCTCGAGTGAAGGAAAAGGAAAAACAATCTTGTTGAAGAAGGTCCTAGACAACCAGCACAAGACAAGAATGAAGACCCAAATAGCAAAAATAGGAGAACGATAGCCACCACCATAGGATGAATAATCACACACTTCCACTCAACAGAAAACTTCCGCAAGGGTATGAGCACAATTTGAGAAGGCAGTACTGGAATGCTAGAACTAGAGGCCACATAAACAAGAGAATAATTTAGGATAGTGGGCTATCCGTAATAGAAAGATCCAACAGGCCCTGCGGCTTGCCCCATCCTTACAACATGTAACTGCCCAGCCCATGAGGATTTTCATAGCCTGGTTTACCACACCAGGTGGAATACTTTTCAAATGTGTCACATTTAATTATTTTGCTTTCCAAACTTAAAGTCGATAGCTTTGGCATTATCAAAAAAATTTCCAAGTATCATTACAATTAAGCTATAACATCATTTATTGAGAGATTGAAGTTTCAATTTGCACCATTATACTCCTTCTATATACTGCATACAAAAGTCAAATGTGTCCAGCATTCTTGGTGCCTCTATTCCCTACAGAGAGCCAATAAGTGACGGCAAGAAGGAGTGAAAAGTTCCATCAACTTCTGTTTACCAACTCCATAAAAAAGAGTTCTTGAATCTGCCAGGGAAATCTATTTTGCTCAACACCTACTTACTTGCCACCAAGTTGAAGGAATTTTAAACAGCAAAAGCTTGGGACGCATATTAATTTCATCATACAATTTCAATAAATCATGCACCTTTATATGGTAAACAACAAATATCGGTTGCATATTGAAGATATATTAAGATAATGCCAATAAAGAAACAGAGACAGATTGCCAAGGGAATTTAGGGGAATAAGCTCCCATTTGCACCCAAGATACAAGACACAATTTCAAAAAACGGGAAAACAAGAAGCATGCCAGCACTCTTTTAAAAAGAGGAAAATGTTTAATGTCTACCATTAAACCACATACAATTTGCATCCACAAGAGGAACATGTTTAAAAGAGGTGTTTACAGAGTATTTTTATAGAACTTAGAAGCAAAACCGTTTCTCTAGATACCATGGGCACTACATATGCCTGCTTCATGATGCTTAAGGAACTGGGAATTCTTTTTTCATGCATCTCCGAAATGTTAAAGTAGAGTCTATCCTTTGGGCAGCACATCTAGGTCTTTTTTTCTTTTCTTTTTTCTAACTCTGCACAAGAGAACATCACTAGCATTTACGTAAAGAAAGAGGACAAGTCGTGAATATATCAAGTGAAGTATAGAAAATCAAAAGAATTGACAAAAAAACTTCAACAAAGAAAGCAGCGAGACGGAGAGCGGAAGTGACAAGAGCGACTTTAGTGGGCTTGAAAGGAGTTTCGTCGCTTCATTTCTCACGTAGGCCTTCTTCTGTATGCAAGGAAGAGTGATTTTTTATGTGAAAATTTTATGTTGACCTTTTCATTTCTCAAGTAGGCCTTCTTTTGTATGCGAAGAAGAGTGATTTTTTATATGGAAAATTTATGTTGACCTTTTCAAAAACTACATGGAAAAGTTATATGAAAATCCTCAAGCACTTATTCAATGAACTTGATGGCATTTGAAGTCCCATGTTTCTAATGAAAAATAAAAATAAAAATGATATAATGATCTGATGACATTGTTAGATGATTTGATTCTAATGTTCTTAATTAAAAATAAGAAAGACATGTGATTTGATGACATCTTTTGATGATTTGATGGCATATTGAAAGAATTTTCCAAGTAACTTAAAGAACAATTTTTGTGAATATTCTAAAAAAATCAATTCTTTAAGAAGATGCCATCTTGAGTTGTATTAATCCTCTTTAATTTGAGATGAATACATATCTTCTTGTATCTTTTTGGATTACTCCATAAAAGTAGTGATGAGTCAAGTATAGGTTTTGACAAGTTAGTAATCAACCAATGAGTCACTAACCTATAAAGAGTAATCTTGTTATGATTGGTTGAAAAATTATTTAAATTACTGATCATTTGATAAACAATCTTTTACAGTATATTATGAGAACAACTGTTGATTGTACTTTTACCCCCTTTACGCAAAATACAAAAAAAAAAAAAAAATCAACCACAACAAAAAGTAAAAGAAGAAAAAGTTATTATGTGGAGCCAGCAAGTTTCCCCCCCTGGCCTACTCTCAAAATAAAAGTAAGCACCCGTAATGTGAAGGCTGCAACTTATCCCAACCGATACCTTTCCATTGCTTTGATTATTTAGGCATCATCCTCTGCCTTGGCCTTCTGCACAATCAGTGTCGTGCCAAAGCCAGAAACAGATACTCTTTTTAGTTTCCCGAGAAACAGGGAGAACACCAGGGATAATTGAGAGGTCAATTATGGAACAAGATCAAATAATCAACTCAGGTGAAAAGGGTGAATGCCGAACATGATTAGACGATGTCTTCGGGTAAAAAACTTTACAGAGAACTAAAATGTCAATTGCAGAACCAATGAACAGCTTAACGCAATGATTCTGACAGGTACAAAGTGCAGAAATAATGCCTATGCTATAAATAGACAACTGTAAGCTGCTCTTATGGATCTACAGTGCATTTAGCTCCTTCCTGCTCCTTCCACTTAACAAGGGCATTGAGGAATCTCATGACCTGCATATAAAAGAACGTCAATCTGAAAGCCAACCAATCAGATGTGAAGATAGAGACAAATTGAAGTTGCTTAACCTCTGCTGGGTTCCCGAGAGAGTAGAACGCATTGGTTTCTTTTGGAACAGAAGATACAAGAATTCCATAACCTCGGTTACCCTCCCGTAACACCTGGTGAAAGTTCAGGAAAGTTTAGTAAATAAGCTGCTGATATGAACATCAGCAACTCCAATTGGATGAAGTCACACTTGTGTTACCTTGAACGCATCTTCATCGGTCCGATCATCTCCAATATATAGTGGAAGCACATCGGTCTTATCGCTTAGCTCTGCGCCATTAAGATAATGTCACAATATGTTAGATATCCACTATTATGTCTACTAGCTTGTAAACAGAAAAATAAAGAGATGCTCCATACTAAGAGATTCAAGCAGAAATTCCACAGCCTTTCCCTTGTTCCAGTCAATAACAGGACGGACTTCTAAAACCTAAGAAGAAGGATAGCAACAAATCTGTGTTAAACATGATCACTGTTAATAAAATTTATCAACTATAAAAACATAAGCATACCTTCCGCCCATGGGTTAATCGCAAACGAGGGTAATCCTTAAGAATATCATGAACACATTGTGCAATAACAGGCCATTTCTGGAGACACAGAACAATAGGAAACATCTTTTTAACATTGTAAGCCAAACGTGGAAAACCAATAATCAAGCAACAGAAGTAATCATCACCTTCTCATCTACATTACGGTAATGTACAGAGGCGCAAAATTTGTGATTCTCAACTTTTGCACCTTCAATACCTTTGGTATTCTCAACGAGGGTTCTAAAAACCTGCTTAAAAAGAAAAAGAAGATCAGAAAATATGTCGATAAAATATCCCTGAGTTGATACATGAACCGAAAGATTTATGCACCTCGTCAATCATGGGTAAAAATTCCTTAGCTGGCTGGAATAGTTTTACCTCTTTACCCTACCAAATACAAAGTAGAAATTAACACAAGAATATTACGGAGAGTAAAAATCCCATGGTAAAGATATCGAGGTAATTCTGCAATCTCATGTTCTTTGATTCTGTAATTCTGGAGAAGGATTTATCATCTTCACCTGTTGATCACTAGATTCATCAGACCCCGTCTGACTGGGAGGACCCATTATGTCCATCCCATGACTACCAGCGTAGTAGAGTTCTGTTAGTCCTACCAACTCATAAACCTGTAAGAAGAGATGGATCAGACTCTGATGGCATCCAAATGAAATATTTTACAGGAATATTGGGGGGAAAAGCTCCAAATTTCAGACTACTTAATGAAGTATCCTTAGCTACCTTATCGCGGCTTCTTCCACTGATGATTGCTGATGGAAAATACTTTGCCACATTTCTCACAGCACAACGCATCTGAAAAAAATAAATTTTGATTTCATGAAACACGAAACTTAGAAAAGAAATAAAGAAAATACTATGTAGTCGTTAAACTAACAAATACGACACTCTTACATCATTAGACAAAAGCGCACGATCTGGGTCATCTACTATTGGAGAAAGAGTACCATCATAGTCCATAAACACTGCTATCTTCTTGTTCTTTGCAAAATTGGTAATTTGCTCAAAAGAGTTGAGTGCTGATGGATACTTCAGCTGCGGAATCAGAATGAAGAAGGCTAAAACAAATAACCAAATCAATCGCTAGAACCAACTGCAGAATAACTGGACAATCGACTTAAAACTTCAAAAGTATATACAACTAAAGAATTGATCTCAAGAAACAAGCATACCATCCAGGAGAAATAAGCAAAGTCAGTATCATCTGAAGCAACATCAGTATTGAAATCCTTAATCAGCTTCTTACGAGGAGGAGAAGAGGATTTCATTGCATCCAGCCAACCATTAGATCGAACATCATCAAGTTTTCCAGGCTTTTTCCTTGGAATAGTCATGTATTTGCCGGAGGAAAGCGAAGCTCCTTGCTGTGAATAGGGCACCAAACTAGAACGGATGCCTAGTCTCGACTTGTTTATGGGTGCAGGATCAGTTAAAACAGGAGAAGAATGATTTGCCTTCAAGTCCATGGGATACAGAGTACTAGGAATTAGAGGTTAAAAACGATTTATAAACGTCTATAATCTCAACTGCCAATCAGTCAAATGCAAAATCAAGCCCCCCGTACCAGATTTCTTCACCCAACCCTTTTGTCTATAAAAAACCACCTCTTCAACGTTTTCTTGTCACTGCTGGTGGGAGAGCTGTCCATCAAGCACAAGCTTCCTGGAAACTGTTGATTACATCATAGGATTAACCCACGGTAAAAGTATTTTCCCAAGGCAGAAAGGCTGCTAAACTAAGAACAGCGAAAACCAAGAATACCTTCTCATGCCAAAACTACGCCGCATCTAGAGCAGGCAGGTGACTGGAACTTAATTTGCAAACAGATCTTTGAGAAAGGATCGCTTCTAGCTTCCAATAGCAGCAAAATATCACTTACTCTCAACCTGTTAAAAGGGGAGTTTGTTCAGCTAAGCAACATGATAACCGTTGAAATACATATGAAAAAAAGAAAAAAAAGTTTCCACCATGTACGTTACTAACAAGTGCAGAAGACAACCATTAGACTTATCAAGAAAGTATTGTTTCTGGAAACGAATCGTTTGATATTATTTGAGGCTAAAAACGAAAAGGACCTAGAATAAAAAGTACAGTGATTGAAAAAATGAAGATCCAACGACGCCAGGGAAAGGTTTCAAACTTAAAGCCTTGCAGGAAAGCTGATGCGCAAATTACTGATGGAAGAGTAACCAAACCCACAGGATGCTGAAAAAGCTGAAGAAGTATACTGAAGCTATCAATATAACCAAACTTAGAAACATACCCTGGTTTTTAGCAGAAATTGGAAACACCTAATTTTTGGGGTTGGAGAATTTTGGACTGCTGAAACAGCGTACGCATGGCAGAATCAAGGTCAGGTGCATGTGAAAAGTATTAATAGACGGCGAATGAACGAACTACTTTTGGTCAAAAAAGTTACCACTCTTTATGTCTGACCGGTTCAATCGCCATCAACAGAATATTTTTCCAGTGGGAGCTATTCAAGCTTGCAATATAAGTAAGACTTATATTTTATTTCCCTTTGACAGAGATACCGATCCTTAAAGAATTTTCCGCAAGAAAAGGACGACTACCTGTCTTGCTTAAAGTATTCTTTACAGAAAAATCAATTTGACCCAAAACTTATTTGTAGAGAATAACAAAAAGTCAGATCTGCAGGGGCAGTTTTTCCAAAGTTAACAGTTACTGTATATGGAAGGACATTTACAGAACGAGTGGACCCCAATAAAAAAGAAAAGAAAAGAGCAAGCAAAACTGATATAATAATACAAAGTCCTCAGCTTTTTTGTTTTTCTATTTTTCCTTTATTTCCCAAAAAATGATAACAGTATTTACAAAACACTGTTTTCCAAGTTATTAAAAGACAAATAAGTCAGTAGACCAATAATTTAATAGTTACTGGTTACCCAATACCTAAGTCGTGAGTTTAATCCTCATAACTCCCAAACTCTCCTTTGTCTAAACCAAAAAAAGGACAAAAAAATTTGATACACAAAAATAATTCATATGTATAGTTTTAGATCTAGAGCATCCTTTTCAAATCGTTGCAAATAAAAAATAAACAAAATAAAATGTATTTCCAGCATTGATATGAGCGTACAACAACCAAAACGAGCATAAAATAAGAGGGCCACCATAAAAGAAGTAAACTAAATGAGAGAGAGAGAGAGAGAGAGAGAGAGAGAGAGAGAGAGAGAGAGAGAGAGAGAGAATCATCAAAACATTCTGGAAACGAAGATTGAAGATCACTAAACCATGGCATGTAATTCACGGCAATTACAGGCACCAAGTCAATGCCTAAACAAAATAGAAAAATGGCAGCTAAACAACGCACGATCTGACAAAGACACCATTGAAAAATGGCACCTAAACAACCCACGGTCTGTTTCAAAGAAAGGGCATGAGCCTCTTTCTAGCTTCCTGTTTTCTCCCTTCCTTTTACGGGTTACATCCAAAGGAAAGCGAGGAGGACACGTTGCCAAAACTCTCAAAGTCCTTTCCCTCAGTTCACAGCAACCGACAGAGAACAAATTTGTACAAAAACGCGAAGAAAATCAACAAAACGAGCCGTCAAATCGCTTCCTCATTACGAGAAAATAAACAGAAGAATACAAAGTACGCAGGATCTTAAACCGTCGATCCTCGCTTAACATCATCCATCTTTTCCCGTCATAAAAAAACAAAAAACGCTTCGCTTTTGAATCTACAAAAAGCTCCCCCACTTTACACGTCTCGACACAAAAACTCTAAGATTCCAGCACCCAAAAATCGATGAATCCTATCGAACAGGCCCCAGCTCCCTCGCATTTGCATCAAAATCACAAGCAAAATTCGAATAACAATAAACAAATCGCTGGAAGCAAATAATATTATATATACCTGATCGACGTTTTTCCGCCAACAAGACCGGATCGAAAAACTGAAAAAGAAGGAATCGGTGTCATGCCATTTCAAACGCAGGAAATTCAAAGAGGACAAATCGGGAAAGGCCAAAAATTACCTCCGACGAGAATTAACGCAGCGGCAAACCCTAGCACTACGAGAGCCGAAAACCGAAAACCCGAGAAACGAGAAGCGTGAAACGTGATATTATAACTTAAAACAGGAAAGGAAGGAATTGAAGGCCGCGAAGTTTGGGTATTTATAGAGTGTGATGGCCAATGGAAGACGTGCTCGGCAAGGCGACTCCGGTTCTTGAATTGGGAAACACGACCGCTATTATTTTTCATATTTATTAAAATCCCATTTATTATTCTGAATATTCGAGGAGGGCCCCTACGCTAAGAGGTCCGTAAAACCGAAACGTGTCAGTTCTCCTCCCTCTGACGTGGCCACGTGTCATCCTGGGCCCTCCACGCACCAACGGCCGGCCGGACCGCGCACACCGGTCGTTTTCTTAACAGCTGTGTTGTCCTCGCTGTGACGGACACCAAATAATATTTTTCTTTCCTTTTTAGAAATTTTTACTTTTGTTTTTTATCTCACTAAATACTTTTGTCGTGTAAAATTAAATATAAAAAACAGATACATATTTACAATAGTATCCTAGATAAAAAGAGGCTCGAATCTTGGAAATTTTTACTTTCCTTTCATATGGCACTAAATGTTTTATAGAGTAAAATTAAGTTAATTTGAATATAAAAAAGACATATATTTACCATAGTAACCTAGAGAAGTGGAGAGGCTTGAATCTTAATTATTAGTGTGAAAATTTCTTATAGGATAAAAAAGAATATCTACTTCTAGCTAGGCATATTTTAATAATATAAAATTAGACATTTAAGTTATTAAAATTTTAAAAATTGGCATAAAAAATATACGTATATTGAATTAAATATATGTATTTACGTTTTAATATGTGAGACTAAATATAATGAGAAAGAAAAATAGAAGGCAGAGAGGGGAATACCAGCGGCGGCGTCGGCAAGGGGCGTGAAAGCGGTTGGCTTTTTTACGGCTGGAGACGCGGGAATCTCGTGCGAGATGTCATGTGGCCCACTAACCGAAAAAGGCAATCACGTGACGCACGATCCGAGTTGGCAAATTGGCTTTTCGTGGGATTTTACCGAAGGAGAAGAAAATGGTTAAAAAAGTAAAGTAAAGAAAGCGTGAAGCCTGCGGGTGGGGGCCGCGACCAGGTTTTGGGTTGAAAAGGTTAGCCGTGGGGTCCAGTTTCGGTTGATTGGTTTTTTCTCGGGGATCGCCGTCGAATCTTCCACCATTTTCATGGGAATCTCCCGCTACGTCCCACGCACAACTCCCACCATTTGGTGCTACCTTTTTTTATTCGTCTTTTCAAGTGATTTTGATACCTCAATACCCGCTTATAAAATATAAAATACCAACATATATTAAATAAATAGAAAGTATTTTATGATGAATTCTAGAACATTTTTCAACCCCTACAAAATTGTTACGTGTTTTAGAACATGTTTATGGTTAAAGGAAAGATTCTCTTCGCTTTCATTTCATTCAAAAAGATTATTATACGTGCTAACATGCTTATGCATAATATTCCATCCTAAAAATATTCTATACTTTGTCTTTTATATTTGTCCTTAAACAATATGTGTTCATCTTGAGGCTGAGAAAAAAAGGGATAAAAAATATGTTTAATCGTCCCCCACAAGTTACCTTTTCATGTAATGAGAAGGCACTTGTACCTTTTCATGTTGTCATATATTACGAATATTACCATGTTGTTATATATTAGTAAGTGACGAGGCTCTTTTAGAATTTTCATATCATATAAAAGAAACCCTTTAGTCAGTATCAAGGATGGTGACCTTCCACAATTTGCATGAGATTGTTATTCTATGAATGTAGATCATTTTTAGGAACTAGTTAAGTTGAAAGCTAATCTCTTCGACATAGACTTTGCATAAGGGTTTTGTTTATATTCTAAGGAATAAGACTATAGTAAAATGATATATTATAATGTTGATGAGAGTGTGCTGATATAATTCCTACATGTCAACAGTTAGGAGATAACGATTACTAATAATAAACAAGCACACATAATCACAAAAATGGTGAGAATTCCTTAACACAATCTTGTTGGCCGGTAAATAATACAATTCTTACTTTAACATTTAGTTGACAAAGGTTGCCAAGAAATTGAACGTTGAACTTTGAACTTTAGACTTTGGACTTTGATTTCAAAACCCTAACTTCATAAAAATTTTATAAAAAATGTAATGTCGTCTTTTAGTAGCTATTGAGTTTTCAAACTATACTTTTCTTTTTGTTCTTTGTTTTGATTAATAAAGCCTTTTAATCAAAGTAAACTTAGTATTGGCCTATATTTGTTTAGTTAAGGTTAAAGATCCCATTCCATGCGTAGAAAACATGAAATTAAATATAAGACTTCATTCCAGCCAAAAGGAGAGATTAGTTGCTGCACCCTAAAGAAACCCCATTTTAGGAATCAAAGCTTTCCTTCTTCACTTTGCTGTTACGCAATAACAATCACAGACCTAAAGGATTCTCCTCGTTGTTGCCGATCAATCATGCAGGGACATAGGATCCCATCACCTAGGGGAATCAGGTAGGTCAATGGCTAAAGGTGATTGGACATTAATCAAACCAAGTGGGCACCAAATCACCGACCTTCTCCACGGGTCAAGCACTGCCTAAGAAGTAGGCAGGCCCCCCTCCGCCCTTTCAACTCTTATTAGAGCTTTTTTAGTCAAAGGTTGGTTCGCTGCTTCACGTCTTGGCAAACGTGTGGTTTTTAAAAAAATATACTTTTCATTTCGTGGGATGCGATGAAAGCTTCACCTCTATTCTTAAGTTAATTTTTAATTTAATATTAAAACAACCATAAAATTTGACTAAAAACTTAACTTATAAATTTGAAGGACATTCTCACAAATATCAAATATACATTTATTTTTCATTTTAATATCATAATGCACATACTTAAGTCATATACATGGATGTCAAACATCAAATCTTACAATTAGGGTTTTTACTAAATCATCATTAAATTAATTGACTAAGTGACAACATACATTAAATTTAAAGTTATACAAGATAAAGTAGATTTTTTTTGCACATCAAATATATTTTAAAGGCTCAAAATTAAAGAGTTAAAAGTAAATCAACTTGAATTTTGTGTTTGGAAGATGTTTTATATTTAAAAATTATCTGAGGATTGTATTTTTTTAATGTAAAACTTTCTTTTTCTACATACGGGTTCAAGAAGTGACACCTTTTGTGTATGAAATAGAATATTTCTCCGTCACAAAACCAACAACCCACATTTGCTCCGAATCAATATGTTAAGCAAGGTATGACAAAAATTTCACATCATCCAGATCTTGCTTGAAAACATTCAAATCAACTTTTAGGTGGAACTGGGTTCTTTTCCTTTCTTCCGAGTTCCCCTACTTAGCACAGAGGAAACAAACAAACCCAACCAAAACGAGATCTGAAGACATTATATAAACCTTTCAGTTCAAAGATACTGTTAAGTAACGTGACGCTTTGAGCTTGAGCGTAGTGGAGAAGAAAATTCAACCCGGTTAGGTCGCTTAACTTTCAAGCATACTGTGCAACTCAATATTTTAATACGCTAGCTGGTTGTTTTTTTCAACAAAACCAAACTGGAAACTGTTAACGTGGGGTGAGATTTCTTATGGGCGGCAAAGGCGACTGAAGCATCAAGCGGCATTGCTTGGCGACAATGATACGGGGACTAAAATCAATCAACATCGTAGGAACGGAAATTTTCTTTCTTCGGTTTTCCCGTTGCTTGGTAACTTCAAATTTGACTTCAAGATCTCGAGGGATTTGCACTTTCCGTGTAGTTTCACACTCTAAATTAAGATTACTTCCAGCATACGAAGTCAATAGCCTTTTGGTATTTTCTAACGGGTGATTTTAACTATAAAGTATTCGTACCCAACATATGCATGCATTTCAATTATTGATCCTTCCAAAGAAGCCATTTTTTTAATTTTTTTTTCAAACAACTGATTTGAAGCACTAACCCCATCAAATAGATTAGAAGTCTCGAACTCGGATGTCGAAGAATGGCACTTTTGGTTTTAAGTTCAACTCAAAATCTTATTCGTGAGTTGGATTATTAGAGCATGTATTGCACACCGAGAGAGAAGAAGTATATATTTTGGTTTAAATTAAGAAATTTATCTTCAACTCTTTAGTTAGCCTTTAGATTAAATAATAAGTCATTCCAAGATGTATCAAAGATAGGTTTGATCTTGGTTTCAAGATGGCCTCTAAGTGTCCAAAAGGGTGTTGAAGCCAGTATCCCATGTTGAGAGAAAAGAAAGTTACATGCAATCCTTAAGCTAGTTGGAATAAATCAATAAAGTGCCTCATACTATGTAAATAAGTATAAGGTCTAACTCAAAAACTAAATTATAAATTAGGGGGAATAAATCTATATTTATACATTATTTAAAGATTTTTTTTCTAATATGGTACTATCATTCTCAATACCTTTTTGCTTTTTTGCATTTTTGTTTCTAAATTTTTCTTCCCACACCCTTAATTATTTGCGGGTGGGTAAATGTTGAGCTTTGTTTAGATCCGGCATCGTGACCATAACTCATCCAAAATCACATCCCGAACATGGTCTCATTTGCTGCCAATTTTTTATAATTATTCAGCGGCAATGACACAAAGTATACCTAAATCTCCGCTGTACACGTGAAGTTTTACGTGATTAATTTCACACTTCCATAACTTTACTCCATAAAGAAGGTCTTTATTGTCGTTTCCATGTCAAAATATTGAATACAGAAACTAGTAGGTAATGGTCGGCTGTTTTATTAGATCAAGAGGACCATCCCACGGCTCAGGTGACACCAAACCAATACCTAGCTACCACCATGAAAATTGACACTTCACTATAACTTGATGTGCCTTTTTTTATTCACCTAGAAATATAATTTTGAAAGAGTATGGTCCACAAGAAATTAAAATAACTTGATGTGTCTTTGTTAACCCACATAATAAACATGCTTGCTAATTATAAAACTATAACTCCTTAGATCAAATAATACAGACTACGCATGCTCCACTTGATCGATAAAAAAAGATTATTCAACCGTTTCATTTCCTCTATATCAAAATCCAATTATTGTTGTGTTGATTTTTCTATTCCCCATTCGGAAAACGAAGATCAAAAACGAAGTAAACAAATCAAAAGTGCTTCGAGTTATTCTGAAAGAGACAGACAGTTTCGACATTATGTCGACCAATATGATCTTAGAAATGAAGAGAAAATCTTAACGAGTGTCGTTGTTCTTCCTTGTTGTGTGTGATGAAAGATGACGTGCGTAAATTAATGCACGTAGGCTGCAGGGAAGATGATTATCTACATACAGAGGACAGCGAGGGAGAACAAAAAGTGCAGAAAAACCGAAGTACAGTCCATGCAGCCACCTCGGATACACGAGGCGAATCCTGTCCGGACTGAAAACGACGACCGGCGACGGCCATCGGGCCCTACGAGTACAAACCTCGGCCGGGACTCCAGTTCATTGATGTTACGCGCTGATGTGGCCACGCACTTTTAGCGAAGACCAAGATTGCTGCTGCAAATCACGCTCGCGTCTGGTTCTGTTCCCGGTGGGTCCCGCCGGCATAAATTTCGGGCAAAGTTGCTTGACGACGTGCCCTTGACATTGGAGTCCCGCCCCTTAGTCGGAGCTGACGAGGATGTTACCTAATACGGCGGCTTCGTGGCCAGCACGCGGACGAAACAGCGCGTGGCGGAGCACATGAAGGCCACGTTACGGCCCCCCTCATGTACCGGACCGACATCTCAGGATTTTTGCGTTCACACGTGAAATCTTCATTTTAGAAAACAAAGTCTCGGAGATTCAATACTAAAACATTGTGTAAATAGATAAACAAAAAAAAATAAATTAAAATTTATGTATATTTTAAACATACTGTCAAAGTCCAAACTGATTAATAACCTTACTTCTGCTTCAAACTCATAAAAATATCATGGGTATATGAAAATCATGCATGTTATCCCTAGAAACGATCTTAGAGTAGAGATACCTAAAACGTGACCTGGTGTATTTGACAATTTTTCTTATTATTGCTTGTGGGATTGGGAAATCAGAACAACCTAATGTGTAAGTATAAGCTAATTTATGGATTAACCTTTATGCATGTTTCCAAATGGCATCAAAGTCTAAATTGATCAACAAAAGCCTTCGCTCAACTTTGAATTCTTAAAATATTATTGATATACGATCAATATATATTTTACTTGATTTAATCAAAAATATCATATTAATAAAATATAATCTTTGAGTGGTACTAAAATATAATAAACGTTTAAACTTTTATTACTTTTTGCGTGACAAGTTTTTTCATCCCATGCATTAAGAAATGAAAACCACATACAATGGGTAGGTAGTGATCATCACGAAATACATCATATGAAAAATCTTGATCAATTAAAAATTTTTATTCAACTTTAAGCTATTAAGATATTATTAACGCATAGAAACATATGTTTTACTTTATTTAAATAAAAAATCTTTCAGTAATACTTAAATATAATAAATGTTCATCAATTTTTAAAATAACTCTTAAGTTGAACTTTAAATTTTTTAATATTTTTCGCGTGACAAGTTTTCTCATCCCATGGATTAGGAAATGAAAATCCCATACGATGGGTACGATAGTGACCGTCACGATATAACATCATATGGAAAATGATTTACACTATGTCGTAATCTGCGTGCGGAGTCTCTTACTTGTTTGAACAACAATGGAGGGGGTAATGCGTGCAAGACAGCAAGACCGTGTGAAGATGCACAAGGCAGGAGACGACGGCAAGCTAGATTCGTCGGTGCCCACTGTTTTCTTTGTGGAATCTTCATGTGATTGACCACTCTAAGCTCCCCCATCACTCAATCGTACGACTTTCCGAGTTGCAGACGGAAGAAAGTCTTACCGAAATTGAACTGCCTTCTCTCGAAAGGCTCGTCATCTCGAGGAGCATGAAAGAAAAAGCAGAGCTTGCTCCCTTTGAAGAAGTCAAAAGTGCGGGAGAATCGGTGGCATTATTGGTGCACTATTGCTTTCCTATCGTGGCTCTCAACAATCCTTGAAGAATGATTGTTCTTAATCAAAGTGAATGAGAAAGGCTTTACTTTCTTTTTGGTTTTGTGGGGTAGGTGTAGATCATTGAGATGGAAACACATAACCTCTCTTCTTCTTCTTTCATGCACATCGTTTTCTTTCATTTTCATCTCATTACAAATTTGTTCATGTTGTCAAAAGGATTCATAGAATCTAACTTAGAATCTGCACTTTCTTTTTTTTTTTTGAAACAAGTTTATACCTTACTGGTTAACTTTTTTCTTTAATACAAGTGTGGTGTAAAATAGTTTGGAAGTCAGTTTCAAGTATACAATTAATGTCATATTCTTAGGAGAGTAAGTGTTAAACTTCTACCTACTCAAATCTAAAAGTCAATGAAGAAACTTGGAAAAAAGAAAAACGAAGAGCTTGGAGAAATCTTTTTTTTCAATGACAATAAACCAATCAATCAAGTATTGATTAATACATAATTGATAATTTCACCCGTGAGTTATATTACTGACAATAACTTAGGACTTGAAAGAATCATCTTATGATACATGCCATTAAGGGTACACATGGTAATAGTAAGTCCTTTTACACTTTAAATCTAAAATGGTAATAGTAGTTCTTTTATACCAAGTAATTATAAATCATTAAGATTTTAATTAGATTAGTGTATTCTTTTTTCCTTCTCTTTTCTTCATATTCTCTTCATCTTTCTTTTCATTTCAACTTATAATGATAAGTTTGAAAATGTACTTCCCATAGATAATGAGAATATGTTAAGTCTCATATAAGAAAAATAAAAACTTAAAAAGTAACTTATAAAGAAATGAGTTATTCTACTTAATATCTTAATATTTCAAGTTAGATATAGATTATTCTTTATAAAATCTAACATGATATCAAAGTTTTGGTTCTCCTTTAGTATTCTTATAGATATAAGTAAGCTTAAAATTTATACAAAAAGTAGCACCACAAGATGATTTGAATTGGACCATTCAAGTGAAGAGTTATGTTAAATAAATGAGATGGAGTTGTTCCATTTTACTAAGCAGTCCATTGAATCTAGGTTTAATTTTCTACCATTTTGCTTGTGGACAAAAAATCTCGTGGAAAGTGTTGTCTCGTACTTGGGACAAGAAGGCCATGTTAAGTCTAACATCGAAATCTTGTACTACCATTGTAATTTCTTTTTGTACTTGTACAGGAGAACTCGGGAAATATCAAACCCCCATCATTTAAGTGGGAATCTCCCCTAGCCCCATACGATCTGATAGAGGTGACCTTTCAGTTCTGTGTTATGCTACCGACTTAGGAAGAAGCCTAGAGAGGCCGACTACCGAGTAGCCTCAGAACCTACTCAATGTCTGTTTATGTGGTCATCAATACTCTTTGTCATAAGCGCAAAGCTGGGTCACCGATCGCCGCGAAGAGGACCCTGCCAAAATACATGGTTACATCAGTTTGCAGCTGCTGTTGCAGAGGGTACCATTTCCCTGGTCCCAACTACACCTATTGCCTTTGAAAGAGTACCAAAATTTGAAGGTAGTTTTCCTCACTTATTGTCATCAAAGTTCAGTAAGTTACAAAAACTTGTCGGCCACTCATGGTTTATCATATGCTCATGTGACCATACTGGCAACACTTGGTGAACAGGGTCCCCAAAATGATTGAAGTTCTCAATGAACATGTTCTAGCACGTAAGGGATTGGAGATGGCTGGCAGGAAATTTGGGTAAGGATAACATATTATAAAGAAACTGAGGGGGAGAAACAGATGTAGCCAGGAGTGCCGAAAAGATGATAAGCTAAATGATAACATAAACAAAGAGGATTGCAAGACAAATTCTGCACTCTCTTGATGGCCAGAACAAGTTGTAATTAAGCAATGAACAATTTGTTGTAATTAAGCAAGAAGCAGACTTTGGCTCCCACGCGTACTATACACTGCCACAGCAAGTTTTTTTTTTTTTTTTAAGCATATTAATATGTTCTGCATTATTAATATGCTATTTTGTTGTACTCTTTATGCACGAGGTTTTCACATCTCTTACAAGTTACTTTTCAAAGAGAGGATGAGCTTTTGATACAATATCAAAGTTTAAGTTTTGAATAAAACACTTCATTACTAGTGAATTATATTTTTGCAAGATGTATTTCTTCATGCTTAAAGTGAGGGAATACATTGAAATCTAATCATGTACCCTACATTGTTAATATATTGGCCTTTTGTAAATTTTTTAGTTAGGTAGAGAAGATTTTGAGGATTAGGACATCTTAAACACTAACTATTTAGCTTGAGTCTTCTGATAGCTTTACTTAACCTATCAAATAAGAGACACTGACCTTATATAGTCCTTACATATCAAGATATTTTCTTTTAGATGTAAAAATCAGATAGGAGATACTGATCTTTTCTATTCCTTACATATCAAGATATTTTCTTTTAGATGTAAAAATCAGATAGGAGATACTGACCTTTTCTATTCCTTACATATCAAAATATTTTCTTCTAGATTTAAAGATCAAACAAGAGACACTAACCTTACATATCTAGATTTTTTTGACTTTCTTGTACATATGAAGATATTTTCCTCCCTTACAATCAGATTTCAAAAGAAGAAATAGACCTTCCAATAGATGAGACAAATGGCTTTTCTTCTCTTGGATAATCACATCCTCTTGAAGCCAATGTCAAGTTGATCTGCAGGTGCTCACTCCTTTGGCACATTGTTGAGTGTGATGGCTGCTACCATGAACACATCCTGTTGTTAGATGAGCTGGAAATCACGTTGGTAAACTAGGTGATCTAACGTAGGTCAAGTCTCACTTTCAAGAATTTCGTTTCAGGGCTCGTAGGACAGCATGCGCAGCTACCAGGTCTGCTTGCATGCAGGCCTGAAAACCTCTTTTCATATTCCTACTTGCCACAGAAAGCGACCACTAAAAAAGTGCAACATGGAATAGTATTTCCAAGAAATTAAAGCAACTCAGGTGGGTTTTTCTTAGTATGGAATCATTTTTCTGTCATGGCGTGGAAGAAGAGCTGTACAGCTTGAAATGGATAGGGCAGTCTGCAAACCATTTTCGTGAATAATTTTTTCACTGAGTGCTGGATCTGTGCATACCAGATGGATTGGAGTAGACAGAAAGAACTTTTACTGACATGAAATAATGTGGGATTAGTTTATGACTTCTGCAACTCAGGTGGGTTTGTCTTAGTATGGAATCATTTTTCTGTCATGGCGTCGAAGAAGTGCAGTACAGCTTGAAATGGATAAGGCAGTCTGCAAACCATTTTTATGATTAATTTGTGCACTGAGTGCTGGATTTGTACATACCGGATGGATTGTAGTAGACAGAGAGAATTAATACTAACATGAAAATCAAGTGGGATTAGTTTATGACTTCTGCAATTACATTCACATACAAGATGATGTACTTAAAAACAGAAGCCTGTGTGCATGTGGAAGCACGATGTTGTTGATAAGGATAAGAACCATAATGATATATAATTCTGTTTTCTGCCATGAAATTCGGGTGAAAGTATCAATCACTAACAAAAATGAAGTTCACGTGACAAGACAATTATTGAAGAACCTAGGACAGCACATAGTCGCACGAAAGTCCAATACTTCCTAGGTTGCAAGATGTAGAGAGCATATGTACTGCAACAACCTTGCAGCGGCAAAGGGGTGTGATTGAGGCCGCTTGTGCATGACCAGGCCGTGAGTTCACGACGGAGGGTGGTGAAAGCTTCTCAATGGGCTGAAAAGAGCCGCCCAAGGAGAAGGCAATGATGAGGACGAAGCCCGTTGGACAAAGGGCCAGAGCATGGACAAGTCAATGAATTGTCCAGGCAAAAAATGGGACGTAAGTGGGAGTTGACATTTGTCTGGGCCAAGTCTTCAACACCTATTTGCAGCCCAATTTCTACTTCTACATAAGTGCATTTATTGATAACTGTTTACTTAGTGCCATCTGGAAGGTATAGATGAGCCCAAAAGACCAACCGAAATCTTTATATTCTCAAAGATCAACAAAGCAAAATATTAGCAAAATATTACAGAACCAAGTTATATGGTGGAGAGTCCTCTCCTCTTTTTATCTCGTGGAGATGAGATTTTACGTGCATATATATATATATATATATATATTCAAAGGCACTCACATTAGGTGTACATAATACCTTATTACAAATGATCTTAGAGTAATAAGATCTTCTTAAATGATCGGGACTATTAGGTTAATTGTATTGGTCTCTAAATTATGAAAGAATGACAGTAACAGAGCTGACAGATTTCGGCAATCACCAGAACCATTTGCATATTCCCATGGAAGAGCCCTGTCAAAACACTGTTCCTGGGTGAAGTTACAATCAAAGGAGAAACTGATCATAAATAGACCAAAAGGAAAAGGTTACAGAAAGCGGCATGCTTTGCAATAACAAAGCAAATTAACTCACTTAGCGAAGAAAGCTTAATACCGAGCTCCTTATTCAGAAGCTCTGCTCCAAGATATGCATGAAAGATCAGAACACGAAGAACAAGAAGGCAGAGCACTACCAATACATTGAGCACAGCCACATCTCGCGGCAAGAAAACAAAATCAAAGAAAGATCAAAGCCTAGCAACGCTTCATCTGTTGAGAAGCGTCTCGCACCTTTCGAATTCCCCGAGCAGTTCAGGGTCCCTCAACCCAACAAGGAATTGGGCTAGCCCTACAAGAAAGAGGGCTGCCTGATAAACATCCGTCGCGCTGACAATCTCCGAAAGAACGCTTCTTCTCAGCCTATTCGCGTCCAAGAACACGCTTACCATCTCCTCCATCTCCGCCGTCACCGCCTCTCCTATCAGTGCTCTCGCGGCCTCCTTCCGCCCTCCACACCAGACCCAATTCTCCACTACGCACTTCACTAGCCCCCCCTGCGCGTTCCTCATGCGGTCCACCAATGCAGGCACCATCAGCCTCAGGCCACAGTCGATCTGGTCGATCCGGGTCATCATGATTTTACTCGGAGCCTTCCACGCCATTGCGATTTCCCAGGGTTTATCAAAAAACTCGCAGTTCTTCCCTCCAACGTTGATGAAACCATCGTTTTTACCGTCGTTCTCTTCATCGCTGTCGTCGAGGAACGAACGTAGGAGGTTGACGAAAAGGTGGGGATGGAAATCGCCGAGCCACAGGAAAGGCTTCTCGAGGGAATTGCGCCAGTCGGGGAACAGGAGCTGAGCGACGTCGTGGGAGGCGGCAAGGTCGAGGGCGTGGTAGTAGGTTTGGATGTGGTGGTGCATCATTTCGACGTGGGTGGACAGTAGGGCCGGAGAGGAGTCGGCGATGGAACTCCTAAGGAGGGGTAGAAGGGTGTTCTTAAGGGTGTTGAACCAGTCCGAGTAGAAATCCTTGAAAGGCCGCGTGCTTTTCTTGCTGGAGAACAAGGCCTTCAGCATCATGGATAAAGAAAGATACAGAGAAGCGAGTAGCAATCTTGATCGGTCTTCTTGACGGATCTTTCCTTCTTCTCCGGCCAAGGCGACTGAATGGAGAGCTACGCTCCTGGAGGGAAGGGAGGGTTTAAATGCGTTATAATCATGTTTATTACATTCTTGTTATTGTTATTGTGGATTTTTTTCGTTTATTTGTTTATTAATTTTTAGGCCACGGGATTTGAGAATTCAAGGTTCAAAACTTAGGTCATGAACGACCTGTAATCAAGCAAAATATTAAAATCATATGAAAATATCAAGGAAAGAAACAATTCTTGAAAGTGACTGTATAAAGATGCACATTGTTCTCTCTAAGAAAAATAAAATAAAATAAAGTAAAATCACAAACATAAAAACAACCCATCATGAATACAGGAATCTTTTAATCCATTCCTAATGCAAGAAAATTTTAATTTTTCTTATATTATGAAGATAATTAAGTTTTTAATTCCTTTCTTGCAAAAAAAAAAAATAGTGATTACGAATCAAGATTGTGAATCCAAATCTAAAAAAAAAAATATGAAAAAAAAATTCAACATGAAAAGTATTAACATGGGTAAAAATAAAGTATTTTTATATATAATGAAGAAGATAGACATTACATAAATATATAAAAGAAACTTAAAGCTTTTAATTCCACATATAGATATTTTACAAATCATTTATAAAATGTTAAGATATCTTGATGTAAGTGTATTTGGTTCAATATAAACAGTAGAGACTTTGTTTTCTATTTCTTTTTTAACATTATCCAACCAACACTTGCGCTGACAGTTTTGACTCAATTCCCATGCTTAAAACCTAAGATTAATTAGAGTACTCTAGATTTACTCCTTTCAAGACAAAAGTTGGACTAAAATAGTAAGAGAATCCAAACACATGTAGCTGTCCATGTGAGTTTCACCAATTCGTTCCTGCAAATCCGTCTCCCATTGTTATTTCTGAATTAAATGTGAGATTTTTTATACTGCTTTTTCTTTTTTTTTTTAAACAAGAGTGGGAAATGGGTGTCAAACTATTGATCTAGTAGACTTATTAGCTAGCTACTTCTTAACTTACCACTAAATTAACTACAAACTCCCTTTTTATACGTCTTTGCTTGTAAATTTTTGCATATGTTTAAGTGGGTAAAAAGCTAATAGATTCTTTAGCAATATGAAATAATAATTTCAAAATATTAGAAATTACAATGAAATGTCAAATCTAACTTAAAAATTATAAGATATTAAGTGGGAAAATTCATTTCTTTGTGAATTGATTTTCAAGTTTTTGTATTTTTAACTCATAACATGCTCATTTGCTTCAAGCATAGGACAATACTTTTTATGTAAATCTTTATTTACAAGTAAATGACTTAAAAATAAAACCTAAGTTTCTAAAAAACTCATTAGAAATTATAGAAAAATTTCATATTTTACTTAAAACTATAAGGTATTAAGTGGAAAAACTATTTTTTTTTTATAAATTACTTTTCAAACTTCTATATTTTTGAGACTTACATGCACATAAGAAATAGGATTTAAATCTATGTTGTTAGAAATGATAGAAAAATGTCATATCCTACTTAAAACCATAAGTGAAGAAAGTCATATTTTAATATTTTTGTAACTTAACATGTTCTCTAGGCAAGTGTGAAATAATATTTTATCTACAAGTGAAGATAAAGGATTGAACTTAAAATTTTAATAATAATGACTCTAGACCATTTATTTAACAAATGAGTGTAAATCATATTTGAATTGGGAACGGAGAAGTTAGGGATCAGTTTGCAGAAGTGGTTGCTTAGTACTTAACTTGTTGAAATTTCTTAATTTTAAAAGTTTGAAACTTTAAAGGTGTTTGAGTTATATATAAAAAAAAAGAAAAAAAAAAAGAAAAAGAAAAAGAAAGGGGCCGTTGCTTGCTTCCACCGACAAAACCGACCAAACTTTGTCAAACCAAAAGTGAACTGTGTTGTTACAGTTTAAACTCCCAACTTGCTATTTTTACTCCTCATTTTCCCTGAATCTCTCCTCCTTTCCCTCACAGGAAAACAAAAGTTAAAGGCATGGGACACCCACAGCAAAATCATCAATGGTTCAGGAAAAAGATCCAAACTTTGTCCCCATTTTCTCTCTCTTTCTTTCTGTAACTGGTTTCTCTCTGACTATGGCGTCGGTTCCCAGAATTCTTACCGCCGTCTTCTTCCTCTTTCTCCTCGAATCGGCCGTTTCCGAGTCCACTGCAGACTGTAGTGGCCGCTGGATCCATATCAGACGCTTGCCGACGCGGTTCAATTTGGATCTTCTCTCCAACTGCTCTGAATACCCTCTGTTTGACAACTTCTGTCCCTACCTTCCCAACCATGGACTCGGCGAGAAGACGCATCCTCGCTCGCAGAGTTGGTTCCGCACCGACCCTCTCATGCTGGAGCTCATTTTTCACCGACGGATGCTTGAGTATCCTTGTCTGACTCCCGATCCGGAGGCGGCCGACGTGGTTTTTCTCCCTTACTATGCTGCCATTGATGCCCTCCGTTACCTCTACGGGCCTGACGTTAATGCCAGCGCCGACCACGGCCTCGAATTGTTTGATTTTCTCCAAGAGGATAATCCGGACATCTGGGATCGCCGGGGAGGGCACGATCATTTCCTGGTCATGGCTAGGCCCGCCTGGGACTTCTCCCAACCTCTGCGCAACGATCCTCTCTCGTGGGGCACTTCCTTTCTCGAGCTTCCGGAGTTCTTCAACGTGACGGCTTTGACGTTCGAGGCCAGAGCTTGGTCGTGGCAGGAACACGCGGTTCCTTACCCGACGTCGTTCCACCCCCCGAGCCTCGAGTTCTTGGAGTCGTGGATTGGCCGAGCGAGACAGTCAAGGCGGTCCACCCTGATGCTCTTCGCCGGCGGCGGAGGGGTCTCGGCCACTCCTAACATCCGCCGGAACATTAGGAGCGAGTGCGAGAACACGACCAATAATACGACTCAGGATCTCGCAGGATATACGAAGCTCTGCAACGTCGTGGATTGCTCTAATGGCGTATGCGAGCACGACCCTGTGAGGTACATAAGGCCTATGCTGCAAGCAAGCTTCTGCTTGCAGCCTCCCGGAGACACCCCGACTCGGGGATCCACTTTCGACGCCATTCTCACCGGCTGCATACCGGTTTTCTTCGAGGACTTGTCGGCGAAATCGCAGTACAAGTGGCATTTACCCAAGGAACTGTACGACGAGTTCTCAGTCTTTATACCGAAAGAGGAGGTGGTATTCAAGGGACTCAGAATTCTGGACGTGTTAATGGCCATTCCAAGGCCCAGAATTCGAAGGATGAGAGAGAAGGTATTGGAGTTAATGCCAAGAGTTATCTATAGGAGTCATGGGAATTCCTTGAGCTTGAACACCATAAAGGATGCTTTTGACATTGCAGTTGAGGGCACTTTGCAGAAGATTACATCCAAGCTTGAAGAAGAGGCTTTTCAGTAACATAGATTCTGCTTTTCTCTATTGTTTCCATCATAATAATGGCTTTGAGTAACTTATATAGATTTCATTCTCTTTTCTCATTTTTGTAAACAAAGAGGATTAGATTATTTTATATCTCATTTTGAAAGTTGTTTCACGATACACTGGTGTATCAATTTCCTTTCCTTTAATGGAGATTAATAAAGAAGAAAGATGAGGGGAAAATGAATAAATTTATTGAGGGTGTCAAAACTAAAACTTAGCAAAGAGCCAGATAAATAAATGAGAAATTTGCCATATATCTGCAATACAAATGTAATTGAAGAACTGCAAAAAGTGAGTTTTTATCCCCATCTGAGAATGGCAGAACCCCGTGTAAGACCGGCTCAGAAGCCTGCAGCAGCTATGTTGTGGCCTGGCTTCACCTTCCCACTTCGGACAGCTTCATCCAGTGCCAATGGAATGGAGGCAGCGCTTGTGTTACCGTAGTTTGCCAAATTTGAAATGGAGAAGAAACATGTCACTTCCACAGCGCTTGCCACTTCTTTGAACAAGCCACCAGAGCTTTTCTTAGGTGCCTTGGTCATGATTCTTGTACTGAACAAGCTCAAGATCCTCCTCCACATGCGGAAAGACAGATGAAATCCTCTGTAAATCTCTCTCTCTCCCCCCTCTTGCACATACGCACATAGAAAAAGGGAAAGAAATTCGGTCAAATCCACAAATCGTCATCTTGAAATAACATGCTTCGGGGCCTGAAAGAGTCATCATTTACACGATTTACAACAGGGGCTCGCTGTCTTGTATGCTTCATTTTCTGTTTTCATCTCTGGTTTTTGATATATGCTGTGGTAAATATAACCGTTTTATGCCAAGAAGACTCAGTTCGGATTTAATTTTACTGTCAAATGCTTTGTGATATTACTTCCATGTAGCTTTTAGCATCGTTGTTGTTCCCAGATGTCCTTGATATGCTTCAAAATTTCAAGGTAAAATCATATAAGGAACACGCAGAATGAGTCAAAACGAAATTCCACCGCTGAAACTATGTGTGCTTTCTTCTGGTTTAGAGCTGTTGCAGATATGAAAACCCCAGGAAATGCCGTCTTTTCTTTGTTCTTTCTTCTGTTTTACAAGTTTTTAATCTAATTAAGATATGATAAATTCTAGCGAACTTTTTTTATGACAACTTTGGGGCGGATTCTGTTTTATATTTAGATTTTATTGAAAGCAGCCTGAGACTTCGAGGAGGGAAGAGCTCAGGCTTTTTCAATAGGGTACAGTTTATTTTCGCATCTCAATGTGAAGCCTGTGACTTGGCAACACGCCATGCTGAATGTGCTTGAGGAAAAGAAATTCAAGTGGGTAATTTTATCGATGAAATCTTACAGCTTTGGGAGAAGTGGAAGACACTGCACCGAAAGAACATGTCTTGTTGGGTGGACTGGTGCAAATAAAAGAGATGGGTATTTTGGTATTGGAGTTAATGCCAAGAGTTATGGACAAGAGTCACGGGAATTCCTTGAACTTATACACCATGAAGGATGCTTTTGACATTGCAGTTGAGGGCACTTTGTAGAGGATTACATCCAAGGTTGAAGAATAGGCTTTTCAGTAACATAGATTCTGATTTACTTTCTTGTTTCCATGATAATAATGGTTTTGAGTAACTTATATAGATTCCACTCCCTTTTCTCATTTTTGTAAATTAAACCACAAAGAAGATTAGATTATTTTGTATCTCATTTTAAAAGTTGTTTCACTAGACACCAGTCGTGATTTTCTTTCCTTTAATGGAGAATGATAAAGAAGAGAGATGGGAAAAAAGAATAATTTCCTTGAGGAGAATATGCATGTTCTTTTTGGGGAAAGCATATTGAGAATTTGTCATACATCTGCAATACATATGTAATTGAAGAACAGCACAGTGAGTTTTTATCCCCATCTGAGAATGGCAGAACCCCATGTAAGACCAGCTCCGAAGCCTGCAGCAGCTATGTTGTGGCCTGGCTTCACCTTACCACTTCGGACAGCTTCATCCAGTGCTAATGGAATGGACGCAGCGCTTGTGTTACCATAGTTTGCCAAATTTGAAATGACCCTTTCTGATGGGACTTCTAAACGTGTGGCAACTGCATCAATGATCCTCTGGTTTGCCTACATTTATCAACCTCTCATTATTTCTCTGTCTATACAAGTACAATGCACAACATATCACAAGTTTCAAGATTGTCTCTTACACTATTTTCTACTTTAGACCACATGATTAATGCATTTTATAAGCAAATTTGATAGTGGGGATTGGCTTTTGTCTCTTAATATCTAGAAAAGATAAGTGAAAGTTACAGAGACTTAGATAACTTTATTGCCACTAAGAATCCAAGAGTCACTCATCCGCAAAAGTGACTTCCTACAAATGACAACAAAGAGTATCAGAACAGAAGTCCAGACCCAGTTTTTGTTTGTCCCTTCAAGAGCAATATATGTATAACCTTCAACAGATACTGATTTGGCCAACAAAGCAAAAATTTCACCTAGACTATCCTCATAAACTCATAGAAAAGAAAGTAAAATAAAAGAGAAGTCAAGAATAGAACAACTATTTCTTAAATTTTACACAAATTTTGGAGGTGCTATCTGGCATACCTGATGAAGCAGTAACCAATCAATGCTTGAATTAGGTAGACCAGCCTTCTGAAGGGAAGACTCAATTGACTGAGGCACGCATTGAACGGCAAATCGAAATACTTCTTTGCCATTCATTTGAATATAAGAGTAAGAGGAGCGCCTTGGAGGGAAGTCTAACCCCGAACCATTTGATCCAAACGCATTATCTGCTTCATTTTCTTTTATGGTGGCATTTAGATGTCTGCATAAAAGATCACATGCTTAGACATAGATTGAGCTGGAAGTAAAAAGTTTGTTGAGTCATGACTATTAGAATCACATGCCTTTGGCCATCACCATCACTATGCAAGTCAAAACCAAATAAACCATCTTCTTCACTGTCACAGGCCTGCAGAATACTTATTAGAATAAATATGAAATTTTCTTTCCCAGAAGCAGGTATGAAGTAATTATCATCCTTGACCAATTGAACCCGAACTCCCAGAGAATGTACAAGGACGATCAAACCTAGTGTCATGTATTTTACAAGGTGTAGGAGATAGGAACTGATAATTGTCTTATTGGCCGTATTAATATCAGTAATCATCTTTTTCTTGGCTTCCAAGAGCATAAAGCCAAACTACGGAGATGGACATGCGATATGAGGCATTGAGCATCTAAGCATTAGACCCCTCTGGCTCCCAGTGTTTCAGAAACATGGCATCATCATAGAAGTCTCATCCAGTAAACTTATTTCAATTAGAACATATGAAGAAGCAATGTTTGATACTCTGGTCATAATGTTGAAAGTCAAAAAGTAAATAAACTGGAAAAAAGTCTGGAATCAAGGGTTAAGGTCTCACAATTCTCAACTGAAAAAGAAAATTGCTACATCGGCTAAACCATCTCTCAACAGTCCAAAGTTGTTTGAATTTTCATTACAAGGCCTTAGATAGACAAACTCAGATATAATTGTATTAACAACCAGACTAGATTTCCAATTTTCTCTATATTTTAAATCCTTAAAACAGGGCCAACTCTAAAGTTGCTGTTCCACATACCCAAAGGATCCAACAACCTCATCTAATGGCACTTGAAAAGATCATGACCAACTCATAAATATATAATGATATAGGACATTTGTCTGTATTTGCTACTGCAGAAATATGAGAACATGTGGCTGTTTACATATATTGTGACCAAAATAAAGACCATTACCTGCACTAATACAGCACCAGCAGCATCTCCAAAGAGAATACAAGTACCCCTATCCGTCCAGTCAACGAATCGAGAAAGAGCATCAGCTCCAATAACTAGAACATTTTCAAATCCACCTCCTGAAATTTACAAAGGTAGAGTTTAATTATAATCCAAATAGAAGTTAGGACCCACCACAGCAAAGAAGAAATCCCATTACCCCTAATGTGACAAGCAGCTGATACAAGACCCAATAAAAATCCGCTACATGCAGCTGTAATATCAAAAGCCAAAGGATTTCTTTTGCAGCCAAGTGCTTTTTGGATCTGACAATTACAATACAATAAAAAGGAGAATAGAAAGTCTTAGAGTGGTTACAATACCAACCAAAGTGGAAGCAATTATGTTCTTGGGCAGCATATTTTTGACAAAGTCATTTAAATAGAATTCAATTCAGCAATTCAGCAATACTAAGACTAAACAAACCTTTTTCTTTTTCTTTCTTTCTCTCTCTCATTTCTTTTCTTTTCTTTTCTTTTCTTTTTTTTTTTGAGAGGGGCAGTTATGGGGAAGTTGAGACTTAAAATTTATCCTAAATGCTTTATTTAACTGAAGCTAGCCTTGTAAAGCTCACTACTTTATATAATTCAGTCCCTACTCAAAAATTGTGAATAGCATTAACTAGAAGAGAAACAATTCTATCAACTATACATATCTTTTTCTGTTTTGGATGTCCTGCTACCCTCGTAATCGCATCATTCAGCTTGTATAGAACCCCTTTTGAAAGAGGAATATGCAGTGAATCATAGTACAAGATAGATTTTCTAAAACAAAGAAATGTATCCTTGCATGTGTCTGATAGATTGAAAATAAATAAATAAATAATCTCATAGAAAATCCTTCATTACTTCATTTTATGCACCCAAAATCACATACCTACACTTATAGACTAAGCTAGAATCATTAAAAAAAAAAAAAGACAGCAAAAATCATTTTTCTACCTTGCCATGTGAATGCAACATTGCTTAAAATGACAAAACCAGAATTCCTAGAGTATTAAGCACATGCATGCTACTCAAACTTATATGAGCATCATTGATCTTTCAACTTAGCAAATTTTCAAAATGTTTAATATCGTTTCTCTATACCTGAGGAGCACTACCAAAAAGATCTTCTGGTGTTGATGTGCACATCAGGATTAGGTCCACATCATCAGGATCAACTTGTGCCATCTCAAGAGCTTTCCTCAATGCCTCTACTGCTAAAGACGTCAAGCTATCTTTGCCTATAAGAGCAACTTTCAAATAAAAGTCATTCATCATTTCCATAAATTAAAGTGCCATTGCAAAAGCAATAGGCCCCCCATTTCAAGGCAACTATGCCACAAATTAGAATAAAAATAATCCACCATCCTAGATTTTGAGCACCTTTCATCAAGAGGTTGCCTCCCAAGCAAGTAAATACTCCCCCTCATATATTTATTTATTTTTGTCGAGGACCAAGAAAATTCAACAAAAACCATTAACAACTTTGCTAAATATGGCACCTTCATGACCTACAGTAAGTACTAACCTATAAGAACTTGTCGATTACGAATCCCAGCTCGAACAGATATCCATTCATCATTAGTATCAACTATTTTTGCAAGATCATCATTTGAAATCTTTAGAGTAGGTATTGCTGAGCCCGAACCAACCAATTTGCAGCCTCTACTGACTAGCATGTCAATAGATATTCTTTTTAAGTACAGATTAGAATAAAGATTTTTGATTATTCATATCATCAATTTCTAACTCAAAGGTTTCTTCCCCATTCACTCAATGACATATCAAAATGAGGGGGGTTGGACTCCTAGGAAAAAGTATAACAAAACATTTGTGGGCTTCAAGGAGACACAATTAGGGCTCCAAATACAAAGAATTCCCACATAAAAAAGACAAAAAAGTAGAATAGCAAGAAGAATCATGAGACGTTAGTAATTGATATAAGACTCTTGTCCCTAAAATATATGTGATATCCAATGGATATTGCACCTCTAATTCCTATTTGGCCAAATTGGATTGCTAGAAAGCACATAAATTCAAGACTTTGACTGAACAAAGGGAAAACATAAATTTAGGCTTCTTGTTTATAATAATATAGACTTGCAAAGGTCAGGTTTTCAATATCTCACACACTGGGGCACCACTGCTTGCTTGAGAAAACCTAATAGACAATCAAACCACCCATATGATCATTTCAAATGAATGAACCAAACTAAATGGAATTGTAATAGGTCCTCCTCTTCTGACTATGTAGCAATGATGTAAACTAAGAACGTTTTTGTTTAAGATATAAAAGATATGCAGAAAAATCTTAACCAAGAAGAATCTTTTTCACTCCCTATGATCCTCTAAGAATACTACCTTTCTTCAAGGCTAAGGAGGAAGGGAAACTAAAAAGGGTTGCTGCAAGGCTAAAACCTTTAGATAAGGCACCATCTGACTTCTTACTAGAACATGAAAAGTGAGTAGAATTAAACATAAAGAAACACATCTTCCTACCAAAAAGCTTTGCAAAACCATACATGTTATCTCAACTATTACTATGTTAAATTTGATGACTTTGGACATTGATTTCAAATGTTAAAAACATTCTTTCAACTATCCTTTGACAGGAGGATCAACCCTCCTTCAAGATCTTAGGATTAGACAAAATATTTTCCAACCGCCTTATTAGTACTAAGGAAGTAAAAACCAAACCCTGCTTAGCCCTTGCTTCCTTCTCCTATAAACTGTTTGTAGCTCATTGAAGAAAAAAAAGCTTTAAATAATGGGAACAGATTTCCTGCTAAGCAAAATCACGGGAAGCCACTGCAAAAGTCTCTAATAAATGAAAGCAACAAATTGAACAACTTGGTCACCGCCTAGAATATTGAAGCACATCAAATTCAGAAAAGCAATATTACCCTTAAGATGGATTCCATCAACTGAAATAAAACCCTCTGAGAAAGCATGTGTCCATGCAAAAGAAAACAAGAATACATGATCTCTTTGCTACCAATCTTAAACATAGTTAAAATAAAAATAAAAAGGAACAAATTGTTCTAGCAAACCCAAAGCCAATAGAGAATTCCGAATCCATTTATAGGTTTTCAAATAGATATGAGAATCCAACTACATCTTCTCAAACAAGTTCCTACCTACTCCGCTAGTGTAATCCAAAAAGATTTCCTTTCAAAACCAAATACACTTTAAAAATTAGCACTGCAACTAACGAATCACCAAAATACAAAAGAAAGCATAAATGAAGTCACCTGGGCATCCAAGATTCAGAAAGGGGATGACCTAGAAGAAATCTTTTCCGCACATTGTATGGTGCCGGAATAGACTACCCTCTTTGAGAATCCTTCAGGGCAACAAAGCCCATATTGGTAAATCCCTATCGGAAGTTGAATCCTCTTTCTCAAGCTGGGAACTGAGGAAGCAAAGAATCCAGATGCATTGGCCATGTTGTCCTACTACCCCAAACTAAATAACCAAAGAGAGAAGTGCAATATATATACAAACAGAAAATATAGGAAAGAAAGGCTCGATCTTTTTAACTTCTATGTTAAATAAGAATGAGAATAAGGAGATGAAGAATGTAATATGCAAGGTATATAGAGCCCATGAGAGGAACCAAAGATCAATAGGTGTTATGGAATATCAATATTGTCACAACGTGAAATTAGGATAATTAGCATTATGTAAATATTTCCCTAATTATTTCTTTCCTTGTATAGCTTCATTCTAGGTCTATATAAAGACCTTATATTGTACATTGTAAAGTAAGGCAACATCAATACAAAGAGGTTTTCCCTTCACTCAGATTAAAATATAACATGGTATCACAGACCAGCCCGGTCTAACCTCGCTTCCGCCCCTTTTTTTTTTCCCGAGTTCATCAGTCCTCTTTACTGGCTATTTTTCCAATAATACCCCCTTATTATTTTTTTTCTTCCCGATAATACCCCAACCCTAACCCTAGCCGCCATATTTTCCTTTTTTCCACATTAGCCCTGCCCCTTTTTTGAATTACCCCGTTGCCATTTAACCCTAACCGCCGCATCTTCTCTTTTGACCGCCGCTCTCCGCCGTTCTCATGGCCTCACCCACCGTAAATCCTCTCAATTCGACCACTACTCACACCCAATCCACCGAAACTCCACCTCCTTCAACGCCCGACACTTCCATCCCCGCCGTCGCACCTCTCCATGACCCTTATTATCTATCGACGGCCGATTTACAAGCTGGCCCCATTGTTCCTCATTGCCTCGTCGGTGAATCGAATTACACCGTTTAGGCTGAGCAAATCTATACGGTTTGTCTCGCTCGCAACAAATTAGGTTTTCTCACCGGCAACCTTCATTGACCGACCATCGATCCCGACGCAATCGCTCGCTGGGATTAGGCACACGCCGCCGTCAAGTCTTGGCTCGTCAATTAAGTTGAACGTTCTCTGGAAAGGCTAGTCTTCCGCTCCAAACTCGTCTCTGAGATTTGGGAGCTCCTCGCCGACTCCTTCGCCAAGGTTTCCGGCACTCAACGCTACGAGCTCCGTCAGGCAATTTCTGATTTGCGCCTCTCAAGCGGCTGCACCACCACCGAGCTCACCGACTTCTTCATTCGATTGAAGGACCTATGGAGCGATTTGGAGAATCAGGAGCCCCCGATTCATTACGATTACGGGCTCTGTTCATGCAAGATCAACGATCGTCTCCATGATCGCGAGCAAGAGGAGCGCTCCCTGAAATTCCTCATGGGTCTCCCTGAGGAATTTCAGAATCTGCGAACGCAGATCCTCTCTCGGGACTCCCTTCCCACTTTGGAGTGCACCTACGCCCTTTCGAAGCAGGAAATCCACCAGCGGATAGGAGTTTCCGCCAGTGAAGTGGCCGATTTTCATGGCCTTCGAACCCCTTTCGGCGATGATGACCCTCACTGGTCGAATCACGCGCAGGGCTGGAGCGGGTCTCGCTCGCCCCGCGCATCAGACCATCGGGCCTCCCACAAATCCAGCCTTCCTTCTACGAGCGCCCATGGTTGGCCCATTCAGAACCCATCCACTGGGCCCGCTCCTGACTCGCGGGTCTACACCCATTGTAAGAAAACGGGCCACGTCCGTGAGGCCTGTTTTATGCTAATTGGGTACCCACCCAACTGGCAGCCCAAGCATCGTGGTGGCCCATCACGTCGCAGGTCCAATGGGCTTGGGCCCACTGCCCATAATTCAGCCTCTGATATTTCCATTTTTTCAAAGCCCGCATTTCAAATGGGCTCTTATAGTGGGCCTCCTTCGGGCCTTCTGCCCCCTCCGCCCAGCCCAAGATTATTGGGCCATAATTCCCCGGCCCCTGGTAGTGTTTTTGAAGGCCCTTCTGGACTGATTTTGACACCCGATCAACAGGCCAAACTTCTCTCCATGCTCAATCAGGCGGGCCCCACAGACTCCAGTGCCAACTTCACAGGTATTTCTTCCTTAGCCTTATTTAATTCCAATTGGATTATCGATTCAGGGGCTAGTGACCATATTACATGTGATTTAAGATGCCTTGATTCATTTTCTCCATGTGCCTCTCAAATTTTTATTCGCTTACCTAATCAAACCCGTAGCCCCATCACTCATATTGGCCATTCTCGACCCAACCCTCATTTAATTTTATGACATGTTTTATATGCTCCTCTTTTTCGTCATAACCTTTTATCTATTCAAAAACTAACCCGTGATAACAATTGTGTGGCTCTATTTTTTGATAAATTTTATGTTTTCCAGGACCGTACGACTGGGGCGCTGATAGGGCTTGGCAAGGCTGAAGAGGGACTTTATTTCTTTGTTCAGTTATTCCTAAACATTTTCATTCAGTTTTCTTTGAATATTTATCTTCCATTTTGAATTCTCATTGTAATCCCAAGCAGTCCCCTGCTTGTAACTCCATTTTTAATAATGAATATTTTCTTTGGCATCAACGCCTTGGTCACTCATCATTAAAATCTTATTTTGCTAATAGCAAAATGATTTCTTGCCCAAATTTTTTCGCTTGTGATGTTTGTCCCTTAGCCAAATAAACACGTGCCCCTTTTCCTTTTCGTAATTTTGTCACAACTTCTATTTTTGATCTTGTTCACATGGACCTCTGGGGTTCTCATCGTCATCCTACCCATGATGATGCACGTTATTTTTTGACCATCGTTGATGATTTCTCCCGTGCAACTTGGACTTTTCTCCTTCATTTCAAAAGCCAAGTTTTTTCCAAAATTCAATCTTTCCTTTCCATGGCTCATACCCAATTCAATGCTACTATCAAACACATCCGCTCTGACAACGACACTGAATTTTTTTCCTCCGAATGCTCTTCTCATCTCCGCTCTCGCGGCATCATCCATGAAAGCTCTTGCATCCATACTCCACAACAAAATGGGGTGGTTGAACACAAGCATCGTCACCTTCTCGATGTGGCTCGTGCCTTACTTTTTCAAGCTCATCTACCCTCCCAATTCTAGGGTGAATGCATCCTTACTGCTACTTACCTCATTAATCGCCTTCCAACTTCTACTCTTCACGGCATCACACCTTACGAGCGTCTCTTTGGTACTCGTCCTCTTCTTGATCATCTCCGTGTTTTTGGTTGTCAATGTTATGCTACAACTGTCAGACCTCGTGACAAATTTAGTCCTCGTGCCACCCCTTGTGTTTTTATTAGGCATCCATCCTATCAGAAAGGATACAAACTTTTTGACCCTGCTACAAACAAAATTTTTGTGAGTCGTGATGTCTTTTTTCGCAAAGATGTTTTTCCTTTTGCCTTGCAGGTTTCTCCTTTGTCCCCCGACGGCTCGGTCATCTCTTCAGTGCCCATCATACCTCCTGAGGAATCCTACTCCCCATCTACCCTTCTTGTTGATGTACCTCCTCCTCCCGCTCAACCATCTTCTCGCCCCGACCCTTCGGCCTCAGCCCCTTCTATTCCTATTCCTCCTTCAACCGACCCTTTTTTGGATTGTCCTTCACCCACTCCTTCCGACTGTCCTCCAACTTCCATACCTACCCTCCCACCTCTACCTCCTTCCCCAGAACCCTTACCTTTATCTCCCATTGTTCGACGTTCTGGTCGTCCCACCAAACCACCAATCTGGAGTAGTGACTACCTTTATCCTACCCTACCTTCCTCCTCCTGTATCTATCCAATTTCCAATTCCATTTCTTTAGGCCAATGCCATCCCCAACATCGTCATTTTGTTGCTTCCATTTCGGCCATTCCTGAACCCACTTATTATCATGAGGCTGTTAAGGACCCCCACTGGGTTGTTGCCATGGATAGTGAGCTCGCTGCTCTCGAGGCAAATCACACTTGGGATGTGGTCCCTTTACCCCCTGGTCGTCGTTCTGTTGGTTGCAAATGGGTTTACAATGTTAAATACCGTGCAGATGGTTCTGTTGAGCGCTATAAAGCCTGTTTGGTCGCCAAAGGCTATAGTCAACATGAAGGTTTTGACTATCAAGATACTTTTTCACCCACTGCCAAACATGTTACTGTTTGACTTCTCATCATTATTGTTTCAGTGCATCATTGGCCCTTGGTCCAGATGGACGTCCAAAATGCTTTCCTTCATGGTGATCTATCTAAAGAGGTTTATATGGCTCTTCCTCCCAGATTTCACAATCAGGGGGAGGGACTTGTATGTCGATTGTGCAAATCCCTATATGGTCTCAAGCAAGCATCTCGCCAGTGGAATGTCAAATTTACTTCAGCCTTACTTGCATATGGCTTCTGACAATCTTGGCATGACTACTCTCTCTTCACCAAAACTTAGGGAAGTTCTTTTGTGGCACTACTCATTTATGTTGATGATATTTTGATCACAGGAAACAACAAGACAGCTATATCTGACTTAAAGAGCTACTTACACTCTACTTTTTCCATGAAGGACCTTGGACAATCAAAATTCTTCCTTGGTATTAAGATCGCTCAATCCCCACATGGCATTTCCTTGAGTCAGCGAAAATATACCTTAGAACTCATCTCTGAAGCAGGACTAGCTAGATCCAAACCATCAGTAATTCCTATGGAGCAGAACAAAAAATTTACAAGTATTGAATATGATGCAAGTTCCAAAGAAGAGGTTCATGATCCACCGCTCGAAGATCCTTCTACCTATCAACGTCTAGTTGGGAGATTAATTTATTTAACTCTCACCAGACCGGACATCACTTTTCCAGTCCAGCTACTCAGTCAATTTATGCATGAACCGAAACAGTCACACATGGAGGCAGCTATGAAAATCATTCGATATCTCAAGAGTTGCCCAGGTCTTGGACTCATGTTTCCCTCAACGTCGAAATTGGAGATCAAAGCCTATTGTGATTCAGACTACAATACTTGCCCTATGACACGCCGATCAACCACGGGTTTCTGCATAATGCTTGGGAATTCTCTAGTATCTTGGCGATCCAAAAAACAGCCAACCGTCTCTTTATCTTCTGCAGAAGCTGAGTATCGAGCCATGCAAGTCACCACCTGTGAGATAGTATGGATAATGGGGCTACTTCGTGATTTTGGTTTCTATCTCCGACAGCCAGCTCTACTTTTTTGTGATAATGAAGCAGCTAAGAAAATTGTGGCAAATCTGATATTTCATGAGAGAACTAAACATATAGAGGTGGATTGCCATTATGTGAGAGAAAAATTGCAACAAGGAATAATTTCGACCGGTCATATATCTACCAAGGAACAACCTGCAGACTTGTTCACTAAAGCCCTTAACAACAGGCAACATTGGCATCTTCTCTCCAAGCTCGGAGTATTTGACTTGTTCAAATCTCCGGCTTGAGGGGGAGTGTTATGGAATATCAATATTGTCACAACGTGAAATCAGGATAATTAGCATTATGTAAATATTTCCCTAATTATTTTTTTTCCTTGTATAGCTTCATTCTAGGTCTATATAAAGACCTTATATTGTACATTGTAAAGTAAGGCAGCATCAATACAAAGAGGTTTTCCCTTCACTCAGATCAAAATATAACAATAGGTAACAGACACACTGGTCTCTCTTAAGCTTATTTTTTTATAAGCTTCGGAAGCTCCGAAGTAGAGAGAGAAATGGGCGGCTTTGCCAAGCCTGACCACATTAACTCAGGAAGCTCTTTCTCTCTTGCTGTTATTTAATAGGTTCACAAACTGACACCCAAGCCCTACGCTTGCTTTTGTTTCGATGGGCACTCATCACCTTGTCGGAAGCTCCAACAGAAATGACTTCAACACCTTCTCGGTTCTTAGTTGGACACCATTGGTTCACCCGACGGCCTTCAGCTTGAAGTGTGGAGGATGTGAGCACGAGTTCTCATCTTCAACTCATGCGATCGCCACGGAAGAGTTACATAAATTGCAACGAGAGATGTTTGAAGAGCTTTGTTTATGTGGGAGAAGTTGTTTGTAGGTGAATTGATTTGCAAAGGAAAGAAACTCTTTTCATTATTTTAGTACTATGTTAGAGAAGCTTATTATCTTTCTAAAATTAATGTATAAGAAGGAGATACATGTTTTATTTTAAAGATGATTTTTTACAAGGTTTTAAATAATAAAAAGCATTTTTATTTTTATTTTTATTTTTATTTTTATTTTTATTTTTATTTTTATTTTTATTTTATTTTTATTTTTATTTTTATTTTTATTTTTATTATAACTTATGTATTCAAATTCATATATGCGGAATTTTGAATTTTACAGTTAAAGTATCCACTAACTCATCATTAAGCTAACAAGGTAGGTCATAACTTTTATTAGACAAAGAATCTCATATTAGAGATAAGAATATTTATAATATGCATTGTAAAGTTTAAACAACTTTTTTTCTTAATGAGATTTTTAAAAAAAGGTAAACGCTTAAGACTTTTACAAATCAAGAGTTAATCTTTCTTTTATGTAATCTAACTTAATTGAAAAAAGGGACTGGTAATTCATTGATAAAAAAATTGAGCTTTGACTCTAAAAAAAATAAACAAATGTTTTCACATCGGAGAGTATTTGTAATATGTTATAAAACTTAAACAACCTCTCTCCTTGAGGAGGTATTTTGCAATTTTTACACCAATTTTTAACATATGATAAACAATAACAGCCAAGTTTCTATTCATGCCTTTGAATTTTGATAATCAGTGTTAAATTTCTCCCTTAACAAAGTCATGCTTCAAGCAAATGACAGGATCATTTATTCGAAAACATATCTTGCTTGCACGGCTATGCTTTATTTATGTAGAGAGGTAAATAATGAATGGCGTGACTTTTGGAGATGGTGGTTCGGCCTTTCAAAGGATTTGCAGACACTCCGCGGCTGAAATGGTATTCCCCTTGGCCTTTGTTTGGTTATGTATAACAAGTTGATGATCCTTATTAAAAAAACATGAAGAGTAGAGCAATGAATTTTCGCATGATGTGACAGAAAACTATAAAATATAGCAAATGTGGTCGGCTTGGAAGGTTGGTAGAGAAGAATATTAGGGAGGAGAGAAGAAGATGTACAAGAAACCCAATTTCATTTTGCTATAAGCTTCTTGTTAGAAGTCAATATAAAATTAAAATTGGTGGCAGAAATTTATTTCAGAAAGCAGTTGGAACTAGAATAAGACAGCAAGTTTCATACCAAACAAGAAAAGTATATTATAATATTCATTGTTGGAATATAATGTTCTTTCTCAACATTGTTTCAAGCATAGTCAATTTTGATCTACAGATTGTTATTTATTTTGGTAAAGATATACCTACTTTCATTTTTTAGACTCTTTTGATTTTAAAACTTCTAATATTCAATATGATGCTTTCAAAACTAAGATTTGGAAACAACTAATGACTTATACTGGAAAAATATGATATTTAGATAATATTTAAGGTAAAATTATTTTCTATACTCATAAACTAGTTTTTAATTTAGACTTTGAATCTATTTAAACCATCTTTAAAATTAATTTTTAATATCAAGTTAGAAAGTTTAAACTTATCTAAGAGTCAACTAAAGAGTATATAATATTTTTACATTATTAAAAAAAATAAGTAAAGTTTAAGTGATATAAAACTTACTTCATACTACCTTAGACGTGTATTGTGCCAATATCATCATAAATAACCAATAACTTGTGAAAATTATTGTGGTATATAATTGAAAGTCATGAGAAGTTTTCACAATATACAATTATTTTAACAACATTACAGTTTGTATTGATTCACCATCAAATGATACATCTAGGCATTAATCTTCTAGATATCATATTGTGTTGTTTGGTTTCAAATCAGAGTTCGCATAATTTTCAGTTTTCTTTGAGAATCAATCTCCATTCCTTGGGATTTTTACTTTCTATCTTGGTATCAGACGGCCTACCGAGGAAAGCCTCCAATCCGTTTTTGATCCCCATTCGAAATGCCCTTCCAATCATCCGCTGTTCATACTGAAACCCAGTCAATCTATAGGGCAGACATGGCAATTCAAGCAAGGTGTGACATCAACGTGTGCAAACGATGTTGACAAGGCTTAGACGTGTCATGATGACATGGCAAACATCATGAATTTTGGGTTTTAATATGGACCACCTTTGAGCATTAAATTTTGTAGGTAAGTCCGAAATTTCTGGTCTTTATTGCATCTCTTTTTGGGTTTGTGCTTTGCTAGCGCCATCAACTTCAGCACGATCCTCCATTTATTTTATTTTCAATTTGCGTGACTCTTTGAGATCTTCGTCCTTGCACCGATGGGGTTGCTCCAAAAAATGCAAAAAATCCTCGAAATTGTCATTCGGTGACTGGTCATGTGGGCTTCTGTTCGGGATTAGGCCCACTCTTGACCATGGGGATCTTTTGTATTATCGCTCCTTTCTTCAAACATTATTATGTTTTGTATTTCCAATTTACCAATTTATACGGATATAATGGTGGGCTTAAGCGAGCTTGGATTTACATCTAGGGAGGATGGGGAAAAAAAATGAAAATAAGAAGAACCAAAAAAAAAAGATAATTATTAAGTAATCTCTCTAAATGTAAAGGCAATGTCCCCAGTTTAATAGGATTCCTATAAATAAGATAATTTAAAACAAATTAAGGATTTAAAAAATATAAAAATTTTAGATAAATCAAAAACCCAAACAATTAAGGAAAAATAAACAAAATAAATAATTTCAAACAATAAAAAAAATTAAAAAATTAATAACTCAACAACTATTTTAAAAACTCTTAACATTAATTGCAAAAATTGGTTGGAATATTCATGAAATGCTCTTCAACCTTATTATTTTTGACTCACTAGATTACATTGTGGCCCAAATAAGTAGTAATTGACAAGCTCAACATATAGGCTGGGCCATTAACTTGGGTTAGCATGGTTGCTCCTATATCACCAATTTAGTTGAAACTATTTAGGTACAAGATGCATGGTTATAATTTAAAGACAAGTAAATGTTGATTGTAAATTCATTGCTCAGCAAGAGAAAAATAAACTATTGAGAACAAGAATTATGTTTGGAAATCTATATGCAAATGTAATTCCTAGTGACATAAGAATTTTCTTTCATTTTTATTTTTTTCTAAAGATATTTTGGATTCTTTATTTTTTATTACTATTTTTCATGATTGAAAAGTTGGGTGGATCAATTTACGCTTAATGTGCTCCAATCCTTTCATCCCTTTTATTAGTGATGTGTTCTTGATCATGTACAAAAATCTTCAAGTATTTTCTCGTTTTTCATTATAACTCTTATTTTCTTCTATGGTTTAGAGATACATTTAAATCATATAAAAATAACATAGTCTTAACCAAGAAATGAATAGCACATATAAAATTATTCGTATTCTACAAATCTCCTTCAAATGTATCTTGGAATGAGATTATTAGAGAAAGTCTCATATTGGATTAAAAAACATTTATAATTTGCTTCATAAGTTTCTATAACTATTATCCTTAATAAAATCTTATGAGGGAAGGTAAACTTAGGTTTTCACATTGTATTAGAGCTAGTCATTCATTCAAGTAATCCAACTCATTGTAAAAAAAATAGGTCATTCCTTTATTGGTAAAAATACCAAACTTTATCTATGATTGAAATTTTAAATTGTAATGGATGAATAAAGTAATTAAATAAAAAAAATTAGGCTATGAAAATTTGTAAACTTTTTTTTAATATGTATTTATTGTATATAGTTTAAATAAAATGGTGAACATTTTCAAAAAAAAATACTAATAAAATATTAATTTAATTTATTAGAATCAAGAAAATAATATATAAAAGAGTATTTTTATTTAAAAATATTAAATTATTTTAGTAAATATTTTATTGTATTATAGTTAAAAAATTTCAAACTTGATTTTGTTTTCAATGAATTGTAATGCTGCAATATAATCTTAAGTCTTTATATTATCTTATTTTTAAGTGAATAAATATATATTTATTTAAACAATTTAACTTGAATTAAGAAAAAAATATTAAATAAAATTTTTTACATTGGATAAAAAAATTGTAATATATTTTATAAAGTCAAATAACTTTCCCTTTAATAAAATCTCTTGAAAGAAGCTAAATTTGAATTTTTCACAAAAGTGACATCCAACTGTACGCTTTTAGTGTGCAAAATGGAAACATTTTGGCTAATAATTACTACAAAAACTAACAACGACTCCATCCTCTTAGGATCACCGGAGATTGTTTCCTGTTCCGGGACTTGTTGATAGCTTCTGAAGCTCAGGCCACGAGCAATGGACACTTCAATGGCTAAGTTTGTCGAAAAGCAGAAGCAGCAACTTGCATTAGGTGGAAGCTCAGGGGCGGTTTTGAAATAAACACTTTTCTCCTAAGGGTTCCATGGTCGCTGAACTACGTCCCGTTCTGAAAAACCAGCTTCTCTTGTGATGTCACAGCCAGGTTGCATCCAACGTACGACAGGACAGATCCCAGAATATTAGCGGACGATTAGAAGACAGACGGCCAGGATTTTAGATTCTACCAATAGTACCGACATTCAAAACGAAACGACTAGCTTGTTCGCCAGAGCCTCGCGGCATTCCGAGGATTCTGTCATCGGCACCGAGTTTGTCAGTCAGCGACGGTCACCTTCCCCCATAAAGTTACGACATCGGGTAGGTAGACGGCTATGGAGGATATAATGTCAAAATTTTCCTATTTTTCGCTACATTTAAAATTACAAAAAAAGTCAAAAATATTTATAGCATTTTCTTGTCCCCATCAATTAAATAGTTTTCATATTGGGAATGAACATGAAGACATATTAAAAGCCCACAACTGCTAATGGTTAAGTTTAATTGAAGGATTTTATTCATTTATTTTTATTTAATTTTTAAATTAAACTTTAAATTTTACTCTAACTCATCATTGATATGGTGTCACTATTATCAAGATAATCTATTAGTATGCAGTAGGATATTAGAGGTTCTATAGTGAGAAAAAAGAAACTTATAGTTAAATTTTAACAAAATGAATTTTTTAATTTTTTTTAATAATTCACTAATTCAAATATCTTGAAGTGTTGAATTTAATTAAGAAATGATAAGCAATACTTGCTCATTATTAAAGTAAATGTTTGTTAACATTTTTTTTTAACTTTTTAATTAACGTTTGGATTAATCTAACAAAATTTCTTTGCTTTTTGAACTGCATGGCAAAGATACTCCATGTGAGATGGGGTTAAGAGGATCGGACAGAGTAAGTACTGAATAAACAACACGGGAATTGTTCCTAAGTGTCTTTTTGAAAGTTTTGCATTGAAAGATTGGAAAGGCATCAAAGTTTAATGTCTCTATGCATGCATGCAGGTAAAGACTATTCTTTTTGAGTTGTATCCATCATGCTTTCAAGAGTGACAAGGCGCGGTCCTACAATCCTTTTCTAAACAGGTAAAGTGATATGCTTATGTGAAATTAATTAGAAATTTAAAGAGATACTTACTATAAATCTATTTTATTTATGAGTTAATTAAAACTACGAGGATCATTTTAAGGAGATATTACACTTAATCTTAAACTTATTTGTATTATGTCAACAATTTATTTTCAACAAAGTACCAGAAAAGTTGGGGGGACACGAGTGCTCTTTCCAATGGATATCTCCTGTCGTGACTGCGATCATTTACTAAGCTTTTAAATAGATGATGACAAGCTTATCTCCCTCCTTGAACCTTGATCCAAGGGGACTTTGTCATCTATGGTAATCTTTTCTCTGTATTACTTAAAACATTATCCTATACAAAGACGTCCTGTCAGTCTATCCGGCAGCTTTGCTTTATTCCTCGGGATGCATGAAACAATTGGCTTATGCGGCCGGTAAAGCTGTTAAATGTTTGTTCTAGCCTTCCCAATCATCCATGAACACCAGGCGTGCCGGTTCCTTGATAATGGAGGAAGAGGGCCACCTTTTACTGGCGTTTCGTGCTGTTCTAGATATCCAGTCTGTGTCATGAGACTAACCAAGAGAGTAAGTATCTTATGGAAGGTATATTGAAGAGGTGAAAAGATTTTTTTTTTTTTTTTTAAAAAAAGCAAGTGAAGTTAGTTTATAAATTAAATGATATTTTTTATATTTACAAACACTCAATGATAAATATTTTTTTAATATAAAACTTTTATCATTAATATTTTTTAACATAACTAAAATATTTTAAGTTTAATGTTGAATCGAGTAAAGTGAATATTCTTTGTATACCTATAGTAGTATAAAGACTTAAAGTTTAAATGAGAGTTACAACAAATTAATAGCATCTTGTGTACCCCATGTTGTTCTCTTTACCACTTCACTGGGGTGGGGGCAAATTGCTTTGATTTTGCTTTTATGAACTTTTTGATATTTTATTACAGAAAAACTTATAATCTAATTGAAAAACTAGATTATAAGTTGGGTAAACATTACCCAATAGTCTTATCATTGTAGTAAAGGCTTTCATTTTTAATTTTAGCCTATATAGCAACATTCATTAAACTCAGTATTAAATGAGCTAAAATATATGTTTCTCAATAATGGAATATGGGGCTTATAAGCTATAGATCTATCATTCTAGGCCAATATGCCATCGAGTGAAATGCAATGAACGCTTCGTCTTCTTCCGTCAGGATATGTCAAATCAGTTCAAATGGTAGCTACGCCAGGAAGGAACGAAAAACAAATCCCGAAAAGAACAAAAAAAATTAATAGCAATAAGCAGGCTAGCAGCAAACCCCACTGTCGACGAAAATTTCTACGGTTTTTACCGAGAACTGGGAAAAGGTCGCCATGGTTTTGGGTACAGTGTTCAAGGGGTGGGGTCGTAGGTAGCCATTGGCGAACAGGGACACGCCAAGAGTAAGATCCAAGCCATTTCAGAAGCGAATTAAGAGGGCTTCAGGCTTTTCTTAAAGTCGTAGGAAAGTAGGGGTTGCTCCAAAACTGCAAAAAAAGATTTGATTTTGATGTTTCATTGCCTGCTGGTACATCCCCACATAGAAAATCAGGTAGAGCTGTGTGCTGTATGCTTTAAATGAGGACCAACCCCCCCCCTCTTCGCAATTGCTCTCCCTAGTAATCACAGTAACTCCAGTATCTGTTCCAGGAGTCACTTTTTCTTTTCTTTTCGTCCGCTCTTTCTGCTCTTCTTCTCTTTAGAATGACCTTTTGGGCTCTTGTCTCCTGTCTTCGGAGTTCCTGACATTCACATCCAGCTTTCCTCATTCTATTTGTCTCCGGAAGCAATGGTGAACCTTATTTCAAATCTGCAATTTCTCCTCTCCTGCAGCAAGAGAAAGAATTTACAATAACATAACTTGAAGTTCTTGGTTTTCAGGTTGGTGTTAGTTCAGTACCTCACTGGCTTGAGGTTCTGCTGCAGGAGAAGTTCTTTAACCCTTGTACAATACACGAATTTGCTAAGAAGAATGAGAAGAACATCTTGTGCTTGGAATGTTGCATCAGCATTTGCCCTCACTGTGTGCCTTCCCACCGCCCTCACCGTCTCTTACAGGTCCATACAGAAACTGGTTCATAGGTTCACTATCAGTAGAATTTGCATAACATTTTGCATATATTTCAGATCAGAAGGTATGTCTACCAGGATGTGATCAGGCTGAGTGATGCTCAGCAATTGATGAACTGTTCCCTTGTTCAAGTAAGCTTAAAACTTCAAAGATTTTCACTCCTCTACTTGCATTGCAGTTTTAGTTCTTTTGATTCTCTTTGATTGCACAGCCATACACAACGAACAGTGCAAAAGTGGTGTTTTTGAAGCAAAGGCCACTGTCACGCCCCTTGAAAGGCTCAGGCAAGTTTTGCTTCACATGCGACCGCAGCCTCCAAGAACCATACCTCTACTGCTCCCTCTCCTGCAAGGTCCTCTTTGCTCATATTTTCTCCACTTCAACTCGATTTTATCATCTGGGTCGTGCTTATAATCAACAAAATCTACCATGTGTTACAGGTTCATCACCACCTTGTGACCCGCAACAGTGATGGAAACTGCGACTTCTTAACAGTGTTACCAGAAAAACCGAGAAGTGAGAGCCCTTCAGAGGTGGAAGAAGATGATCAAATGACGCCTGAGTCGATCCTAGACTCGGCCGTCTCTATATCGGGCTCCGGGTCGGCCACTGCAATTGGAAGTGGAAGCGGCGGCGGCGGTGGCGGGGTTAGTGCAGTGCGATTTAAAACACTATCTTGTGGTACTGTCACAACTGAGTTCGTGAAAAAGAAACGCAGCAGCTTGAAGTCGGTCCCTCCGGATTCTTACCGGCCAAGGAGCTCGCCGGCGGCGGAGATTGCCTTGGCTCTGAACCGGCGGAAGGGTGTTCCTCATCGTTCACCATTGAATTAAACGTGGAGGAAGAAAACCCACATGTTGCATATTTTGCTGCTTTCTTGACCATTTCCAAGAATTTAACATGACTTCTACTATTGACTGATAATTATCCTTATTGCCTGCCTGTCTACCTGATCCAAATTTACTAAAATATTCATCATTTTATATATTTGAGATACATAATTACTTTTTCATGGGAGAAACTTATAAATAGTATTTTCGGTATAGCCCATACTAATAGCTTAATCACAAAATATTTGGTGGAAGGTTTTAAAGTTTTGGGATTAAATCAACCCATCCCCCTTTATCTATTAAAAATACGTATTTTTACATGATAACATAAGGTTCTTCATCAGAGAAAATTGTGCGTTAATTACAATTCTCATTAAGCTCTTTCCGCATATTACTATTTTCACTAGTAACTTAGAAAATTAAGAACATATTTGAAAGTTATGATGTGCCAAAAATTATGTACATTGTGAAAAAGAAAGAAAAACAACCATAGAAATAAAATTGATTCAAAATTATTGAAATGTGACAAGTACGTGGCTTAATTGATAGCTCATATAGAGCAAAAAGTCTCAAGTTTGATACCTAATTCTTCCATATTCACCATATATCTTTAAAATAATTTTAAAATATTCAGCAATGTTATCAATTTAGTAAAAGAGTCTTCGTTTACACGAAAAAATAAGCATATAACTTCATATTGTCAATGAGTTGGCTCTCACTAATTAGTAATTAATCATATTACCCTAAAATATAATATTCAAGTAACTTAACTGTAATTGATTGAACCCAGTGCATACAAAATATATATTTTTGTATCACTCGCATAGCAATGGAAAAGAATAAACATTATTATAACTAAAATAACAGATAAAGCAAAAGGACTAACGACAAATATCATGTCTAAAATTTATCCTCAGCAACTAAGTCCTTTTTTTTTTTCCCAATCTGGAATTTTTTAAAAAGAGAGAAATAGATTATTGTAGCTAAATTTCAAGGAGCACCAGTGGTCTAGTGGTAGAATAGTACCCTGCCACGGTACAGACCCGGGTTCGATTCCCGGCTGGTGCAGCCATAATTTTTTGCCTCCTTAGTATCTCTCACCTGTATTCCATTTTACTGGTGAGCAAACAGCACAAGTAACAAAATATGTTCATCAAGCTCTCACATTTGAGCATTTTCTAAACTTCTAAATCTTAATTTATTCACTTTCATTTTCTGTGGTTTACAATATTGATTTTCTGTGGTTTACAATATTGCACCTCTCACTTATCAATGTCTCTATAATTGTGCTTTATTTCCTGTCAACAACTCAAAAGGAAAAGGGAACATGAGGAGTCCTAAAAGTCGATCACCGAGAGGTGTAATTGATGAAATCCTCGCGAGCTTGCTCAACCAAGTCATGATCTTCCCATTCATCACGGTAAGACTCAGGCCGAGCAACCCTGTTCTTTCTAGAATGAAAGTACATTTGCTCTCTCCATTCTTCATCTGCAGCACATCCACACTGCTTGCCAAGCCATTCATTGTATTCAAACTGCAAAGTAACATCCAGAACTCCTTTGAAGATGACCAACACTGAAAGTAAAAACTTCGGAATAGTCGATGTTAGGATCCTGAAATGAGGAAATCTGTACCTGATAATCATCCAAGTTGTGAGTGTATCGCTTAGGCATGCCAGAAGCTTCAAGCGACAAGTAAAAAGCTTCAACATCTTCCATCATTTCTTGCTGTGATGGAAGCTTGAATCGACCAGATAAAACACCAGCTATCCACTTGCTTTGTGATTCACACAGGGGAAAAGGAATAACCTGGCACCAACCACTACCAAAGCTTAACTTCCACCATCAACAAAAATCAAATCAAAGATACAAGGGCATGCTGTTGTAAGACGATATAACCTTCCATGGTAACCCAACAAAGGAAAGCCATGGGGCCAAAGCCGGAGGGAAAATGTGCTTGTACAGTGGCCCCACACGGTTGTCATCCACAGTCACGGATCCATTGGTGTCAAGAAAAGGAAAATGATACTTGTACCTTTTAAAAAGAAACAGCTTTCTAATATAATCTCAGAAATGACAATTGCAAATAGAATTTTGGTCCCAAGTGAAGCTCAAGCCCCAATAATGGAGTTCTGAACATACCCAGTACAGTGAAGAATGACATCAGCAAGGATGGAGCTGCCGTCCTCGAAATGTACAGAACCATCTTCACCAACACTTTCTATCTGCATCATTTTAAACTTCGGATTAGCACTTCAGATGGACTTTACACAGCAGGGATAAGAATTTTTACCATAGGATGAAGCCACATATTATCATATCCAGGCTGCTTTCCAGATCTTCCATCTGGAATTCTTCTAGCTGCTACATGGACTTCTGTGGCAACACCAGCTATGTCGCGAGAAATATCAACGGCACTTGCTGCACTTCCTATCAAAATCACTATCTGCCAAGAGAACAGCAAATTGACATAAGCCCAGTAGCAATTCATTGCAAAGAAACGAAACTGTGCAGAAAAGATTCCATCTTTTAGCTTCTCATGATGCAGATTAGTAGTTGACAGGACATTCACTTTCCATACACACGAATGAAGATCGAATCTTTTGGGATTCTGCTCTCGAGATATCAAGTTGATAGAATTGGGTTCTCAAGTAAAGAAAGAGATGGAATTCAGGCACATACTTGGTCCCAAAAAGGCTCTGGAACGCGATAATTGTGGCTGTGAATTTGCTTCCCAGGCCATCTGCTGATGCCTGAAAGAAATGAAAAGAAAAGAATAAACCTCGGGGGAACTGATCTTGGAATTCGCGATTCACATTCGTCTGCCCCACAAGTATGTATATACCGGGAATTTCAGCGATAAGAGGCTCAGTGTAGTGGCCGTTACAGAAAACAATGGCGTCAAAAATCTCTTCCACTTCCCTCTCTCCACCGCCTCTCTTTCCTGATATCACTCTCCACTTCGAGCCTTCCTCTAATCCCACGCGCACTACCTCCGTCTCCAATCGCACCAGTTCAGCGATCCCAAACTCGCACGCGAAGTCCACCAGATACATGAGGACCTCCCGGTGACCCGGGTAGCGTCTGGGGTCGCGGTCGGGGTGGTCCCGGGAGACGAACGGGTAATCCCGGAACCCCATGGTCTCGCGGGGGAGGTTGGTGCGGAGGGAGCGGTAGAGGCTGGAATGGACTATCGTCCGCTTCGGGTCGAGCCCGAGTGGATCGGACTCCACCATTGAAGTGTACACCCAGGTGCCACCCACCTGGTCGCCCCGCTCGAAGACCACCACGCTGTGGCCCTCGCGCCGCAGCTCTCGCGCAGCCACGAGCCCGGCGGCACCGGCGCCAATCACCGCCACGCGGCGGGAAGCGAGTTGGGAGGGCAGGCGTTGTATCGTCAGCGTTCCTGTCGTCATTCTCGCCGGGATCGCCATGGATGATGCATGTGAATTTTAGATAATGTAACCGGGATCTGATTGTCTTTCCCATGACGGACGGCTTGCGGATCGTTGATTTCTTAAGAGATGTACGGTTGCGAGGGCTGCTAATGATATTACGTCTTAAGCACGTAACTTGGGCGTACCACTTACAGCAGTAGAATGCATAAAATATTATGTTTTTGTTACAAATATAATTTTATTATTTGACCCTCACATGGCACCAGTGGTCTAGTGGTAGAATAGTACCCTGCCACGGTACAGACCCGGGTTCGATTCCCGGCTGGTGCAAATGCTTTTGCACTCCATTTAATTGTTTTCAGTTTTATTTTATTATTTTTTTAGCCATATAAATAGATTTTAGACTTTCCTAGGCAAGGAAAGATTAATGTTGCCGGACTTCTAGCCATATAAATAGATTTAATTACTTTTTCTGTTGATCTTTTAGGATAGAGTTGCCAAGTAGTATTAAAACTAAAAAAAATGGAATGACAAATTTAAGACTTTTAGGCAAAGAAAGATTGATGTTATTGGACTTCCAGCCACATAAGCAAGTTTGACCATTTTTTTGTATTGGGTAAACCTTCTAAGATAAAATTTAAAGCTATAACAAATGGTATTAAAATCCGGATAATTCAAATCGAACCAATTTGATGTCTGAATGTCAAATTTAAGACGAGTAGGCAAAGGAAAATTGATGTTATGGGACTCCTAGCCATATAAGTAGGTTTGATTACATTCTTTTTATTGAGTTAATCTTTTTGAATAAAACTTAGATATGTAACAAGTGATATTAAAATTAATTTGGGACTTGACTCCTTACACCAAGCATTCATAAGTGGGGTTAGCAAGGGGGTCAACCATGTTAGGTGCAACCTAGGTTTTGTTATGAGATATTAACATGTTAATCAATTTACTTTGCTATTAAAACAAGATGGTTCTTGCAAGTAATAGCAAGAGAAGACAAGTCCTAAAACTTTGATTCTTGAGAAAACGTAGGTTTGATTTTCACTTGTGCAATTTTTTTTTGGCACCGCCAATTGATCTAGATCTATTTAATTCTTTTATGTATATATATATATTAATGAATATGTAGATTTATTAATTCAAAAACAAGAGAATACAAAAATTTAAAGACATATCTCAATACTACAATTCATCTAAGAGAAATTAATTTATACATTTTTATTGATTAAAGAGGGGGCATTGTGAAATTTAAGACTTTTCCAAACAAAGGAAGACTCAAACCATTAAAAATTTGATTAAACTATTAACATATTAATAACTCACTTTATTATTAATAAAAGGGTGGTTCTTGCAAGTGATAGGAGGAGAAGACACAACCCTTGAAACTTTTGTTTACCTAAAAACATGTTAGTCACCAACATGATATGTAGTGTAGTTGATGAAATCCTTGTGAGCTTGCGCAACCAAGTCATTATCTTCCCATTTGTCTTGGAAATAATCATGTTGAACTAATATGTTCTTACCTATGATGGAATAATGGGTAAGTAGGTTAAGATGTTATAGCTTTTTTTAATGTTAAAGAGTGGTAAAAATGTTGATTATGATGTGACATACAAATAACTGTATCCTAGTGATTGTATACCTTGGTTTATATTGGTTTACTATGTCTTATAGATGTGAATATAATTTTCTTTCTTACAAGCTTTTTATAAAAAAAAAAAAGGCTTTTTCATATGATATCAAAGTTAACTTTGAAGTGAGTATCCATCACTCATAAATTTGGTCTCTATTGGATATATTTCCCAATAATTAGAGCAAAATGACATGTTGAAATCTAGAATATATTCGTCATTATCATTTTAACATGTTCTTAGCACCATGATAATGTTGTGCTATATTTTGTGCCTTAATATGAAGGCAAAGAAGAGTAAGATAAGGCAATGTTGAACTTTCTAATGGTAAATAGTACCCTGCATTTGATTGTGCATGAGTGGTAAATGACACAAGTAATAAAAAGACATGATCATTAAGCGCTTAAATTTAAGCATTTTCTAGCCCTCTCAATGATCATAATCTCTTAGCACAAGGGTGGTTCCAATGAGAATCATAAGGAGAAGACGAGTTTTGAAACTTGATTATTACGAAACATGTTTCTCACCAGTTGGATTCGAGGTGTAGCTGGTGAAATCTTTATGAGCTTGCACAACCAAGTCATCATCTTCCCATTCATCTTAGTAATAAACAAGTCAAGCCCTTTATGTTCTGCAGCACACTTGCTCTGCGCTGCAAGCCATTCATTGTACTCGAACTGCAAAAGTAGCATCTAGAAAATCTCCATTAACGTTCTTTGATTATGCAGGATGGCTCTATTTAGCCGAACAACATCAAAATAGACCATGTTAGGCTTATGGCTTGAGCAAATATGTACCTACCTATCACCCATTTCTTTATTAGAGATTTCAGGTGAGGAGTAAAAAGTTTCAACCTCTTCCATCATCTCTTGTTGTCATGAAAGCTTCAATTGACTAGACAAAACACTAGTTATTCACTTGCTTTGTAATTCAAACTGGGGGAAAGCTACGACTTGGCACCGGCAATAAACAAAGGTTAAACTAGTTCCAAAACCGACATTCTCACGAAAGAAAAATTGGCATTACCGGACTTCTAGCCATATAAAAAGGTTTGACTACATTTTTTACAGAGTTGATCTTTGAGGACAGAACTCAGACATGTGATAAGTGATATTAAAATTAACCTTCAACCTGACTTGACTCCTTTTGCCAAGCATTCCTAAGTGGGTTAGGCAGAGCAGGTCAACCATGTCAGATGCAACATACATTCAACTTGCAGTTCAACTTTCAGCTTGTTCGGCCATATGAGAGGAACCTACGGACTTTGGGTCAGATTCAGAATCATCGGTCTCTTAAATCCTGTCAGCGGGTTATCTGCATCTAGCTCTCCCAGTATAGTGCATGTACCATTCACGTTCCCACATTTCTCCTACACTTCCACTTGACATTCCACGAGTTGTTACAAGCATGCCCATTTCAGAATCTTCACGACAAACTCCATTAAATTCCACATTATTCTCCAGGAAATCCTCCATGACCTGGTCTTCCAGATTTAACCAAGACAAGGCTGCCGTTTCTTCATAATTAAAACCATTTACATAACGATCATAAGCTAAATCAATGGTCTGCTCTAAGTGCAGCGGAAAGTCTAGATTTATGTCCAAGGGGTAATCTGTGTAATCTCAGTATTAAGAGGCTCTGTCTCAACCATCTAGGAGAAATTGGTTCTTTATTGATTTGAAAAAACGGCTCCTGGATACGCTGCAAAGGCAATAATTCTTCATGTGGAACTGAGTGACAAGACCCTCCTACTTCAAAGTTTCCTGCACCTCCTAAATACTGTTCCTGAGATTCAAGTCGATTTGCTTCCTGTTCTGCATAGAAGGACTGGACAGCATTTAGATGGCTGTCAGGAGAAGAAGGAAGCGACGGGCCAGGTGTTGTAACATCAAAAGCAGAGGAGGACCACTCGAACATGGCTTGATAGTTATCCGGTGGAAGATATTGAGGAACTAACTCATCTGTTACAACCTCATTATTCGTGGTGGCAAACAACATGGGAATTAATCGAAATTCCAGAAGAAGAGGACGAGAACATATCCTCTGAAATTCCAATATCATTGCAGTTACATATTAACCAATTTACCTTGTTATTAAGTAAAGTGGTGGAGAAAATGGATGTTAAATCTAAAACTTCCCGGTAGAGCAAAACTGAAGCGGCTGAAAGTTCTCTACACTACTGGCAAATAAACCAATTTACTTTTTTATTAACACAAGGGTGGTTCTTGCAAGTGATAGAAGAAGAAGACGAGTCTTGAAATTTTGATTACTGAAAAACATGTCAGTCGCCAAAATGATTTGTAGTGTAGTTGCTGAAATCCTTGTAAGCTTGCACAAACAAGTCATCATCTTCCCATTCGTCTCGGAAATTATCAGGTCGAGCCAATACGTTCTTTATAGTTGAGTAAAGCATCTCCTTTCTCCATTCTTCATTTGCAGTAACCCCACATTGAGCCGCAAGCCACTCATAGTGCTCGAACTGCGAAGTGGCATCAAGAATTCTTATTTGCTGTTCTTTCATTATGCAGTTTGGATGCATTTAGCCAAACAACATCAAAATGGACCATGTTAGGGTCTTGGCTTGAGCAAATTTGTACCTGTAAGTCATGCAGGTCATGAGTGTGTCGCTTGGGAGTGCCAGAAACTTCAAGGGACGAGTAAAAAGCTTTGATCTCTTCCATCATCTCTTGTTGTGATGGAAGCTTGAGTCGACTGGATAAAACACCAGCTATCCACTTGCTTTGCGATTCAGACAGGGGGAAAGTAAAAACCTGGCACCAACCATTAATAGAGATCAAAGCAGAGATAAAACCAAGAAACAATGGCGTACTGTGATAAGTGGGGAAGAACCTTCCGCGGTATTCCAACGAAGGAAAGCCATGGAGCCAATGCTGGAGGGAAAACGTGCTTGTACAGTGGCCCGACACGGTTGTCGTCCACAGTCACAAGGCCATTGGTGTCAAGAAAAGGAAAATCATACTTATACCTTCAAAAGAGAAACAACGGTCGAACATCACGTTCTGTTTCAATTTTCAAGAAAAGCCGAAATTATGGAGTTTTAAGCATACCCAGTGCAGTGAATAATGGCATCTGCAGTGATAGAGCAACCATCTTCAAAATGCACAGTACCATCTTCCTCGACACTTTCTGTCTTCATTATTTTAAAATTAAGATTAGCACTTAAGATCAACTTTACCAAGCACGGACAAGGGTTTTTACCATACGATGAAGCCACAGATTGTCATACCCAGATTGCTTTCGATCTCCTCCAAGTACAAGTCTTCTGGCTGCTACATGGACATCTTTGGCAACACCAGCTATGTCCCGCGAAATATCCATAGCACTCGCTGAACCCCCTATCAAAACTACGGTCTGCGAAAAGAATAACAATGGTGAAGATCAGCACCATTCTTTAACAAAAAAGAAAACTGCCCTCGAAAGATTGAATACGATAGGTAAAGGTATCATGAGATATCAACAACATTCTATGGGCTCCTTTCATCTTCTTGAGCCATCAGATTTATAGACAAAAATTCTTAACAAAAGTGTCATATGTAAAGGACGAAGTAAGAGAAAGAAGGCACATACTTGGCCCCGAAAAGGCTCCGGAACACGATAGTTGTGGCTGTGAATCTGCTTCCCAGGCCATTTGCTGATGCCTGAAAGAAATAGAGAAAAGGAATAAGCCTTTGATGGATTTATCTTAAAAGTTCTCAATGAACCAGAAATGAATACCAGGAATTTCATCGATAAGAGGCTCGGAGAAGTGGCCGTTACACACAACAATGGCGTCGAAAATCTCATCCACATCCGTCTCTCCCTCGCCCTCCTTTCGTGATGTCACTCTCCATTTCGAGCCTTCCACTAGTCCCACGCGAACCACCTCCGTTTCCAACCGCACCAGCTCACCGATGCCAAACTCGCGAGCGAAGTCCACCAGATACATGTGGACTTCCCGGTGGCCCGGGAAGCGTCTGGGGTCGCGGCCGGGTTCGTCCCGGGGAACAAAAGGGTAATCCCGGAAACCCATAGCTTCACGGGGGAGGTTAGAACGAAGTGAGCTGTAGAGGCTCGAGTGGACTATCGTCCGCGTTGGGTCGAGCCCGAGAGGATCGGACTCCACCCTTGGAGTGTACACCCAGGTGCCGCCCACCTGGTCGCCTCGTTCAAAGACCACCACGCTGTGTCCTTCACGCCGTAGCTCTCGGGCCGTCACGAGCCCTGCGGCCCCGGCCCCGATCACTGCCACTAGGCACGACGCGAGTGGCATGGACAATGGACGGCTTGCTGATCGTTGGTTTCTTGACATATTCGGTTCTGATCATTTCTTTGATATCTTGTCTCCGGCGCGCCGGTTGGACACGGAGAGCAGAATAATCATTACAGAATTAGCGACCAGGTTCACCACCTACTCTTCCACCAAACATGACGTTGGTTTTTTTAAAACTTGAAAAACTATGTTTTGCGTGTAAAGGGAAACAACAAAAAATGGTTAGTAAAAGGAAGATAAGTCACAAATTAAAAATGACTTGTTCTTGTTCAGATTGGTTAGGAATTTTTGAATTGGGGTTGGAAGCCATAAGCTTCTCCTTCGAACAAAAGGCCCGTTAACATAAATATTTTCTAGTTCGGGCCTTTCCTATGAAGACTTTATTATGTTAGATAACACTAAATCTCATGCGCATGTTTATTTGTATTATCTTTTCCTTTTGAATTCTTTGATACCCACTTAATTTTCCATTAAATATTATCTAGAGATATATGCATTCTATGCATTCTATTTTCTTTGATTTGGATTTATCTCAATTTGCTCTCAAGTTATCTAATAAATTATAAATTAGTTGTATTGTCTAAGAACTTAGTTATCCAAAAGAAACATGTTATTATTTTAGGTTGTATTGGGTTTGTACTTATAAAGAGCCCAATTTAGTAATAATATTTAAATAAAATGTACTTAGATTAAGTTTCAGCTTTGAGTATTTTTATAGAATGATTAAGATACAACAAATAATATATGAGCCAATTTCATTTCTTGACTTTGAATCATAAGAGGGATAACCAATAGAGGTCTACTTGGGTTAGGTTAGAATGAGAGCAGTTGGGACATTGTTTAGAGAGTTTGGTGGGTTGTTATAGTGTCAGATAGGAGGGAGTTTAGGCTTATGGATCACCTCCATTCCACAATATCTACTATGGACTAGTATTTAGTGTTCTGACGCTGCAGCATACAGTAAGCCAGATTTGTAGGAATCATGAATACCATAGATACATACCTATGACGGAATAATGGGTGATTTGGTTAAGTTGTTATAACTTTTTCTGATGTTAAAGAGTGGCAAATATGTTGATTATGATATGACACAAATAATTGTATCCTAGTGACTGTATAACTTGGTTTATATTAGTTTATTTGTGTTTTATAAATGCAAAAAAAAAAATTTCTCTCTTACAATTTGTTCTAAAAGAAAATACAGACTTTTTGACATAATATCAAACTAAAGTTTTAAGTAAGACATCCATTATTCATAAATTTGGTCTCTACTCAGTATATTTTCCAATAGTTAGAACAAAAGGACATGTTGAAATCTATAATATATTTTTTATTTCTAACATATTATTAGTACCATTATAATATTGTCCTATATTTTATGTTTTAATACAAAGACAAAGAAGAGTAAGATAAGGAAATACTAAACTTTCAAATAATAAACAGTATTCTGCATTTGATTGTGCATGCGTGGTAAATGTCACTAAGTTACAAAGACGTGATAATTAAGTACTCAAATTTGAGCACTTTGAGATGCACAGCCCGTAAACTTGCTCGCCACCCAAGACTGACTTTTCTAGATTATTCCTACTCTTCGAAAAAGCAAACCAAATGCGTTAGTCTAGATGCGCATCTTCTAGCATTTGGTGAAGATAATTCTCTAGAACAACTAGGTAGATATTTTGGAAAAATAATTCTAGACCTTTATTTGTAGGTGTTAGCCGTTTATTTTTTGAGACAACTATAAGTAGGGGTGGACTACCATTTTAAAAAAGGTGTAGAGAAACCCACGTGTATAAAGCTTTTTTGTAGTTCTCTTCTTTGTACTTTTAACATACATTTGTTAACATGCCTTTTTCTTTAAAGCTCATTTTCTCTCTCCTCCTAATTTCTTTTCCCTTTGTTTCTGGTGAGTCTCGCTGGCTTAGCCATTCCAAAACTAAAAGAAAGTGCTTAGTGCCACATGGAGTCCCAAAATTATCTAAACTCGCTGACAACTTTCCATGCCTCTAGTGATCACAATCTCTTAGCACAAGGGTGGTTACCATTAGAATCAAAAGGAGAAGGCGGGTTTTGAAACTTGATTATTGCGAAACATGTTTCTCACCAATTGGAGTCATGGTGTAGTATTTGAAATCCTTGTGAGCTTGCACAACCATGTCATCATCTTCCCATTCGTCTTGGTAATAACTAGGTCGAGCCCTTATGTTCTTTAGGTTTGAGTTAAGCCTATGCTTTCTCCTTCCTTCTTCTACAATACACCCACATTGCACTGCAAGCCATTCATTGTAATTGAATAGCAAAAGTGACATCCAGAAAATTTTCATTAATGTTCTTTCATTAGGTAGGATGGTTGTATTTAGATGAACAACATAAAAAATTGACGATTTTTAGGCTCATGTCTTGAGCAAATATGTACCTGGCTATCACCCATTTCTTGAGTGTGTCGTTTAGGAGTGTTATAAATTCAAATGTGGAGTAAAAAGCTTTGAGTTCTTCCATCATCTCTTGTAGTGACAAAACACCAACTATTCGCTTGCCTTGTAACTCAAACTGGGGGAAGCTAGAAGCTGGCACTAACATTAAACAAAGGTCAAACCTATTGGAAAATAGGGTTTTGTTGTGACTGAAAATATTTTCTTGTAAATATCAATTCTAAAATTATGTTTTTCTAAATGTGCAAAAAGAAAAGCTATAGAAAGTAAAAAGTGTACAAATTATAATATCAATTAAAGATATTATAAAGTAACTGGGTTTCTACATTTTCTTATTAAATATATTCTTAAAGTTTTCTTTTGTGACATATATTCAAATATATGTTAATTATTTGAATATATTGTTTATTTAAATATTTCTTTAAGATATATAAAATATATTTGAATATATCTTATTTTAGGAATATGATACTTGTTTTGATGAAATTGTAGGAACATAAGGGACTTTAAGTCTATGTTAATATTAGTTCAAAATCTACATATGCAATACATTATCAATACATTGATAATGGACTGTGTATTGATATTGGACCTTGTTGATATTGGACCATGTATACTTGCTGAATATATTATCATTGTATTGGACCCTTGTTGTTGGACTGTGAAAATATAGGTGTGGCATAAGTTCACGTAAGCCCGATCTGGTTCCTTGTTACGGTGTCGTCTTGATCAAAATCGAAGCTTCCTTACTACGCTTGCTAGCTACGATGTCGTCTCACTTAAGGGCATATAAGAGGCGCTTACTTTTCGATGAGTTATGCCCTAGCCGTTAGCTGCTTCACTTCTCCCCAATGCTGCCTTCGCTTCTCTCAAGCAACAAAACCTCAACGGGAGGAATTTAAAGGAGACGGGTTGTCAGAATGGTCGGATTTCAAATCAAAAGGTTGAAATGAGGCCGATTTGATAGATAGCCTACTATTCCTAACAGGAAGAAGGCTATGGTTCAAGTTTGATTTAAAAAAAAGCACTAAATCTGCCTCTATTTAAAAGAGATGTGTGCGTGAAGGTTTTCTGTTGATGATTTACATCTACTTGAAGTGTTCTTTTTGTGAAGAAAATCTACTAAGCTTACTTACCATTTGATTCGAGATTATTCATCATTTGGAGGTTCATAAGCACTTGGTGATATTGGATTATCTGGTTTGATCTTCGATTAAATATTCAATCATAGCTTGTATAACATTATTTATATGTTGATTTCACTCATAAACATTTTCTGCACATAAATTTTAAGGAGAGTCCGAAACCCTAATTTCTTCAAATTGGGGATTTCGTGATAAGAGCTTTATATCTTGATATATTTGTTTAAATAGCTCTCTGATTAGCAATGTCCCATAAACTAACACATTATTTGGGGATTTACTATTATATATGATTTTTTTTATCATTATTTGTATTCGGACTTGATAATTTCTTTGAAAAGGAATTATTTGGATTAAGGAGAACATATTCTGCTAATCAGGTTGAGTAAAGGTTCGGTTGGATTGAAGGAGAAGATGGTGGACATAAGACTCTAAGATAGAGTGCCAAACCATCATAGTAAATTGGGTGTTGATTCTCTTTCTCTCTGTTTGCTCAAATAATTCTGTTTGATTACTTATTGTCATATAAATTGTAAAATTGTTTGATTGAATTATTTAAGAAAACCAAAAGTATGGTTTTCAGTACAAGAACAATTCAACCCCCCTTCTTGTTAAGCCATAAAACCCAACAATTGGTATCAAAGCCAGGTTCTTTGATTAAAAGGACTAACATCCTAGAGTAGATCCACATTATAGCTTTTGAAAAAGGGTTAGCTGTTATGGGGTTTAATAAACCTCCCTTATTTCGATGGCATTAATTTTAGGCATTGGAAACAATTAATGCAAGTCTTCATGATAGGCCAAGATCCAGAAGCTTGGTAAGTAATCAGGAAGGATATTACATTACCCGAAATTGATGAATGGTTAAAAAATGAAGCTAAAGTAATGGGGTTAAATGCTAAGTCCATGAATATGATCTATAGTGGTCTTAGAGCATATAAGTTTAACAAAGTGTCCTTTTGCACCACCGGTAAAGAAATTTCGAATAAGTTAGAAGTCATCTATGAATGAACTAAAAAGGTAAAGTCTTCTAAAGTTAATATGCTTACACATGACTATGAATTATTTGTTATGAAAGATTTTGAAACTATTAGTGATATGTTTGGTAGATTCATTGAAATGATTTCTAAACTTAAATTGCTAGGAAAAACCTATACAAATAAGGAAATGGTAAGAAAAATGTTAGTATCCATACCCAAGAGTTGGGATCCTAAAAAGATGGCTATAGAAGAAGCTCATGACCTAGAGGTTCTAACCTTAGATAATCTGCTAGGTTTTCTTAAAACTCATGAAATGCAGCTTATGAAAAAAGAGAAAGAAAAGGAAAATAGGAGATCACTTGCACTTAGAGTAGAAGTTGAAAAGGTTGAAGAAGAATAGTCAGAAAATGATGAAGTAGCTCTTATATCTAGAAGATTTAGAAAATTTCTAAGAAGAGGCTTAAACAAAAACATAGGAGAAAATAGGAGAAAAGAATTAAATGAACCTAGGGAGAATGTGTGCTATGAATGCAGGAAACCAGGACATATCAAGATTGATTGTCCGATGATCAAGAAGAGAAATAGCAAGAACAAAAAGAAGGCAATGATTACTGCCTAGGATGATGAGAACTCCTCATCTGATGAAGAAACTCAAGAAGAGGTTGCACATCTATGCCTAATCGTAACAACTCTTGAGGAAGAAAATAAAGAGGTTAACAATTTTGAACTATTTCTTCAAATAAATTCTGGATTAGAAACTGCATTTTTTGATTTAGTTGAATATACAAATAAATTAAAAGATAAATACCAAAAGTTAAAAGCAAAAAATAAATCAGAAAAATAGGAATAGTTGACTTCTGTACAGAAAATTGATTTTATTGATAAACAAAACACAAAACTTACTGCATATAGAGATAAAGCTAAAAAGAAAGATACTTTGATTTCCTTGAATGATGATATTGTTATTTCTGCCAATGCATATATGAAATATGATGCTTGTATGAATGATATGTATGAAAAAAAAGAAAATCTGAAAACATGCAAATAGGAATAGAAACTTTTTGTGGTGTCAGCACATCTTCTGATATTGAAATACATGTAGAAAATAATTCACATGTATGTGATGAAAATCTTAAAAATAGAATCCGTGAATTGGAAAAAGAAAACTTTGACTTGAAATCAAAACTTGATGCAAGTAACTTGCTGTTACAAAAATTTACAAATGGAAGTTTCATGTTAGATAGAATTCTAAATTCTCAAAGAGGTACATATGATAAGGCGGGACTAGGGTATAAATTGAATGATAAATCAAAATCATTCACTCATTTCTTTAAGGAAAAAGAATGTTCAATTCCGCTGCATGAAAATAAATGCTTTTTTTGTAATTATTTTGTTCATAATTTTGATAAATGCCCCATAAGACTTAGAAAGGCTTACAAAGTAAAGAAACTTTGGTTGCCTAAGAATGACAAAAATCTAAGTCGAACTAATACTCATGGACCTAAAGTAAAAAGGGTACCAAGCACTTCAACGATCAAATTTGTTTCTGCAAGATATGAGTGCACAGATAAGGAACAAAAAGCTCAAGAACATGTGAATTCTGGACAGCGGATGCTCTCGACACATGAATGGGATGAAGGAGCTTTTCTCAACACTTGAGTTGAAAAATGGAGGTACGGTATCTTTTGGAGATAACTCCAAAGGAAGAATAAGAGGAATGGGAACAATAGGTAACTCTGATACCCTACTTATATATGAAATATTGCTTGTAGATGAACTAAAATTTAATCTACTTAGCATAAGTCAGTTGTGTGATAAAGGATTCAAAATAAAATTTGGAAAAGAAAGTTGTCTTGTTAAGTATGTTGAACATAAAATTGTTGAAAAAAGGAAAAACAATATCTATATGCTTGATTTGAGCAAGATGAATGTTGAACAAACATGTTTGGTTGTAAATAGAAATATTGATGCTTGGTTATGGCATAGAAAGCTAGGACATGCAGGTCTAGGACTAGTAGAAAACTATATAAGTACAATTTAGTAGAAGGTTTTCCTTCTTTAGAATTCAACAATGATAGAATATGTGAAGCATGCATTAAGGGCAAACACACACAAAGTAGCTTCAATTCAAAGCTTATGGTAAGCACATCTAGACCATTAGAAATACTGCACATGAACCTTTTCAGTCCTATGAGAATAGCAACATTAAATGGTAAACATTATGTCTTAGTTATTATAGATGACTATTCTAGATTCACGTGGACATACATGCTTGCTAGGAAAGATGAGGCATTTGAAAATTTTGTTGAATTTTGAAAAATAATTCAAAATGAAAAAGGTTTTTCAATTATAAAAATAAGAACTAATCATGGTGGTGAATTTGAAAACCAACTTTTTGAAAAATTTTGTTTAGAAAATGGTATTTCACACAATTTTTCAACTTCTAGAACATTGTAAAAAAATGGTGTTGTTGAAAGGAAAAATATAACACTTCAAGAGATGGCTAGAACCATGATGTGTGAATATAATCTTCCTAAATATTTTTGGGGAGAAGCTGTAAACACAGCTTGTTATATTTCAAATCGTGCTTTAATAAGACCTATTTTGAAAAAGACACCCTTTGAATTATTCTTTGAAAGAAAACCAAACATTTTATATTTTCATGTTTTTCGAAGTAAATGTTTTGTCTTGAATCATGGAAAAGAATCACTTGAAAAATTTGATTCCAAGAGTGATGAAGGAATATTTCTTGGATATTCTCATACAAGTAAAGCATATAAAATATTTAATAAAGGAACTTTAGTTGTAGAATAATCAATTCATGTTAAGTTTGAGGTCAATGCATTCTAGAAACTGAAGTGAACGGTGGAACTAAAAGCATTCCAAATAGGGATGAAGTTAAAGGGGAGTCTGAAACTAAGGCACCTTCCTTTCCTAGAGTTAGAAATGAAGTAGATCACGATCACATCATAGGAGATCCAAATGTTAAAGTAAGAACAAGGTCTCAGGTTCACAACACATGTGAACATCAAGCCTTCCTATCTCAAGTAGAGCTGAAAAAAGTAGATGAGGCTCTTGAAGATGAAAACTGGCTTTTTGCTATGCAAGAAGAATTAAAACAGTTTGAAAGAAGCAAAGTCTAGAATCTAGTTCCTAAACTAAAAAATCATCTAGTTATAGGCACAAAATGGGTATTTAGGAACAAACTAGATGAAAATGGTACCATTACTAGAAATAAAGCTAAATTAGTGGCACAAGGATATAGTCAAGAAGAAGGGATTGACTATGATGAAACATTTATACTTGTAGCTAGTTTGGAAGCTATTCGGATCTTACTTGTATTTGCTTGCTGTATGAACTTTACCTTATTTCAAATGGATGTCAAGAGTGCATTTTTGAATGGTATTATAAAGGAAGAAGTATATGTTGAACAACCACCTAGATTTAAAGATCCAATTTATTCAAATCATGTCTTTAAATTATCAAAATCTTTATATGGTTTGAAACAAGCTCCATGGGCTTGGTATGATAAATTAAGTTCATTCTTAATTAATCATGATTTTAGAAAATGAAAAGTGGACAACACACTATTTATAAAGAACAAAGAAAAGGAAATTTTAATTGTTCAAATATATGTTGATAATATTGTGTTTGGTTTTACTAATTCTAAACTATATGAAGAATTTGCTTCATACATGCAAAGTGAATTTGAAATGAGTATGATGGGTAAATTAATATACTTTCTTGGATTGCAAATCAAACAAACCAACAAAGGGATTTTTATAAGTCAAACAAAATACACAAATGAATTGCTCAAGAAATACAATATGCATGATTCTAAACCAATGAACACACCAATGAGCACTTCTTTATCATTATCAAATGATGAAGATGGAATTAGTATAGACACTAAATTGTATAGTGGCATGATTGGTTCTTTACTATACTTGACTGCATCTAGACCAAATATCATGTTTAGTGTGTGTCTATGTGCTAGGTATCAATCCAATCCTAAAGAATAGCACCTAGTTGCTATTAAAAGAATATTTAGATACCTTAGAGATACGATTTCCTTAGGAATCTAGTAACCTAAAGACACAACTTTAGATTTGCATGCATTTAGCAATTCTGATTATGCTTGATGCAAATTAGATAGGAAGAGTACGAGTGGTGGATGTCACTATCTCAGAAATATGCTTCTTTCTTGGCACTCCAAGAAACAAAACTGTGTAGCTCTTTCTTCCACTGAAGCCAAATGTATTGCTGCTGCTAGTAGTTGTGTTCAAATCTTATAAATGAAACAACAATTAGAGGATTATGGCATCTTATCACATAAAGTTTCACTAAAATGTGATAACATAAGTACAATAAATCTCATTAAGAATCCTATCCAACACTTTAAAACAAAGCACATAGAAATTAGACATCATTTCATTCGGGATCATGTTCAGAAAGGTGATATTGTACTTGAATTTGTGAGTACTGATCAACAAATTGTTGATATCTTAACCAAACCTTTATCAAAGGATATATTCTATGCTCTTAGACAAGACCTTGGAATGTTACTTCTTAAAAATTTTTGAACTGTTTATCACTGCTATCTCTCTATTCTTTTATTGCTTTCCAAACTGCTCGGTTTGAGAGGGAGCAGCTCTACTTTCACTCATACAGCATCCGGTTAGTACCCTACTCTTATCTCTATTCCATTGCTACCTATTCATTTTTTTTTTTGCTGTATTTTATCTTGCTTACTTGCATAATCATTCTTTTTGCTTATGACAAAAAAGGGGAGAGAATAATGTGCACATATGAAGTCTCATTTCTAATTATCAGTGCAGAATGTGAGATACATATACATATCACCATTGTTTAAACAAATTTTTGCATGTTCTATACAAAATTTTGAAATCTGCTAGACACATGTATGGGAGACGTGCTTATGATCATATGGCTGTATCTATGCTGCAATGATAAGTTGTGTTCTCTTGTAAAAACATAATTGATATTTGATGACATGTGCAATACTATTGAAATATATTTTGTCATCATAAAAAAGGGGAGATTATTGGAAAATAGGATTTTGTTGTGACTGAAAATATTTTCTTGTAAATATCAATTCTAAAATTATGTTTTTCTAAATGTGCAAAAAGAAAAACTATATGAAGTAAAAGGTGTACAAATTATAATATCAATTAATGATATTATAAAGTAATCGGGTTCCTACATTTCCTTATAAAATATATTCTTAAAGTTTTCTTTTGTGACATATATTCAAATATATGTTAATTATTTGAATATATTGTTTATTTAAATATTTCTTTAAGATATATAAAATATATTTGAATATATCTTATTTTAGGAATATGATACTTGTTTTGATGAAATTGCAAGAACATGAGGGACTTTAAGTCTATGTCAATATTAGTTCAAAATCTACATATGCAATACATTATCAATGTATTGATAATGGACCGTGTATTGGTATTGGACCTTGTTGATATTGGACTATGTATACCTACTAAATATATTATCACTGTATTGGACCCTTGCTGTTAGACTGTGAAAATATAGGTATGGCCTAAGTTCACGTAAGCCCAATCCGGTTCCTTGTTACAGTGTCGTCTTGATCAAAATCGAAGCTTCCTTACTACGCTTGCTGGCTATGACGTCGTCTCACTTAAGGGCACATAAGAGGCGCTTACTCTTCGATGAGTTATGCCCTAGCCGCTAGTTGCTTCACTTTTCCCCGATGCTACCTTCGCTTCTCTCAAGCACCGAAACCTCAACGGGAGAAATCTAGAGGAGACGAGCTGTCAAAACGGTCGGATTTCAAATTAGAAGGTTGAAATGAGGTTGATCTGATAGATAGCCTACTATTCCTAATGGGAAGAAGGCTATGGTTTAGGTTTGATTCAAAGAAAAGTCCTAGATCTACTTCTATTTAAAGGAGATGTGTGCGTGAAGGTTTTCTGTTGATGATTTACATCTATTTGAAACGTTCTCTTTGTGAAGAAAATCTACCAAGCTTACTTACCATTTGATTCGAGATTGTTCATCATTCAGTGGTTCATAAGCACTCGGTGATATTGGATTATCTGGTTTGATTTTTGGTTAAATCTTCAATCATAGCTTGTATAACATTATTCATGTGCTGATTTCACTTATAAACATTTTCCGCACATAAATTTTGAGGAAAGTCTGAAACCTTAATTTCTTCAAATTGGGGATTTCGTGATAGGAGTTTTGTATCTTGATATATTTGTTTAAATAGCTCCTCTGATTAGCAATATCCCATAAACTAACACATTATTTGGGAATTTGCTATTATATATGATCTTTTGATCATTATTTGTATTCGGACTTGATAATTCCTTTGAGAAGGAATTATTTGGATTAGGGAGAACGTATTTTGCTAATCAGGTTGAGTAAAGGTGACTTCAATAGGTTGGATTGAAGGAGAAGAGGGTGGACGTAGGACTCTGAGGTAGAGTGCCGAACCACCGTGATAAATTGAGTGTTGATTCTTTTTCTCTCTGCTTGCTCAAAGAATTTTGTTTAATTACTTATTGTCATATAAATTGTAAAATTATTTGATTGAATTATTTAAGAAAACCAAAAGTATAGTTTTCAATACAAAAACAATTCAACCCCCTTCTTATTAAGCCATAAAACCCAACAAAACCTGTTCAAGAACCAACATTGTCCACCAAATAAAAATTGATGCTATCAGACTTTAAACCACATAAATAGATTTGACTACAATTTTTAAGTGAGTTGATCTTTGAGGATAGAATCCAGACATGTGAAAAGTGATATTAAAATTATTGTGCAACTTGAGCCAAGCATTCCTAACTAGGGTAGGTAGAGGGGTTAACCATGTCGGGTGCAACATAGGTTTTGTTAGGATCTATTGACATATTAAACGATTGAATTTGTTACATATTAACCAATTTACTTTGTTATTAACACAAGATGGTTCTTGCAAGTAATAAGAAGAAAAGATGAGTCTTGAGTCACTAATTATTGAGAAAACTTGGGTTCAATTCTTGGCTTGTGCATTTTTTTCTTTGGCAACCCTAAGTGGTCACGATCTCTTTAATTCTTCTCAATGTATTTATTTTATTAAGTAAAATGGTGGGAAAATGAATGTTAAATCTAAGACTTCCCGGTAGAGGAAAACTCAAGCGGCTAGAAGATCTCTAGGCTACTAGCAAATTAACTAGTTTACTATTTTATTAACACAAGGGTGGTTTTTACAAGGGATAGGGGGAGAAGATGAGTCTTGAAACTTTGATTACTAAAAACCATGTTAGTCATCAACACGATTTGTAGTGTAGTTGATGAATTCCTTGTGAGCTTGCACAACCAAGTCATCATCTTCCCAATCCTCTCAGAAATAATCAGGTCGAGCTCGTCCATTCTTTAGAGTTGAGAAAACCATTTGCTTTCTCCAATCTTCAGTTGTAGAACCCCCACACTGTGCTACAAGCCACTCATAGTGCTCGAACTGCAAAGTGACATCAAGAATTTTTCATTACTGTTCTTTCATTATGCAATTTGGTTGCATTTAGCTAAACAACGTCAAAACAAACCACGTTAGACTCTTGGCTTGAGCAAATATGTACTTGCAAATCATGCAGGTCATGAGTGTGTCGCTTAAGAGTGCCAGAAACTTCAAGCGATGAGTAAAAAGCTTCGATCTCTTCCATCATCTCTTGTTGTGATGGAAGCTTAAGTCGACCGGACAAAACACCGGCTATCCATTTGCTTTGTAATTCAGATAGGGGGAATGTAAGAGCCTGGCACCAACCGTTAACAAAGAACAAAGAACAAAGAACAAAGAACAAAGATACAAGAAAGAATTTTTTTGTTTAAAAATATAAAATCCTATTAAGATAATAAATATAAAAATTCTATTAAGGTAGTATTATTTTGAGAGAGATTTGAAAGTTTTTAACTTCTATTTTTTCATAACTTTTGTACTATTAAATATGCTTATGTGCTTTCGTATTTTAATTTTTATTAATATAGTTTTTTATTCTATTAAAAAAAAGAGTAAGATCAAAGCAGAGACACAATCCAAAAACAGTGGCACACTGTGATAAGTGGGGAAGAACCTTCCGTGGTACTCCAACGAAGGAAAGCCATGGGGCCAATGCCGGAGGGAAAACGTGCTTATACAGTGGCCCGACACGGTTGTCATCCACAGTCACAAGGCCTCTGGTGTCAAGGAAAGGAAAATCATACTTGTACCTTCAAAGGAGAAACAACTCTTGAACATCACGCTCTGTTTCACTTTTCAAGAGAAGCCCAAATAATGGAGTTTTAAGCATACCCAGTACAGTGAATAATGGCATCAGCAATGACATAGTCACCATCTTTGAAAAGCACAGCACCATCGTCAGCAACGCTTTCTACCTGCATCATTTTAAAACTAAGATTAGCACTTTAGATCAACTTTACAAAGTATGGATAAGGATGTTTACCATGGGATGATGCCACATATTATCATATCCAGGCTGCCTTCCACATCCTCCAACAAGAAATCCTTTGGCTGCTAAATGGACTTCTTTGGCAACACCAGCTATGTCCCGCGAAATATCCCTAGCGCTCGTTGACCCCCCCATCAAAACTACTGTCTACCAAAAGAACATCAATGAAGAAGATCAGCAACTGAAACGATATTGTAAATTTTGTATCCTAATTTCATAACATTCTTTGACAAAAAAGACAACTTCCCTCGAAAGATTAAATATGATATGCAAAGCTAGTGCCACCCAACTCTGTCATGAGATATCTGTCACAAGTTGAGAAGGAAGAGAACATAGATTTGGAGAAGTTTTGTGTATTGGCTTAAGAGAAAGGCTTTACATATGGTGTCCTTATATAATGATAGGAACTACCATGAAAGGAAATATACAAGAGAATAAATGAAATATAATCCTACCTAACACAATGATATTTTTCCAAAATAATACAATATACATGCAAGGAAATATTCCTAAATAAGGAAAAAATATTTCTATTAGGCATACGGATCTCCAACACTCCCCCTCAAGCTGGTGGTTTTGGAGGTCTATAGACGTCGAACACTCCAAGCTTGTTTAGTAGATACGTGTATTGTTGTTGACAGAGGGCCTTGGTGAAAATGTCAGCAGGTTGTTCTATAGTGTCTATCTCACGAGTCTTGATAACTCCTTCCTGAATCTTATCTCTTGTTAAGTGGCAATCTACCTCAATATGTTTGGTCCGTTCATGGACTATAGGATTTGCCGAAAGTTTCAAAGCTGCATCGTTATCACAAAATAGTAACGTGGGACCTTTCAATCGTATGCCAAGGTCACGTAGTAGTCCTCTTAACCATATGACTTCACAAGTTGTCTTTGCCATTGCTCGATATTCTGATTCAGCAGATGATAAGGAAACAGTAGATTGCTTCTTTGTCTTCCAAGAAAGGAGAGAGTTACCTAACTTAACGCAGAAACCTGTTGTTGATCGACGGCTCATAGGACATATGGCATAGTCAGTATCACAATATGCCTTCATTTTCAAGTTGCAATTTCTAGATAATAGAAGTCCAAGACTAGGGCATCCCTACAAGTACTTAACAACCTTGAGGGCTGCATTCATGTGGGATTGCTTCGGGGCATGCATGAACTGACTGAGGATTTGGACTACATAACAAATGTTTGGTCGTGTCATGGTGAGGTAGATGAATTTTCCTACTAAGCGTTTATACTTAGAAGGATCCTGAAGTAACTAGTCCGTATCAGGAGATGATGTTCCAGTATCATATTTCGGTGTAGTGAGGCTTAAATTCTGCTTAAAAGGAATGACGGCTGGTTTACAACCAGACAGCCCAGCATCATAGAGGATTTCTAAGACAAATTTTTGTTGACTGAGACAAATCTCCTGTTCTGAGCATGCAATCTCAATGCCCAAATAGTATTTAGGTGGTCCAAGGTCCTTGATGTGGAAGGTAGAGTGAAGATAAGATTTGAAACGATCAATGGCCGAAAGATTATTTCCCATGATCAAGATGTCATCCACATATATGAGTAAATAAAGAGAGGAAGTACCCTGTCTCCAAGTGAAGAGAGCATAGTCATGGCGAGATTGGCGGAAGTTTACCGAGAGAAGAGTAGCTGTGAACTTTGCATACCATTGTCGGGAAGCTTGCTTGAGACCATATAGGGATTTACGGAGACGACAAACCTGAGACTCCCCTTGTCTTCGTAAGCCCGGAGGAAGATCCATATAGATTTCTTCGTCTAAGTCACCATGGAGAAAGGCATTGTTGACGTCCATCTGATGAAGAGACCAGTCTCGTAGAGCAACAACAGCTAGAAAGGAGCGAACAGTGCCGACCTTGGCGACAGGAGAGAAGGTGTCATGATAATCAAAACCCTCTTTCTGAGTGTAGCCCTTAGCAACCAGGCGAGCCTTGTAGCGCTCAACAGAGCCATCAGCACGGTGCTTGATCTTGTAGACTCATTTGCAACCAATGGGACGACGATGAGGAGGACGAGGAACAATATCCCAAGTACGGTTGTCCGCAAGTGCATGGAGTTCAGCTTCCATGGCCTGTTGCCAGCGAGGGTCAGAGGCAGCCTCATGGTAAGAGGAAGGTTCCACCGCAGTAGAGATCCGACTGATGCAACAAAGGTGATATGAAGAGAGATGAGCAAAGCTGACATAGGAGGAGATAGGGTAGTGAGAGCCAGGGGAAGAGGAAATGGAGCAGATGTAGTCCCGGGTCCAGGTAGGGGGGTGGGTGGCGCGGCTAGAGCGCCGAGGAGCGGGAGGGGGTGTAGGCACGGGAGTGGCTGAGGGGGATATATAAGGGACAATAGCCAAGGAATTATCAGGAGCAGAATCCATGATCGAGGAAGGGAGAGGGGGGTCCGGGGACTGAAGGTGAGGAAGAGGGCCAGGTGGCGCGGGAAAGGGTGGAGAGGTGGGAGGGTCATTAGGAATGGGGGGAAGTGTGGGATGGTGAGGAGGAGGGGTAGATCTGGGGGCCCCCAAAAGAAGGATGGGGTGAGGCATGGGGACAAGATCATCAGCCAGAAACTGTCAAGGAGGCACCGGCGGTGTGGCGGAGGTACCATCTGGAAAATCATCCTGAAAAGAAAAAACAGCTTCGTGGAAAATCACATCTCTGCTGATGAAGAATGTACCTGAGACAGGATCATAGACACGATACCCTTTCTGTAGAGAGGGATTACCCATAAAGATGCACCGAGTAACACAAGGAGCAAACCTAGCACGATGCCCAACAGTAGTAGCAAAGCAAAGGCAACCAAAAACTCGAAGATGATCGAGATCAGGTGGTCGCCCAAAGAGGAGCTCAAAGGGAGTCTTCCCAGCAAGAATCTGAGAAGGCATTCTATTGATCAAGTAAGCAGCAGTGATCACACAGTCCCCCTAAAATTTGTCAGGGATAGAGGCTTGGTATTTTAGAGCTCGAGCAACCTCAAGAAGATGACGATGTTTGTGTTTGACAACGCCATTCTGTTGAGGAGTGTAGGGACAAGAGCTCTCATGGAGAATGCCACGGCCGGAGAAAAAAAATGAGCAAGCATGATTAAAGAAATCACAGGCATTATCGGTACGAACGCGTTGAACAGAGGCATGAAATTGAATGTTTATGAGAGTGAAAAACCGGGTGAGGTAAAAAAGGACTTGGGTTTTAGATTGCATGAGGAAAACTCAAGTAGCACGAGAAAAATCATCAACAAGGGTAAGAAAAAACGGGACCCATCACGATGGGGTAGGTGATAGGGACCCCAAATGTCAAGATGGAGCAGAGAAAAAATGGAGGAAGTACGAGAGGAGCTGATGGGAAAAGATGAACGAGGTTGTTTAGCGAGGGGGCAAATAGGACATGAGGGGTGAGGGAAGGAAGCACTGTGACCCAAGCGTTGGTGGGAAAGCAAAATATATTATTTTTATTAAAATTGGCATTACAAAATGTTCCCATACGGGGAGTAGTACATAAGGATAAATGAGCATTATTGGAAATGGAAGTCCAAAAATAAAGGCCTTGTCGAACTTTACCCAAGCCCATCAGTTTGTCAGTTGAACGGGCCTGAAAAAAACAAGAGTGAGGATTAAAAAAGGCTCGACAATGATTGTTGGCACAAGCTTTGGAAACAGAGATAAGATTAAAGCGAAAGTGGGGAACATAAAGAACATTTTTTAGAATAAATGTGGGAGTGAGGTGGACATCACCAATTTTGGTGACAGATGTGACGTCTCTAGTGGGGAGACGTACAGTCATAGAGCAATGAGAAGTATGGATGGTGGAAAAAAAATTTGGGTCGCAAATAATGTGATCACTGGCACCTGAATCAATAAACCAATCAGTGGATAAAATAGAACTCATGAAGCAAAAGGAAGTACCTCCAAAGCTAGCAATTTTGTCAGGTTGGCCCATCTGCTGGAAAGCCTGAATAATCTGAGAAATCTGGGCCTCGTTAAGAGGTTGGTTGGAATTTTCTTGGGAAATAACGACATTAGATGCAAAATCTCTGTCATTTGAGTCACGTTCACCGGGACGTCCATGTAATTTCCAACATGTGGCCTTCGTGTGGTTGGTGCGCTTGCAATGATCACAAAATAAATGATTGGACCGGATCCGAGAAGAATGTGGGCCGCTGGACCTAGGAGGCCCGTTGGACCCGTTGGTCCCGTCGGGCCCGTTGGAGCGACGCGTGCGCGCATTATTCAGCCCGTGGGATCCCCTATGTGCGGGTACACTGACCGCGTGCTGAGGGCCGTCCATCGGTGATCCAAGCGAGATAGGTTGGTAGCCGTCGGATGGGGGCGCGTTTATGAGCCCCTGGGAGCCGTCGAATGAGGCTGAAGCCGCGATGAAGTGAGGATCGTCGGATCTAGGTAAATGCCTAGAGCCGTCCGATCCAAGTAAAGAGGGGGCTCCCTCAAGAAACCCTAGGGAGCCCGCTGAAGCAGCATAGCCGCCATTGAGCCCGCGGGCGGCAATGGCTCTCTGAGCGGCAATGGCGCGAGCGGCGAGGATGACCGATTCTCTAACACGGAGGTATTGTGCCGAGGCCAATCGGTGGTTTTCCTCCTGCACGGCGAGGAAGAGGAGACGGCGGAGCAACGGCAGTGGTTCCATGGCCAAAATCTGGGAGCGAAATGACGTGAAGGAGTCGTTCAAGATGAGGAGGAACCGTGTGAGGCGTTGTTCCTCCTTGAGCCGCCGTGATTGCTCGAGGGTTGCGTCAGGGCCGGTGAGCGGTTCCGTGATTTGATCGAGTTCATGGCAGAGAGCCACGAATTGATTATAGATCACAGAAACAGCAAGGTTGCCTTGGCGGAGATCGGCGAGGTGCTGCTCGATCTGGAAAAGGTGGATGCGATCGGAGCGGCCGTAGAGCTCCCAGAGATTATCCCAAAGGTGTTTAGCGTCTTCGGTGGGCGGTAGAGCGACAGCGACGTCGGGGGTAAGGTGTTCCCGATCCAGGAACAAACTAGTTAGGCACATTTCCGCCACTGCCGGAGGAGGCGCTCAGAGGGAGGGAGAGGAACAACGCCGTCAATGAAGCCGTCCTTATCCTTTGTGATGAGAGCACGACGGAAATCGCGTGACCATAGGGAGTAGTTCTCAGCGCCGGTGAGAACATGGGAGATGAGGCAGAGTTCGGGGCCATCAGAAGAAGCCGTGAAGAAGGGGTCGCCGATTTCAGGGTGGCCAGCGGCGGAGAACGGCAGCAAAATTGGGGACGAATTCGGGTAGGGATCCAGACCCGAGTTCAGACCCGAAGTGGCTGATGGGTAGGAGGGAGCGGGGCCACCCGATGGGGAAAGGCCGGGACCCGTACCCAATGAGCTGGATGGAACTGGTCCTAGCCCAGGGTAGAGATAATGGGCCCAGGGAAATGGGGGGCCAAGAGTAAGGAGGGGGCTGACCAGAGGGGCCCGAAAGGGGCTGAGAGGAGCCAGCAGACCCAGCACCAACCAAGGTGTCTTGGGCCGGAGTGGAGTCCGCACCAGAGAGGGCTGGAGAAGGGAGGGTGGGAGTGGGAATATGGGTGAGGTCTTCTATCAAGGTCCATAGAAGAGGTGGACATGGTTAAGGGAGGAAAAGCCGAAAAGGAGTAGAGGAGGGGTAAAAAAAATTTTGCGGAAGCGAGAAGCCAGGAAAGAAAAAAAAAAAAAAAAAACTAGGCTCGTGATACCATGTCACAAGTTGAGAAGGAAGAGAACATAGATTTGGAGAAGTTTTGTGTATTGGCTTAAGAGAAAGGCTTTACATATGGTGTCCTTATATAATGATAGGAACTACCATGAAAGGAAATATACAAGAGAATAAATGAAATATAATCCTACCTAACACAATGATATTTTTCCAAAATAATGCAATATACATGCAAGGAAATATTCCTAAATAAGGAACAAATATTTCTATTAGGCATACGGATCTCCAACAATATCAACAACATTGTATAGGCTTCCTCCATTTCTCGAACCATCAGATTCATAGAAGTCGGGTTTCCAAGTGCGGTCACAAAAGTTCTTAGACACAAATGTCATATGTAAGGGACCAAGTAGACAGAAAGTAGGCACATACTTGGTCCCGGAAAGGAGATATCAACAACATTCTACAGGTTACCTTCAAATTTCTCAAATCTTGAAGGTTTAGGTCCACGGATCTCCAAAAGACTTCATTAAAAAGAAGTGCAGAACTTCACATATTCTATTCCCTTTATAGCAGTCCAAGTGTCCAGTACTTCCCGCAATTATTTGTTAGCGAAAAAATGACCCATTTATGGGATTCAATTTGCAAGTACGGAAGAAAGCCCAATTATGATACCATTTTAAAGGTCAAGTCTATATCTCCCCCAAAAGCTTAGTGGGAAAGAGGGGGTGTTTAAAGCTTGTAAGGCACTTCTGTCAATAGATTGGGTGCTCAAATTATCATCTTCACGGAACCTGGATTTTCAAGTGGGTCACTAAAATTTCTAAAACGATTGTAAGATGTGAAGAACAAGTAGACAGAAGGCTGGCACATACTTGGTCCCGGAAAGGCTCCGGAACACGATAGTTGTGGCTGTGAATCTGCTTCCCAGGCCATTTGCTGATGCCTGAAAGGAATAAAACCTAAAAAAGAATAAGCTTTGACACATTTATTTAAAATTTACAACTTCCATTAACCCAAAAATGAATACCAGGAATTTCAGCGAGACAAGGCACCGAGAAGTGGCCATTACACACAACAACGGCGTCAAAAATCTCATCCACATCCGTATCTGCTCCGCCTTTCTTTCTTGATGTCACTCTCCATTTCGAGCCTTTCACCAATCCCACGCGAACCACCTCTGTCTCCAACCGCACCAGCTCAGCGATCCCAAACTCGCGCGCGAAGCCCACCAGATACATGTGGACCTCCCGGTGACTCGGGAAGCGTCTGGGGTCGCGGCCGGGTTCGTCCCGGGGAACAAAAGGGTAGTCCCGGAAGCCCATGACTTCACGGGGAAGGTCAGCGCGGAGGGAGTTGTAGAGGCTCGAGTGGACTATCGTACGCGTTGGGTCGAGGCCGAGAGGGTCAGACTCCACCATGGGAGAGTACACCCAGGTGCCGCCCACCTGGTCACCTCGTTCAAAGACCACTACGCTGTGTCCCTCGCGCCGGAGCTCTCGGGCCGTCACGAGCCCGGCGCCCCCGGCACCGATCACTGCCACTTGGCACGACGCGAGTGGCATGGACAACGGACGGCTTCCTGATCATTGGTTTCTTGGCGCGTTCGGTTCTGGTTATGACTATGATATGTTGTCTCCGGCACGACGGTTGGACCCAGAGAGCAGAAGAACCTTTACAGAATAAGCGACCAGGTTCATTGTACAGTTGAATGAGGTTGAATTTTTAGAAACCAGGTAAACTATGTTTGCGGATGGTAAAATGAAGATAAGTCACAAATTAATAATAACTTGTTTCTGTTCAGAAGGGTTAAGTGTTTTTGATTTGGGCTTGGAAGCCATAAGCTTCTGCTTTCAGCGGAAGGCCCGTTAACGTAAGTATTTTCTAGTTCGGGCCTTCCCATGAAGACTTTATTACGTTAGACAGCAAACTAGCACTAAATCTCATGCGCATGTTTGATGTGTATCGTCTTCTCTTTTTAAATTCTTTGATACCCACCTAATTTTTCATTACATATTATCTGTAGATATATACGTTCTCTTTTCTTTAATTTGGATTTATCTCAATTTTCTCTTGAACAAGCAAAATACTATAATTGTGTTATCAAGAAACTTAATTATAAGTAACAAAATATTGTGGTTTTAGATTGTAGTGAGTTTGGGCTTATGAGAGGCTTAAGTTATTGATAATATTCAAATAAAATATCTTTAGACTATTTTTTAATCTGAAACATTTTGATATAATGATTGATGCACATAACAAATAATATAAAAGTCAACTTCATGCTTGATTTTGAATCATGAGGAGGGCAACCAATAGAAAGGGGTCACTTTAAAATGAGAGTGGCTCAAGCATCAATTGTATAGTATAGTGACTTGTTACATTCCTAAACCATAGTAGGCTTAGGCTCATGAGAATCTAAGTTAATGATGATATTTAAATGAAATATGTTTCAATTAGTTTTTAGACTTACATTTTTTTAGCATAATGGTTTAGGCATATAATAAAAATTTAGATTAGAGAAAAAAGTTTTCTTTTGATTTCTATTTTTTTTTATGAAATAGGAGATTATTTCAACAACTTCCATATATTTTAAGCTTCTACTATTTGTTCCGATCATCCCTATACCACAATTTCTACTTTGGGTAAATGTTTAATGTTTTTTGATTTTGATGTTGTAGAAGATAGTAGGCAAAAATTTTAGGAATCTTGAATACCACAAAGATATACCAATGATGGAATAATGGGTGAACAAATTAAGATATTACCACTTTTTTTCATGTTAAAGAGTGGCAAAGATGTTGATTATGATGTTACATACAAATAATTGTATCTTAGGAACAATATACCTTGGCTTATATTTTTCTCACAAGCTTGTTTTTTTAAAAAAAAAAATACACTTTTTGACGTGATAATTAAAGTAAAGTTTCAAATGAGATACCTATTATTCATAAATTTGGTCTCTACTTGGTATACTTTCCAATACTTAAAGCAAAATGACATGTTAAAATCTAGAATATATTCTTCATTATTATTTCTAACATGTTATTAGTACCATTGTATTGTTATCCTATATTTTACACCTTAATACAAAGGCAAAAAAGAGTAAGATAAGGGAATGCTGTACTTTCTAGTGTTAAAACAGTAGCTTAAATTTGATTGTGTGTGAGTGGTAAACGACAAAAGTAACAAAGACATGATCATTAAAAACTTAATTTTAAGCATATTCGGCCTCTCTTAACACACACACTCCTATATTCAAACCAGAGGCAATTGCCCTTTCACACACGCAGTACACTCACAATTTGCCGTCCTCTCTAACAGTGAAGGACACAAACGAAAATAGGCTGGAATTATTACATCGGTTACAACCAAGGAGAAACCACCTGTAAAGAAAAGGATAGTTTTGGAATTGGGGAAATGTCCTACTAGCATTGTTCACCCTACATGGTGAAAATCATCCGCTTGGAGAGGAACTTGGGTATCACCTTCTCACACATTACATGGGTTTGATGAGAATCAGAGGGAGAAGATGAGTTTTGAGACTTGATTATTGTGACACATCTTTCTCACTAACTGGATACGAGGTGTAGTTGATGAAATCCTTGTGAGCTTGCACAACTAAGTCATCATCTTCCCATTCTTCTCGATAATAATCGGGTCGAGCCCCTATGTTCTTTAGAGTTGAGTTAAGCATCTTCTTTCTCCATTCTTCATCTGCAGCACATCCACACTGTGCCGCAAGCCATTCATTGTACTTGAACTGCAAAAGTGACATCCAGAAATTCTTCATTAATGTTCTTTCATTATGCATGATGGCTTTATTTAGCCAAACAACATCAAAACAAACCATGTTAGGTTCTTGGCCTGAGCAAATATGTGCTTGCATATCATCCAAGTTGTGAGTGTGTCGCTTAAGAGTGCCAGCGATTTCAAGTGACGAGTAAAAAGCTTCAACCTCTTCCATCATCTCCTTTTGTGATGAAAGCTTGAGTCGACCAGACAGAATGCCAGCTATCCATTTGCTTTGTAATTCAAACTGGGGAAAAGGCAGAACCTGGCACCAACAATAAACAAAGATCAAACTTGTTACAAAACTTACATTCAATTTAAAAACTAGCTAAAGGAAAGGAGACATTTGTTATATTTAAATTTTACCACAAGACCATCTTTCAACAATGCGAGATTCCTTCACATCGTCAAGACACCCTCTTATGGCAATGGTCTGATGACCATATTTCACGATGTCACTTTTTACTTATGGACTTTAAGTTTACCCACGTTCACGTAGATATCAAGAATGACCAAATTTTGAGACGATGTAAAAAAAAAAAACCCATTAAACTATTCTACACGGTCAACAAAACCAAAGAAATACCAAAAATCAAGGGCATTCTATAATAAGTAGGGACGAACTTTTTGTGGTATCCCAACGAAGGAAAGCCGGGGGGCCAAGGCCAGAGGGAAAATGTGCTTGTGCAGTGGCCCCACATGGTTGTCATCCACAGTCACAAGGCCATTGGTATCAAGAAAAGGAAAATTGTACTTGTACCTTTAAAAAAGAAACAACCTTTGAACTTCATGCTCTCTCACACTTTTCAAGAGAAGTTTGATCTCACTTAAGCCCAAATAATGGAGTGTTAAGCATACCCAGTACAGTGAAAAATGGCATCAGCAACGATAGAGCTTCCGTCTTCAAAATGCATTATACCATCTTCACTAACACTTTCTATCTGCATCATTTTCAAAACTAAGATTGCCACTTTAGTTCAACTTTTGCCCAGACTAGATAAGGATTTTTACCATAGGATGACGCCACAAGTTATCATAACCAGGCTGCTTTCCACATCTTCCAGCTAGAAATCTTCTGGCTGCTACATGGACTTCTTTGGCAACACCGGCTATGTCCCGAGAGATATCAGCCGCACTTGCTGAACCCCCTATCAGAACTGCTTTCTGCCAACAGAACAGGAAATGGGGTAACCCAATGGGGAAGATCAGCAGCCGAAACAACATTGTAACTTTTTATCCTAATTTCAGAATATTCTTTACAAATCTTCCAAACGCACTCATACACAGCATGGAATTGACGAAAATACAATAGGTAAATCTGGTGGTACTCAACTCTGTCATGGGCTATCATCTACATTCTATAGGTCCCTATGAGATTTTTTTCCAAATACTAGATTTGTAGGATTGGATTTTCAAGTGGGTTGCCAAAATTCCTTAACATAGATGTCTTATGGAAAGAACAAAAAAGACAGAAAGCTTGCTCATACTTGGTCCCGGAAGGGTTCCGGAACGCGATAGTTGTGGCTGTGAATCTGCTTCCTAGGCCATTTTCTGATGCCTGGAAGAAATAGAGAAAAGGAATAAGACCTTGATGGATTTATATTAAAATTAAAAATTCTCAATGACCCAGAAATGAATACCAGGAATTTCTGCGATACGAGGCTCTGAGTAGTGGCCACTACACACAACAATGGCGTCGAAAACCTCATCCAAATCCGTCTCTCCACCGCCTCTCTTTCTTTATGTCACACTCCATTTCGAGCCTTCCACTAATCCCACGCGAACCACCTCCGTCTCCAACCGCACCAGCTCGGCGATCCCAAACTCGCGCTCGAAGCCCACCAGATACATGCGGACCTCCCGGTGACCCGGGAAGCGTCTGGGGTCACGGTCGGGGTCGTCCCTGGCGACAAACGGGTAATCCCGGAAGCCCATGGCTTCGCGGGGGAGGTTAGTGCGGAGGGAGCTGTAGAGACTCGAGTGGACTATCGTCCGCGTTGGGTCGAGCCCGAGAGGATCGGGCTCCACACTTGGGGTGTACACCCAGGTGCCACCCACCTGGTCGCCTCGTTCAAACACCACCACGCTGTGGCCCTCGCGCCGCAGCTCTCGTGCAGTCACGAGGCCGGCGGCACCGGCACCGATCACTGCAACGTGGCGGGACGCGAGTGGCATGGGCAGTCCTTGTCTTGCTATAATGACGGAGGGCTGCCGTTCGTTGGTTTCTTGAGAGAGATGCAATCTTGAAAGTCGCAGGGAAAAGCCAACAACCGACCGAACAATAAAAGATACAAAAGATACAAAAGTTACGTAGATATGTAGTTTCTTCTCTTTCATCCGGGTTTCTTCAGTTTGCAGTACTTAGGATAAAAGGGTATGTTGAAATGTCGAATATGTTATTTGTTGTTAGTATATTTATATTTTGCTTCTTATATATGAATATATTCTCCTGTGTTATAATTTGATTAGAGAAAAAAAGTAAACCTTATAGAGGTTGAGAAAAAAGTGAACATTAACATCTTGTTGCGTTTGAATAGATACAAAACATCTTCATTTACGCATACAAAGAGTCATGGTAGCATTGCAAGAGCAATTGGATACTTATGTAACACTTTTCTAATGTCCAAAGAAGAGAATGTAAAAAACTTGATTTGCGTTTTATATTGACAATATAATAACATATTGTATTACTTAACCCCCTTTTTTTTCTTCTTATGATTCAATTTTAAAAGACAGTAGTTTTGTGGGAGTTCTTTTACAGTCCTCAGTGATCACGATCTGTTTAATTCTTCTTAATTTACCATGTTATTAACAGTAGGGTGGTTCTTGTGAGTGTTAGAAGGAGAAAGACGAGTCCTGAAGCTTTACTACTGAGAAACATGCTTGTCACCGACTGGATTTGGGGTGTAGTTGATGAAATCCTCATGAGCTTGTGCAACCAAGTCATCATCTTCCCATTGATCACGATAATAATCAAATCGAGCCTGGCCATTCTTTAGAGTTGAGTTAAGCATTTCCTTTCTCCATTCTTCATTTGCAGCACACCCACACTGTGCCGCAAGCCATTCATTGTACTCGAACTGCAAAAGTGACATCAAGTATTCTTCCTTAATTTCATTCATAATGGATGCCAGATGCATTCAGTCACCATATTGAATGTGAACCCAACATGGTGGTAAGTAGTTTTGTTGATATATATTAGCATGTTTTGGGTTGGGATATGCTGAAAGTCTATTTGTGTTTTAGAGTTTCAATATTTGCATTTCGTTCTCTTTATATGTAAAAAGGTTTTGCTCTTTTAAAAGTAATTTTAGATGAGAAAATAAACATTCTAATATAATATCATAGACCAAATTTGGATTAGAGATTTTGACATTGAGTTCTCATTGGATGTGATTTAGGAACATGTTGAAATTCATATATATGTCCTACATTGCTAATATGTTAGCCTATTATGCTCTTGAGATATGAACAAATTCTCCTCCCTTAGAAGCTAATTTGAAAAAAGGAAATAGACCCAACCAAATTAGTCCAACGAAATAGATACCTGAAAATTATTGCAATGAGTGTTTCGCTTGGGAACGTCGGAAACTCCAAGCGATGAGTAGAAAGCTTCAACCTCTTCCACCATCTCTTGTTGTGATGGAAGCTTGAGTCGACCAGACAAAGCACCAGCTATCCACTTACTTTGTAACTCAAACTGAAGGAAGGCAAGAGCCTGGCACCAACGGTTAACAAAGATCAAACCAAAGATACAACCAAAAAACGAGTGCATTCTATAACAAGTGGGGATGAACCTTGGATAGGATCCCAACGAAGGAAAGCCAGGGGGCCGAGGCTGGAGGGAAAATGTGCTTGTACAGTGGCCCCACACGGTTGTCATCCACAGTCACAAGGCCATTGATGTCAAGAAAAGGAGAATGAAGTTTCACGCATACCCAGTACAGTGAATAATGACGTCTGCAATGATAGAGCTACCATCTTCGAAATGCACGGTACCATCTTCCCCAACTTCGTCTATCTGCATCATTTTTAAACTAAGATTGACACTTCAGTTAAGCTGTCCTCAGAATGGTTAAGGATTTTTACCATAGGATGAAGCCACATATTATCATATCCAGGCTGCTTTCCACATCTTCCAATCATAAATTTTCTGGCTGCTACATGGACTTCTTTGGCAACACCAGCTATGTCCCGAGAAATTTCCGTAGCACTTACTGAACCCCCTATCAAAACTACTATCTTTAAAAGAACAGCAATGGGGATAACCCAATGGGGAAGACCAGCAACTGAAATAATATTCTAACCTTTTATCCTAATTTCAGAACATTCTTGACATATCTTCACGGAGTTTATGAAAATATGATAAGTAAATCTAGCTACACTCAACTCTGTCATGAGATATCAACCACATTCTACAGCCCCCCTTCAGATTTCTCGAAATATCAGTTTTATAGAACTTGCGTTTTCAAGTGGGTTGCCAAAATTCCTTAACATAGATGTCTTATGGAAAGAACAAAAAAGACAGAAAGCTTGCTCATACTTGGTCCCGGAAGGGTTCCGGAACGCGATAGTTGTGGCTGTGAATCTGCTTCCTAGGCCATTTTCTGATGCCCGGAAGAAATAGAGAAAAGGAATAAGACCTTGATGGATTTATATTAAAATTAAAAATTCTCAATGACCCAAAAATGAATACCAGGAATTTCTGCAATACGAGGCTCTGAGTAGTGGCCACTACACACAACAATGGCGTCGAAAACCTCATCCAAATCCGTCTCTCCACCGCCTCTCTTTCTTTATGTCACACTCCATTTCGAGCCTTCCACTAATCCCACGCGAACCACCTCCGTCTCCAACCGCACCAGCTCGGCGATCCCAAACTCGCGTGCAAAGTCAGCCAGATACATGTAGACCTCCCGGTGACCCAGAAAGCGTCTGGGATCGCGGTCGGGTTCGTCCCTGGCGACAAACGGATAATCCCGGAAACCCATCAGTTCGCGGGGGAGGTTAGTGCGGAGGGAGTTGTAAAGGCTCGATTGGACTTTCGTCCGCGTTGGGTCGAGCCCGAGAGGATCGGAATCCACACTTGGGGTGTACACCCAGGTGCCGCCTATTAGACAGTTCAGCACGTCAGACCCGTTACTGTAACCTTCAGCTACAGTGACTAGCCTAGAGTTACAGAACCTAGCGTAGAGTTACAGGTTGTATTTCTTATTTTTTTATTTTTTTATTCTTTTTACATATACGTTCCTTCTTTTGTATAATGAAAGGGGTTTTTCAATATTATTACAAACAGTGAGGGTTTTACTGTTCATCGTCTTCCTCGTTTCTCTCTTCATCATTTCTATCTTGGTATCAAGCTCTAGGCCGGCGAAAGCCTCTGTTCCTGCCCTTCTTTTTCATCTTCCCTGCCTTCTTGGGCCCTTCTTTTTACCCGTTATCCCCTCCTTCCTTGTTTTTCTCTCGGCCTTTCATCACTTCAAGCCCACCCCATGTCTGCTTCTTCTTCCACCAGATCCGATTCCTCCTCAAATCGGATACCTGACCCGCCTGCTCCTTTAGCCGCTCCTTCGGCCCCTCCGACCCTTCTCTCCTCTCCTTCTCTCCCCGAACATCTCAATGGCTCCAACTACATTATTTGGAGAACCATGTTGGAACCCTTCCTCGACGTTGCCCAGCTTCTACCCATAGTTGACGGCACCGAACCCGAACCCCTGACCCATCTCCTCTCCCCCCCCACCCGACCCAGCCCTACTCCACTTCAGCTGTCGGCCCGACCCGAGTACCTAACCCGGCCCATGCCCACTGGCGCATCCGCGATCAGACGGCGATGGGGTGGATTCTCACCACCTCCACTACCCCCATCGTAGCACAACTCACCACCTTTCGGACGTCGGCTGCCATCTGGACTCACCTCGCCACCACGTTTGCCTAACAATCCACCGCATGCGCCGCCGCCTTGCGTTTGGATCTCCAAAATCTTTGTCGCAACGACCGCTCTGTGGCGGATTTCCTTCAGGAAGTCACTCAAATCTCTGACCAATTGGCCCTCATCGGTGAGCCCTTACATGATAGTGAGTACCATACTCGCATTTTTCGCGGTTTGGGGCCCGAATATCGTGCCCTAGTCGTCGCCATCTCCGTTAGCTCCCGGGTGGTGCCGCTCTCTCGCGAGGACCTCAACGGTCTTCTCCTCTCCCATGAAGCTTCGGTCGACATCAACAACTGGGATCTACCGGCTGCTCGGCCCCCTGCAGCGTTCGCGGCTCATCACGGGGTCCCTACTGTCTTCACAAATCGGACCCCTTCAGCAGTGAGTGGCCCTCCACGCGCCCCCTCTCCTAGTTCTCTACCCCCTCTTCTCCTGAACCCCCCTCCTTTCCCTACCTCCAACGGTGGCGGCAGCGCCCGCCATTCTGCCAGATTTGCCACTGTAAGGGCCACTATGCCCTTACGTGCCGTGAGTGCTACAACGCTCACTTCACACCCCCTCCCCTCACCCGGCCTCATCTCCCTCCCCCCCATCAGCCCACTTTGCCACTATCCACCCCACGGCCTTCTCTTCATACACCGCCCAGCCCACTGTCCCGACCCAACTTCCCGTGGCCCAACCCTCCCTGGCCCCTTCCACTTATTCAGCCCCCCCCTCGGCCCATCTTTCTTCCCATTCTACTCCGGCCTCTTTCCTTTCAGGCCCGTATCCCTTTTCCCCCGCCCAGGCCCACTTCGCATCACAGGCCCCCTTTCCCCCAGCCTAGCCTCATCTCCCTACGGCCCAGGATTTATTTCCTCCTACCCAGGCCCATCTTGCCTCCCTAGCTCCCCTTACCCCCACTCAGGCCCACTGCCCCTCGGCCCAAGTCTCCTTACCCTCTGATCTGGCCCACTACCACTCGGCCCAAGCCCTTTTCTTCGCAGCCCAGGCCCCCTGCCACTCTGCTCCAGCCCCCTTACCCGCAGCTCAGGCCACCCCTCTTTGGCCCACCTTCCTCCTCCCTTGGCCCCTGTCCACTTACCTTTGGCCCAGGCTCACCTAGCCTCCCAAACCCTTTATATCTTTCCTTCCCCTCATTCTCCTCCTTCGGCCCATGATATTTCCTCTTGGATTCTAGATTCTAGTGCCACCCACCATGTTACCGATAGCCCTGCCGGTCTCTCCTTTGCCATTCCTTACACCGGTCCTCAGCAGTTGACTGTCGGTGATGGGGTTTCTCTCCCTATCACTCATATTGGTACCTTCTTCTCATCGGTTCCTCCTTATCTTCGTCTCACTAACATTTTAGTTGTTCCTGGCATTGCTCGTAATTTATTATCTGTCTCTCGCTTTGCTCTTGACAATCATTGTGTCTTTATTTTTTATCATCCTCATTTTTTTGCTCTCTCTCTCTCTACTGGTCAGATTCTACTCCGCAGGCAGCTTGATCGCGGCCTCTACCGCCTCTCACCTCCTGCCATCATCTCAGCTCCTTCTGCACTTTCCGCCACCACCTCCACCTCTCTCACTCTGTGGCATCTTCGTCTGGGCCATTCCTCTTTCGACTCCGTAGTCCACCTTTTGTCTTCCACTCACACCCCGTTTATTCGCACTTCTCCCTCTTTATGTACTGCGTGTGTTCTTAGTAAGAGTCACCGCCATCCCTATCCCCCCACCCAATCTCGGGCTTCCCAACCCCTTGAACTGGTTCATTTTGATGTATGGGGTCCTGCACCTGTAACTTCCTTTAATGGTTATAAATACTATGTTTGTTTTATTGATGATCACTCTCGCTTCATTTGGTTCTATCCCTTCACCACTCGTTCTCAGTTCTTTACAATCTTTCGTTCCTTGCACTCCTTCGTCACCACTCAGTTCTCCCACCCTCTCCGTGCCATTCAATGCGATGGTGCGCCCGAGTTTCTTTCCTCTAATCTTCGCGCCTACCTTTCCACTCACGGTATTCACCAGCATGTCTCCTGCCCCTACTCTTCATTTCAAAACGGGACTGCGGAATGGAAACATCGCCATATTGTTGAGACTAGTCTGGCTCTCCTCACCCATGCTTTCGTCCCTCCTTCTTTTTGGGAATTGCTTTTGAAACCGTTGTTGTCTTGATTAATCGTCTTCCCACCGCTGTTCTCGATCACCTATCTCCCTGGCAAGTTCTTTTTCATGTTCCCCTGGATCTCTCTCACCTTCGAGTCTTTGGTTGTGCCACCTTCCCTTATCTCCGACCCTATGTTCCTCATAAGCTCGTTCCTCGCTCTCGTCCTTGTGTTTTCATGGGCTATCCTCCTGTTATCGCGGCTATCGATGCTACTGTCCTTCCACTCGCCGTTTCTATGTCACTGTTGATGCCCTCTTTGATGAAACTTCCTTTCCCTTCTCCACTTCTCAGGTCTCCTCCCCTCCTCCACCCCCCACTTCTCTCCCTATCTCCCTTCCCTTCCCCCCTTCTCCCCTCCTCTCTCCTCCTACACCTACCACCCCGATTCCTTCCGCTCCCCTTATACCTTCCACCTCTTCTTCCCCTCCCCCTTCTCCACCCCCTCGCCCCTCCCCTCGCCCTCCTTGTCATCCCATGATTACCCGTCTTAAAGATGGTACCGTTCCTCGCCGCATCCTCACCCATAACCATATCTTTGCCCTCACCGCCACTGCTCACCCTTACCCTGAACCTACCACCTTCTCTCAGGCTGTTTGGGACCCTCAGTGGCAAGCTGCTATGACCGCTGAGTATACGGCACTTCTCCAGACCGGTACATGGGATTTGGTTCCGCTTCCACCTAGTGCTCGCCCCATCGACTGCAAGTGGGTTTATAAGGTTAAGCTTCGCTCAGATGGCTCACTCGAGCGCTATAAAGCTCGTCTTGTGGTGAAGGGTTTTCATCAGCAGCCTGGCATCAATTATACGGAGACATTCAGTCCGGTCGCCAAACCGGTCACCATTCGCACCCTCATTGCTCTTGCCTACTCTCGCGGGTGGCCCCTCCGTCAACTTGATGTCTCAAATGCCTTTCTACATGGCTCTCTCTCTGAGGAAGTGTATATGCTCCAGCCTCCTGGTTTTCTTGATGCCTCTCGTCCTCATCATGTTTGCCGACTTCGCCACTCCCTTTATGGTCTCAAGCAGGCGCCTCGCGCCTGGTACTAGCGGCTGAGTACTTTTCTCCTCTCACTAGGCTTCTCTATCTCTGCTGCTAACACCTCATTGTTCTTGATGCACACCTCTCAATACAGTCTGTTTCTGCTGGTTTATGTTGATGACATCTTACTAAGAGGGTCCTCTCAGGCCCCTCTCTCTTCTTTTCTTACAGCTCTCTAGCGGGAATTTGTCATCAAGGACCTCGGCCCTCTTCACTATTTTCTTGGCATTGAGGCTCTCCACACTCCTCAGGGCTTACTTCTTCACCAGGCCAAGTTCACCCATGATATTTTATCTCATGCTCAGATGTCTGATGCCCGTGTTGTTCTGACTCCTTGCACTTCTACTGCCCCTCCATCCCAGTGGGATGGTGACCCTTTTCCCAATCCTCTTTAGTACCGCAGTATTGTTGGAGCCCTCTAGTACCTCACTCTCACACGGCCGGATATCGCTTACTTCGTTAATTCGGCCTACCAATTTCTCCATGCTCCCACTACTGCTCATTGGCACTTGGTTAAGCGCATTCTGCGCTACCTCACTGACACACCTCACTATGGTATTACTTTCACTCATAACTCCTCCACTGCTCTCCATGCATTCTCTGATGCTAGTTGGGCGGGTGATCGTGATGATCGTCATTTGGTTGGCGGCTTTGGTGTGTTTCTTGGTCCCAACCTCATCACCTAATGCTCTCGTAAACAACGCACTATTGCCCGTTCTAGCACCGAGGCTGAGTATAAGTGCCTCGCTGATACTGCTGCTGAGGTTATTTGGGTTGAGTATCTTCTTCGCAATCTGCGTGCTTTTCCTCCTTCTCCTCCTACTCTCTGGTGTGACAACCTTTCGGCTCTTTACCTGGCGGCAAACCCGGTATTTCATGCTCGGACTAAACATATCAAGATCGACTACCACTTCATCAGGGAACGCTACCTCTGTGGCCAGCTTCTTGTCCGCTTCATCTCCTCGATTGATTAGCCTGCGGATATCTTCACCAAAGGCTTATCCACCTCTCGCTTTCGGTTGTTGCGGTCCAAGCTGACGGTCCTCTCGGATCCATCAGCTTGCGGGGGGATGTTAGCTAGTTCAGCACGTCAGACCCGTCACTGTAACCTTCAGCTACAGTGACTAGCCTAGAGTTACAGAACCTAGCGTAGAGTTACAGATTGTATTTCTTATTCTTTTATTCTTTCTACATATACGTTCCTTCTTTTGTATAATGAAAGGGGTTTTTCAATATTATTACAAACAGTAAGGGTTTTACTGTTCATCGTCTTCCTCGTTTCTCTCTTCATCATTTCTATCTCCGCCCACCTAGTCGCCTCGTTCAAAGACCACCACGCTGTGTCCCTCGCGCAAAAGCTCTCGGGCTATCACGAGCCCTGCGGCTCCGGCACCGATCATAGCCGCGTGGCAGGACGCGAGTGGCATTGAAAGGCGTTGTCTTGCTATTATAACGGACGGCTTTGCTAGTCGTTGGTTGCCTGAGAGAGATGCGTTCTTGAAAGCTGCAGAGGAGAACCGAGAAAACCCAGTGAGAAATGAAAGACACAAAACAAAGAAGAAGACATGAAATGATGACGTAAACCATGTGCAGCAGACCCTATAATATATTGCTTTTCAGAAGTCCTCCTCTCGTTAAAAAGAGGTAAAATGGTCCAACCAAGCTCACATGGCTTGCTCCATGTTGCAAAGAACACAAAGGAGGAAACAACAGTTAGAGGATGACTAAGATGCGTCAACGAAATCAGGAGGTTACTCCATGAACATTGAAACCTCTAAGAAGTCATGCAGTAACACACTAGTAATGTCAAATTGTAAAATGGAATATCGTTTTAACATGACACAAAACATAGGGATGAAGGTATCAAGAAAAATAACTTCAATGGTTTGGTACAAATTTTTGGTGACTAGTCACGCGGTCAAGGAGCCATTGATAGCAAGTTTAGATTTAAAAACCTGCTTGTAGCGGACAATGTCATCAAGAGTCCGTGTCTTTGTGCATCGAAGTGCCTCCATTCTAGAAACCATCGTAGCACACTAACCCAGATCTTGAAGAGCAAGACGAATGGTTGTGGGAACAGGGGGCACGACAATACTAGCTATGAGAGGGCATATTTAGGATTGGAATTATAAGCACCAACATTGGCTCGGGTGAAAGTCTTCTTGAGAGAGATGCGATCTTGAAAGTCCCATAGAAGAACCAACAACAGACAGAAGAATTAAAAAATACAAAAGAAGAAGAAGAAGAAGAAGAAGAAAAAGACTTGTAATGGGGATGTAAACCAGGTTTGATTTATATAATCTTCTCTTCCCTTTAATACGGGTTTACTCAATTCGTTCTCGAGTAATTTGATTATATACAAGTTGCGTTATCTAAGAATTAAACTATAATTAAGAGAATGGAATTAAAGCTAGTGATTTTCCCTGTTCTGGAGCTATAACTCTTTTGATTTTTAATTTATTTCCTTTTTTATCTAATGGAAGCTTTTTAGTTTTTGTTGATTTTGACGTTGTAATAGATAGCAAACCAAATTCGTAGGCAACAAGATGTAGGCATAATTGTCATAGAATTACAAACTTATCCACTGTGTTCGTCGACAATTAAGTTTAAAGTGATAAACTTATCATTTAAAAGAATAATATTAAAATTTATAGCATATCTCATATTATCAATATATTATCATATTATGATGGTTTTATTTTATAAGTTTATTTTAAAAAATAAATTAAACCTTATAATGCTTACAAACAAATAGAACATTCCAACATCTAGTTAGGTTTGGCTAGATACAAAGAGTAGGAAGGTAACATTTGCTTGTATGCTTACGTAGAAAGTTCAAATTAAGAACAAATGTAAAATAATAATTTTACGTATAAAAAGTTGGACCCATTATAATTTAGGAAACCCAAAACCCTCGGTATATCAAAAATAAGAACTATTTTGTCCATTCATAAGAAATCTTTATAATATAATGTTTGTAATTATTAATTCATCACTGTACGATCACGTTAAAAGGTTGTAAAGTGGCTGTTGACTAAGATAGTACAAATGTAGGCTAGGTATTCCTTTTAACTAAAGCAATTGTAAGGAAAAGGAAAAAGCTAGACTGCAGCCGTAGAAAGCAAAGCTTGTGGCAGGTGCTGGAATCCACTGGTGGGTTGCATGGCATGCTGCCCAAACATTTTATCAATTTTTGGAACTTGAAGCTGCGCCTAAGTAGTACTGTACTTCTGTTTAAAGTAATGGGGGTAGAGTCCCACCTCAGAAAACCAGAGACATAATTTGGAACTCATAAAAGAATAGTGTTCCTTTTTTGTTATGCTAGCTTTTTTGGACGGGGCCTCCACAATTTGATGGTATCACGAGTGAGTTATTTTATTTATGAATTGAATCGCGGTAGAAAGTGTTTATCTATGTTAGAAAGAATAAGACATATCAAAATCAAACTCATGTCTTACATTGTAAATAAATATCGTACTTCCTATGTTTGGAAATGTTCTCCTTTTTATAAGTCGGGTTTATTTGTTGAAATGATTTCCATTTATTTCCTAAGAGTTTGTATTATGGTCTCGTAGAAATATCTATTGTCCAACACTAATTACTTCATTGATTCATTAAGCTCGTCAATTACATGAACCTATATCACTAAGGAAGCTTATCACTGCCAAGAGACATTTAAGTTGGTCGCATAGATCATTCTTTAGAACATTCTTCTGTGGTAACCAAATTCACCAATCATAATGATAGAAATTGATAGCTACTCCCCTCTCCCCAACTGTCGTCTATGTGATCTTGAGCATTCATCGTGGCCTCCGAACCTACACGAATTCTCACATCTAATTATCATAAATTGGGCCAATCGATTTTAGGTCTATTAACTTAGTTTCCATTTGACATGTTTCGCAATACTTGGGACAAAAAGGCATGTTGAAATATAAAATATGTTCCTTGTTGTCAACATATTAGTATTTTGCTTATTATATGTGCAAATACTCTCCTATACCATAATATGATTAAAAAAGCAAAGTAAACCTTATAATAGTATGTCTTCAAAATTTTGTATTCTTTTGTTTTTAAATGAGCAAGTTTACATATTCATAAATAAAAACAATAATTGTGAAAAAGTAAAGCATTAACATCTTTTTTGCATTTGAATGGATACGAATGTTGGGAAGGTAAAAATTTCATTTATGCATTCAGAAGTTAGCATTAATTTTTAGACATTGAGTTAGAATTCAAGATAAAGAAAAAGTAAATTTTATATATAAGGTAGAATAAAGGTTTATAAATTAAAAGTTCTCATAAATTATCTATTTGTAGGAGATCCGGTCTTCTTCTTCTTCTTTTTTAACAAAGACCATCAATAAATATAAGAACTATTTGCCTTAATGTAAAATCCTTCAAAATCTTCATAATTATTTGTGCTCTTTTTCCACATTGATGTTGGCTGGGTAGGCCTTGGTAGTAGGTTTAAGCATTAGAAAAAGAAAAAGTTAAGACTGTAGAATGTGACAAGTGATTTTTATTTGAGTTCCAAAGTGTGACCGTCTTTGTTCTCTCACATTAGAAATATATGCAAGACAATCTAGTCATAAAAACCTAATTTGATTCCCAATTGGCGTGGGTGTTTTTAACAGTCCTTAGTGATTATGATTTCTTTAATTCTTCTTAATTTACCTTGGTATTAACATTGTCGTCCCAAAGAACGTTAGAAGGAGAAGATGAGTCTTGAAACATGATTATTGAGAAACACGCTTGTAGTTGATGAAATCCTCATGAGCTTGTGCAACCAAGTCATCATCTTCCCACTCATCACGGTAATAATCAAATCGAGCCAATGCAATCTTTAGAGTTGAGTTAAGCATTTGCTTTCTCCATTCTTCATCTGCAGCACACCCACACTGTGCCGCAAGCCATTCATGGTATTCGAACTGAAAAAGTGACATCAAGAATTCTTCCTTTATATTCATTCATTACGAAGGTCGAATGTATTTAGTCACCAAATTGAATGTGAATCCCACCTGGCAGTAAGCAAAATTGTTGGAAGACTCTATTTCACATTATTGATATATTAATATGTTGTAGTCATTATCCGAGCAGAGACATGTTGAAAGTCTGTTTGTGTTTCATAGAGTCAATATACTTGCATGCCATATTCTTTATACGTGAAAATGTTTTGCTCTTTTACAAGTAATTTTAGAGAAGAAAATAAGCATTTTAATATAATATCATAGACCACGTTTGGATGAGAGATCCTTTTCACTTATTAACTGAGTTCTCATTGTAAGTGATTTTCCATGCTCAGTTAGGATGAATGTGTATAAATCCATAATACGTCCTACGTTACTAATAAATTAGCCTATTATGCTCCTGAGATGGCAAAAAATTCTCCTCTCTAAGAAGCTAATTTGAAAAGAGGAAATAGACATTAAAAAAATTGGTCTAAGCAAATACATACCTGAAAATTAGTGCAGTGAGTGTGTGGCTTGAGGACGCCAGAAACTTCAAGCGACGAGTAGAAAGCTTGGACCTCTTCCATCATCTCTTGTTGTGATAGAAGCTTGAGTCGACCAGACAAAACACCAGCTATCCACTTGCTTTGTAATTCAAACTGAGGGAAAGCAAGAGCCTGCATCAACCGTTAACAAAGATCAAACCAAAGATACAACCAAAAAACAATCGCATTCTACAGTAAGTGGGGATGAACCTTGGATGGGATCCCAACGAAGGAAAGCCAGGGGGCCAAGGCTGGAGGGAAAATGTGCTTGTACAGTGGCCCCACACGGTTGTCATCCACAGTCACAAGGCCATTGGTGTCAAGAAAAGGAAAATCGTACTTATACCTTCAAAAGAGAAACAACGCTCGAACATCATGCTCTGTTTCAATTTTCAAGAGAAGCCCAAATGATGGAGTTTTAAGCATACCCAGTACAGTGAATAATGGCATCTGCAGTGATAGAGCTACCATCTTCAAAATGCACGATATAATCTTCCCTAACTCTGTCTATCTGCAGCATTTTTAAACTAAGATTGACACTTCAGTTAAACTGTCCCCAGAATAGTTACGGATTTTTACCATAGGATGGAGCCACATATTATCATATCCAGGCTGCTTTCCACATCTTCCAAACATAAATTTTCTGGCTGCTACATGGACTTCTTTGGCAACACCAGCTATCTCCCGAGAAATTTCCGTAGCACTTATTGAACCCCCTATCAAAACTACTATCTGCAAAAGAACAGCAATAGGAATAACCCAATGGGGATGACCAGCAACTGAAACAACATTCTAACTTTTTATCCCGATTTCAGGACATTCTTGACATATCTTCAAAAACACACATACACCACAGAGTTGATGAAAATATAATAGGTAAATTTAGTGGCACTCATAACAGAGTTTATAGAACTTGGGTTTTCCAGTGGGTCACTAAAAAATTCCGTAACACAATTGTCTGATGTAAAGAGCAAAGTAGACAGAAAGCCGGCACATACTTGGTCCCGAAAAGGCTCTGGAATTCGATAGTTGTGGCTGTGAATCTGCTTCCCAGGCCATTTTCTGATGCCTGAAAGAAATAGAGAAGTGGCAACAGCCCTTAATGGATTTATCTTAAAATTAACAATTCTCAATGATCCAGAAATGAATACCAGGAATTTCAGCAATACGAGGCTCTGAGTAGTGGCCATTACAGACAATAATGGCGTCGAAAATCTCATCCACATCCGTCTCTCCTCCGCCACTCTTTCTTGATCTCACTCTCCACTTCCAGCCTTCCACTAATCCCACGCGAACCACCTCCGTCTCCAACCGCACCAGCTCGGCAATCCCAAAGTCGCGCGCGAAGTCAGCCAGATACATGTGGACCACCCGGTGACCCGGGAAGCGTCTTGAGTGGCGGTCGGGGTCGTCCATGGCGACAAACGGGTAATCCAGGAAACCCATGAGTTCGCGGGGGACGTTAGTGCGGAGGGAGCTGTAGAGGCTCGAGTGGACTGTCGTCCGCGTTGGGTCGAGCCCGAGAGGGTCGGACTGCACCCTTGGGGTGTACACCCAGGTGCCGCCCACCTGGTCGCCTCGTTCAAAAACCACCACGCTGTGTCCCTCGCGCCGGAGTTCTCGTGCAGTCACGAGGCCGGCGGCACCGGCACCGATCACTGCGACGTGACGGGTTGGATTTATGCGCACCAACATTGGCTCGGGTGAAGCTCTTCTTGAGAGAGATGCGATCTTGAAAGTCCCATAGAAGAACCAACGACAGACAGAAGAATAGAAAAGATACAAAAGAAGAAGAAGAAGAAGAAGAAGAAGAAGAAGAAGACTTATAATGGAGATGTAAACCATGTTTAATTTATATTATCTTCTCTTCCCTTTAATACCGGTTTACTTAATTCGTTCTCGAGTAATTTAATTATATACAAGTTGTGTTATCTAAGAATTAAACTATGATTAAGAGAATGATACTAAAGCTAGTGGTTTTCCCTATTTCTTTTGATTTTTAATTCTTTCTCTTTTTATCTAACGAGAGATATTTAATTTCTGTTGATTTTGACGTTGTGATAAATAGTAAGCCAAATTCCTAGGCAACAATATGTAGGAATAATTGTACCCAACCTCATCTCAAACATGTCATTGAATTGCAAACTTGTTCACTATGCTTGTTGACAATTAAGTTTTAAGTGAGAAACATATCATTCAAAAGAATAATATTAAAATTTGTAGTATATCTCATATTATCAATATAGTATCGTATTATGATATTTTTATTTTATAAGCTTATTTTAAAAAATAAATTAGACCTTATAATGCTTACAAACAAATAGAAGATTCTAACATCTAGTTGGTTTGACTAAATAAAAAGAGTAGGAAGGTAATATTTGCTTGTATGCTTAGGTAAGAGTTCAAATTAAGAACAAATATAAAATAATAATCTTACATATAAAAGTTAGACCAATTATAAGTTAGGAAACCCAAAACCCTCGGTGTATTAAAAAAAAAAAGAACTATTTTGCCTCATTCATGTAAAATCTTTATAATGTTTGTAATTATTAATGCATTACTGTACGATCATGTTAAAAGGTTGTAAAGTGGCTGTTGAGTAAGATAGCAAATATGTAGGAGGCTAGGTGCTCCTTTTAAGCATTACTAAAGCAATGGGAAGGAAAAGTAAAAAGCGAGACTGCAGCCGTAGAAAGTAAACTTTGTGGCAGGTTTTGGCTGGAACTCAATAGTGGGTTGCAGGGCATGCTGCCAAAACAGTTAACCATTTTTGGAACTTTAAGCTGCACCTAAGTAGTACTGTACTTCTGTTTAAAGTAATGGGGGTAGAGTCCCACCTCAGAAACTAGAGACATATTTTGGAACTTATAAAAGAATAGTGTTCCTTTCTTGTTATGTTAGCTTTTTAGGACGAGTCCTCCACACTTTGATGGTATCATGAGTGAGTGCCTTTTATTTATGAATTGAATCACCGTAGAAAGTGTTTATCTATGTTAGAAAGAGTAAGGCATATCAAAATTTAATTCATGTCTTATGTTTGAAAATGTTCTTCTTTTATAAGTCGGTTTTAAATGTTGAAATGATTTCTCTATTTATTTCCTAAGAGTTTGTATTATGGTCTTGTAGAAATATCTATTGTTCAATACTAATTACTTCATTGATTCATTAAGCTCGCCAATTACATGAACCTATATCACTAAGGAAGCTTATCACCGCCAAGAGACATTTAAGTTGGTCGCACGGATCATTCTTTAGAACATTCTTTTGTGGCAACCAAATTCACCAATCATAATGATAGAAATTGATAGCTACTCCCCTCTCCGCAACTGTCGTCTGTGTGATTTTGAGCATTCGTCGTGGCCTCCGAACCTACACAAATTCTCACATCTAGTTATCATAAATTGGGCCAATTGATTTTAGGTCTATTAACTTGGTTTTCATTTGACATGTTTCACAATACTTGGGACAAAACGACATGTTGAAAAGTAAATATGTTCCTTGTTGTCAACATATTAGCATTGTGTTTCTTATATGTAAAGATACTCTCCTATACTATAATGTAATTAATGAGGTAAATTAAACCTTATAATAATATGTCCTTAAGCTTTTGTATTTTTTTTAATTTTAAATAAATAAGCTCACATATTCATAAATAAAAATAATAATTACGAAAAAGTAAAGCATTAACATCTTTTTTGCTTTTGAATGGGTACGAATGTTGGGAAGGTAAAAATTTCATTTATGCATTCAAAAGTTAGCATTAAGTTTTAGATATTGAGTTCAAATTCAAGACCATAAATAAATATGAGAACTATTTTCCTTAATGTAAAATTCTTTAAAATCTTTGTAATTATTTATGCTTTTTTTCCACACAGATGTTGGGTCGGTGGGCACCTTGGTAGTACATTTAAGCATTAGAAAAAGAAAAAATTAAGGTTGTAGAATGTGGAAAGTGATTTTTATTTGAGTTCCAAAGTGTGACAATCTTTATTCTCTCACATTAGAAATATAAGCAAGATAATCTACCCATAAAAACCTAATTTGATTCCCAGTTGGTGTGGGTGTTTTTAACAATATTTAGAGATGACGATATCTTTAATTCTTCTTAATTTACCTTGGTGTTAACATTGAGGTCCTAGAGAATGTTAGAAGGAGAATGAGTCTTGAAGCATGATTATTGAGAAACACACTTGTAGTTTGATGAAATCCTCATGAGCTTGTGCAACCAAGTCATCATCTTCTCATTCATCACGGTAGTTATCAAATAGAGCCAATACGTTCTTTAGAGTTGAGTTAAGCATTTGCTTTCTCCATTCTTCACCTACAGCACACCCACACTATGCCGCAAGCCATTCATGGTACTCGAACTGCAAAAGTGACATAAAGAATTCTTCCTTAATATTCATTCATTATGAAGGTTAGATGTATTTAGCCACCAAATTGAATGTGAATCCCACTTGGTGTTGAACAAAATTGTTGAAAGACTATGTATTTCATATTATTAATATATTAATGTGTTGAAATCATTATCGGGGCAGAGACATGTTGAAAGTTTGTTTGTGTTTCATAGAGTCGATATACTTGCATGTCGTATTCTTTATACGTGAAAATGTTTTGCTCTTTTACAAGTAATTTTGATAAGAAAATAAGTATTTTAATATAATGTTATAGACCACGTTTGGATGAGAGATCCCTTTCACTTATTGATTGAGTTCTCATCGCAAGTGATTTTCAATGCTCGTTCAGGATGAATGTGTATAAATCCATACATATGTCCTACGTTGCTAATAAATTAGCCTATTATGCTCCTGAGACGGGGAGAAATTCTCCTCTCTAAAAAGCTAATTTGAAAAGAGGAAATAGGCATTAAAAAAAATTAGTCTAAGCAAATACATACCTGAAAATTAGTGCAGTGAGTGTGTGGCTTAAGGACGCCAGAAACTTTAAGTGATAAGTAGAAAGCTTCGACCTTTTTCATCATCTCTTGTTGTGATGGAAGCCTGAGTCGACCAGAAAAAACACCAGCTATCCACTTGCTTTGTAATTCAAATTGAGGAAAAGCAAGGGCATGCATCAACCGTTAACAAAGATCAAACTAGAGATACAACCAAAAAACAATCGCATTCTATGGTAAGTGGGGATGAACCTTGAATGGTATCCCAACGAAGGAAAGCCAGGGGCCAAGGCTGGAGGGAAAATGTGCTTGTACAGTGGCCCCACACGGCAGTCATCCATGGTCACAAGGCCATTGGTGTCAAGAAAAGGAAAATCATCCCTGTACCTTCAATTGGAAGGAAAAAGAAAAAGCTAGACTGCAGCCGTAGAAAGTAAAGTTTTTGGCAGGTGCTGGCTGGAACCCAATGGTGGGTTGCATGGCATGCTGCCAAAACAGTTTAGGAACTTTGAGCTGCACCAAAGTAGTACTTTACTTCTGTTTAAAGTGATGGGGGTTAGAGTCCCACCTCAGGAAACTAGAGACATAATTTGGAACTTATAAATTAATAATGTTGCTTTTTTGTTATTCTAGCTTTTTAGGATGAGTCCTCCACACTTTGATGGTATCATGAGTGAGTGCCTTTTATTTATGAATTGAATCACGGTGGAAAGTGTTTATCTATGTTAGAAAGAATAAGGCATATCAAAATTTAATTCATGTCTTATGTTTGAAAATGTTCTCCTTTTATAAGTCGGTTTTAAATGATGAAATGATTTCTCCATTTATTTCCTAAGAGTTGTCTTATGGTCTCTTAGAAATATCTATTGTCTAATACTAATTCCTTCATTAATTCATCAAGCTCGCCAAATATATGAACCTATGTCGTTAAGGAAGGTTATCATCACCAAGAGACATTAAAGTTGGTCTTATGAATAATTATATAGAATATTCTTATGTGGGAACCAAATTCACCAATCATAATGATAGAAATTGATAGCTACTCCCCTATCCTCAACTGTCGTCTATGTGATTTTGAGCATTCATCGTGGCCTCCTAACCTACACCAAATCTCACACCTAATTATGATAGATTAGGCCAATTGATTTGAAGTCTATTGTATGCTTCAGCCTAAAAGCTGCCGACAGTGATTTGTTTGTCCTATTGGTACGTCGAGAAATAAATTCTATGCTATACAGTTGTTTGAGAGTAGTCTTTAATGTGACATAAACTCGTGAAAAAGTTTTTTGTGGTCCAAGAGTAATTTTGTAGAATCATTGAAAGAAAATGGGCTAGTAATTTTTTTCAAAAAAAAATATGTTTTATTTTTGTAAATAGTAAAGTAAATTATGAATATTTTATTTAAAAACTTTAGTAAAAGTTTTACAATCATCATTTTTTGATTGTTAAGATAGTTTGTATGACTATACATGTTTTTTCTTATTAAAATGACTAACTTATCTGTCTAATTAAAGTAATCATGTCACCGTCTTCTTATTACTTATTTGTTATGACCATAAGTTAAAAATGATTAACTTATGATATTAAGTATTGTCATTTTCTCCAATTATTAGAGAGATAACATATATTAAAATGTTCATTTTCTCTTTTGAAATCAACTTTTAAGAAAGAAGAACACTTTTATAAATAAAGAGCATAACATGTTAGTTTATTAATAGTCTAAGATACATGCTAGGTCTCAACATGCCCATCATTTTAAAGATGGGAAAATTATTTTTATAAAAATTCCAGTTACAAGTGACAAGGTATCTTATTTAAAATGTGACTTTGATATCATCTTAAATTAATTTATTCTCTTAAAATTGACTTACAAGAGAGAAAAATATATTTATATATAAATTAGGCAATAAACCAACATATTGGTAAAATGGAATACACACCAGGAATAGGTATATAAAGATTGAAAAATGCACCTTTAACCCAATTAAAAACAATTCAGATACATCCACAAAGCAACTCACCCAAAAAGCAGCTCTGCCGTCCATTGAAGCTGGTAAAGTAGGCAAAGGCTATCAACCAGCAGAGAAACCAAAGGCAAATGGTCCCCTACACCTAAGATTCATATAACTATTGCCGAACATTTCCTAACTCCTTCAGCAGTTTCCAGGACCACCACCCCATGAATCTTGCTTTTGGTAAACCAAAAGTCACATAACAACAAGTTTGGAAGCTAATGCGTAGGCTTGGATTTATAATCTGTTAATTTATATATATATATTTATTATGTTAACAAACAATATTTTTCACAAAATTTTTAATCATTGGTCAACGCTAGTATCAAAATTTTTAATCATTATGTTAACTCTTCATATACATATATATATATATATGTGTGTGTGTGTGTTTTTAATACTAATGTTTGTCGCAAGTAGGATATATCCGCACGTTGCCCACTTGGGGTCAGCATCTTGAAAATATTCGAATAATATAAAGTAATTTCTTAATTAGAATATCAAATTCATCATTATGATGTGAATTGTGGCTTGACTTAAACTTTACTTTTCCCGAATAATAGTGACTGGATGTTTTGAAAATGTAATACATAAACCATTAAAAATACATAAGAAAAAAAAATGAAAAATTCTTATAGTACCAAAAGTCTTCGGCTATTTAAACATTGTTCAAAAACAGCTATGCACTTGGATGTATTACCTAGAAAAGGAGACAGAAAAGGTCCGCCAAGAATCTTTCTAGCCTGGAATCAATTAAACTTGCATGGATGAGAATAGTGTTGAATAACTGCGAAAAGAGTTTTGATTTTCTAATATTTTCTTGCTTAATTGTCACGATCTTTTTAAATAGACCCGAAAAAAGGTAAACAAAAATGAAAATGCACAAATATGGAAGGTTTAATTAATATGTTCAGGTCTTTTCTTTTTTTAATAGATATATATCAAAGAGGAAAGAGACTCAAACCCATAACTTATAGAATTGTTAATTAGGATTTGAATTAAAGAACATCATTAAGCCAAAGGTTCTTCTAACATGTTTAGATATTAAGTTTGATATCCTGTATCCTTTAATTTTCTTTGTCTAATAATATAAAGTCTAAATATTCAACCAAAAATTAACTCAAAAGTCAAATAGTCTTATTTCATTTAAGTTTTATTTCATGAATATTTTTTCTTGATAGTATACTCTTATTATTAAACTAGACTTTTAATACAAAGCTAAAGAGGCTTAAAACTCAACTTAGAAGCTAATTGAAATCTTAGATGATCTTTTTTCATTTAAACTTTATGTTAAGAATTTTATTTTTAGCATTAAAAAAAACGACCTAATAAAAAGTAATCAAAGGGAAAGAATAAGACAACATGGATGGAAATTGGATCAAGAAGTGTCTTTTGGCGTGAAATTAAGGGCGTGATCTCACTGCGTTGATTGATGAGGAATATTAAATTTGTGGGTTCCAGAAAGAAAAAGTAAAACAAGGGCAAACATGGAAATCAAGTGGAGGCCTTGATATTTAATAAATATCACAAACTGCTTTGCAGTTGAAAAGTGTCCCCTGTCTTGTCTCTGGTCCCTCTTCGCATCCAGAAATCTGTACGAGCTTAAAGCTGGCAGGTATTAGTAAGAGGGAGAGAGAGAGAGAGAGAGAGAGAGAGAGAGGGAGGCAGAGGGGAGTTTTACATATTATTGACTGGAAGTGGAGAGCATAGAGGTAGAGAGGGAGATAGAGGGCCGTCTTCCCCTTCGGCTCCCTGTATTCCCAGTGATCTGGTTCCATATCTTTCTCTATCTGTGTCTCTTTGAGCTGGAGGGGGAGTTCGAAGCATTTTCTATGGTGTTGTTGGGTTCTGCGCTCTGAAATGTTTTACTGAGATGGGAATTTTCTTGACGAGGAAGAAGTAGATATTCTAATGGTTGAATGCTCGTCTTGGATTCCTTGCCTCGTGGTACCCTTTTCTCTCTCTCTCTCTCTCTTGCACTGCTTTTTATATAGAGGTTCCCTCGTAATATGATTAAAAAGTTCAGGTTTTGGAGTTTTCTTTTTTTTTTTCTTTTTTTTCAGGGTCTTAACACGATTATTTCTCGAGTTAAAACTGCACAGTTGCTTTTTATCTGGTCGATGCGTTTTTCTGTGTCTATGTTTTTGGAGTTGTTTACGGATATTCTTTTATGTCGTTCACCAGCGATCCAGGGGTGTGTACAATCTAGTTGCTTGCTTTCTGAATTACTAAATGGGGAGTGATGTTTTCTTGACTCTGTCAGTAATTTGTCACACAACCACCATGAAGGTTCCCCTTTTTGATAAAAGAGTATGAATAAGCGAAGCACTTACTTCTATAGATGCCGAAGATCTTGGATATGCGAAGCAGTTAAGAATGGCAAATAAATCCTTGGTTCCAGCAAAATTGAAAGCTTTTTGGTGCTTTGATGTAGTATTATATATTGTCTTCTTGCATTGTTCGGATTAAGTGAAACATTTTTGGGCCCCTAATCACTGTTACAACTGGTAATGCACATGATATACATGAGTGTGTCTTAAACTAGAGACATATTAATGATTCTAGTTGCAGAACTTGATGGGCAAGTTCTTTACCAAGTTCACTTTTGCATTTTGTGTACTTTGATTGAATCGACCCTTTGCTATATATGTGAAGTTTATGGGTTCTCTGTCATAGATTGGGTTTAATGTCATGGTTTGCAAATGATGTTATGATGTCAATATATATTGTTTGTGGGAAGTGCGCTATTGCGTTCATAATGCTCTCCCAGTAGTTTCAGTGCTGCATTCATGTAAACAAGTTTTCTTTTCAAGGAGATGACCTATTGTTATTGGGCTTTAGGAGGCATGTTCTCTTAGGAGCTGTTCAGGGGATGAGGCAAAAAGTTCAAGTGGCTGTTCCTAAAGGTGGAACATCGGTTCTGATGTGATCATTTTGCAATTTTGGGAAGTACATCATGTTAATGCGAGGAGATTTTGATCTCAATTCGGTACAAATATGTACTGAATCACTTAAAGAAGCTTTGAAGCAGGGTATGCTCAACCAGGAGGTTATATTTAGGAAGCAGGTATGTGAACATCATCACTGTACTGGTTGAGTTATGCATTTACTTAATTCGGTATCATGCATCCTTATTTAATATTATTATGACTCCATTGTATAACACCATATGAATGATTGAACTTATTTTGGGTCAAACTTTCATTTGGTTAAATCCCTTCCCAAGTTTATGGATTATTATGAGTTTGTCAACTGCTTAAACTAACTGCATTTCTGAGGTACTTGGGCTTTTCTATTTCTATACCTGCATACCAATGGGCCATTGCATGTAATTCTGGATACATGAACAAAACCTTGAATTTTCCTCCAGTATCTGTTACCATCATGGGAAAGTAGATGGCATTTGCAGGATGACATGCATTTCAACTAATCAAAAGAAACAGAGCAGTCTTCTTATAACAACCTGAGGTGGCCAGGAAAGATGGGTTAAAATATGAGAAAAAGGTGGATTCAAATATAAGAGTTGGATGAAAAGTTGAATTGGATAAATACTTTTTATTTTGGAAGCAACTCATTTATTTGGAATTGAAGAAGTATTTTCTTATCATTCTGGCTTCTGATTGTTCAAGGTTGAGGAACTCCATCGGTTATATACAACCCAGAAGACACTGATGGAGAATCTTGCCTGGAGGGAGTTTCATACCTACAATTCAAGGAAACCAAGAACCCAACCATCACTGTTATCTTGTGCAAATCCAAAAAGCTATGAGACATTCACAAAAGAAACAACCTTTTCCTCGATTCTCATGGTAAATGGAAGCTATCAACTTGAAAAATGTTATGAGGAACTATGATTTACTATTAAGGCAGAGATTTTTCTTTTTTTCTTCAAAATTTTCCTTGTCTAGCACTAAACATATTATAGCTCTAAATTGGTTAAATATATCCTCCTTTAATGGCTGACCTAATTTGGTTTCAATATCTGTAACTTATTTTTTTCTTTGTTAATGTGATGAGTTTGTCTTGCAGGTGGGCCCAACACAATCTACAGGGTGTGTGTCGGCAGAAGGGCAATTTAGGCAGAGGCCTCTAGATCTTCAACTTCCTACTGACCGGTATATTAGACATGTTGGTAAGGATCTTTTCAGGACAAGGAATATTTATAAGCACTTCAAAGAAACACACAATACTAAAAAAATTTTCATGTGCTCTTCTTGGTGGTGCTAACGTTGCAGATCCTGAGTTTAAGGTCTCCCCAGGCAGTGGAGAATACCATTGGAGCAAGGGGTGTGCTAAGAGAACTTGGTCCCATAACGAAGATCAATCCCGCGTCCACCATGTTATTGATTTAGAAGAGTCAATTGAGAGGGTGTCAAATGAGGATGAAAAATGTGCACCTTTTTTCTGCAATGCTGCTCACGAAACTCATATCACAGACAATAGTGAGTCTGAAGCTTCTGTTCTTTCCGAGTCAATCATCTCAAGTAGTGTAAAGAAGGATTTACCAGTTGGGATTGCAGACAATTGCTCTCTTGTAGACAGCAAATGCTGTGAAGAGCAGAACTATTCCAATAAAGGTGATTTTCAGTTATATACATGAGACTGGTTTAAGTATAATAGGCATGAATGCGTGGTAGCCTTACACAGGTTAAGCATACATCATTAAATCCAGCATCTTTTTGTTCTCCTTGCAGGATTTAAGAGCTCTCATGTTAGCATTCCAAATCTAAATCTGCCCACCATGTTGCAAGAGTCCCTGTCATCTAAAGTAGTTCGTGTGGACCTTAACAAAGTTCAGCTTGATGACTCATCTTGTGACTCAGATGATCTTATGGTGTCCCAGCCTTCAGCAGCCAGTCCAGCACATGTTTTCATCGATCTGGTTGGCAGGGATCATGTGGACACTTGTGCATCCCCGACCTGGAGAAAAAGAAGTAATAACTGCACAAATGAAACTGTTGACATGATTTGCCAAGATGATGCCATGAATTCTTCACTGGATCCCAAGAAGAGTAGAGCAGAAATTTTGGCAAGAACATCGAAGTTTGATGGTATGGGTGGAACTGAAGTAGGTACTTTAGGTTTTGAGGCTCTCAGGCCCTCACCAGGCCCCCGCGAAGTCAAGGGTTGCCATAGTAGTGACTTCGGGAATGGAAATGTTGGGATACTTCCTGATAATCTTTTAAATGAACCAAATCGCACATGTAGAGGTACTAGACAGATGAACTTTGAAAAGAGTGAAGTGGTGGACTTAGTACCTTCCGGTTCTGATCAAAGCCAAACTACGGTTCTAGATGGAAGTGACAACATATCTCCTGCTTCATGCAAGTCCCGCTCCTGCATTGATAATGATGTCAACAGTTTGAAGACTGAACACTCTGGGAATGAAATGGGGAGTTCAAATCTCCTTGCCTCCGATCATCTCTCTGGGACCAATATAGTTTCTCAAGGTTCAGAAACTGTGTCAGTTGATCAGGAACAAGGATCATCTGACAGTAGTGCATCGAAACATGAATCTGGCAGCAAGAAAGAGGAATCATCTGAAGCAGATGAGCAAATCCATAGGGCAGCTGAATCACTTCTCCATTTCTCCTTGGAGATCTCAGCAGGCAAGCAAGATTGTTCCACCAAAGCTAAACTAACTGAGACGAAAAACAAGAAGAGGGAGCAGCCTCAGTATTCTACCGATTCTTTTGAGTTAATTACACTAAATATAAAAGAGTGCAGTGCAGAGGACTACTGTGTATCATCGAAGCCATTAGAAGTGAATGAAGTAGAGACAAATGATTTTTCTTTGAAATTAAGAAGGGGGAGGAGATTGAAAGATTTTCAGAAGGACATCCTTCCTGGTTTGCCATCACTTTCTAGACACGAAATACTTGAGGATGTCAATATTCTGGAGGCAGTTCTAAGGTCAAGGGAGTACAAGAAGATCAGAGCAGGGATGGCTAATGGACATTGCTGGTCTACACCGGTGAGAAGCAGACGGTCAACACTCAAACAAGTTGGGAGGAAAAGGTTTTAACTAAATTTCCATTGTATGTAAGGAATCCCATCATATGGAAATTCCTTTTAAATTTAGAGTAGCATTATTTATGAAATAGCCTTATTTTGACTTTTAGGGAGAACAAAAGGTTTGGTTGTTTTATGTTCCTGCAAGTATACTTTAAGCTAATATTTCTGACTGGAAAAAGCTTCTGCTTCGTCCTTTATGCGTGTTTGGTCTCCAGTGTTTACCGCAGCTCGTTCTACCCCTGCGGAAACTCTTGCTTGCCTTTTGGTTTGCTGCTTCAAGCTAAAGCAAAGATGAGCAGCAAAGCATGCTTCTAGTCTGATTTTCTTTTCAACAGGAAAGAGATTACGGGATCAGTGGCAAGGAAAATGTTACGAAAGGGTACAAGATTGTTCAAGGTCTACTTGCATATTTGTGTGAGATTAGTCGTTGTTGGCATGACAGTCTATAAAAAGCATCCTTAGCAAATTTAGTACTATTCTTTCATTTTTCATGATTCAAATAGTGTCATGGATATATTCGGTATAATCATATGTTAGAGAGTTTAATTTTATCCAAGAGTCGATTCAAAAGTAAAATGTAATATTTAAGTAGGATTTAGATAATTTGAGATTTTTAGGGTGCTTCTATAGGTAACTTGGACTATAGACTTCCCCACTCCCGAATCAGCCAAAACCAGCACTAGATGTTACAGGGAAAAAAAAGAACTGAGGATGGACCAAATTCAACTGCTTGGTCCAATAAATTCTTAAACGGGAGAAAGAAAAAGGGTCATCTCTGTTCTTCCTACTACTTCCAAAAGTCTGAAGAATTGCAAGCATCATTTTGGCGGTCCTCTGTCAAGTTTCTTGATGAATTCAGAGTGCCACAAGGCACAGTTTTTGCTTCCTCTGCGCAAATTCCCATCTTCCTCTCCAGCCTGCTGACGCAGTGGTGCTAGATGTTAGCCTTCTGTCGCGCAATCTTCAAGCTGTTGACATAGAAGATTTAAAGAAGCAACAAGTACAGCAGCTTCTGCTAGCACATACAATAATACATATAACGTGATCGGATGGCATTTACAGTCATTCTATGCAGGAGGATGACCTTCTTCACACCTCTGCTAGTTTTCAGGCCTATAATCTAGCAGCAGATGGATCCCAACACATGATGTCTAGAATCATTACCTAGTAGATAACATAGTCAACGAAGAAGTGCTTTATCATATGATTGCCTAGCAGGACATGTAGAGGATAATAAACAAAGCAATAATGAGAGGCGTAGAGGCAAAGCCACTAAAAACCACCCTTTGTGAACAAGCATGCTTCAATTATGAATCCAAAGAGGATGAAAGCCAGTGGTACTTGAAAGACAGTGACGAAAATGGTGGTTGGTTGGCTAAACAGTGGATCAGATTTATGGGCAAGTGGAGTAATGCTGCAGACAACTAAAATTCTTCACCGATATGTTTGAATCTTTCCACGTCTTCTTCTGTACTTAAACATGCCCCACAACCTAGTAAGATTATTATCCGATTGAGACATTGGATAGCATGATTAGCTTTCTTTCTTTGTTTTCTAACAGCATTTTTTTATCCCGTCTTGCTTTTCTGTTTTTTTATTGTGCCTGCACATGTCTTATAATGTTTTTCTTATTTTATACACATAAACAATGTAACCTATCTATTATACTGTGAGTATAGTAGATATACAGAATTTTAACATATCCATTTATCTTCAAAGTGGGAAAACACTTGTCATAGGAACCATATCCATAATTAAAGAGGTGCCTTACTTAAAACTTGAGCTTTACAACCACATTAAGAAAGCAAAATACATCAACACATACGAAACACAAGGTATGAGACACAACATATTGACAATATGAGACACATACCTATAATGAACTTCATTCACTCATATAAAAAAAATAAGTGAGATGATTTGACCATATAAGAAGGTTTGACTATTCCTTCTATTGGATTAATATTTTGGAATAGAATCTAAGCTTATAACAAGTGATATTAAAACTAAATTATAACATGATCTAGTAACGCTTGCATTGCCATCTTATAGTGTGGAATAGACAACTTATGTTGAGGGTAACATGAATTTAGGTTGGAGAGAAAATAACATACTTTATTCTCTAATATCAGTTAAGCAAGTGGGATGATTTAGGCAGATAAAAGGCTTGCTACTCCTCTGAATGAGTTGATTTTTGGGATGGAATTTAGCCCCGTGACAAGAAATACCGAATTTTGACAAACATAATTCATGGCATCGTTTTACGGAAACAGCAGCTTGCAGAAAAACCACGGGTAGAAAAGGGTGCCTAAATCAATACTGTGGGTGACGGACTTTTCTGAAGTACTTGATTTAAGAGAGCCACATTAATTAAACATTGCATAGCTCCGCAAGTTGCAATATCAGCATGGAATGACAGTGATTACCTTTGTTTCTACTCCATCATCCTGAAACGCACATATATCTTCTTCTTTTTTTTATTCGGGATCCGAAGTACCATTGGTTGGTAGATTATTAACTAAATCATCCGTTGACAATATGGGCAGGAAGATAGATATGGTTGCAGATATCAAAAACTAGCAGAACTTGGTCCAAGTGCGCTTTGATTTATCGCCCACTGAAACATCTGATCATTATCACTTTGATTAATTGATCGTTTCTAGAAAATGATTGCATCGGGAAACATAATTTAAATCCAGATAGCCATGTTTAATCTGGTCAGGCATTCCCAGTGGCACTGAGTTTTGCCCTCTAAGCTTTATCAAGTAGTTTCAAGCACTGAGTTTTCACTTGCTGAATAACTGGAAGAGGCTTTCTGTCCGCGTGCTTCAATGACCCCAACATGGGATTTCAAAGTTCAAGAGGTTGCTGAGAATAGTTTTCAGCATGCCTACCGCTTTCTGAAATGTATTTCTGCTCAAAATCACAAGAAAAGCGTTCAGGAAGTAAGCTTGTTTGCTCAAGATGCAGAAAATCAGTTCAGAGAACTGCTCAAACTCCTGGATGCCGATAAGTCGACATCATCAGATTGCAGGAGGATTAGAAAAGGTCCCCTGCTAGATTCCCGTTACATAAACCTGGTCGAGCTGATGGATAATCCGAACTCTTTGCCCCAAGGCTTCTCATGCAATCCAACACAACCCCCCATAATAAGAGATTTACTTCCCCTTCAGATGAAAAAACCAGCTTCTGCTCTGATCGGGAGAGACAGTTTTAGCTTGTGTAGGGATAAACGGAAGCAAGCATTACAGCAATATTACTCCGAACCCAATATTGTTGCTAATAACTCTATCGTCGGGTTGAACAAGATCTTGAAACAGCCGAGCATTGCTCCGATCAGTAAGGTGGGAAATGGCGTCCACGGGCTGAAAGTTCACTACTCCTCATCGGAAGTCTTGGCTTCTGGCAAGGAATCCTCCGTGTTATCCTCCACGAGTAGGTGCGGGGTGAAAAGTGAAGCCGCTACGAGATCTGTAGCCACGACCAGTGGGTGTCACTGCTCAAAGAAAAGGTGAGTCGCCTCAAATTTTAACGTCAGGAACTGAACCCTTTGTATAATTGCTGATAACTTTCTTCTGGCTTGTGTTGTAGGAAACCGAAACTGAGGAGAATGATAACAGTTCGAGCTTTAAGCAGCAAGCTATCGGACATACCTCGAGATGGGTTCTCCTGGAGAAAATATGGGCAGAAGCCCATAAGGGGATCTCCACATCCAAGGTATGTTCATCTTTGATTCAAATATTCTTCACGCTTAAACTCACTAGATTTCACACAACTTAAACTCAAATATTTTCACCTATCAGACAATATTTCTCTTCAGTTGTTTATGGTCTAAGTTATACACTTTGAGCAGAAAATGTAACAGAAGAACGAGACGAATTGGGAAAAGAAATTTTTTCCCATATTCAAATAATAGAATTGGTAGTTGTAGGATTCCAAATTCACATCATCTCATTTCTTAAATGTGTATATGCACTTGTTTTTGTTTCTGTTATTTGTGTTGGAGACGAAAATCACTCATAGGAAATATACCATTTTAAATAGTGTTTGAATATAAAAATATCCTCTTAGCTTATTAGATAACTTTTAAATTAGACCTTAGTTAATCCATTGCATCTCTTGTTTAATTTAAGATCTTAAAATATGTTTGGAATGTGAAAAATTATTGGAGACAAAAGTTCCATAACAAAATGCACTTATTACAATTTGGAATGAGATAAGTAAATAGGGTATTCATGAACACTACTAATTCTAAATGTGTTACTCTTGAATTTTTTTTTTGAATTTTTTTTTTAATGAATATGTGAGTTTCTTTATTTAAGAACAAAAGAATACAAAGACTTAGAAGTATACCTTAGTATAATAAGCTTATCTAAGAATAAGATAAAACTAAGATTGAAATTCTCCATTTTTAGACTAATTTTAAGAAAGAAAATGGACATTTTTGAACAAAAATCACCTGATGAAACTAATAGTTGGTGATAGGGTGCAGGCTTTGTTAACATAAATGATTGAAGCTCTTCTTTCTTTATGCATCCTTCCAGTTTAATTTACACTCCGGACAGTTATACAACTGACTTGTTCTTCTCATTCTTCGTTTCCAAAGATGTTACTACAAATGCAGCAGTGTGAGGGGCTGTCCGGCAAGAAAGCACGTGGAAAGATCTTTGCAGGATCCTAACATGTTGGTCGTGACATACGAAGGGGACCACGTCCACTCGAGAATTGCATGCCAAACACCCAACCTAATGATTCATGTCCATCGGTGGATTGAACCTACGGATGCAAGCATTTCCCAGCTGTAACTCGTTTTGTATCTCTTAAGTTTCTTGCCTAACCTTGGTGTAAAAATAACTCAAAGCTAATGTAATTTTAAGATGTTACTAATAAAATAAAGGAACAAAGCGGGGGAGAGAGAGAAACTTTGTATGTTGAAATGTTTTTCTCTGTTTTTTCTTTTTGTATGATTTATGATTCGCAGTCGGTATTGTTCTTTTGTGATTTTATGGGCCTGTGAGATTTAGTTGGTGAACAAAAATTCAAGTTTAAAATTTATGTTGTGACCGTTGTAAATTCAATGTGACAGAAAAAGTGTAACAATCTAATCATAAGGATCAGCCCTAGTGAGGATCTACTTACGTGATTTTCCTATGTTGTTTCTTGTCTGGGCATGTACACGAAACATTAATCAAAACGAAGTCCTAAGAATTTTTCCTACGGAGTAAAAGATGAGGGAAAAAAGAAAATCACAGTTCTCTAACCAGCCACTTATGTAGTTCATCGTTGAGAAATCTCATTCTTCCCCCGTCATGAGCTCAGTAGATGGTTTCTTTCTGCAATACTCAGCTATTGGAACTTATCAGGAGCTCAGGACAATAGCATGACTCATTGCTAGATGCATGATATTTGATGTAAACTCATTTAAGTTTTGTTAAAAAGTTTAAAGGTTCTACTTAAAAATTACGTAAAAAGTTAACAGATTTTTTTTTATTTAAATTTTATTTTAACAATTTTTCTTTTAATATAGAATTGTTATCATTCACACACTTTTTCTTTATATATTGAACATTATTAGGCTTATGGTTGCATAAAATGTAATTGAATCATATTCTATCCTGATTCCATGTTAAAAAGCTCATAAATCCAACCTAAAAGGTCATTAAAAGAATTAAAAGCTTCCTCTTTCACTACTCGACAGCTAACCTAAAACGATTTAGTTTACATTGCTTTTAATGGGCTGATACAGCAGAAGCAAAGGAAGGAGACAAAAAGGTTAAAACGCCGAGAGAAGTAGCCCAAGCCTTTGTCCCTTTCTCTGGATCCATGCATCGGCCTGGCAACTGATGGTCTCCATTCCTCATTTGCCCGAAGAAATGGAGAGCTAAGTCCACTCCTTTTTTTTCTTCTTTTTTTTTTCTTTTTTGCTTCCTTTCACTTTTATTAGTCTCTATAACATGAAGAACTTTACAGGGAACCTGTAACTTTCAATGAGATGGGCATGACGTCAACTATACCTCGTACAAGCAATAAAATCCAAGTAAAACAAAAACTTCTCTGTCATGGGTTAAACCAATAGTGAAAATACTAGAAGGAAAATTAATCTAAGAGAAACTATAAATATCCCTCGTAATAGAAAGGTGAATTAAAAGGAGTTGGTATAGAGTGTCTCTTTTAAAAGACTTAAAACCCATTTTATAATTTCATAAATTATATGATATCCTTTCAAAATTTTATTTATTTTTTATATAAGGTTTGGAGATCGATGCAACCGAAAACTAGTGTCCACATTCTGTGGGCATTGGGAAGCAATATTAAAATGTTATGGAACAACTTCTTCACATGCTGAACCTATTATAACATGTGATGGTAATATGTAGTATAAAATTATGATATTTCTTTATTGTATTCGGTAGATACCCTAGTAGAACACTTATAATAAGTTTTTCTAACTATAGAGAATTAGCTGTCCTAATTTAGTGCTATGAGGATTTTACATTCTCTTTTTGGTACTTGAAATTGGTTATTTGTGTGAAAGGTCTAGCTTCACCTTTTTTCTCAAAACACATCATTATTAGGCATTTTTACTGCCCAATGTTCCTCCTACAGTCCATGCTTAATCATTTTACTAGTGAGAGATTGATTTTGGTATTATTGAAAAGTCTAGGTTTATCTTTCCTCTATAGGCTTAGTTAAAAAGAGAAGTTATCTAACTTTATAATGTATATTACAAGTATTCTCATTTTTTATATGAAACTCTGTCTTTCAAATGAAAGATGTCTGAAATTGGTTTCAAAATGAAGGTTAAATAAGTTTTCATATATAAAAAGAAAAAATACCATAAAGCGTTTCAATGGAGTTACCGATCCATTATTGTTTAGCTTCAGCATTTGTGTGCTGGACTGAGTTTCTCTCATTCCTTCAAATATAAAGAACATAGATGACCCAAGTGGGTTCGACTTTACCTGAAGTCTATGAGCTCAGTATTAGTTTAAAGGATAAGATGACTAACATGGCCGACCGTTGCCAACTTCAAAGAAGACAGACTGAGGTCTGCTCCACTTGTCTTAATTAACCTACATCTTGTATTATATTAAGCGCCACGGCTGGGCTTAGGGCTATATAAAATAAACACCTAAAGCTCTTTTTGTTTTTCTTAATCATACATGCAGCATCGGAACACAGATTTAGCTACCATCTTTAACTTGATTAGAACTCCAAGAACCAAATCATTTTAGTTTATTCTAGTAATTCTGGAAAACGATGGGAGTGTTTACAAGTTTCACAGTAAAACCAGAATTATAAACTGCAGATACGCTGCTAGACATTGTCTGCCCAGTCACTTATGTTTTGGTTCTACACATCTAAGTCTCTAGGGAGAAAGAAGAAAACTAATTGCTACAAGTTGCTATTTGAGTACAGTTGCTAGGCATTGGATTCTGCATATGCTCAGAGAATCTGGGGATTATGTTCCTAGAAAGAATTGTTTTAGGTCCTCTTATCATTAGGTATATCCAACACTGAATCTTCTGGGGCCATTGAGAATTTAGGCAGTGTGATTTTGGAGGTGTGATGCTTATCGAATGATGAGTCTAATTGATCCATGAATGGGTGATGAGCACCAGCAGTAGAAGGTGCTGAGTAAAGTTGGGCACAATCATGCGTTTTTTCTTCTCAGCCAGTGCTTATGCTTGATTGGGTGGTAGGCCCAGAATATGATTGTCCATGATCTTTCTGTAAGCACTGATGGAATTAAAGTTTGGGGCCACATCGAACTCCACCATTTATGGTAGATGGGGAAGATTTTCAAGGAAGCAAATTGTCTTGGAAAGCCATATTAACTAAGATCATGATTATCCTTTGAAAGGACCTTTCTTTCTTGGTGAAATAATCAAACAGAGATCACTCACAAAGGGGGAAGAACACAATTAATTAGTCTGCACTTAATTATTGCTGTGGTAGAAACAAAGTGAATTGGATTCACCAATATCCAGCATATCCAACTCTTTCCGAGAACTTTTTATCTCCTTATACACCAAAACACACACCTCCCCTACACGTTGGTCTATGAGCCTGAGGTTGCACGCGGAGCCTTTCATGTTCACGAGAAAGTTAAGCCATACATGACTATCGAAGAGTTTGTCTCCACATGTTAATCAAATATATGTTAAAATCTGGTCTATTCTTTGTTTGCATTTTCTTATCTTATTAGCTATTTACAACATGATATCATATCCTAAATTTCAAGAAAGTTGTTACTCACTCATGAATTGAGAAGACTTTTTGATGTCAATGAACTTTCTGATAGTGGATAATTTCTATCACTTGTCTTATAATGTAAAGCTTTAATGATCATGTAAATATAACATCAAATAGATGGCTTATAAAGTAAGTCAAGCGTTAAATGTTAACAAGCACAATAGTTCAATAATTAACCATTGATAATCTAGAGTCTAGGTTCCAAGTTTCACATCTCATATTCTTATATCTCTTTTACTTAACTGATAAAAAAAGTCAGGCATTAGATTTACATATACAAGTGCACAAGATATGCTTAGCATGTTGTCAAAAAACCCACAAGATAGGCTTGCCCTAGTTAGAGAATATGTGTATGGCATCCCACGTGATATTTCACTTCAAGAACTATGAAAATTTTGGGGGGGAAAAGAAAGTGCAGTAATGGTCTTGCTCTTTGGCACAATAAACAAACTGAGTGACATAATGGTCCTTGGAGTCATCCAGAGGCTAGTTTCAAACGAGAAATCCCAGCCAAGGAAAAAATTTATCAAGACTCCACCTATTCCTGCTGACACATGAAAACAACTCATATCGGACAGTTTTGCTGCAGAGTTCAATCTTCAATCATTTATGCAGAAAACTTTACATTATAAAAACTAGACAATATAAGTTTCCCAACTGTTTTTGCTCAAGAAAGAAAGAATCTAAATCTCCACTCTAATCATATCTGTTTATATAGTCCAACCCCATCGCCTTTTCTTCATCACACTCATGGGAGGAATAACTTTGAGGTCTATCGCCGGACTGGGTCCACGCAGTTCAGCCGAAGAAAGTAGAAGGAATTCAGAGGTCGAAATTGAGAGCAAGGCATTCTTATTCTTGCCAATCGTACATGGGATGTCAACTTTCATGATTACGGTTGCCAATAGAATTTGCAAGACAAAATAAAATGGAAGTAGACGTATAAGCATAGTTAAAAACGCTTTGTGTCATTTCCTAACGTTAGAAATAAGATTCAAGTTTAATTTAAGAATTAGCTTGAGTTTAACTACCATCTAAGGTCATGAGTCCCCCAAACACTTGGTATACCTAGAGTTTAAGGTTGAACTAGGTGGAATAAGCACTTTTTAAACACAAAACATTAGTGAAAGGCTCAAAATTGAATAATATTTGAAGAAATTAACTTAAATTTTGATACCATATAAAAAGTAAGCCTAAAGTTCAATTTCAAAACTAGTTAACAAGACATTTTTTTTATGTTCAAATACCACATGGATATCTAGTAATTATTAAATTTGAAACATATTTTAGGCATTTGATGTAAGAGTAAAAGAATATAGTTTGAATGAAATTCTAGATATGTCTAAAATAAAGTTGTTAAAATATTAAGTTTCTTGACTAAAATGAAAAAGTAAAATATTTTTATTTAAGAATATTAATTTTTTTCAAATGAATATATTATTATGTTATAATTGAAAGATTTTAAATTTAATTTTTTCTTATATAAATTGATAATGTTGAGATATGCTTTTAATTCTTTATATTTTTTATTTTTAAATAAATAAACTCCCACATATATATATATATATATAAGATGGAAGGAACTCGTAGCATGTGGCACAAAGTTGGCCACGTAGAAGATGTTGCATTCCTTAATCACTTGTTTTCGACGGCAAAACGGTACCATTCCAAATGCTAAAGGCCAAGCTCGAAAGCAAAAGGAAGACAAGAGGGTATATGTTTCCCGAAAGCAGTTTATCCTTCATAAATTTCAACTTGGTGTTTTCTTTTCAGTAGTCTCTCCACCACCACACATAAAATGCTGGTTTTAAGAGTCTTTGCTTTCCATAATCGAAGGTTATCCACCATGCACCTTCTCACAAACAGTTGAAATGCAAAATCAATCTATCAGTTGCTGTCACCCCGTGACTTTCGGGGAGGAGAAAGAATGACAAGACTGACCGATGTGAGAACAGTTGGAGAAAAAGAGAGGAGAAAGAAAAGGCTTCCTGCTGTAAAAATAAGCTAGGACCCTATGATATGATTCTTGCAACCTCATCCTCTAAGCTATGCTGTCCGCAATAATACGATATTCGCTATAAAGCCTACGCCAATCATTCTCAGGAACCTTCTCTCACTGAGTTCAGCATTATTGCCATCATTTTTCATTAGGTAATAGTGGATTTTCCCTTTAGCTAATGGGATACAACGGTAATGTTAATATATATATATATATATATATATATATATTGAGTATTTTAATTTTAAGTTCAACACTTGCGTATATGTGTTTAAAAATATATGTATAAGTAAGAAAATCATACTTATTTCCAAGTTGTGGTGTAAGCATGGACTAAGGTAAACTCAAAAACAGAAGTTTCTTAATTGGTGACGTTTCGTGATATAATTAATTTCAACTTCCTGCCGGGAATGACACGACGACAAAAGGAAGTTGGTCCTTTTCATCCTCATTTTTTTCTTTTTTCCTGGCCTTTCTTTCTTTGCTTTCATCATCATTTTCTTCTGAGTCAGTCGTGCGAATTGACCCCAACACAATGCATTTCACCACTGTCATAGGCCTAGGATAGGTTTGGCAGCACCTCACAGAAGTCTGATCACCTACTCACACAGTTTGAGTAGCATGCGGAAGAAATTTTTTGTGACATTTCGTACGAATGGGTGGTCTACAAAGGAGGAAGAACACCAGGTGGTGGCTCTCCTCTCCTACTTCTGATGAAGGAAATGCTAAGTTAACTGTGTGGGAAGGTAAATTCCAAAGAAATATTCCCTTACATTAACCATACATTCCTCCTGGAGGGGCAGTGGAAAAGACCTTGCGTTGCTTGTGTTCACTCACTTGACATGAGTAAAAAGAGTAGAGTATAGGGGACTATTTCCGTAAGAAAAATGTTGGAGAGGGTTAAATTCTAAAAGTTCTCTTTTTATTTGACTTAGTTGAAAGTAAATGTGATTTAAAATTTTTTAACTTCATATCAGACATTCGAGTGCATTAGATTACGATGACCTAATTTCTAATATCCTATACAAGATACTTAAGATAAAAATTATATGAAATAATCATTGTTTAACAACGGAACCAGAAGGTTTTTAAGATATTAAGAGTGGATGCTATCACTAACAACCAAACTTTGTCTTTTTTCTTACTAAGGCATTATTGCAGGTGATATCATAAACTTTGAATATCTATACTAGACCTGCTTCTCTCATTGCCTTAAAATTCTTTGATTGAAATCCGAACAACGAAGAAAGTCCTGCTAAGAAAAGTAAAACCTAGAATTCATATCGTCAAAGTGACTGACTTTTTCCCTACCCAATAAAGACTATTTCATCTTTTTCAGACTCTAGTTCTCTCGTATATGCGGCTTAACGTAAGTCCAACGGGGTTTATGCAATTTTATAGTTCCTTTACACCTAATTCTTGCGACCACTTCAGATTATTATATCTTGAGAAGGGAACAAACCATGGAATATATAACTAATAAAGACTGCATCAAAGGCCCATCATGGAATTTCCATGATACGTTGAAGACTTAGAACAGATCCATCTTTAGAAAAAATGGAGATCTGAGAGAGACAGAGAGAGAGAGAGAGAGAGAGGAGTTTGGTTGATTAATTGGATAAGCAAAGGGTTAACATCATCTTTACGAGCTCCAATGAGCTTGCTCTAGTTTCACTCTAATTAACATGAAAATCAAGGATGTCTAGTCATTAGAAGATATTTGTAATCATATGATCTGACTCTCATCGAAAGAGAATCTTGGTTCAAATAAAATAACAAATAATTAATCTAGACACAAATTTAGATGAAGATTCCTTAAATATATTTGGTGTTGTACTTTCCTTTTAATTATAAACCATTATTTTATCATCAAGTTATTAGAATTTTTAATAATATCACTGTTCATTTTTTATCATGTTTATTAGTTGGTTTATTATTTGAAGTTCAGAATAATATTTGATCGAATGTTGATATGACAAATTTTTAACCATATGATTTGAAAAACATCATAAATAATAATTCATAGCCATGATGTCTTGATATACATGAATTTTGACTTGAAAATTATAGGTTGGATTACTCTATTAGCATTTCATTGTGATATTGACATTATGATAGGCATGACACATATTCTAGTAGTAGGTTTATCGAAACAAGGAGTTGAATAATTCAATAAAATCATTACTACTGTTGGAGGTACATGGTTGATGGGATATTATCCTTTCCTTTTATAGCGTATAATCATCATATTTTGGAAATTTATCCTTTGTATTAATTATTTTCCTTTTGCTTGTATAGAGCAACGTATTGTAAGTTGACCTATTACATATTAGGTCAAGCAATTCAATACAATAGAAATCCTTTTTCCCAAATTTTCTCTCTTCTCCCCCTTTCTTGACATGCTATCAAACCCCCTTTTTTTTTTTTTTTTCTAGCCTTTCCTAACAACTACCACGCATTGTCAATTAAGTTTGTTAATGCAACTATTAATGTAACTAACATTCACAGTATATATGATTACTTTCAACGTTAGAGTTGGAGTTAGTTTGTTCAAAATATGTGACTCTCATTTTAGTTTCTTTATAGAAACCTTTCAAGTTATAACAATTTTAATTTTTTTTCGAACTTATTAATTTAAACTATAACTAGTTTGGCTTTAAACATCATAAGTAAAAATCTTTGCAACAAAGTCAACAGTTTTTACTTTAAGCACCCACATTAAACCCTATCAACCCATAAGCATTCACTTGTGATCCTCAAAACTCTACAGGCGTATCAACATTTGGTTTGAGATCCAGTTCATATGTACAGTTTCCTCCATGAAAGCAACTATCAAGCTTAACGCTCGGGTGTTGAGTTGTCTAATTAATGGAACCAACCATTCTCCCAGACTTTTTCTACCCCCCTTCTACAGAGAAAAGCATGCCTCCCACCATGCAAAAAGCAGATCTCCAAACGCGGCACGAGCATTGAATTTTCCCAAGAAACATGCAGCACGAGCTGCATCTGGCACTACGCGTGAATTGCATTGATGGGGGCACCAGACGAAATGGATAGGCGAAGTGGGGACAATGAGATCTCTGGCTTATCTTCCAAGAAGATCTCCATTTATGTTACTACCAGACAGAACTTACCTCCGCAACACTTTTAGGTTTGCCGCAGCCTACGCTGCAGCCCCCTGCTGCTACCATTTAAACCTGCTCGACACCATTCTCCGACCGCAGGATTTCGGTCGTCTGGGGATTGGTGAACTCAGTTCACCTGCTCGACCTTACAGTCAATGTAGGTTTTTATTTTAGGGATCGATGTAAAATGATTCACGTGAGTTTTATGTTTATGAAAACAGTGAAACAAATACGTTCGGCATTGAACTTTTGAGTTGTGAAGGTTTGTAATTTCCTACACTTGTCGGTAGGCCTATTTATTATATGGACAAATACAGCTATATCTTTAAGGATCCTTCTGTTGTACATTTTTGGGATTATCAGCCCATTTATTACAATATCCTTTAAAAAAGGACAAAACATGAGGGCAATGTTATAGAAAATTCTTTCAGCAGTTGCTAATGAGATTCCCGACAAGCAACCTACAATAAATTTTCAAAAAAATTCATCTTTTTGATTTGAGAGTTACGATAAACATGAAAACTAATAGATCATTCTTGAACTTGATTGTTTGTTTTGAATCTTCTCTTTGTATTAACTATGAATGTTCAGGCAAGTTTTATTGAATTTCCACCTTAAAGTAGGCAAGAACATCATTTCAGCACGCTGGCCTTTGGCTATTTTATCCTTATTTAATGCAAAACAGGATCCTATCCTATTAATTAAATCACAAGAAACCAAAACTCTCATGATTATGATTGTGTAGGGTTTAGGTCTTGAGCAGTCAGTAGTTAACTACTGGACTATTAATTTGTCACTAACTTTTTTACTATTTTAAAGGGTCACATATTCTTGATCCCTACCCTTCCAATATATGCTTTATTATAAAATAGTCTATTAGAATATGCCACAAGAGCTTGAATAAATGCTGATATGTGATATAAAAAAGAACCCACAAACTAAATTTGAAACCCAACCTAAGATCTTCCCACAACCCTATATTGATCCAACCTAAATAATAGCAAAGGTAAACCTCAACAACATGCGTTGCGTAGAATACTAAAGCAAATCAAAGAATGTTATGCATTAGAAACTAGCAACTTGCCAACTTTATAGGCGCCAATCATGGCCATAAGCTTGGCAGTGATTGATAAGGATGCTAATGCTGAAACCCCTTTCGAAAAGGACATGAAGTGCCCAATGTCATGAACATGAGTCCTTTTCCTTTCTTTCAAAACTACCAAATCTGACTATTATAAGTAGTGGAACACAAAAACATTTACTCGTGAAGTTTTGAAATCTTACTTTGTTTTGTAGTTATGCTGACTCCATTTGGTAACACTCAGTGGTAGACTACCGCTTGGCCACTTTGTACATCCCAATTGTGTGTTTCGAAAGTGGCCAACAACTAACTACATCGATATGCAGCAGCTGAGTTGGTGCTACACCATTAATGGCTGCAGGTTGATAATGAGGGAGGTCCTTCACACAGCTCTCACAGAAATAACGAAGGTTCCTCCTCCAGCCAGCTTAAACGCATGGCTGACTCTGCACTCTCAGCTCACGCCTTCTATGCACAACATGGAGCTCAGTGGAAACCGGATGAAGGTTGTTGGAGGTACTCACAGCATGAAGGAAACTGGAGGACTGCACTACCGAGCACCACACTGAAGATTAACTCTGGACCTATGTTGTCAGATAATGCAAAGAAGAATCTGCATGCCTTTATCACTGAAGCAGCACAGCAATCCGAAGCAAGTGGGAACTTTCAGAGAGGAGGATCTTCAGCATATGTTAGAAGCCGTGATGGACGAGAGAAAGGAAAAGGAATCATGATGGAAGACACAAGTCCACGTTGGATGCAAGGAACAATGGAAACTGGAAGCAATTCACCTTACGGAGGTGATAACGTAGAGCATGACGAAGAAACACAAGTTGCTGCCAAGAAACCATGCGTGTCTATCACTCCATCTGCAGTCAAAGGAATGACCTTCACAATTAATGATGCATGAACCTTGGTAGCCAAGTTAAAGACGTAATGACTAAAGTAGGGCTGTTATTTTGTTATAAATATGTAACCCAGTGAACAATGAATCTATCGAGTTCTTTCGTGTGTTTATGCTATAATCGTATTCAGCCCAGTTGTGATACTTGGTTAATGTCATCTAGTCTCATTTTTCTTCTTGGTATCAAAGCATAACCAGCTCGATCCCTTCCGACCTTCCATATGGCTCATCACCTCAATTTCTTTCCTTTCCCTAACTCTGTGAATGTCAGCAATTTCGTTACAATCAAGCTGACAGAAGGAAATTACCTGCCATGGATGACCCAGATGAAATCCTTACTTCAAACTCAAAAACTCACTGGATTCATTACCGGTGAAACCACTTGCCCTCCACCTACAATTATCAAGGGTGAAGAGGAAGAACTAAACCCAGATCATGCAGCCTGGGTACAGAGCGATGCGCTCGTAAAATCCTGGATTATCAGTACACTTTCTGAAGAAGCTCTAGGTCACATATTCGAGCTTGAAACTGCATCTCAAGTTTGGGAGGCTCTCTCAAACCACTTTGCCCAGAAAACTGAAGCACGGGAGTTTGATCTTTTATCTCAACTCCATAACCTACATAAAGATGGAAAACCACTTCCTACCTTTCTGTCAGAGTTCAAAGGTTTGCTAAATCAACTCAGCTCAATTGGTAAACCTCTCTCAGACTCATCTAAAACATTTAGGTTATTAGAAAGTCTTGGTAAAGACTATGAAGCATTCAAAACCACCATGTTCAAGCCTCCGATTCCCCAATTCAGTGAGGCCATATCTCAACTTCAAGCCTTTGAGTCACGTCATCAACGTTACAACAAAGATTCCGATCCTACCCCAAATGAAAACCTAGCCTTTTCAGCTCAAAGAAATACCAGAGGCGGGCGTGGAGGACCCAGAGGACGAGGATCCTTTCATTTCACCTCTCAAGGACGAGGGTTTAACCCTTCAGCCTCAGGTAGTCGTAATCAACATAACAACTCTAAGGTAAGTACACCTCCATCCTTTAATCAAAAACAGGCAGACCAAAACACCTTCACACCACCACTTGGTAACCGAACACCAATCTCTTGTCAAATCTGTGGAAAACGTGGACATGCCGCCCTCGAATGTTGGAGGAGGTTTGATCACACCTATCAGACTGAAGATATTCCAAAAGCTCTAGCAGCACTTCAAGTATCCGAACCTAACAACGAAGATTGGGTTGCCGATACTGGTGCCTCTGCACATATGGTAGACTCTACAGGTAAACTCACCGAGATATCTCCCTACAAAGGAACCGACTATATATCCGTGGGAAATGGACATCAACTTCCCATCACCCACATGGGTGTCACGAAATTAAGAGGAGGACAAATTAAACTAAAATCAGTATTAGTTGCACCAGAAATTAAACATAATTTATTATCTATTGCTAAACTTACTGATGATTATCCATGTGTTGCAATTTTTGACAACAATTCCTTTATTGTTAAGGACCTGACCACGCAGGAAATCCTCCTCAAAGGACTTAGAAAGGGAGATATCTACGTGCTGCCTCAAGAACGCATACAAGCCTATTTTTCTTACCGACAACGAGCAGCCGATGGAACAACCTGGCATCAACGTCTTGGACACTCCAATTTCAAAATTCTGGAAAATATGCAGAAAAATAAATTAATTTCAATTGAAGGAACAATCCCTACTTTATGCTCTGTGTGTTTAGCTAGTAAAAGTCATCACTTACCCTTTGTTTTGTCTACGCATAGATCCAAAGTACCCCTTGAAAGGATACATAGCGATTTATGGGGACCTTCTCCTACCACATCATGTCAGAACTTTATATATTATGCTGTTTTTGTAGATGACTTTAGCAGATTCACTTGGATCTATCCTTTGAAGCGAAAATCAGATTTCTACCAAATATTTCGTGTCTTCAAAACTATGGTTGAACGACAATTTGATCAAAAAATAAAGATACTACAATCAGACAATGGAGGTGAGTATACAAGCAATAACTTGAAAATATACTTGCAAGATAATGGAATTATACAACAGATGTCTTGTCCCTACACACCTCAACAGAACGGAATTGCAGAAAGAAAACATAGACATATTACTGAACTTGGACGTTCAATGTTACTTCAATCTGGAGTCCCGCACAAATACTGGGTGGAAGCATTTTCAACTGCAGTATACATCATCAATCGGTTACCTACTTCAACACTACAAGGAAAATCACCATATGAAGAATTATACCATAGGAAACCGGATTATGGAACCTTGAGAGTTTTTGGAACACAATGTTTTCCATGTCTTAGAACCACGATCACTAACAAATTATCTGCTAGATCTTTTTCATGTGTGTTCGTTGGTTACAGTGCACTCCACAAGGGATATAGATGTCTGCATCCGGAAAGCAAGAAAGTATTCATTTCGAGACATGTAGTGTTCAACGAACATGTCTATCCATTTAAATCAAATTCAGGCGTGTCAAGTAAAGAGGATTTTACGGTTCCATCATTCCCTGAATCAGATCACATAAGTAATGATCCGATAAGTGACCAAGGTCAAGTCAGCAGTAACTCCCACATGCCCGCAACAGTAATCAGCAATGAATCAAGCGAACTGGCAGAAGAAAATCTGGAAGTACATTTACCAGAAAATCCGGGAGTACATTCACCCACAATACCATATTCTTCACATGGTACAATTCCAAATCAGACAACTGACATCACCTTACAAGACAGCAACCCGTGCCTCACCGACCATTCTACGGAAGAAGAAGAAAACTCAGAAAACATTGGTTTGAATAGACCTTACATGACGCCATCCCATGACTTAGATGGTACCAGAAAACTTAGTTCCCAAGTAAATGAATCTATTCCGGATCAAGCAACACCATCTAATAGTACAAGAGCATTTATTGACAACTATCCAAGACATCACCCTACGTCAGCTTGTAAAGGACACTCCATTCCTAGAGAAACCAGCACACAACAATCTGATAGTTCTACAAATACCACTCCTGAAGACACGGAAAACTCATCTACCTTACAAACTCCTCCTAAACGTACTCACCCAATGGTAACCCGAAGCAGTGTTGGAGTCTTTAGGCCAAACCCAAGGTATGCTCTCACCATTCCTCATGGAATTCCAGCTATTCCGTCTTCCACAATTCATGCACTTGAACATCCAGGCTGGTATGCTGCCATGGAAACCGAGATGCATGCATTACACCGAAATTCTACTTGGTCTCTAGTGCCTAGGGACTCATCCATGCATGTAATAGGATGTAAGTGGGTTTTTAAACCTAAACTTGCACCTAATGGATCCCTTGAACGCCTTAAAGCAAGATTGGTTGCTAAAGGCTTTCTACAAGAACCGGGAGTAGACTTTTTAGAGACATATAGTCCCGTGGTTAAGCCAACAACCATCCGTGTGATTCTTTCTTTAGCCACCATGCAAGGATGGCCACTTAGACAATATGATATTGAGAATGCCTTTTTGCATGGGCATCTAAATGAACCGGTCTTCATGGAACAACCACCTGGGTTCCATGATACACGTTTCCCTCACCATGTTTGTCTACTAAAACGGTCACTGTATGGCCTTCGGCAGTCCCCTAGGGCCTGGTTTGATCGACTGTCATCCTTCTTACTTGACCTTGGGTTCTTTTGTTCCATATATGATCCATCACTCTTTGTCTTCAGAGAAGGAGATATCAATATTTGGATTTTGGTATATGTAGACGATCTTATCATTACAGGAAACTCCAGTGAACACTTAGATTTATTTGCCCAACGACTGAAAGAAGTCTTTCCTGTAAAAGATCTAGGTCCTTTGCATTTCTTCCTAGGAGTACAAGTGTTGCATGATGATGAAGGGATATTTCTAACTCAACGACAGTATGCCTATGATATCTTAAGCAGAGCAGAAATGCTCCACTGCAGACCCATCAGCACACCAATGCCAACCAAATCACAACCTATACCCAATGGTGAGTACCCGTATCAGCAACCATCTCTTTTTCGTAGCATCCTAGGAGCCCTACAATACACTACACTAACCCGGCCAGATCTAGCATTTGCTGTCAATAAATTATGTCAAAAAATGTCCTTTCCTACGGTGCAAGATTTCCATGATCTTAAACGGATCATTAGATATCTACATGGAACCATTGATTACGGGCTAAGGATTCACAAACGCAGCACAGCCAACCTTTATGGGTACACCGATTCAGACTTTGCAGGATGTCCAGATACTAGGCGTTCAACTTCCGGTCTTTGCTTGTTCATGGGTGCAAACTGCATATCTTGGTCCAGCAAACGACAGCCAACTGTCTCCAGATCATCCATGGAGGCAGAATATAGAGCACTTGCAGCAGGCACAGCAGAGGCTACATGGGTCCTTCACCTCCTTCGGCATCTTGGTATTCCTCACTTCTCTCCCATTCAGATGTTTTCAGATAATATGCCAGCATTACAGCTTACCACAAAACCAATCTTCCATAATCGCTCAAAACATCTAGAAGTTGATTATCATTTTGTGAGAGAGAAAGTCTCACAGGGAAGCCTAGTCACGGCACATGTACCATCTCATGAGCAGATTGCAGACATATTCACAAAGCCACTGAGCAGGGAGCGCTTTGAAAATCTGCGTTCCAAGGTTAACATAGTAATGCTAACCTTGCGGGGGCCTGATAATGAGGGAGGTCCTTCACACAGCTCTCACAGAAATAACGAAGGTTCCTCCTCCAGCCAGCTTAAACGCATGGCTGACTCTGCACTCTCAGCTCACGCCTTCTATGCACAACATGGAGCTCAGTGGAAACCGGATGAAGGTTGTTGGAGGTACTCACAGCATGAAGGAAACTGGAGGACTGCACTACCGAGCACCACACTGAAGATTAACTCTGGACCTATGTTGTCAGATAATGCAAAGAAGAATCTGCATGCCTTTATCACTGAAGCAGCACAGCAATCCGAAGCAAGTGGGAACTTTCAGAGAGGAGGATCTTCAGCATATGTTAGAAGCCGTGATGGACGAGAGAAAGGAAAAGGAATCATGATGGAAGACACAAGTCCACGTTGGATGCAAGGAACAATGGAAACTGGAAGCAATTCACCTTACGGAGGTGATAACGTAGAGCATGACGAAGAAACACAAGTTGCTGCCAAGAAACCATGCGTGTCTATCACTCCATCTGCAGTCAAAGGAATGACCTTCACAATTAATGATGCATGAACCTTGGTAGCCAAGTTAAAGACGTAATGACTAAAGTAGGGCTGTTATTTTGTTATAAATATGTAACCCAGTGAACAATGAATCTATCGAGTTCTTTCGTGTGTTTATGCTATAATCGTATTCAGCCCAGTTGTGATACTTGGTTAATGTCATCTAGTCTCATTTTTCTTCTCAGGTGTAGTGGAACAGCTCATCTCATAACTTTTCTCTTATGGTTACTATTAAAACAACAAATGATCTTTCTATACTTGTTGTATAATAATGTGATTGCAACACTACTTAATCTATTGGTTGATCCATTCCTTTTGTTGTTCTTTGATTAGTAAAACAATTATGTGGGTTAAAAGTTCAGTGAAATGAAATTGAGCCATAAGGAGGTTTGATCTTTGTATAAAATTAATCCAAGTGAAATGTCTATTCACGTGGAGTTCTTTGGAATTTATTATCCGATGGCTACACATGCTTGTACATGGATTGAGCAACATAAAGAAGGTTGACAAACACAAGCTGTCGATTGGGACTAATGGACAATAGGACTCCAATTTTAAAACAGTGCTACCAAACGACCGTAAAAAGCAGGTGGAACTAGAAAAAAAACAATAGAAAAAGACGATGCTACCAAACCTCCATCCACACTGAATAAGGACAAGAAATATCTGCTGGCTTTGAGGCACTCTTGGTGCTTGCCACAAGGCAAGTGTGATTTGTTGATTTTTGAGAAAAGAGTTGTATCATTTTTGATTTGGTATTTGAATTTAAATTCAAATACAGCACCTTATCACCAACTAAAATGTACGTTTTTTTATTTTTACACCCGTCCTTTATCGTATAGTAAGGTATGATTATCAGTTTAGTTTTATTTTTATCAATAAAATGAATTAGGGTTCTACCCGTTTTTCCAAAATATCTTTTTTTTTTAATGTATTGGACAAACTATATATATGTATATATGTGTGTGTGTTTATCTCTATTAACAATCAGTTATAAAAAAATGAAATTGAGTATTTTATCAACAGTATATATTGCTCTAACTTGTGCAAAAAACATCATCCATGGTGCTTGCTGCAAAATAATCTTTAGAAAACGATGTACATTGTCTTGTAACTGCTTGAAAAATGGAAAGGTGACTGATCGGCACGTTTTCAGCCGAACATGGTGAGCAATGACAGATAAAGAACATCATACAATCAACACTTGCATAAAACCATACAGTAGTTTCCTGTTGAACAGTAATGTTGACTCTCGGGTGATGTCTTATAGTTTCAGGGCAATAGCCGGCAAGGTTATCATAGAAATCTTGGTCATTTTCTCAAAACATGCCGAATCAGCATGATCTTACAGGATCTTACCCCTTTAAAATGAGAAAGATTTCTGCACTACGACAAACAATGAAGTCAGATAAGAAGCATCATCACGAAATCTGGATAACGCAAATATCTTATGCTCATAGTTATGATTGACTCATTGATAAAATGACCTTGGCACTGCACAGCAGGGAAAAGGAGCTTGTTGGTTTCTGGGGACCTTTGTCCACGAGATCTTTTCTTGAAGCCAGATTCTTTGTGGATTTTCTTGACTTTTGATTACACCCCCAGTTTTCAAAAGATGGTCTTTTACGTAGGTTAGCTTGCAAAAGGCCTGCCTAATCAGTAAAAGAAAGAAAAAAGTGAATGCTTGTTTAATATTTTAATCTGTCACGTAAGTTCTACATAACGGTTCAGAGTATCCGCACGATTCGACTGGTTATGGTTGAAAAATATACATCTTCTCTGAAAAGTGTTCTCTTCTGGGTACAAAATTATCTGGCCAGCCTTGGATGTTGCAGGTTTTCTGAAAGAGTTCAAGCCTTGGCGGCTTGGTTGAGGTTAAAGCCTCAAAATAAATGCGGCCTTGTCTGTTTCACTGCCTTTTGGAATCACTGAGTGACCAAGGCTTATTTGTTTAATGGAGATCGCTGATGGACCTACCAACCTTGTTTCTTTAACTGAAGTGGTCCTGCGAAGATTGGCGCTGTTTGAGCACAATTGCCGGCACCCCAGATAAAAAAATGACAATGTTAGGTGGATTCCGATGCCAAGTTACAGACTTAGACTGGTTCTTCTCGTGACCATGGCAGGAGGAGCACAGACTGAAAGATTAGACTAGAATTCATTTGTTTAGGAGAAACAAGCCTGTTTCATTTGTTAATGATCCGTCTTTTCAACAAGATGTTGCAGACTTACAATTGTACAAAGAAGATTCACATGGCCCTGGTGTAAAGATAGCACATAAGTGTAACAAACAAACAGAAGAAAACGGTGCTCCAAACAAGATGACTGTGGAGTGCTCCAAACCCAAATCACTGTCCCTGGTTACTCTGTCATTACCTGCTTCCAAGACGGTAAGAATTAGGCAGGCTTAGGTTGCCTTTACGTTGATGTTCATCCAATGGCAAACGGATATTTGGGTTATTGCGAAAGGGATGACAGTTGCCCACAGAATATTACTATGAAGATTTGATAGCAACCGCAGCTACACAGAGATAGAGATGGGCAGGTTGTCAGGGAGCTGTAATTTGCACGACATCGATGTGGGTCTTTGAGCTGAGGCTTACTTGCCACTTACCAGTGCTGTGGGTGACAGCTTCAATGGGGGCATTGGGATCAATGTCTTGTTCTTTTCCCAACGAAAATCATCGTTTTGCCCCCACCTCCCTATCTTAAAAAAAAAAAAAAAAAAGGAAAAAAGAAAGAACAACGTCCTTTCTTATCTTGCTATTGACTTCTATGGCCCCAATATGGTGAAAACATTTAACATATTGTTAATTAATATAATGACTTGTTATGTTTTTTAATAATTTTTTAAACCTTGTGTATGCTAATTTTAATTAAAAAAATGTAACATTTTTAACTAATATTAGAGCTTTCGTTGATAACCTCCTAACAAATACAAATTTATGTTGGATATTGTAGTTTCATTTATGATATGGACTGAATTGGACCACCAAACCACTAAGGCTGCCAAAAGATGAAACCTATAAAAGCTACAACAGATCAAAAATTGATGTCGTCCTTTACATTGCACAAGTAATTTAAGCTATCAGGCATGGAACAGATAATAGATCTCTCTTCTCTGCCTAACTTTTTGGATAGCCTTTTTCTTCTTTTTTCACCTTTCTCCTTTAGGACAATCCATGTGGTGGATTATTAGGTTAGGTAAAGGCTTCAGACTTTAAGAAAAATTTAACTAGTAGGATTCAAAATAGCATGTTGGAGCATATTTAACCATTAACTCTCGTACATGTTGAAAGAAAAGTACATGTTTATCAGCATTTTCCCCACAACATTTGCATGGTTCTTACAACTTCAGACAGCATAGATCAATAGGCTTGTAGGTATACGTCCTTCGTTCCTTGTAGACAAAGCTGAAATGATGCAAAGCTGAAGGGGGCAGAGCCTTACGCAATCGAGACGAAGGAGAGGGGTATAGGTATACTAGAAATGGTTGTTCAACAGGGGACAGTTCATATTCAAACAGCGAGCAACAGTGGTAAGCTTGGCGACGTGACGTGCCCTTTCCCTAACTCCCTGCCAAGACGCCCTGTTTCAAAGCAATCTTGTTGCTTGAGTGAGTTTACGGGAACCCACCACCACCACTTTTAGAAACAAGAAATGAGCTTTAGGAGACGGCATTTTTTACACGAAAGGAAACTATTTACTCCTTTTTAAGTGAACTTTATAATTTATGTATTTTGCGCTTAAGAAGAGTCTTAAATGAATGAAACAATAATCTTCAACTTTTAAAAGCATTTTGATATGATATTAAAATCTAAGTTAATAATATTTGTGCATCCTTAAGCTTAATGATACTTTGTATATATGAGAGTATGGATAGAAAGAGAGTATTGTATTGAAAGATAAAATTATTAAAATAAAATTTGAATAAAAGAAAAATTTTAAAACTTTTAAGTTGATTTTTTAGTTAAATTTTTAAACCTTAGAATACAAAGATAAATATTAAGAATAATAGAATACATTCAAACTTAAGTAGGTATCAAATTTAGAATCAAGAAATTTCAAACCATATATATTCTTAAATTAATCATTTGTCGATTATTACGAGTAATATAAAAAATTATCTTATACTACTTGAATCTTACAAAAGAATCATCTTTACAATAAAATATATCTAACAAATTGGTAAACATACTACATCGTAACTTAGTCCAAAAACATAAGAGAAAACCCATTTCTTGTGATTATCTTGTGTATATTGCTTGTACTTAAGAGTGTAAAAGAAGGTGTGAACCCAAGATCTCAGGGTAAACCGAAAAATTAGAGGGAGAGATAGGAACTTGAAAGAACTTGGAAGATAGAGAATAAATACAGTAAGAAAGAGCAAGGTTGAGTTATAAAAGCACCTCGTGATTCCACTTCGTGTATTTTATTACCACCTTTTTCGATCCCTCTCTTTCTTACTTATCGAAAAGATTTGGTTTCTCTCGTGTATATTCTTGTGCAGAGAGCCCTCTCACCGAAACACTCTTCGGCTATTATAAGTAACACAACCTGCTCTCTCTCTCTCTTCCATTACTCTCTCTCTGTTGAGTTTCTTTAGCTTCCGAGCTGGTTCAACTGCGAGAAGGGAAGGAGAGTGGAAGAGAAGAGAGGGAGAAGAGAAGGAGAGTTTTTCTAGTTTTGTTTTGACCTGTTCTTGAGTTCGTTCTGTAACATAGATAGATAATGTCGGCTTACAGAGATGAAGATCCTCGTATCCATGGCATCAAAACTAAGATTCGGGTCGTCCCCAATTTCCCCAAACGAGGTTCGGCCTATGATTTATCTTCTTCTTCTTCTTGTTTGCTTGCTGAGAATATGTGGGAAATGAACATTTTACAACACCTGGGGGAAAGAAATAAAAACTAGCAACGTGTTGCAAAATAGTCTGCCTTGATTGAAGTGGGTTTTCATATTTCTTTCGTGGAAATAATGGCCCATGAGTCTGCAAAGTTCAAAATTTTTTCCTTTCCCGAAGAAGAAAGTGTATGAGTTTCCTTTCTTGCAATTTCTTTTCTTTTCCTTTCCTCAAATTTCCTGACGACCTCATAAAGGGTTTGTTTGTATGCTTCTTATGCCTCCTCCTTTTCTTTTCACTTCTGCGGAGTTATTTGCTTCACATTTTTCATAGTTAATGGCCATAAATGACAGGAATTATGTTCCAAGACATCACAACTCTATTACTGGATCCCAAGGCCTTCAAAGACACAATCGAATTGTTCCTGGAGCGATACAAAGACAAAAAGATTTCAGTTGTTGCAGGTAAAGATGAAAAAAGAAAAAAGATCTTCTCTTTCATATAGGTAGGAAAATTTACTTCTTGTGGGGATACCATTTCTGATCAAAAGCTTTTTGGGGAGAGCTTTTATCACTCTCTGATTAGCTTGAAGGTGGTGGGGGTCCATTGCTTGCGCCAGAGCAGGCCTTGGTGATGCAGAAAGTGCTTTCTCTTTCCTTCTTTCTTCCTATTGCATAAGTTTTCTGGTTGTCTTTTTGAAAGCTTTAGGGAGACATTAAGGAATGGAAGAGACTGTGGGTTTTGAGATAGTCATTTTTTGTTTGACTATGGGCTTTGCTAGTGGGTTGTGCCATTGATTGCTCTCTCTGAAATTTTTCTTGGGCGGTTCACATTTGCTCTCTCTCTCTCTCTCTCTCTCTGCGGGCATGTGCTCTGCTTCAATTTGCATGGATGGTGGTTGGTGATGGATGCTCAACTTGTTAAAAAGTGGACCAGCCTGGTACAAGTTTCAATTGGGCCAGTCTTTCGGCTTCATTATAATGGGTTTCCCGTTTCACTGTTCAACCAGCTGGTTCGATGCCTCGTTTCCTCTCCTTTATTTCTCACGCTTTCTCTGTTTTAACAAATCCCATCTAACTTGGAGGGGCATTGCTTGTTTCCCTGCTCGAACTGTAAGTTCTACGCGTCTTTTACTCTTGTTTTTCATTTCTGGTGCGATTCTCTTACGATTGCTTGTTTCAGCTTCTTGAGATTAACCCTTGAAACTTTGATACCAAAACTTCTCCAATGTTATCCGTTTCGTCTCCTTGTTTTTTCTATCTCAGTTTGTCATAACGACCTGTGAGGTTACAGGTACCCTGTCTTCACTTTTTGGGAAACTGTTGACGAAAATAGAATGGGATAATAATGAAGCGATATTTGTTATGGCTATTATTGCTTCACATGTTTTACATACCTTGTACTTTGGTATACCCATGGGTGAATCTCTTATACTAACATTACTTGCAGAAACTTGTGGGCGTAGTTAAAGTTATATGACCTCATTATTGGTGTGACCTTGATCTCTCTTTCTCCCTTTCCCTCTCTCCCTTCTTTCTTTCTTTCCTTTCTTTTTTTTTTTTCCCCCTTGGGTAAGTTTGTTCTTTGAGGTCTATTATTCCTGATTCAGTGTCTGACATTTGTTTGATGTTTTCGTCCTCATTTGTACATTAGTTCCTTACCTAATGTGCTTCTGTGGAATTCGTCTTCTTGTCTGGTATATTGAGAACTTTTTGTGGAAACTCTCTTGCAAAAGGCAGTCCCAAATGCGGAAGATGTAGTTCTTTTCCCCATAAATGACAAAGATTAGCACCTTTTAGTGTCTTCTTGTTGATTTTGGGTGTAGTTGATATTATTTTGCAGATAGGTTCTGCTTATGAGGTATATTGTACTGAATTATGATGGCATTTGATATGGGGTCGTGATATTATGTGCAATCATGGCAATACTGTGTCTGATTCAACATCTTTCTGTAACGTGTTCTTCTTTAGGTACGATGGATCTTCTGGTCCTTTCAAACGATCTTCAATAATTGATATTTCAAAGCTGGCTTTAGTGATGAGACATTATTGTTTTCTATGTGGTATAGAAAAAATGTACCCTGCGTATCAAATGTAACAACTTGAAGTCAATAAAACTAAAAAAGGCTTGGTACCATTTGTTTTCTGTCACTTTTTGGTTACACATTGGGGCCACTCTCAGTGGGAATTTAGTATCCCGTCGGACTTGCACACCTTGGATGGTCATAAAAAATCAAGTAGCATGGCCTGTAACTTTCTGTTGTCAATCCCAGACAGGATTGTCAGGCGATGCGCCCCTAGCATTGAAGGGTTTCTGTGTCTGCTGGAGCATATGGCTTGTCTAGTTCCACTGTTTGGCAATTTACTAACTTCTTCCATTCCATATTGAAGTTTTATGTACATCGAACAATTTATCCTTCTTTGATATGTCTCGCCTTCTTAGTGCTGTTTATAGTTTCTATTTTTCATTTTTCCTTTTATCTTAAAAACAAAAGGTTCTTTTTCTCAGTTTTCTATGATATAATGAGTTAGCAATTATCTGTTGTCAATTTTTGGATTAATAAAGGAATAGTTGCAGTAGGTGGTAGTCAAAATTGATGCCTTGGATAATTTTTTTGTCAAGTATGAGTATCAGCATTGATATTTGTTTTCTTCGAATTACTCGACCCTACTTTTATATGTAACTTTTTTCTTTTTGATAAAAAGAACTCTGGAACAACTTATTCCTTTTATGGTGTTCTGGAAAATGAAATGCCCTTTGTTTTCTCTGATACATAAAATAAATTATATTATAATTATATAATGATAAAGCTTATTTGGATATTCATATTAAATTAATCATCTCTTGCAGGAATAGAAGCTCGGGGTTTTATATTCGGTCCTCCTATTGCTTTGGCTATAGGGGCAAAGTTTGTTCCCTTGAGGAAACCAAGGAAGCTGCCTGGTATTTTTTACGCCCTACTATAATTTCCTGTCTCTCTTGCAGTGAACGCATTGATCACAAATTTTCTGTGCTTCCAAGACCAGCATTTTCATCCTGTGACTTTGTTTTCTGGCATGCTATTTGATTTAGTGCTTGTTTTCTTTTTGTTTCTGTCAGAAACTTTATAATGTTATTCTCACATGATCAACTTCTTCTTAACGATCTGTCAGCCAATGTTTTGCCTTTTCTGATTATGAAAATTTCTTAATTTATACTCCATGATTTTTATTATTTGAGGAATCAACTTTAGGGCTATTGTTAACTGAAACTGCATTAGCATAGCAATTTTCTTACGGCTAGTGAGTGAGTGGTATTGAACTGCATTGTGTATGTTGTATCTTTTAATTAATTGCAACCTCTATTGGATGCTGCAACCTAATTTCCTAGAAATGAACAGTGTTAATCACCATTTAAGAGAAATTCTTGGGTTTCTTTTCCACAATAACTTCACTTCTCCGAAGAGATGACTTGTAATGCTGATGATTTTGGACCTTGGTTGCTGGGGGGCTTGACTACACTGCAGAAAGCTGACTTGTTGTGGAGCAATACTGTTGTTTTTCATATTTACTACCTTTCTGTGTTCGAATGGTTATTTAGTTGTCCATTCTCTTGTGGTCTTCATTCTCCATTCATCTGGTTAATGGGGGGTCCATATAATTTTTGGTTCATTGTAGCCTGGCCAGTCATCACAATGATATGACGCAACCATGTCTCTAGCTGAAGTCACTATGCCTTGTGTTTCATGGTATTCCTAGTGCTTCAATAAGGATATATTTCCTACAAGTGTTGTCTGTTGCTTGGCCTATTGCAATGATCTGGTGTTTGTTGGAATCATGGACATTTAGCATAACACTCTCATCTGGCTCTTCCTATGCATATTAGGCTTTAGCAAGATTCTTCTTCAAATCTCCACGAGTTTTGAATATTTGCAATCTGCTTTGAAGATAATGTGGCTAATATAAGTATGCTAAGATGTTGTTAGTGTATTTCTGCTATAATCTCAGTTTAATGGCAGGCGAAGTTATTTCAGAAGAGTATATTTTGGAATATGGAAGGGATTGTCTTGAAATGCATGTCGGGGCAGTTGAACCTGGTGAACGTGTTTTAGTGGTTGATGATCTAATCGCCACAGGTGGCACACTCTGTGCGGCTATGAATTTACTAGGTAATTGCAGGTTAAATTCATACTATTATGATGTGTTGGGTCGAATTTTAGAACATCACTTCCCAACATCTTCCAGCCAATCTCCCCTTCCCTTAGTTGTTCAATTTAGATGTTTGGTTGATTGATTTTCTGCTCTTATTCATCTTAAAATATTATCCGATCTTGCTTTCATACTTGCTATGCTATCAATCTTGTGCTCAGTTACTTGAATCAAACTTTTTGATGTAATCATGTTGATTCTCAGAACGTGTTGGAGCAGAAGTAGTTGAATGTGCATGTCTAATCGAGCTACCAGAATTGAAGGTATCCGTCCATACTTTTTCAACTTTTTGTTCCTTTTTGGTCGCTTAAGTGCATCTGTTTCATATCTGCCTCCTCTAGCATACACGCAGAAATGGTTAGATTTTATTAGCAACTGAATTTTGCCACAACATGCACAAACTCAACCATGCATGACTTGAGTGATGTTTCCATACAAGTTTGGGATTGGAGACTTCTAGTTGGAACAGAACCCCTTTTGGATGTATTGACGGTTTGGATTTGAGTTGATCCTCCAATGAGGAAACCATTCCTGTCAAGTAATTTTGAGAAAGATGTCTGGAGTTGATTGGATTCTCGGGTTGATATTATAACGATCTCTTAGTAAACTGAACACAAAACATAAATAATGATTTGCCTTAGAATAGATTTTCCATGAAGAGGGCTGTCTTGCTTCTTCCTCTACAGTGGCAATCCAACTCATTAAGAATGATGCTGTTTTGCTTAGGTCCGTAACAGAATAGATTTTCCAGGAAGAGACTTAAAGAACAAGCATTGATTATGGCTATAGCATGCTGTACCTTTACTTTTATGTATATTGCAGGGTCGTGAGAGATTGAAGGGGAAGCCATTGTATGTACTAGTGGAGTACCAGTAAATGTGGCAGATGATATGATCAACCTGCAAAGGTCGCCATGAAAAGATGTAGAATAGATGGGATGTTATTGGACACTCTTCTGAAATCTGATTTTAATCTTCTTCCTCCCCCACATTTTCACTCCATTATTGATGAATTTTGATGAACCTTGGTTGTGGAGACCCTTTCATTTCAGCTAGTGGCCTAGGGCATTGAATTGTGGAAGGGCTTGATTTGAAAACTGCTTGTAGTAGAGCAATTTTCTTGAGAAATGAAATCATAGAACCTGTTGTGGGTCTTTATTTGTTTGGCGCTTACTTCCTGTTATGCGTTTGACTTTGGCATGAAAAGACTCCAAATGATTGCTTTTAGATGCACATTCTAAATTTTTATATACGAATTTTAATTTGCAAAGATGGGTCTTGAAATGACATCTAGCGAAAAATGAATTTTCTAATATAATTTTGAGTTTAGGTTCAAGTGGTATTTTCTTGCTTATGAGAGGGATTGGACTAAGAACATTGTGGTTAAACCTTATATTTGCCAAAACATTGGTTAAGAAATGTCCGTATATGCAAAAAAAAAAATTCCTTTATTCAAGTTGAATTGGACTTTTATCCACAAAGGCAATTGAAGCTTTTCAAAATCTTGGAGGATGTTTGAAAGATTGCTGTCATCTTCACAATGTGGCCTGTTAACCATGATTATCAATAATCAGCCGAAAAGTTAGGAAGATAAATGGGCCCTGAAACCGACCCATAGCATCAAACGTATGGCCCGGCACAAAGAGCTGTAAAATTCCGGTGCTGATATGGTGGGACTACTTTGAAAGAAGCAGCCATAGGCTTTGACAAGGAACCTTAATATTCAAAGAATGGTAGGACTACAGCCGCACCCAGCAAGACTTTAAAAGTGTATGAATTGGGCTTCTTTTCAAATTTCTGGTAGTACTATAAAGTGTATGAATGAGGCTTCTTCTCAAATTGCTAGCAGTGTTATAAGTTCTATTACCTTTTTACTATTGTTATGTCATTGAAATAGTTTTCATAAATTGTTATAGTGCTAGATCGTAGTGGATTCAAGCTTATAAAGGCTTAAAGTAGGTGAATAGTATTCAAATAAATATATTTTAACTGATCTTTAAATTTGAATCTTTTGACACAATAATTGAGATACATAAACTACTCTTTTTGACAGAAAGTGCTTAAGAATGCATGTTCCAGCTTGTGAATCGTTTCCTCTGCCATCCACTTTAGAGACGTCCAAATTGGAACTAATGGGCATAGTTAAAGCTTATGATCCTCCCCTTGATCCTTGCCTTTTGGCTTCAGATTAATGGCTTAGGAAAAGCAAGAATGAAAAGTTAGTGGATGATGTGTTACAAGCTTTTGAGATAATTAGAAATAATAGTGCGGGTTTTGGTGGAGTGTTGTCGAATTAAAGGACATTTTAGTGCAAAAATTGGTTCTATTTTGTCTGTATAAACTATGCAAGTATGATTAATTTTCATAATCATTTGGAATGATCAAGCTGATTGGGGGTTACTGTAAGAAAATCGAATAAAAAGGGTAAAAATACCGAACTGTAATCGTAGAAAAGAGTGAAAAAGATTAGTGAATATTTAGGTTACTGGCTTCAAACGTCCTTCCACACATGCTTGTCTCTTATATACAGCTTTTCACTTATTCTAATAAATAATTTTGTTTTCTAAACTGCAATTTTTCTTTGTAGATTCAATCAAATATGACAAACACAGATTAATCTGGTAAAATTTACTGGTGAAAATAAGCTCAAAATCTAATCTAAAAATTAACTTATGAATTGAAGAAAATAAATTTATATTTAGACATTATTTAAGAGTCTTTTTTTTTTGTATAGAACTTTTACCTTCAGTATTCTTCTACATGATGAATATATTAAATGGTTCATAGTTAAATGAAAATTATAATAAATTAACTTGAGCTTAGATATCATGTAAATAGAACCAAAGTTTAATATAAAAGTTAGTTAGAAAATTACTTATTTTTGTGTGAGATTTTGTCTTCAATAGTGAGATTATTATAACAAAAGATTTTCTTTCTATAAAATATAATTGCTTTGCATATATTTAATTGGAGATGATAGGTAAAAATTAGATTTGTTAAAACCAGTATGAAATTACTAAGATATGAATTTATGAAGTGATTTATATGTAGTAAATACTCTCCTATTTCTTGACTTAACTTTTGAGATAGACTTTAAATGTTTTAATATGGTAATAGAACCTTCCTCTCTTAGCATCCTTACGGGATAGGTGTCAAAATGCTCAAATTCTACATAATAAAAATGGCACTATGATATGGTTTTAATTTGACCAATATGTTAAGACTGACAGAAAGTTATTCTATTTTGTTAATGTATGAATTTATAGAATAATTTATATATAATAAATTCTCTCCTTTTTTTTAAGTTAGTTTTTAAATTAGATCTTTGAACTTTTTAACTAGTTTAATAAAAGTTAAATTACACCTTAATCATCCGGATCCATGAAAGTGAGAAAAAGAAGGATGCTTATGCAGAACAAGAAGCTTAGATAGAGATACCAGCCGGCAGCTTCCCATAGGACATCAGAACTGTGCTTTTCTTAACCGAAGAAGCAAAGCATCTGCATAAAGGCGAGCGGAGCTTGGCTTGCGCTATCAAGGTGTCTACCAAAGATGGTGACCAAGCACCGCCCCATCGGCCTTCATTTTCTGGCAGTGCAGGTAAAGACACAGATCCGATTGCGTGACTTGCGCTATACTTTGCCATTTAACCGAAGCGTTGAGTCATGGGACCCCTGCTTTAATCCATCGCTATCGGCCTAATATTATTGTTTTCCTTCGTCTTCTTCTACCTTTTCAGCGCTGGAAAACCAAGAACACAACAAAAGAACCTGACAAACGAACAAACAAACAAACAAGAATGAATGTTCAAAGAGCCGCCTGTAAAATCACTATCAAAAGAACCAATGGGGTCTTCTCTCTTTTCTTTCCTTTTTTTACTCCACTGCCTTTGCTCGGCAAAGTTTGAGAAACAAGTGAAGTTTCCTTCCGTCATGGAAAGTAATCTATGCAACCAAATATGTGTACGAATGAAGTGTAAATGTTTATTTCGTTTTAAGCTTTTCAAGTGTGTATTAAATCTAGATATTTTTTATTAGTCAATTAATTTTATATTATTAGACGCAAAAAATTGACATTAAGATGATACGATTGTCGGGTAATATTTAGATATAAAAAACATCTCTTAACTCTTGAGTTAATTTATATCTAAGTTAATTCATTATAACTTTGATATGTAAGTATTCATTATACCTTGTCTAATATTGAACCCAGGGCATGTTCAAAATATAAAAGAATATTAGAGATGATCTTGAACCATGTAAAAAGATATAAAATTACAGGCAGGGTATTAGTTAAAAAGCATGTTAGATCCAGAAAAGAATAGACAAAGAAGAAGAAGAAAAACACAGAGTATATGGCAGTGACTGCACAGGAGTAAAGCCAACGATGCTGCATGAGGCCAAAAGGGGAGCAAGTTTCTCCTTTTCTAGGCAGCATTCAATGCAACCAAGGTTGCTTTCTGTGCTGATCTTACTTTGAAATTCAAAGCCAGTGCCGTGGCTAGAAAATTGAGGACATGACTCTTGTCTTCAAGTTCTTGAAGTTTGACAACTACCAATTAAGGCTGCTGCATTCAATTCGAAACCAACCTCTTCTATTATACATGTCAAAAAAAACGTCTAAAATTTAATTGACCAATAAATCCATATTTAAATATGATTCAGAAAACCTACCTCTCCAGTATAAATAATTGTACACATTCATCATTTTAACTGTTGCTTTTGGGGCTTAAGCTTATATGAAAAGAAAGATCGCAAATGATTGCTTTAGGATTATAATGCTATCCAAATCTTTTACTTGATATCAAATCCAAGTCTATCTAAACAAGCATTGGTGATGGTTTTAGCAGCTAAAATCATGATTAGTTTCCCATATCAACCAACAAAATTATTTTGTTGTGATGATCGAAGCCATTAGTTGGGTCCAAACTAACAATCCCATAAGCCAATAACAAAAATCACAATCATTAATTTCTTTTACTGTAGAATCTTATTTACCAAAAACAAGATACAGGCGCAGTATCATCTTCATCTTCATCTTCTAATCAACCTCAACATGTTGAGAAAGAAAGGAAGTGGTAAATTGGTTAATTAGCATTGATCAACACAATTTTTCATAATTATACAAAAGTATGAAACAACCCAAGAAAAACGAAAAATTGTGTTGATAAATGCGAACAAGAAGGTTCATCAAGTCCCCAATAAAGAACGAAAATCCAAAGCCAAAAAAAAGAAAAAGTAAAGAAGAGTGGAAAATAGAGGAAAATATAGAAAAATTTCCTAGTATTTTTACAGTTTATATATGATAAGAAAGCAAGGCAGCACCGCACGAGAGTCGAACACTAGCAACTCGCCGTTGTCCCCACTCACTGAGTCAAACCCGACTCTGCCACTCAATAGGGAGTCGACTCGGAGCTGCTTTGATACCCGACCGGCAATGACTCGGCAGACGAGCATGGCTCTCCGGCCTCTACCCCCGCCGGCGCGCTCGTGGGCCCCACCGCTCCCGGAGAACGTGCAAATCGCCGACCCTTTCGGCCCCGGGAACATCCACGCGCTGCCCCTTGAGTCGTAAACCCCACCCGACGTTGGCCCCAGGCAGTGAAATCGCATCACCTCGTTCCCGTCGGCGACGCACCGCGCATTCTCCTCCCACGTAGAGCCACCGGTCGGGCCCCCGGACCCGGCACGGGACTTGACCGCCTCGCGATACTCTTCGAACCGCGCCACCGTTTTCGAACCGTTCTGGACCTTGAAAATCATCTCGACACAACCCGTGAAGGCCTTGGGACTCCAGCTCGTGTGGAAGATAATCTCCACGACGTTTCGAGAAGGGTGGCCCTCCTGCAGCTCGGTTAGGGCTGGGAGGCAGGGGTTCGCAGCGCTCACCGGACGGTGCACTGGGGCTGAAACAGGTTCTGCTTTGACTGGCCGCGGATGCTTCGAAGTGGATTGTCTCTTCGGCGACGAGGACTTCGGATTTCTGGGCTTCCGCTTGGTGGTTTCCACGACGTCCCTGATGCTCTGCACGCTCTTCCGGCAACTAGCACTGGGTATAAGATTCTTCGGGCTGGGATGGTAAACGTCCTCAAAAGCTCTAGATTTGCAGTGCAGCGACTTGACCCACCCGCTCGCCATCCAAAACCACTCACTATCTCAGACAAGACGCCTGCCTTCTCTCTCTCTACAAAAACAGAGACAGCTTCTAAGGTTGCCGCTCTTCCGGTTTTGTTTGTGGAGGTGCTTTCATGTCGCTTCGGCTTCTTTGGGCGCTGTTTGTTCGGTGGAAATGGAAAATGGAGTGACGCCAAATTAAATGGCAGCCCTCGACGTGGTTATGGACGTGATGTGAAATGACGGAATTGCCCTTCTGAAGACTTCGTAAGTCTCCCACGTGGAAAGATGGGTAGGAACAAACTTCATTTATTATAAAAACAATACGAAATTGGATTTGATATGGTGTTTCAACACAGCAAGAGGCCAAATTTGGTGTTAGGAAAAAGATTCAGGATGATCAGGAAAGATGCTTAAGATGACTACTTCTTTTCCTCTTTATTTGGGTGTTTTGTGTTTTTCTTAAGGTACAAAATTTGGTGGCATTTACATAAAAAAGGTGAAGAAAAAAAAAAGAGAGTCGTGGAGCTTTATCTGCATTAACTTATGCAGAGGATGAGTTGGTAATGTACCTAATATGGTGAAAGTCCCTTTCTCATAAAAGTTTGCTCCCCCAACTAACTTTGAATGCACCATTACTTTGGTTCTCCTTGAACTCAAAGCAACAATAACTATTCCACTGTGCTTCTGAGCTTGAAGTTTTCGATGCAGCAGGAGAACCCTTCACCCTTTCCTTCTCTTTCCTCTTTTTTTAACACTATTCATTTTCAAATTAATATGTATATATATATATATATATATATCATGATCTCTTATATTAATTTGTATGTATGGTCCACCTTATAAGCTCGTTTTAAGGAAGCAAGCAAATATTCCGATTTGCATATAAACCGTGAAGTATGAGCACAAATCAACATCAGCTAGTTAGGCATAGTAATTTTCAATAGTCTAGTAGTTCATTATTGATTACTCAAGACTTAAATGTACTGATCTGTATTCTAATGATTCATTATTTTCCACAGAAGGTGACATTTTTCTCCGGAGGGGTCATCTAGGAGTCTTTATCTTATGCAATAATCCAGCCTGCAAATGGAAGGCACTGTCATTAGAACAACTTTGTTTATGGTGTTGTGGTTATTCTAGAATTCCGCAACATAAAGAAGTAGGAAGGGATAACGGAATCATGGGGGGGGAATCTTTTGTGGGAGTTTGAAGTGGAACAGGTGGGAATAGAAGAATAGAAAGAATGGGAAGAGAATGGAAACTGGCAGTGAATGCATCTAAAAAAGCACTGAAATTTGAACGAGTAAAACGACAGATTTTCCTCCACTTCTTTTATTTTATGAATTCTTCTAACCCTCCATGGGCGATAAAGGTAGCTCTTGACAAAGCGAAGGATGGAGCTTATTGGAATAATTGCCCGTAGCTACATCAGAAGGAGACAACAGCATTGAGATAATCAAACCTACGAGTAGTTTTATAAGTAGATTTATGCAGCAAACTTGGCTGTTCGTGAAAAATGTGGACACGCCAGACTGGGAAAGTTGCAGAATTTTGAACGAAGCCACGGTCATAATGAGATTTTATACGCTGTTTAATGAAAAGAAGTGCATGGGGTAAAGAGAATAAGAGTGCATGGTGGGTGGTGGTGGGGCTTTGGGAGTTGGAGGCTGCGGGTGGAGTTTTGCCAGCCTTTGCTCTCACGCCTGAGGAATCTGCTGGAGCTCCGGGAACTGCGTTTGGATCTGGCGTGCTTTCATTCAACAAACCCTCTATTTTCCACGTTCATAAACAAAAGAGGCTTATCTTTCTCTTTTCACTAAGTTGACTGTTAATTACGTGTATCAGGAGCTAATAGCTAACTGTTGGACTAACAATCATCTAAAATTTAGGTTTTAGATTTGACACTCTGTACTTCTAAGTCCACTTTAGTTATTTAAAGAAAAAAAAAATTATCAATTACATGTGCTTGAGAATATTTTATATTGTTTTAATCAAGCTTAAGAACTATTTTTAAGATGAAATATACATGCCCCACCCTTATAAGCTGGTTTATAACAAAAAAAGTAAACTTACTTTTTACCCTCATTATAAAACCATTTACACCATCACATTTATTTAAATTTTTAAATGCACTGGAAATATAAATTCTTAACTGTTTTCAGTTTTTTTATAGATATTTTAGTAGTTTCAGTAACGATATATTCAAAGTTAACAATGTTGATAAGGATCTATTATTTCTCTTATTCTAAATAACATAAAAAAATAGGTATATAAAATTTAAATATATATGTCCTAATACATTTTCTTTTTGCATGATTGAGGAGCCAAATGATCCTTGTTTAGCAGGATAGGCGTTCTTAACGCTAATGCATAAAATAATCCTCTAATCTATATGCTCTTCCACTTTTTTGGTCAAATTTGGTCTATGTTATTGTGCTAAAACATGGCCAACCCCTGTCCTTGTCTTATTATCAATAATTTTGATCTATGTTATTGTGCTAAAACACGTCAAATTTGATCTAAAACATGGCCAACCCCTGTTCTTGTCTTATTATCAATAATTTTTAATAAAAAGCGCAAGAAAGCTTCAAGTTCTTTTCATGGGGCTCACCTAGCCACCTAGAAGAGGAACTGGATGCAGTTTCTAACAACTAAAGCATCTATCATCTATCAATTCTTGAACTACCAGAAGGCACCAACGTTGTTATGACACGATAATTAATCAATGTTGGGGCCTGCAAGGTTTTCCATTCAAGTTTCGGGGAGGACAGGAACACAGGTGCTTCGAGAAACACAGCAAGAAGGGCTATTACCAATTTGTTATTATGCGTGTTACCGAAAGGGATTTTCAAATCTTTAACTTTCATGTTTTTGGTAGGAGCAAACTCAATGACATCTTCAAGAGATTTGTGGTTTTCTTGGTCAAAAGCCCTGAACTTGAGGAGGTTGATCATATTAATGGTTTGACCATTATGGAGCTCTGAAGCCATCAATGCGTCCTATGACCAAGGATTCTGCCCAACTATTTTATATTTGTTATTGGCGAGTATTAAGCCCAATTGAATGCATCTGTTTCCCACTTTCTCAAGTAATTTAATGCGGGATTTTTCATACATCTCGACCCCATTGCCATCATTTAGAGTGCCATTTATGCAGCTTGGGGATTGCTCATCAGTAGCCTCCTGGGCAAGCCTTTTGAGATACTCAATTACGGATCCTTTCACCATCCTGATGCATAGTCAGAACCCATGAAGGAGATGGAAGAGATTGGAGAAAAGCAAAAATTGGAAGAAAGTGTGGCGCGGACTGACAATGATTTCAGCTGGGAATGATGACTTCAGGGTCGTTTTACTCAATGACAGTTGAAATTGATTGCCCAAAAGACAATGTGCAGATCTGCAATACAAAGTGACAATCCTATCTCATCATTGAATTTGCAAGGCTTTGACGTTTTCTGAGGAGGTTTGAGGGGGGCGGCAGCGGGGTGGTCCTGGGGATTGCCTTGGGTTGGATTTATCTCATCTAAGGTCAGTGTGGAACTCGTGACATTGGCTTTGCAAACATTGTCTGCAGCTGAGACAGCCCGATTGCTCTAATTATGGTTGTCTTCACTCGGGACCATGACTTCTCACTTCTGAATTACTCTTCAAATTTACCCAAGAAAAAACAAGAGAAGCAGCTGCCTTGAAGTACGTTGAAATCCAATGTGGGTATATATTATTGATATGCTGACTTATTATGTTTTTATATATGTAAATATTTTTTTTTCTAGTTGATTTAAAAGGGGGAGTAAAACTTTTATCATAACATTAAGCGAGACACTTTTTTACATGTAAATTAAATTTCTGTACGTAGTTTTTCCTTGTATTTATGATGATAGGTTGAAATCTAGTATATCTTAGGTTACTAATATATTGATTTCTCATGTTTTTTATATGTAAGATATTCTCATTTCTTACAAGCCGCTCCTAAGGGAGTGAGTGAGTTTTTTCATATAAATAAATGCTAAGAATGAAATCTATTGGAAAATTTCATATAATACTTTTCTAGAATGATTTTTTATGATTTTTAGTTGGTATAAGTAAAAATTGGTGGCAAAGTAATTCTCCTCTAGACAAAAGAGAATGTCCAAGCTACCTTTGTTCCTCTGAAACTAACAAATGGAGGGTATAGAGGTGTAGAGTTTTAAAAAGGAAAAAAGATAAGTAATTTCTTTCTTTTCACATTTCTGGTGAGAGAAGCATATTTTTTCTTTATCACCGAGTCTTTGAAGGTTTGGCCTGTTCTTTCAAGAGGGCTGGTGTTGCTAAAGTGGATGGTAATTATTGTCTCCTTAACCATTTCATACGCTGCTCTTAAGATCCATTTAGAATGAAGTCAGTAGAGCCTGGAAGCTTTATTTTTATGCATCAATTATGAGCTCAGAATCTGGGAATATTTTATTAATTCCTACGACAAAGGCCGTGGAGCCGTCCACTATATTTTATATGAATTCACATTCCCATCTGCAGCATGGACCTTGACTTGTCTCCCTCTACTGTAGCAACTTGGCGCTTCAACTACTTAAAACATATGGAGAAAATCGGTACATCCAAAGTCAAGTCTATGCAAGCGTTGCAGATTAAGAAGCACATGGTTAGGTTTGACTGATGCAACATGAGAAAACAAATGCTGTCTCCGTGTTTGAAGGTCTCTGTCTAGGATGTCATCAGTTCTTTGGCATGATTAAGTGATTACTTGGAGTAGTTATATTGATTAAGTATTTGTTTCATGTTACTCGAATCTTGAGAACATACTTCTTTTCTCACATGGTATCAAAATTTTCTAAGAAAAGCCTTTTACAAGCTCAAAGACAAAGGATATTTACCCCCCCCCCCCCCAAAAAAAAAAAAAAGTTCTATATTCTACGTTGTTTAAATTTTATTCTTATTTTTTCTTTAATACAAATGGCATACATACGTCATTCTAAGTCAATTTTAAGAATGAATAAAGTTTATGACAAATATCATTTTATCTTTGCCCATTCTTCTCTTTGTTTGCTTTCTCTTTGAGAATAAAAGTGGTAAACAATAGAATATAATATAGATAGTTTAACCACATGCAAACACGCAACATGAAATAATTTCGTTTGTGGAAATATAAAAACAAAAGATCTTACCTAAGCAAATATTCTCAAACTATTTTATTCAATTAAGACAAATGGTACTTAAAAATGGTGGTTCATCCTGAGAGTTATTAATCATCAAGTTGTTTATTTTAGTAACAGTTTCATTGGCCTACCTAGCACATATTCTCTCTATTGGGTGTTTTTTATTTTATTCTTCTTTTCAGCTTCTAGATGCAGAAACATACAGATCTGCCTCCTCTTATGGGGACATTTCAAAAAACATAACTACAGTCTAAAGGCCCTGAGCCCATCTCTCCATGGGAATGCTATTGTATTCGACTTCGACTTGGTAAGGCTTCCGGTTGCAGGCCTTTCCAGCCCAGATTTGTAATTGAAAGGTCCAATGCATCGTTGTACCGTGAAAAGTATGCACATATCTAATATTAGTTCAATTCAAAAATTTGTTCATAACTTAGGAAGATATTTTTTTATATTCAAACATTATCAAGGGAAACACTTATCACTGAACTAGCATAAAACATCTTTGCTATGGAAAGAGTGCCTGAAATAGTTCTTAATTGTTAGTAATTTTAATTTTGGTGAAGTACCATAAGATATCATAAGAAGAGGATGGTTAAAACTATCTATAATATTTTTTTTTTGATAAAAAATCATGTGTTTGTTGAGACAAGATGGTAGCTAAAAATTTCGTGATTTCTTTTTATAATAAAAAAATATTACATCTACTAAACTAAACTAAGAAATGAATGGTCTCCTGAGTTAAGTTAATGTTACAAATTTGTTGAAGAAAAAATAGTTGTAATTCTTTGCTTGTAACGCATATTGTGTAATTTAAGCACTAGTACCATATGTATGACCAATATGTAGTATGAGACTAGAAAATTGTGATTAGAAAATTTAAGAGTATGAGGTTGGTATCTCACTTTAGTTTGAGAGAACAAATTAAATATTAGGCCAGTGTCTCACTTTCAGCTAAAATTACATCCACTAGTATATGAAAAAAAGAAAAGAAAAAAAAAAACAATGGCAGATCAGGGGTTGCTGAAATAATCTTGATGGAATTGGGTGATCCATTTAGCGATGTGGAAAAACCAATTTTTGCTGTAGTAGTCTTCAATCTAGCACCTGACTTCCTTATACGCTTCGACGTTGGGCACCAAGTCCGTGCTTATCTCATTGAGGAGGTTTACCACTTGTTTGTCGCCTCCAAGGAAATTGAGCCTGCTTCCCTGAGCTGCTTTACATCGTTGGCCTCAGAGATGAAAGAACAGAGGAAAGATATATAAGAGCTGATGCCAAATTCATTGAGGAAATTCAGAAACATTTCGTAGGCTATCAAATTCATCAACTTAGGGCCCATATAATCATCCACTCTAATATTTGGTAGCCAAAGTTTTCCGGTCAAGAAACAGCAACCTTTTGTAAAACTTATGTCTCTGAAGTTCCTACTTTGGCCGACTCTCACTTGGATTCCTGCTGCTTTAAGCTCCTGCATGTTGCGAGACGATTTCCAATATGGGTATTTTCCATTCCTTCTAGGGTTGTTAGCCATTTGATTGCAGGTAGCTCAAAAAGTATTGGAAAGAATTTGAAGGCTAGAAGAGGAGAACTATATTAGAGAATTTGCATCTGTATTGCCCTGCATTTTGTGTGTAATTCATGTCTATTTATAACTATTTACATAGCTATATAAGAGATGACCTCAGCCATGAGCAAAGGCCAAAAGGAGAAATGAGCAAATAATGACTCAATGTACAACGGGGGCAAGTGCCTTCTGATAATAATTTTTTTTTTTAATGAAACTTTTAGCCAATGAGCCTTGTAACGCATAATTTACACTTAATGAGCTTCTATAAATTAAAAGAGGTATAATATTCCATGTGTGATTGTCAATGAGAATCCTAAACATCATCATGATAATACAATAGCTCTATAATCAGGAAAAATTCGAGCAAAGCTAATGTAAGCTAAATTAGATACAGAACACTACAAGATATGCAGAAAAGTATAGAGATATGAGACTTGCTTTTCGCTTCACCAACAAAACACAATGTTCTAAATAAACCACTGATAACCACATTATTTGCTTGGGTCATAGAACCCAACTCACAATCATTTTTATTTCAAATATATTCCATAAAAATGGCACATACAATCACCCTGACTTATTTCATGACTTCCACAAAAACATCAAAACCAATGTAAACAAATTAAAAGAACAACATTGTCTTGGGATGACTCGTAAAATCATGACTACAGTAGAACTCTTCATGGTTCTCTTATTTTCGGAAACAACAGACTTAAGGAATGGGAACTATGTGACTTCAGCCAACAAAGAAAATAAATGCGCTTGGAGTGAAGAGTTAACAATGTTTCAGTACCTTCTCTCCCCAGCTCAGTGTCAATTTTTGAATCCACACCAAGTTTGGATGGCACCTAGACCAAGTGCCAATAATGCGCCGAGAAAGGCAAGGACAGTCCAGGGGGTGCTGAAATGTTCGTGGAGGAATTGAGCTATCCAGGTCATCCATTTGTTGTCGTAGTAGTCTTGAATCTCGCACTTGACGTCCGCGTACGCTTTGATGTTGGGCACCAAGTCAGTGCCTAACTCATTGAAGAGGTTTGCTACTTGTTCGTCGCTTCCAAGGAAATTGTGGAGAACGCGTGCTTTTCTGAGCTGTTTGACATCGTTGGCTTCATCGATGAGTGAATCAAGGAAGGATATATAAGAGGTGATGCCAAAGTCATTGTGGAAATCCAGACACATTTCGTATGCTATCAAGTTCATGAACTTAGAGGCCGTAGAATCATCCACTTTGATTTCTGGTAGCCAAAGGTATCCGCTCAAGGAGCAGCATCGTCTTGTAAAACTTATGTCTTTCAAATTATTACTCGTACCGACTCTCACGTGGATTCCTGCAGCTCTAAGCTCCTGGACGTTGCGAAACGATTGCCAATAGGGAGGGGTATTCCCGTTTCTTTTCAGAATTCTTTTCCCAGGATGTGTTGGATTTCTCGTCACCCAAGAGTCTTGTCCTCAGACGGTCAAGAAGATGGGTTGGCTCTTCCTCCTTCTTCGACTGGTCTTCCTTCGGTTCCGGAAGATCTTCCTCCGGTTCCGGCGGCATGGCCCGTCTCCGTGGCGCTGGTGTTTTCTGCAGCTCCCCCATTTGCGACATAGTCTCGCTTTGGATGAAGGTTTGAATCGATTTTTCCAGCTCATCTTTCTTGTCGCTCAAACTCATCAATAACTTGAGGAGACGATAGGGAACTTGATTCTCCAGCAAGAACAAATCCTGGAAAGCAAAGGTTACGCTGTCGTTCTTTATATTTAACTCTGAAAACTTGTTCTCTACAACGGTGAATATGTACTGTAGTCTAGCGCAACCGTCAACGAGCAGCATCCAGGCGAGCTTCTTATCATTATACTTCTCTGTCACCTCCTTTTCGAAGCTTTCCCTCAGTAATCCGATATTCTCCATAATCGTCTGGTATAACTTATTTATCTGCAGGGCTGAAATGACTCCATTCTTGTCACAATGTTTCACATATTCACGTGCCAATCTAAGTTTGTACTTCTGTCCCAGGTCGTACTTTGGATTTCCATGATGGATCGGACCAAGCGAGGCCACTCTTGGCTCAAAGTACTTTGGGAATTCCTTGTGATCTCGCAGCAAAAATATAACCTTTTGTATTTTCGCTGGGCGGCTCGAGATGTTTGTTGCCTCCATTAACGTTGCAACCTCTTCATCCTCGGCACGGAAGCCGTTCGTTCCCCAGCTTCGCTTCCAACAACCTGCATCGAACTTAGCTCCGCAAGAGGACGAGTACAGTCCATCAGGTAGTAGCGAGTTTGCACACAACTAGGAAATTGAAGAACAGTTGGAAACGGTAGCAGGAGAAATTAAGCACTCTGGCCTTTGCTAGAATGTTTACAATAGCAAGCTTGGAACCGAATCAAAAAAGAGAAATGGAGGAATCCCAAATACGCGTCCATACATTGCTACATGTAGAGATCAGCCACAACAATATAAATATACAGAAAACAAATGTAAATTCAAGTGAAAGTATAGAGAAAGTTCTTCGTGCATGATGTAAAGCTTCCTTCTCTCTTCCCCTGTTCGCCTTTTTCCATTTTTTTAAGGGATTGCTTCTCATGCTGGTCCAAGCAAGGTTGGGCGCAATAAGAAACCTCCTCATCTTGATCCGCCTAAAATGGTTGGTTTCCACAATTGACTGTGTTAGTTATATATATATGCTGATGTTATTGTATAGGTCTTATAGTCAGGCCCACCGTACTTGGGTCATTTGTATAGCTTTCTTACATGTGTATTGTTCTTTGGCAATTGTACAAAGCCTAAACATTTGTATTCTTTTTGCACTACGGTGGTAATGCAAGGAGCCCACGGGCATTTCAATATTTCCTGTGTTTTGCTCTTTTCCATCGCAGGTTAGAGAGCTGCAGACAGTTCTCTCTTTGTTTCTCTTATGGTTAAGCTTCCGCTTGTTTTCCTAAGAGACTGAACAGTAGAATACAAAAATATAAGACGTTGAACAATCAACATTCCACTGACCCTCAGAGATGATGCTCAAACAAGACCCTAACAAAGTTAAAGAAGTATAATTCTTGAGGTTCTAGCGCCAATATCTGGATAAGTGATAGAGTTCTGGCGGTTACAGTACTAAACAATTTTAAGAAACAAAAGGGAAAACGAGGTCATGCTGGTATGGTATTGTCTAGTGTCTCCCTGTTTCCTCATTATCCATAAATTACCTGGCATTCCCTCATCAAATTCGAAGGTTTCTAACCCTCTGCCGTTTCTCTCAAAAACTTTGCCGCAGCGGGTCAGTGAGTTCATAGCTTACTGAATTTTGATTGAAAAGGAAGATTGTTCACGCCACTCGGTTGCCGACTCAAAGTCAAGGAAGTGCCCTGAAGCCTTTGAAGAGAGGAAAAGAATAAATAAACAGGACAGCTAGAAAGGAAAGAAGAACAAAATCCACAAAGGATTGCTTGCCTGAAGCCTTCAACGGAAAATTTTCTTACTTTTCAAGGGATCCAGTGAGGTTGTTGTTAGATAGAGGGAGGGGGAAGAAGGTGTGGGGCTGTCCTGCTTCCAGAAAACAGAAAGCAGACAATTTCCATGCTTTTCAGTGGATCCGCCGGTCCGATGCGTGAAAGCTTAAAGAGCAAGGAATAAAGTAAAGAGAGAGAAGAGGAGAAGGGATGAAGAAACAGAAAAGGATCCATAAAAACCACTTGATGCTTTTGTTCTTTTCTTCCCCTTGCAATCTAAGCATCGTACTTCGAGCAGCTAAGAACAGTAAAGTAATTTGATTGCGACAAAGTTTAAAGTACCAGAGGCTTCTACTAGAAGCCTTTGAAGAGAAAATAGACAGCAAAAAAGAAGAAAAGAATCCTCAAAGATTGCTCGTTTGAATACTTGAACAGACAATTTTATTACTTTTCAAGGGATTCAGTAAGCGTGTTCTGCTAGTCTTCGCGGTTTGAGAGAGAGAGAGAGAGAGAGAGAGAGTAATGGAGGACAAGATTCGGTGTGTGAAACTGAGAAACACTCTTAGAACGCAAAGAACTAGATTTATACACATAAAAGAGAGACTGAATTTGAGAAAGAGAGTGGGAAGTAATTTCCAGCCCCTGCATCGTTTACAGTGAAAAAGAATTCACTGCTACAAATGCTCTGTATGCAACTTCCTTTGCCATAAATCACGCTTCCAACTATCCCATTAGTATAGACCATCCATTACACCCAAACTATACCGTTTCTCTTGCGGTTCCATCGCCTAATGCTTTCTGCGATGCTTGTGGTCACTCTTGTAGAAGGTGCATTGTATATTTCTTAGTAAATTTGATTCTCCATAAGAAGCAAATACGGGTTTAACTTCATGGAATGTCAATTAATTCGAGCATGAGTCGCTATGAAGATGAAGCTGTGGTGGAATTGTGACCTAAAAAATTAAAGAACAATATAGTCAGTGGCATTGTAGCGTTGCTATTAACAGTTGGAATTTTGACTTTGGTCCATAAAAACTCACTTTTTGGTTGTCTTTGACCGTGCTTTTCTCACTGTGATTCGTAGTCTTTCATTGTTCATGAGATTATTGCTTTGGTTTTTGCTTGCATCTGTCAAAGAGAATCAGACAACCAGAGTGTTGAAGAACAATTTTGGTGTGTTTCATAGAATCAAAGCATAAAAATAAAAATGGCCTTTTACATGTCTTAGTGGCTCCAGATCAGTCTCGAGGTGGTTATATGAAGAAAAGGATGCTTCTTTGGCGGGAGATCATGGTAGATCACGACAGCTACAGATTTAAGAAAAAAGATTTTGTCATTTGGGATGCTAATGACAAATCTTTGACATTTGTACCATTTTTTAGTCCCAATGTCATTTAAATATTGTGGTAAAATCTCCGATTCAACATTATATGGTCATGCTTGCAACAAGTGGGATGCTGAAAATTCAGTTATAGGTATTTGTTTCTATATTCAACAAAGGAAACTTGGGATGCAATTACTTATACTGTTCAGTGCCTGACTATAGGATCGGGTAGCTGATCTTAATGGCTGAAGGATTTGGTCGGCATTCAACCAATCTTTACTTTTGTTCTTCTTCCTTCCACCTATTGTGACAAACAAGCGGAGAGCGTAAGATTGAGTTTCATAACGGAAACAGGACCTCAGTACATAAAGGGAAACTGGACCTGGGCTATTCTCATTCAACTTGCAAATGTGTCTTACATGTTTCTCCTCCGTGTTCTATTTCCCTTCAGAGAACTTTTGGAGCTGATATCAAGGTGACATACTCCCCCGACATTAGTCTTTGCCTGAGTCATAATAATCTTACAGTCCTTCGATTGTTTCCCCTCTTCGAGGCCTACGACAAGATGCCTTCCCATTCGGTTCAACCACAACAATGCTAATGTCTTGGTTCAATTACAACAAAAAACCATCACTTCTGTTCTAAGCTAATGCTATTTTACATGAGCTTCAAAAGATATTGTGGCTTTAGCTAACATAGACGTGTCTAGTGACACGGACTTGGGTTCCATCTCAAAAGATTAATCTTAATTGAAATGAGTAGTTAGTTTTTTTATATAACCAGATTATCCTGCATGCCTTTCCGAGGTGAGAGAATGAAGTCCGTTCTATTAGTCTCTAGATGAGCCCTGCAACAATTTACTTTCCCTTAAGGGAAGACCTTGCCTCGCTGGATGAATTGAGTGGCTTCCTCTCACGTGGTATCTGAGGTGGCGAGACTCTTGCAGTGTTCTCTTCCGCGGCACTTGCTTGATCTAGCACAGCTGAGGAATGGGTACCAGGCTTCATCCTCTTCCATGGATTGAAGTAGTTCTGACTACACTATTGTCCGACCGCCTTCTTCAAGTAGGATACATGGAAAACGGGGTGGATTTTCGAACCCTTAGGTAGTTCAATCAATAAGCAACTTGGCCAAACTCTCTGCACCTTTCATATGGTCCAAAGCAGTGGGCAGTTAATTTCTGGTAGCAAATGTTTATTCTATTATTTTGAAAACTTTTTGACGTAATGTCCTTGAGAGGATACATAATGTGTAAAAACAGTATTTAAAGTAGTGAACAAATATTTTGGCATTGTTGTTTTGATCATTCTTTGCATTGTGTCTTCACAAGTTTTTTGTTTTTTGTTTTTTTGCCTTGTTTATCCTTTGTCTAGCAAATATGTTTACCATTTTCGTCACGTATGTCACAGTGAGCAACATCTTTGAACTTATTCATATAGATATATGGGTCGACATCATACTTTTCATCACAATAGTGCCGATATTTCTTCACCATAGTAGAAGATTTTTACTAAGTACCTTCCATGGGACAAAAACCAACTTTGGATTTCTTGCAATCTTACACTTTGGTGGTTAGCACTCAGTTTCTCACTCCCATTCGCAAAGCTAGACCTAATAAGGCCATTGAGTTTCTTAGTCATGATTGCCTTATTAATTTTTGCTCAAAATTTTTAATTAGGGGTGAAGAAGAAAAGAATCCCCAACCAGTTGCTTGATGCTTAACACCATCACTTTTAAAGATTGTCACAATTGCTATGTGGTACTGGTCTTTGTTGCTTGATGCTTGAACTATGAAGGGAGGAAAGAATAATAAGTAGAGATAGAGAGAGAAAAGGCAGGGGAAAGAAAAAGAGTGGAATCCACAGAGGATTGCGTGCTTCTAAAGAACAACGCAATTCCCTTTCATGTCAAGATGGTCATGCTGTACTGATGTGCTCAATTGGGTGCTCGAAAACTCAAAGATTCAAGAGGGAAAAAAAAATAAAGTGAATAGAGAAAGAGAGAAAGAAGGAGGAGAGGAAGAAAAGAATCCACAGAGGATTGTGTTCTTGAAGCCCAAAAAATTGGAATTGAAATGATCCTTAAAGGAAAGAAAAGGAAGAAGAATTGTGAGAGAGAAGACTATGACAAAAAGGGTGAGAGGAGAAGGAAGAAAAGATTCCGCAGAGATTGCCAGCTACGAATAGAGGACAAGCCTCAAAGTATGAAACTAAGAAACCCTCTTAGAAAGCAAAAAAATAACTTAGATACAAAAAGAGACATGGAATTTGGAATGAGATCGGGAAGTAATTTATAGCCTCTGTGTTGTAAGCATGTCAGAGATAGAGAGTGCAAGAAGTCCTGAAAGTGATGGAGAAGGAACTTGACATCCACCTCTTTCATAAAGTGAAGTTTATAGAAGATCTAAAAATTAATGGAGAGAAGGGAGTATTGTGTGGGTTATGTGAGGATCCAATATCGGGTCCTGGCTACAAACTTCGTCTGCCATGAATCGTGCTCTAACCTAGCCTTTCAAATAGAACATCCATTGCACCCAAACCACCCTTTTTTTGTTCGATCACCGTCCTATGCTCACTGTGATGCTTGCGGTAAATCTTGCAGAAGGTGCCTCTTTTACAGGTGTCAAGATTGTGAATTTGTCCTTGACACTAAGTGTTCCACTCGTTGGCAAGTAGAGAAGGTTGATTGCGATCAGCATGCGTTCGTTCCTTTCCAAAAACATATTCAATTCACTTGTGAAGGCTGTGGTGAGGAACATAAGGACATAGGATTCATATGTAGCATATATAAACTCTTCACTCACACCAAATGTGCTTTGTTTTTAAAGGCCATCAAAGTTGCAGGTCATGAGCACTTCCTCACACTCACTTACTCTATTCAAGAAGTGATCGCATAGGCCCACATAAAATGTGAAGCTTACTATGAAAAAGTGAATCCAAATATGCCGCTTATTATTGTCAACACTGCACTTACGTTGCCCACTTAAGATGTGCAAGAGACCGTCTAATTGATGACAGGTATGCAACCAATGATTCATCATCCAACAATATGAATGAACTGTTTAGTGATGGGTATCTACTTGGCTCAATCAAGGATATGAATGAAGTAGGGAATGAAAGAGATCAACAGATCCAACATTTTAGCCATCCACATGAATTGGTTCTCAACCATGAAAAAGCCCTGCATGATAAGGTTTGTGATGCATGTATGCAATTAATCTCGATTCCATTTTATAGTTGTGTAGAATGCAACTATTTTCTTCATAGTCTATGTGTGACAATTCCAACAAATTTTATACCTAGATATTGGCCAATCAATTTCATTGCGTTGTCACAAGCACGTACCCTTGATGGTGTGTACAAATGTGTATTTTGCAATCATTATTGACATGGATTTGCTTGTGCTTCTGAAGGGGCAGAGGGGTACTATGATATCCAATGTTTGATCATACAAAAGTTTCAACACAAGGGTCACCAGCACCCCTTCTTTGCATTTATAAGGAGATCAATATGCAAAGCTTGTGGGGAAGGCGGTGCCTTGGTATGCTCTCAAGGTGATTTTGCATCGTGCCATAGATGCATATCCCTTCCACTCATAATTAGTCACAAGATGATGCACATCCATTAAAACTTACCTACATTGCTAAAGATAGCTTTGGAGAGCTTTATTGTTTAATTTGTGAAGGAAAAAGAGATTTGAACCACTGGTTTTACTATTGTGAAAAATATAATTTTGCTAGTCATCTTCAATGTATTCTTAGAGAATTTTCATATATCAAGATTGGAAAAATTTATAAAGATGAATGACATCAACATCATGTTACTTTTGTCAAGAAGACAAATGACTCTCATCCATGTGATGCTTGTGGCTTGCCTTTTGGTGATATGGTCTTAGAATATGAGGAATGTAAGTTGAAGATCCACCCAAGGTTTGGTTTTAATTCTTTAGCTTGTTTGGACATATGGAGTGAAGGTAAAGGAAAAAGGACGCATATTAAAATGAAGGTGAAGATGAAGAAATAAGTAGAGATGAAGAAAGGCGTGTACTCCATGACGACGACGACTTCCATATACATTTTTTTTTTATTTATGAATAATTCGCTTTACTTGTACTACTATACCTTTTTTTTTTATAACATTTTGCTTAAAAAGTAAATGTTTTTGCTAAGTAGGTAAGGTTTCTTGCTTCTGTTTGGATCTAGAGGGGGAGGTCATATTAAGGTTTTGTAGTTACTTAAGCTGCAAAGACAAAGAATTAACTATTTATTTGTTGTTATGTGGGATTATATTCTTGTTTGGAAACCAATATCTTATAAATGCATAACATATACATAGTGCTGCCATGGTTTGATTGTGATTCTAACACCATGGGCCAGTTCAAAGTTAGTTTTTAGGGGCACATAGTGCAAGCCCAAGCCCAAGCCCAAGCCCAAGATCCAAATCTCCTTCTTGCTTTTATCTATTTGTTTATTTATCGTCATTATCGAATAAAAAAGAAATTCGAACTTCAAGCAGACAATGAGCTTCCGTCAGCGTATAGGTCGAGCTAGCTATTCCTTTGGAAAATACATCAAAGATTTCAGATGTGATTTTTCTAAGATGTTGTTCCTTTATCGTGTTACGTGGCAAAAGTTACAAAACTAACAATGGGCTATACAATGACGAGATTTGTTGGGCTGTAAAGCTTGCATAACATACACAGCAAGATATTAAAAAAACAATTTGTGCTACATTTTTTATCTGAACTTGGTTTTAAATGCATCAACATAGATCTTATGATTGCAAAATTGGATATCTACTTATAATAACTTTGGTTTTATCAAACCAAAATTTCAAGGGCGTGCGACTAAATTTACTAATCAAATGAAAGAATTGCAATTTTGTCCGAAAGATGGATATCTTATCATCGTTAGCTGTGTTATCACTATTAGCATAAGTTGATGAGGATTGAACTCATACTTTCAAATACATGTATACACATATCTTATATGAATAATTCAATTTAGTAATAGTTCTATATCCTTGTTGTTAATAATGTTTTTGGAATAACGAGTGGGAATAGAAAATGTCCTAAGTCAAAATATTTTTTAAAGGGGCACTTGAAGTGTCGGTAATTTTAGAGTCAGCAAAATAAGTGGTAGGATTTGATGCCATTTTTAAAAAAATAATTTCCTTACTCTGAGATTACATTATCAAAATCAATAAATTATTCTAATGCGACCAAACATCTCATTCCAAATCCCCAAAACAAGAAAGAAAAAATAAATTGATAACTCGTCCAGTTTGATGAATTTATTATGAAGTATTCTAGTGTTGTTAGTCATTTGATTACGGATAACTCATCATTATTGTAAAGAATTTGAAGCCAAGAAGAGGAGAGCTAGATTAGAGAATTTGCATCTGTATTTCCTTGTATTTTGTGTACAATTCATTTCTATTTATAGTTATTTATACCGCTATATTAGAGATGATCCTAGTCATGAGCAAAGGCCAGAAGGAGAAATGAGCAAATAGTGAGTCGACGAGCAATGGGGCAAATGCCTTCTTATAATCGATTTTTTTTTTTTTTTTAAAAAAAAAAAATAGCCATGAGGTGAGCCTTGTAACACTTAATCGATCCATCAACTTAATAATTTAATTTTATGAACTTTCTACACTAATGTGCTTCCGTCAATTAGAAGAGGTATAATATTCTACATGTGATTGTCAATGAAAATCCTGAACATCATCATGATAATAAAATAGTTCTATAACCAGGAATAATTCAAGCAAAGCTAATGTAAGCTAAATTAAATACAGAGCACTACAAGATATGCAGGAAAGTATAGACATATGAGACTTGCTTTTGACTTCACTAAACAAAACACACCATTCTTAATAAACCATTAATAACCATATTATTTTCTTGGGTCATCAACCAAGATTGGTATCGTATATATATAAGGTAACTTCATAGGAGTCGTTTTATCCTAATCTTGTAATATACAGAGTCGAAATTATCTTTTTCCAGAAAAGAAGAAACTTACATTAAGGCTTTGGGTCCATAAAATGGAAAGAATTACTCGTTACTTTTGACAGTTTGGTTCCCAAAAGAAGTTAAAAAGTGGAGCTCCAGGGCTCAAATAATTTTATTTTTTTTTTGAAAAAAAAAACACTAACAAAAGGAGCAACAAGCAGTCGTCATCAACTTGATTAACGAGACACCAACCACTCATCTCTCCTAAAGCCCAAATCACAATCATTTTTATTTGAAACATATTCCATGAAAGTGGCACTTACAATAACCGTGACTTATTTTATGACTTCCACAAAAACATCAAAACTAAAGTAAACGAATTAAAAGAACGACATCGTCTTTGGATGACCTGTAACCGTAAATTCAACTGATTCATGTGAGAATAGAGTAAGCTCTTCCCCAACGGCAACTTCCTTCTTCACTCATCCCCAGTTTGCCTTTTTCCGTGTTTTCCAAAGATTGCTTCTCACACTGGTCCAAGCAAGGTTGGGCACAATGAGAAACCTCCTCAACTTGATCACCCCTAAATGGTTAGTTTCTGCAATTGGCTGAACATTAGACTACAGGAATATAAGACGTTGAACAATCAACACGTCACTGACCCTCACAGATGATGCTGAAATAAGGCCCTAATGAAGATAAAGAAGTATAATTCTTGAAGTTCTAATAAAATATCTGGGTAAGTGATTCAGTTCTGGTTACAGTGTCAAATAATTTTAAGAAATAAAAGAGAAAACGAGGTCATGCTGTTATGTCTTGTCCACTGACTCCTCTGTTTCCCCATTATCCATAAAGTGCCATGGTATTTCCTCATCAAAATCGAAGGTTTCTAACCCTCTGCAGTTTCTCTCAAATCCTTTGGCACTCGATTGCCAATTCAAAGTGAAGGAAGTGGCTTGAAGCCCTTGAAGGGAGGAAAAGAATAAATAAACAGGACAACTGATTGAGAAAAGAAGAACAAAATCCACAAAGGATTACTTGCTTTTGAAGCCTTGAACGGACAATCTTCCTACTTTTCAAGGAACTCAGTAAGCGTGTTGTTATAGAGAGAGAAGAGGGGGAGAATATTAGAAATTGAAAGGCCCAACTAAAACATAAAACCGTGCAATAGTGGGTTACCAACAAAAACTTATAAGATCAGGCTCTCCTGTTACCTTATTCAATGTAGGACTGGATATTTTAATACTTCAACGTAGAAAAAGGTGTGGAGCTATCCTGCCTCAAGAAAACAGAAAGCAGACAATTTCCATGCTTTTGAGGGGATCCGTCGGGTCTGATTCTTGAGAGCTTAAAGAGGAAAATAATAAAGTAAAGAGAGAGAAGACAAGGAGAGGGGAGGAAGAAAAAGAAAAGAATCCACAAAAACTACTCCATGATTTATTCCATCAGTTTTAAACTTTACTGGTCCTAGCTGCTTGACATATGATAAATTACAAGAAAGGTAGAAGAAGAATAAGTTGTTTCCCTATTTTTTGTCATTTTTTTATCATAAACATGTTGTTTCCCTTAATTTTATTGAAAAATTCATCCTTTTAATTCGCAATTCATGAAATCTTTCCTTTTTGACAAAACTAAAATTAATCTTTCGAACTTGATCTCCTTAAGCTACGTTCTTATTACAAGTTGCATAGGATATGAGTTTTTAGAGTTAAAATATTTATAAAAAAAAAAAAAAGAAACACATGGTATGTAAGCACCTCCTTACGCTCACTTGTTCTATTCGGGAAGTGAAGTAGGATGAGATAGTACGTGAAGCTTGCCCTGAAAAAGTGAATACGAAGTATTGTCCGTTATGCTTAAGTGTCATCCTTTTTTGTGAGGCCAGACTGCAAACCAAGTTTGGATGGCAGTTAGGAAAAGCAACAATGATGCGGCAAGAAAAGCAATGGCAGACCAGGGGTTGCTGAAATAATCTTGATGGAGTTGGGTGATCCATTTAGCGATGTGGAATAACCAATTTTTGTTGTAGTAGTCTTCAATCTGGCAACTGACTTCCTTATAACGTTGGGCACCAAGTCAGTACCTGTCTCATTGAAGAGGTCTGCTACTTGTTCGTCGCTTCCAAGGAAATTGAGTACGCCTGCTTCCCTGAGCTGCTTGACATCGTTGGCCTCAGAGATGAATGAACAGAGGAAAGATATATAAGAGCTGATGCCAAATTCATTGCGAAAATCCAGAAACATTTCGTAGGCTATCAAGTTCATCAACTTAGGGCGCATATAATCATCCACTCTAATATTTGGTAGCCAAAGTTTTCCGGTCAAGAAACAGCAACCTTTTGTAAAACTTATGTCTCTGAAGTTCCTACTTTGACCGACTCTCACCTATATTCCTGCTGCTTTAAGCTCCTGCATGTTGCGAGCCGATTTCCAATATGGGTATTTCCATTCCTTCTAGAGTTTTAGCCATTTGATTGCAGATAACTCAAAAAGTATTGGAAAGAATTTGAAGGCTAGAAGAGGAGAGCTATATTAGAGAATTTGCATCTGTCTTGCCCTGTATTTTTTGTATAAGTCATGTCTATTTATAACTATTTATATAGCTATATAAGAGATGACCCTAGTCATGAGCAAAGGCCAAAAGGAGAAATGAGCAAATAATGACTCAACGAGCAACGGGGGCAAATGCCTTCTGATAATCATTTTTTTTTTTAAAAAAAATGGAACTTTAAGCCAATGAGCCTTCTAACGCTTAATTAATCCGTCAACTTGATAATTTAATTTTATAAGATTTTTACACTTAATGAGCTTCCTATAAATTAAAAGAGGTATAATATTCCATGTGTGATTGTCAATGACAATCCCAGACATCATCATGATAATACAATAGCTCTATAACCAGGAAAAATTCGAGCAAAGCTAATGTAAGCTAAATTAAATGCAGAACACTACAAGATATGCAGAAAAGTATAGAGATATGAGACTTACTTTTGGCTCCACTAAACAAAACAGACTATTCTAAATAAACCATTGATAACCACATTATTTGCTTGGGGTCATAGAACCCAACTCGCAATCATTTTAATTTCAAACATATTCCATGACAATGGCACATGCAATCACCCTACTTATTTCATGACTTCCACAAAAACATCAAAACCAACATAAACAAATTAAAAGAACAATATTGTCCTGGTATGACTTGTAAAATCATGACTACAGTAGAACTCTTCATGGTTCACTTACTTTCAGAAACAACAGACATAAGGAATGGGAACTATGTGACCTCAGCCAACAAAGAAAATAGATGCGCTTGAAGTGAAAGAGTTAACAATTCTTCAGTACCTTCTTTCCCAAGCTAAGTTTCACATTTTTTTGAATCCACACCAAGTTTGAATGGCACTTAGACCAAGTGCCAATAATGCGCCGAGAAAGGCAAGGACACTCCAGGGGGTGCTGAAATGTTTGTGAAGGAGTTGAGCTATCCAGGTCATGCATATGTTGTTGTAGTGGTCTTGAATCTGGCACTTGACGTCCTTGTACGCTTCAACGTTGGGCACCAAGTCAGTGCCTAACTCGTTGAAAAGGTTTGCTACATGTTCGTCGCTTCCAAGGAAATTATGGAGTACGCCTGCTTTTCTGAGCTGTTTGACATCGTTGGGTTCATCGATAAGTGAATCAAGGAAGGATATATAAGAGGTGATGCCAAAGTCATTGTGGAAATCCAGACACATTTCGTAGGCTATCAAATTCATGAACTTAGGGCCCGTAGAATCATCCACTTTGATTTCTGGTAGCCAAAGGTATCCCCTCGAGAAACAGCACTTTGTAAAACTTATGTCCTTCAAATTACTATTCTCACGGAGTTTCACTTGGATTCCTGCTTCTTTAAGCTCCTGCACGTTACGATACGATTGCCAATATGGGTATTCCCGTTTCTTTTTGGAATTCTTTCCAGAGGATGTGTCGGATTTCTTATCACCCAAGAGTCTTGTCCTGAAAAGGTCAAGAAGATGGGTTGGCTTTACCGGTTCCGGCCTCCCCGTTTGCTGCAAAGTCTCATTTCGGATGAAGTCTTTGATGGACTCTTTCAGCCTTGCTTTCTTCTCGCTCAAACTCATCAACAACTTGAGGAGAAGATAGGGAACTTGGTTCTCCAGCAAGAACAAATCCTGGTGAGCGAAGGTTACGCTGTCGTTCTTTATATTTAACTCTGAAAACTTGTCCTCTACAACGGTGAATATGTACTGTAGTATTGCGCAACCATCAACGAGCAGCATCCAGGCGAGGTCGTCATCATTATACTTCCTTGCCACCTCCTCTTCGAAGCATTCCCTCAGTTTCTGGAGATTCTCCATAATCTTCTGGTATAACGTATTTATCTGCTCGGATGAAATAACTCCATTCTTATCACAATTTTTCACATATTCATGGGCCAATCTAAGCTTGTACTTCTCTCCTAGCTCGTACTTTGGATTTCCATGATGGATCGGACCAAGCGATGCCACTCTTGGCTCAAAGTACTTCTTGAATTCCTTGTGATCTCGCAGCAAAAATATAACCTTTTGTATTTTCGCTGGGCGGCTCGTGATGTTTGTTGCATTCATTAACGTTGCAACCTTTTCACCCTTGGCACGGAAGCTGTTTCGTTCCCTAACTTCGCTTCGAACAACCTGTATTGAACTTAGCTCCTCAATAAGATGAGTACGGTCCATCAGGTAGCAGCGAGTTTGCACAGAGGAAAGGAATAAACAACTAGAAAGAGATAGATACAGTGATGATGTTATACCAATGATTGAAGATTAAAGTCTACAAGAGAGGAAAACAATCAAAAGCAGAGAGAGGGAGGGGAGAAGAAGCAAAGAATCCACGACGGATTTGCGTGCTTGAAGCCCAAACATTGGAATTAGAATGATCCTTAAGGGAAAGAAAAAGAGATGGGATTCGCAAGTGAGTGCGACAGAAAGGGAGAGGGATGGAACCAATGACTTGGCATCTAACAAGATCAAGAAACTGTTCAGTGCAGGATATCTACTAGGCTCAATCAAGGATATGAATCAAAAAATGAAGGTAAGAGATTAACCTAAGAAGATCCAACATTTTTTGCATTCGCATACCTTGTTCTCAACTATGAGGAAGTCTTAGATGACAAGGTTTATGATGCTTATATGCAATTAATCTCAATTTCATTTTCAGTTGTATAAAATGCAACTATTTTCTTCACAATCTATGTGCTACAATACCAAAAATGCTTAAAACTAGGATTTTCACGAATCAATTTCACTGTGTTGTCAAGAACACGTTCCCTTGATAGTGTGTTTAATGTACTCTTGGAGAGTCTCCATATATCAAGATTTAAAAAATATTTAAAGATGAACGATATCAATATCCTCTCATTTTTATTAGGAAAACAAATAACTTTTATTATATTTGTAAATTGCCTTTTGGTGATATGTTCTTACAATGTAAGGAATGTCAATTGAACAAGTACCTAAGGTTTGGTTCTAATTCTTCAAGTTGTTTGGAATTATGGGATATGAAAATAAAAACAAACAATGAAGGCAAAGAAAAGGATGAAGATAAAGAAATAAACAATAAAGGCAGGAAATAATAGAGAAGAAGAAACATATGACTCCATGACAATGAGGATTAAATTTTCTTCTTCCATATATATGTCTTGTGTGAATAATTCGGTTTACATATAGTCCTATAACTTTTTTATAGTTTTTTGTATAGCTTAAGAGTAAATGCTTTTGCCAAGGTATGTAACATTTCTTGCTTCTATTTCGATCGACAAAGGGAGTTCATATTAAGCTTTTCTAGTTACTTAAGCTGCAAATACAAAAAAAGCAACTATTTTTTTGTTGTTATGTGGGATTATATTCTTGTTTGGAAACCAATATCCTAGATGTACTACCACAGTTTGGTTGTAGTTCTTATGTCATAAGCCCACACAAAGTCAGTATTTTTAAGTACATAGTGCAAGCCTTTATCAAGCCCAAATACTGATACAAATGTCATTTCTTCCTTTATCTATTTGTTTGTTTTATCATCATTACCAAATAGAAAAGAAAATCCAACTTCAATAGGACAATAAACTTTTCTTGACGAATTGGTTGAGCAATTCCTTTTGGAAGATATAACAAAAATTTTGGGTGTGATTTTCCTAGGATATTATTTCGTTAAGCATATTGGACTACAAAAGTTACAAACTCTCACTACACTGTATAATGTTGAGATTTGTTGCGTGAAAAGCATACGTAACAAACTCATTAATATTTAAAACAAAAAATTGTGTGCTACACTTTTTGATTTGATCTTGATTTTAAATGGATCAACATAGATCTTATGATTGCAAAATTGGATATGTATTTATATAAATTTTGGCCTCATCAAACCGAAATTTCAAGGGCATGCTACTAAGTTTCCTATCAAATGAAAGAAATGCAATTTTGTTAGAAAATGAAAATATCATTAAAAAATAAGTAATCCAAACAAGAATGAACAGGTTAAAAACTTTCATTTCTTTCTTAAAAGTCAAAAGAGTTTTATAAGGAATTTGATAGAAAATCAATATGATGTTAAATCCTCAAGTGAATTTTAGAATGAATAATGTTTAATATAATAAAAATAATTTAAATAGAAATTATAAAATAATTTATCATAACACTTTAATGTTAAGCAATTAGAATATATAATCATAACTCACAAAATCAACATAATAGTGGATTTTTTTATTTATTAAAAAGTGTTCTTATTCTGTCCTAACATGCCAAAGTAATTATCATATTTGTATATGCAAATTTTTGTCATACATTTTTCACCATAAATAGATTTTTAGTATAAAAATCTGATTTGATGTAAATTCTCCTTCAGCTAATGTAATAAAAAAAGTCAACAACTTATTTCTATGTTAAGTAAATATTTATATTTTTTAATTTTTAAAATTAATTTTTATGTTTAACTATTATTGAATAATAATATCTTTTTCTGGTATGACAAAAATTTGCATATACAAATATGATTATTACTTTGATAATAATGTAATAAATATATTTTTAGTATAAAAATCTGATTTGATGTAAATTCTCCTTCAGCTAATGTAATAAAAAAAGTCAACAACTTATTTCTATGTTAAGTAAATATTTATATTTTTTAATTTTTAAAATTAATTTTTATGTTTAACTATTATTGAATAATAATATCTTTTTCTGGTATGGCTTTTTATCCTTAACAACCAAACTGTGTTAAAAACTCCTAATCGAAGTTACAGAAGTCAAACACGATCAACTTTGCTAATTTCTTCTCCGCTCACCAACTGCAAAGTCTACCATTCCCAACCCAAGCCCCATCCATGGACGCGCCGCCTACAATGATCAAATCGGGCAGCGGCAGCAGCAGCAGCAGCAGCAGCACCACCACCCTCCTCAGCCGCTTAACAAGCCTAGATGCCGCCATCTCCCATCTCCTTCACTCCAAAACCCAGCACCTCCTCTCCCGCTTCCTCCTCCTTCTCGAGCCTTCCGCTGACTTCCGCTTCTTCTTTCCGATCTCCCTCTCCCTCTTCCTCGGCCCTTCTCTCTTCCGTCCCTTCCTCCCCCCTCTCCTCCTCGGCCTCCTCCTCGACCTCGCACTAGTTGCACTTCTCAAGCTTGTCTTCCGCGGGCCCCGCCCTCCCCACAATGATGCCTCTACCATGAACGTCGCCGTCTACTTCGACCTCTTTTCCTTCCCCAGCGGTCACGCCTCCCTCTCCTGTTTTGTCGCCTCCCTCGCTCACCTCTACGCCGCTTCTCTGCCGGATCCTAAGGTCGTGAATTTTGCTCTCCTTGTTTGTTTTTGGGCGCTGCTGACCTCCCTTTCCAGGGTTTTCCTCGGCCGCCACTACCTCTCCGATGTGATTGTCGGAGCATGTTTGGGTGTCCTCGAAGGCATCTTTGCCTTCCACTTCCTCGGGTTGTAGTGTTTCAGGTATATCAGATCTTTGGGAAGATTAGCTTTTTCGTGTGAGTTCAATATGAGTAGCTATGTATACGTGAACTCGACATGCACCCAGTTCTGAATTCGCTTACTTGTTTTTGTTAAATCGTTTCAACGTGTGGCGCCACTGTATTCTTAAATTTCATTCGTGCTTGTGGATAAACATTGGATGATTTGGTTTGACCACTTTGAGGTTTTTAAGGATTATACTGTTCGCAGAAGTGGTGGATTAAGGTTCCGTAGATTGATTAGCATGTTGGGAAGCTTGGTGTTTACTGGCAAGAGAGGGGTTGAACTCAACAAAACTGGGCTTCTCAGGCATGGTCAGCGGTTGATTGGTGGCAAGGACTAGATAAAGTCGTGAGCTTGGACAGTTTCTATAGGTGCATGGAACAGAGATTCGTATGAACTATTACAACACTAAGTTAAAGTTTGACAGCATGCATGATGCGGGGGTACATCTGTAGACTGACCTAGTGATCAAGTTTGATCAGTGTACTCCAACCACAGAGCTTTACAGGAGCTGCTGGACTTACCAAATCACCTCTGATTCTATAAAGTTAAATACAGCTGAACATTTGGATAAAACAAAATTATAATAATTAATTAGATAAACTGCTAAGGAGACTAACTATTGAGTGGTATTTGAAGTAAAGTAAAAATACTTAGAATATAAAGCATAGAATTATAGATCATGGCATTTCCCCGTCAAGTTCGAAGCTTTCTAACCCTCTGCGGTCTTTGTGAGACCCCTTTTGCCGTAGCCGATCAACATATGTTCTACGCCCCAGCACAGCTAACTATAATGAATGTAGTTCATAGCTTACTGAATTTTGATTGAAAAGGAAGATTGTTCTGGGCACTCGGTTGCCGACTCAAAGTCAAGGAAGTGGCTTGAAGCCTTTGAAGAGAGGAAAAGATAAATAAACAGGATAGCTGAGTGAGGAAAGAAGAACAAAATCCACAATGGATTGCTTGCTTGAAGCCTTGAACGGACAATTTTCCTACTTTTCAAGGGATCCAGTGAGAGTGTTCTTAGAGTGAGAGAGAAGAGAAGAGAAAAGAGGGTAAGAGGGTAAGAGGGTGTGGGGGCTATCATGCTTCCAGAAAACAGAGAGCAGACAATTTCCATGCTTTTTAGGGTGCCCACCCGATCTGATGCTTGAAAGCTTAAAGAGGAGAAGAATAATAATGTAAAGAGAGAAAAGAGAGAAATAAAAAGAAAAGAATCCACGAAAACTACTCCATGCCTGATTCTATCGGTTTTACACTTTGTAAAAGCAATCATATAACTTTACTGGTGTTGGCTGCTTAACGCATGATTCTTAAAATGTGAAGGGGAAGAAAAGAACAAATTACCAGAGATGGAGTGAGGAAAGCAGGGGAATGTAAAAGGATAAAGTCAAGATAGGGAGGAAAGGAAAGGAAAGGAGATGAAGAAATCGGTAATTCAGCCATTTTCTTTCTTTCTCAAACGATTAAAGAGGAAAAGAATAAAAAATTAGGAGTTTAAAAGCCTTGAACATTGGGACCCAAATGATTAAAAGAGAATAGAAAAGGTTGAAATCATCATTTCTTTTAACAGTAGTTATAATTTCATTCTCAAGGTTATAATAACAAATAGTATACAACAATTTCATATATTCTTATCATTTTCTATCATAAACACAATGTTCCCCTTAACATTGTTTGAAAACTCTTTCTTTTCATCCGCAATTCATGAAATCTTTCCTTTTTCAGCAAAACTAAATTTAATCTCTCGAACTTGGTCTCCTTAAGCCCACCCTCTCATTAAAAGTTGCATATGATATGATATTTTAGAGCCAAAATACAAGAAAAGGAAACACATGAAGGGGGAGCACTAACTTTTTTACTTGAGTATATTATAGAGTTTTGTCCTAGGATTTTGATTGAAGGGATGCAATGCGCGCGATGTATAGGAAGAAAAGAATCCACAAAGATTGCTTGCTTGAATCCTTGAACAAACAAATTTTACTACATTTCAAGGGTGAAGAAGAACAAGAAACAGCACGAAGTCTTCCAGCTCAACTAATTAACTCTCCAGCTCTGTACTAACAACCTTAACTAACTGTAGCTTCAGTTAATTAGTTGGCGTAACTCTCGGTTAGTTGTAAATCTGTTGTAACTATAACTTAAGCATATAGATACAATTACACTTGTAAAGCACCCTATAAAAAGGGATGATTGTCATTGTATACGGTACGCTTAAGAATACAAAAGCAGAGCTTTACAAGGTCTCTCTACTCTCTCAGTTCTCCCTAGTTTTTTGAATTTCTTCTGGTATCGGAGCAGGGCCTTCTGCTCTGCTGCTCCAAGCGTCATCCATGGAGGACAAACCGGAATATCCTTTCCCCACCGGAGTCAATGTAGCAAATTTCGTCTCATTAAAGCTTAACAAGACGAACTACATTCCTTGGGTCACTCAAATGCAATGTCTCTTCCGCACTTATCGATTGACTGGTTTCATCACTGGTGAAATCACTCAGCCTTCTCGCACACATCGTGTCAATGATAAGGAAGAAGTCAATCCAGCCTTTGCTCATTGGGAGCAAAGTGACAATCTCGTGCGATCGTGGATTGTTAGCTGTCTCTCTGAAGAAACTATTGGACTAGTTTTCGATATTGATCATGCTGCACCAGTTTGGACTAAACTAGCTGCCTACTTCGTTCGGCAAACTGCAGCTCGTGAATATGAGCTCCAGACCAAACTCCAGAATCTTCACAAGGATGGACAACCTTTGTCTGAATATCTGGAGGATTTTCAAACTCTCTGTAATCAACTGAGTGTTATGGGGAAACCACTCAGTGATTCTGATCGAACTTTTCGCTTGCTTCAAGGCTTAGGGAAGGAGTACGAGTCCTTTCTTGCTGCAATGTTCAGACCACCAGTACCACCTCATGAAGATGTTGTAGCACAATTGCAAGCTTATGATGCCCGCCATATCCGCTACCATCCAGCCCCAAATCCTTCAGCTGCCTTCTTCACTCAACGTTCCAACCGTGGTGGTAGGCATTCTGGTAGAGGCAGAGGTAATTCATCAAACTCTTTTACTTCACAAGGGAGAGGTTTTCCTCCCTCTACGCAGAATAGCAACAGAACTACCAAACGTTCTAACAACTCCCCCAAGCAACAGCCAGGCACACCACTTACTTGTCAAATTTGCAATAAGAAAGGCCATTCTGCCATGGACTGTTTCAGACGTTTTGACCATGCCTATCAATCATCTGATATCCCTCAAGCACTTGCTGCCATGCATCTGAATGATCAAGCACTTGATTCTGATGACTGGATACCTGATTCAGGGGCTAATGTACATGTGGCATCTTCAGCTGGTAAGTTGATTTCTTCTTCTCCTTATCATGGTTTTGAGAAAATCCAAGTCGGTAATGGAGATTATCTGGATGTCACACATATCGGTTTTGCTCTGTTACCTCATACCAAGGTATCTCTGAATAATGTAATGGTTGCTCCACGGGTCCAGAAGAATCTTCTTTCTGTTTCTCGTTTGACAGCAGATTTTCCATGCTATTTCATTTTCACTAAGGACTTATTCTATATCAAGCACTTGCAGACACACAAGACACTGGCGAGAGGAATCAGGCATAAGGGATTATACATGATTCCACAAAATAAGTTTCAGATCCTCTTCTCTCATCGGCAATCTTCTGTAGATCTTGCAACATGGCATCGCAGGCTTGGTCATCCTAGTGATGCTGTTCTCAAAACACTTCAACAAGCAAATAAAATTGCAGTAAAGTCCAAAGGGGAGTTAAATAAATCTTTTTTCTGCAACCCATGCCAGCTTAGCAAAAGTTGTAGACTTGTTTTTCCTTCTTCAGAATCTCGGTCTGTAAAGCCTTTGGAAAAAGTCCATAGTGATCTGTGGGGGCCTTCTCCCACTGCTTCACATCAAGGGTTTCGGTTCTACCTCTTGTTTGTGGATGATTGTACACGTTTTTCATGGATCTTTCCTTTGAAGCACAAATCTGAGGTGTTCCATGTTTTTGTGAAATTTCGGCTCTTTGTTGAAAAGCAATTTGACTCATGTATTAAAGTTCTACAGTCCGATGGTGGTGGGGAATACTTAAGCAGTGCCTTACAATCTTATCTGTCAGAAAATGGAATCCAACATAGGCTATCTTGTCCCTACACCCCAGCTCAGAACGGTGTAGCTGAGAGAAAGCATCGTCACGTTGTTGAATTGGGCTTAGCAATGCTGTATGAGGCCAAGTTACCAAAGTCATTCTGGTTTGAAGTTTTTTCTACAGCAGTTTACTTGATAAACCGCTTACCCTCTCCCCAACTTGGGAATCAATCACCTTTCTCTCTCCTTTATCAATCAGAACCTAATTACTCTCACTTTAGAGTATTTGGGTGTTCATGCTTTCCATACCTCAGAGATTATTCCAGCAACAAGCTTGCTGAAAGGTCATTACAATGCATTTTTCTTGGTTACAGTGACCTCCACAAAGGGTATCGATGTCTGCATTACCCATCAGGTCGTGTATATATCTCCAGACATGTACTTTTTGACGAATCTACTTTCCCTTTTGCAGTTAGAACTTCCAAATTCACTCCACCAGAAGTTACTCCTGGTACATATGCTGAATTTTCTGATCCATCTTGTAGCTCAAACAGACTGCGATCCTCTGCACTACCTATCTCTGATGCTACTCCTCATCAGGCCCAATCACTAAATTGCCCAGCATCTCCTACAACACCTACTGTACCCACCTGGCAGCACACCAGTCCAAGACAATCACCATCCTATCCTACACCTTCCGTTGCACCAATCTGTTCCACTACAACTGCTACAACCACTTTGCAGTCTCCTACCCTTGCATCCTTCAATGTCAATCAACCTAGTCAATCTGTAACTCCTCTCTTCACTGCACCTAATCCGCATACTACTCCTGAAACTCAGACTTCCGCTGAACCTATAAACTCCTTTAGCATACCACGGCCTCCTTCCTGTCCAGACCTAAATCACACAGATACTCCAACTAGTCCTCAAACAGCACACTCCAATCCATGTCCCATCTCATCCCTACCAATCACTAACACCTCTATCACTAGTCAGCCATCTTGCCTCCCTAATACATCAAACCCTTCACCTCTCACAGTCTTAGATTCTGACTCCAGTCCATGCACTTCCAATACCTCAGATCTTGCTTTATCAGATCCCACTTTACCTTCTCATCCACCTCCATTACCACCCTCACCTATTAAAACTAGAGCTCAGCATGGCATCTTCAAACCAAACCCAAAATATGCCCTTACTACCTCACTCGTTATTCCTTCTATACCTACCTCAATTGAAACTGCCCTACAACACCCTGGCTGGACTACTGCAATGCAGGAAGAAATGGAAGCCCTTCGAAAAACTAAGACTTGGACCTTGGTACCGAGACATCACACAATGCATGTAGTTGGCTGCAAATGGGTTTTTAAACCCAAACTAGCTGCGGATGGTTCCCTGTCACGCCTAAAAGCCAGGCTTGTTGCCAAAGGCTTTCACCAGATTGAAGGTGTTGATTTCCTAGATACTTTCTCCCCCGTAGTGCGGCCTACTACCATTAGATTGGTGATGTCTTTAGCTACTGTCCGCGGGTGGTCCATCTCACAGTTTGATGTATCAAATGCCTTTTTGCATGGTTTCTTGGACACTCCAGTCTACATGGAGCAGCCTCCGGGCTTCACTAATAAGTCTGCCCCTACTGCTGTTTGCAAGTTACATAGGGCTTTGTATGGCCTGAAACAAGCCCCACGTGCCTGGTATGATAGATTTAGCTCATGCCTCTTGGAATATGGTTTCTTTTGTTCAACTTTTGATTCCTCCCTCTTTATCTACAATCTTGGAAATACTACCATTTGGCTGCTCTTATATGTTGATGACTTACTTGTCATGGGTAACTCATCTCAGTCTATTTCTACACTGATTGAGCACTTACAAGTTCAGTTTCCACTTAAAGCTCTTGGTTCTGTTCATTTCTTTCTTGGTATAGAAATCATCTCTATACCGGGAGGATATATTATGTCCCAGAGGCAGTTTATTCTTGATATCCTTCGAAGAACCTCAATGTTGTATTGCAAACCAATAGCCACACCACTGGCTACCAAAGCCCCTACTCTCCACAACCCAACTCAGACCTGTGCAGCTCCTTCCCTATTTCGGAGTACACTTGGTGCCTTGCAGTATCTAACTATTACAAGACCCGAATTGGCCTTTCCAGTAAACAAGCTTTGCCAATCGATGCATTCCCCAAGTAACTTGGATTTTCATAATCTCAAAAGATTGTTACGGTACTTGCGGGGCACTCTTTCACTTGGATTGCAAATTCATTCTCATAGTTCTCTGAACTTATGTGGATACAGTGACTCAGATTGGGCTGGTTGCAAGGCTACTCGACGATCCACATCTGGATACTGTTTTTACTTAGGCAGTAATCTCATATCATGGAGTTCAAAGCGTCAATCCACAGTAGCCAGATCCTCTGCTGAAGCTGAATATCGATCTTTGGCTTCTGCAGCAGCAGAATCAACTTGGCTTTGTGCCTTACTGCGTGATCTGGGGATAAGTCAACTACATTCAACTCCTATCTACTGTGACAACCTTGCAGCTCTCAAGTTAACTACCAAGCCAACCTTCCATGGTCGAACGAAACATGTGGAAATAGATTTCCACTTTGTACGGGAAAAGGTAGCACTAAAACTCATTACAACTAGATATATTTCAACAAAACAGCAGATTGCAGACATCCTCACTAAGCCACTATCGAAGCCTACATTTCTGTTTCTGAGAAACAAACTTGGACTAATTCCTACTCCAAGTTTGAAGGGGACTGAAGAAGAACAAGAAACAGCACGAAGTCTTCCAGCTCAACTAATTAACTCTCCAGCTCTGTACTAACAACCTTAACTAACTGTAGCTTCAGTTAATTAGTTGGCGTAACTCTCGGTTAGTTGTAAATCTGTTGTAACTATAACTTAAGCATATAGATACAATTACACTTGTAAAGCACCCTATAAAAAGGGATGATTGTCATTGTATACGGTACGCTTAAGAATACAAAAGCAGAGCTTTACAAGGTCTCTCTACTCTCTCAGTTCTCCCTAGTTTTTTGAATTTCTTCTAAGGGAACCCGTAAGCGTGTTCTATCGGTCTTTGCACTTGATGCTTCGAGTATGAACGGAGGAAAGGAATAAATAACCAGAAAGAGAGAGATACAGTGATCATGTTGTAATAATGATTGAAGCTTAAAGCCTACAAGAGAGGAAAACAATGAAGCAGGGAGAGGAGAGGGGAAGAAGAAGAAGAAAAGAATCCACGAAGGATCGCGTGATTGAAGCCAAAAATATTGGAATCAAAATGATCCTTAAAGGAAAGAAAAAGAGGGGGAATCGCAAGACAGGAGTGTGTGACGGAAAGGAAGAGGGGATGAGGAAGAAAAGAATCCGCAGAGATTGCCGGCTACAAATAGGGGACAAGACTCGGTGTGTGAAACCAAGAAACACTCTTGGAAGGCAAAAAAAAATACAAAAAAGAGAGACTGAATTTGAGAAAGAGAGTATGAAGTCTTTTCCAACCTCTGCATTGTGTGCGTGTTAGGGTGAGAAAGAAGTCCTGACGGAGATGGAGGGAAAAATTGAAGAAATTGGAGAAATTAAAGAATTTGAAGCGATTGAAGAAACTGAAAAAATTGGAGTACATCCGCATACAGTGAAGTTTATAGAAGATTTGAAAATTGATGGAGAGAAGCAAGAAATTTGCGGGGTATGCGAAGACCCAGTTTCAGGTCCCTCTTACAAATGCCCCGTGTGCAACTTCCTTTGCCATCAATCATGCGCCAACATACCCCCTTTTATAGAACATCCATTGCACCCAAACCACACCTTTTGGATCCGACTACCCTCTCCGTATGCTCGTTGTGATGCTTGCTGCAAATCTTGCAAAAGGTGCTACTTTTATAGCTGTGGAGAGTGCCAATTCATCCTTGACACTAAATGTTTCACTCGCTGGCGTGTAGAGAAGGTTGATTGTGACCAACACGCATTCCTTCCCTTCCTGAAAAAGATGCAGTTCACTTGTGAAGGTTGTGGTGAAGAACGTAAGGACATCGGGTGGATATGCCGCAAATGTCACCTCTTGACCCATACCAGATGTGCACCGTTTTCACGGACCATCAAAGTTGCAGATCATGGGCACTTCCTCACACTCACTTATTCTCTTCAGGAAGTGAAGGAGCAGGCCGACACGGTATGTAAACTCTGTTCTAAAGAAGTGAATGCAGAATACGCAGCTTACTTTTGCCGGTATTGTGGCTACGTTGTCCACTTGAGATGTGCAAGAGACCGTCAAATTGAGGTTGACAATGATGGGTCCAATGGTTCACCGTCCATCAATGTCGGTAAATTATTTACTGAAGGATATCAACTTGGATTAATTAAGGATATGAATCAAGCAATAAATGTAAGTGATCAGCCTGAGAAGATCCAACATTTTAGCCATTCACATGACTTGATTCTCAACCATGAGGAAGTCTTGAACAATAAAGTTTGTTATGCATGCATGCAATTAATTTCAATTCCATTTTATAGTCGTATAGCATGCAACTATTTTCTTCATAGTTTATGCACTACTATTACTATATCAAGAGAGCTTACACCTAGTAATATTCTACTCACTTTCAATGTGTTGCCACAAGCACCTACCCTCGATGGTGTGTTCCAATGTTATTTTTGCAATCATCATCGCCATGGATTTGCTTGTACTGTGAAAGCGGAACACAGTAGAAGTGTCATAGACATCCAATGTCTTATGATAAACAATTTTCAACACAAGGCTCACGGACACCCCTTCTTTCTCTCTGTATACAGGGAATCAACATGCAAAGCTTGTGGGGAAGGAACTCCATTGGCATGCTCTCAAGGTGATTTTGCCTTGTGTCATAGGTGTATAACCCTTCCATTCATAATTAGTCACAAAGATGATATACATTCCTCGGAACTCATCTACACAATTCAAGACAACTTTGGAGAGCATTATTGCCTAATTTGTGAAGAAAAAAGATATCCGAACCATTGGTTTTATTATTGCAAAGAATGCAATTTTGTTGGTCATTCTCAATGTTCTTAGAGAGTTTTCATATATTAAAATTGAAAAAATTTATGAAGATGAAAGACGTCAACATCCTCTTACTTTTGTTCGGAAGATAAATGACTCTTATTTATGTAATATTTGTGGATTGTTTTTTTATGATGTGTTCCTACAATGTGAGAAATGTCAGTTGAACATCCACCCAAGGTTTGGTTCTAACTCTTGTTTCGAATCATTCGATAAATGGAAAGAAGATGAAGATGAAGATGAAGATGAAAAACAAAACAATGAAGGTAAAGAAAAGGATGAGGATAAAGAAACAAACAATGAAGGTAGAGAAAAGAATCAAGATGAAGATGAATAAATAAATAATAAAGGTAAAAAAAATTAACATAGATGAAGAAATAGATGTGCTCCACAATGATAAGGATTAAAATTTTTCTTCCATATATATGTCTTGCATGAATAGTTCCATTTACTTATAGTCTTATATGTTTTTTTATCATGTTTTGTACGGCTTAGAAGTAAATGCTTTTGCTAATGTATGTAACATTTCTTGCTTCTATTTGTATCAACAAAGGGAGTTCATATTAAGCTTTTCTACTTGCTTAAGCTGCAAATATAAAGCATGCAACTATTTATTTGTTGTTATGTGGGATTATGTTCTTGTTTGGAAACCAATATCCTATATGCACTTGGTTGTAGTTCTTATGCCGTAAGGCTACACAACGTCAACTTTAATGGGAACGTAGTGCAAGCCTTTATCAAGCCCAACTACAAACAATATATCATTTATGCGCAATGGTAAAATAATTGTTGCTAAACATTTTGATGTAACAATAATGTTACGCCTTGCATATTATAAACATCTTGCTATGAGGATTGGAAACCTTAATGTACTCCATTTTAGAGCAACTGAAAACAAAATTAAAAAAAAAAAAAACATTTTTCCTATTTAAACTTTATTCAAGAAACTTAATCTTTTAATGTAAGATTTTTTTGTTGCTAACACGTCCTTATACACCCATGATTTGTTTTGAGGTTGAACGGATTTTTTTAGAATAGAAGCTTAAATTTGATATAATGTTTGGAAGTATAAAGTATAACTCCAAAATTAATTTAAAAATTAGGATACGTTTTTCACATTTAAAAATAAAAAATATTTGTGAAATTACACTTCCTCCCTCCAGATCGGAGTTAACGCGCTCAAACATTCACCACTCACCAACTGCCAAGTCTGCCATTACTGTCCCAGGCACCATCCATGGACGCGCCGCCAGCAGTGGCCAAATCCGGCGGCAGCACCACCACCCCCCTCAGCCGCTTAACAAGCCTAGATGCCGCCATCTCCCATCACCTTCACTCCAAAACCCAGCCCCTCCTCTCGCGCTTCCTCCTCCTGCTCGAGCTCTCTGCTGACTTCCGCCTCTTCTTCCCGATCTCCCTCTCCCTCTTCCTCAGCCCCTCTCTCCTCCGTCCCTTCCTCCCCTCTCTCCTCCTCGGCCTCCTTCTCGATCTCGTACTAATCGCACTTCTCAAGCTTGTCTTCCGCCGGCCCCGCCCTGCTCACAACGATGCCTCCACCATGAACGTTGCCGTCGCCGTCGACCACTTTTCATTCCCCAGCGGTCACGCCTCACGCGTCTATTTTGTCGCCTCCCTTGCCCACCAGTACGCCGCTTCTCTGCCGGATCCTAAGGCCGTGAATTTTGCTCTCCCTGTTTGGATTTGGGCGGTGCTGACCTCCCTTTCTAGGGTTTTCCTCGGCCGTCACTACCTTTCCGATGTTGTTGTCGGGGCTTGTTTGGGTGTCCTCGAAGGCCTCTTTGCTTTCCACTTCCTCAGTTTGTAGTGTTTCAGGTATATCAGATTCTGGGGAAGATTAGCTTTTCGTGTTAATTCGATTTGAGTAGCAATGTATATGTGAACTCGATATGCACCCCGTTCTGGATTCGCTTACTTGTTTGTGTTTATTCGTTTTAACGTGTGGCGCCACTGCAATCTTAAATTCATTCGCGCTTGTGGATAAACATTGGATGATCTAGTTTGAGCACTTGGAGGTTTATAAGGATTATACCGTTAGTAGAAGAGGTGGAGTAAGGATCTATACATTGATTAACATGTTGGGAAGCTTGATCTTTACTGGCAAGAGAGGGTTTCAACTCGAGATTTCTGATTGCAGGAAATATCTGGGCAGCAACAAAACTGGGCTTCTCAGGCTTGGTTTCAGCGCTTGATTGGTGCCGAGGGCTAGATGAGCTTGGGGCGTCTCTGTAGGTATAGGGAATGGAGATTTGTTTTGGAATCTATAGTAGCACGAAGAAAGCAAAACTTTGCTCCCTGCGGTTGTCAATATCAGTGTCAAGTGAAGGATTTGGATGGATTTGTTGTCTGTAGTATATACTTTTGAAACTTTATGAGCAATGCTACATGGATGGATTTGGTTTTTGAGTAAGATCTTAAGTGAAGGCTACAGTAGGAAGAATTACATCCTATTGTTGGTTCTAATTGGTTGCACAGGTAGAGTAATTGGAAGTTGGGGAAGCATGCATTTCATAGGCTAAAAACCTTAAATTTAAGAACTTTATCAATCATGCATTTCATAGGCTAAAACTATTAAATTTCAGAACTTTATCAATCCAACTCTAATAGTCTTTGAGAGAGTATGCAGATTTTTGTTGGCGTTCGTGCATTATTAATTACCGTATTATGAGCAGATGCAATAGAGACAATTAACCGCTCTATGTTAAATTGTTTGGTTGTTTGCCGCTTTTTTTTTTTTTCGGTTCATTCCCTCCAACCACCCCCACTCTTTTCACTGTAGGTTGCGCATGGATTCTTTCTTTACTCGGCTCATTTCTCCCTTCATGGCTGTATTGTGGAACTAGAAAATTTCAACATCTTTACTGTGACTTTCAGTTTTGCTTGTCTTTGTGCATCTTGATGGAATACAATAGTTTTACTTGAGAGGGCAGGCGTTATTATGGTACTTTAGTGCACCATCTTTTTTGCTTGTTGAGTTATCAGTTTCAGATCTAGATTCTTATTTAGATTTTGCTGACACTTCACGTTCCTTTCTAGTATACTTGTCCTCTTAGGTATGAACTATGACAACACTAAGGTAATGTCCTGACAGCATGATTCAGCGGTTACAACCAGGCTAACCTACTAATGAAATCTGACTCGTAGCAAGGAATTGCATCTCTGTAGACTCATCTATTGATAAAGTTTGATCAGTGAACTCCAACCATAGAGCTTTCCAGTAGCTTCTGGACTTTCCAAATCACCTCTGATTCTGTAAAATTAAATACGGCCAAACATTTTGATAAAACAAAATTATAATAATTAGTATAAACTACTACGGAGACTAACTATTGAATGAAAAAAGGGTTCTCATTTTGGATTGCTAGGCTTCGGTTTTTAAATGAGCATTTTTCAGATTATTACATTGATGTACTATTAGATATACCAGATTTGTTGAGAAACTTTCACCACAGTGAAACCTTTCTTTTTTTCTTTCTTTTTTTTTTTTTTCATCAAAATTGTATGACGACTCATGCGGAGTGCTGAAATCTAGAGACCATAGTTAGATACGGAATTGAAGCATCTGATGCACAATGATCGACCTAAACTAAGCTTTTCTGTGACTTGACGGAACTCTAATGACACGATTGGCAAGTTCAGCATAAAGAGATCAATTTGAAAAGTAAAATGATCATACTCTTGTTAGGAGGACATAACTTTTAGAGTTTCTAGTTGGGTGCCATAAGCTGGTTCAAGGCCTGCATGAGGCAGCCTAATAAGGACATAAATACCTTGATCTGTGCTCAGACCATCGTATAGCCCTTTTTTTTTCCTCTCAAATATCTCTCTGTTCGTTTTTCTTTTGTTCTATCTTTGGCGTAATTGCTGGCCACTTCAGATTGTCGGGCGACTGTGAAATACCTGAATCGGTGGAATTCTGGGAAGCATTTTCTGCATCCTATCCATTGGAGATCAGGTTGAGAGGAGAGACAGGCAAGATTCTTGTTTGAGTTGCAGCAAAATCAAGTATTGCTTAATGGCGGCTTGAAATGAAAAAAGAAGTGCTGTTGAGAATTTATGTCAACAGGTTTTTGAATGCTTTTCGGAAATGTTCATGTCATTTGATCTTTGTTATGCACCTAATGTTCGCTACATGCGCAACTTAATTTGATCTTTAATGACAAATGTGCTTATATTTAGGCACAAAATATGTGCACATGCAGGCCTAAAATGAGAAGTTGGAAAGGTTAGCTGCAAGCTTTCTTATAAGTGAGCACCATCTTTTACTGATTAACTTTTCTGCTAACGGATGTGAATGGTTCACAGATTTGTTCTATTTGAGCGTGAGAGTATAATGAGTACTTCTCAATGACAGTGAAGTTGTGACAAGAACTTTTCTGTAATGTGCCTGTCAAATCTAGGATGGTTTCAGTCTTTAGACAAGAGCTGCCATTTTTGGTCTGTGCCAATTGTGAATGTGCTGCTGTCAGTCAGTGTTCATTCTTAGGCATAGTTCTGATCCAAAGGAAGTTTGTGCTTCTGTCTTTGAGGATTTTAATCTATTTTTCCACCCCCCGACAGTCTAATTTGATTGGTGAAGATTAATTTCTCCAGTTATCTGTTATCACCTCTTTTCTGTCGGGTTTAGTTTATCTTACATCTTTATTTGCTTCAGTTGCAAAAAATAACGTGAAGGCAAGAAATTCTAGGGAATTTTAGGAAAGTTAATCTTCTGCTACAAATTGTTAGAAGTCCACACCTACTCATATACAGTACTGTTCAAGGTTGGTGAACCAAAGAGTGGTTTCCAAAACCTGCTCTACTTTATTGGTGCTTCTATATATTTCACTGAATTATAACTTTTGAGGCAATGGTATAATATTGTTCTTCGATGTATACTTTTAGATTAAAGTTTGGTAAGGCTCAAGTCAAATGATTGAAAAGAAAAGAAGGCAGTCTGCCTTATCACTTCTAAAATATCTATCATCTTTACTCACTGTATTATCCTTGACCTTGTAAAGTGTTGTTGGCTGACAGATTGATTGATCCTCTGCCTTTCTTTGATTTGAATAGCACATCACGTAATAGTAGTCTAATATTCGTTGAACTTTGCTGGTGGCAGCATGACTTTTATTATTATGCTCGTAATACGACACAACCCACCATCAAAGAAGCTAAGATACCTTTTTAGTTTATAGACTTGGCACGTGGGGGTGGACATTTTTTGGTACCAAAAGCCATAATGCCACCCCCATTTCCTCGAAAGGCTCATTTCATTGAGGACTAATGATTGATGTTTCGTTTTACACTTTTTCTCATTGATGTTACTAAGAGATAGATGCATAAGCACGCTTAATCGATAATGTGCTATGGTCTTTGTCTTTGGTACTTTTCGATTGCTATAATTTAGTCTACAGCCTTTGAATCTGAAAAGATCGGGGTAGTTTTGTTTGAACTTTGGATCTCTACTTTGACCTCGTGATATTGTGGGACACTTACTTTTCTGCTCTCTTCGTTTTCTTAATTCATGATCATTACTTGAATCCAGAAAAAGTTGGCTTTCCTACAGGACTAAAGTAGACTTTTTTGGAATGCAGAAGTCTTAAGTAGAAGGGGGCAATTATTGAAGTCTTGTGAGACAGGATGTTTCACAGGCTAGATAGGCTTTAAGATGAATGCAGCAAACTTTTCTAGAACACTGAATAATTATGCTTTAATTTAAAGTTGATGCAGTCTGTGGGCTTGACCCAGCCTTGTCACTCTCATTCTCTGATTGATTTATCATCGTAATCATAGGACGCTACACAATTAGAGCTTTATTATCCGCACCAAAAACAGAACTACAGGGTTCTTTGAACTTGGTCTTTGTCTGAAACAGTAGATGAGAGATAAGCGTGCGAATCAACATTTTATTCATGCCAAGTTTGAAGGCTAGGCTCTTCTTTATATAGGAAGTTCCCTGTTAATTTATTGGAGAGAAATGACTAAAATTTAATATCTAGAATGCATTTTCGTGAGCAAAACTGTAATTTAGGTTATCTGAGAGAGGGTGTAGTGGAAAATCGTGGTGTGGACTCTTTTTATATAAAGTTGAATTAATTTTCTATAAAAATAAAATATAAAGCCATTGAAGAAATAAACTTTTTGCGACAAAGAAAGTTTCATTTCTTAGGATGATAGTGAATCCCCATAAAGGTAACACAACATGTGAAGCTAACAAGTTTCTGCACAGCATCAAAGTCACTGTGGGAAAGTCAGGACACTGGCCATGCAAATCCAAAATGGATTGGGGACAGCTGCGCATTTGCTCGGAGTTTGATGCCTTCTGACCAGAAGCCTTTTAGCAGTGTATACGGTTCAGCACTGCCACGATCAGAAGGACCTGAGCTGGGGGATTCAGGGGAGAAGCACTGACACCATTGAAGTAGGAAGGTCGGAAAAGTTAAGAGGAGACACGGACACTGCACATAACTTCCAGCTGTGTCATATTATGACTGAATCGGTTCACTTGAAAAGGATAGAGAATAGTACCTTTGGGAGATTCTAGCCATATAAGCCAGTTTGGCTATTCCTTTTATTAAGTAGATTGTAGATAAAGCTCAGGCTTATGACAAATGATATCAAAGTTAATTCATAACTCAACTTGATGTCTTACCTTAAGTGCCTCAAATAAAATTGAGGCTCATAATAAGTGATGTCAAAGTTAATTTGTGACTCAACTTGATGTCTTGCCTTTAAGTGTCCTTGGATGGGAGAGGTAAATTGACCCAGCTAGATGATGTGGGTTTGAATAGTGTCAATAGACATCTTGGCTATACAAACGGCCTTGGTTATCCTCTTATTAGGTCAGATGATGCAAGCAAGCCGTAATAATAAGACATAGATAATAAAACAAATGGGAAATCTTTGCGTGTGGAATCCATGTAGATTTCGTTTTGGAATGTAAAATGGGAAAAGATGCACGGTTTGCTTGCATCACAAGTTTGGTTTATTCAGAGTCACTTTTCTCTGATGTTCTTTAATCTAGACTTGCATTAAACTCTATACCAAGCACCTGCTGGATTCCTTTCCGAAAAAGAAGTGTGGAAGGGAATTCTATACTTTTAAATAATGGGATCAATCAAAATGAAATGTAACCAGTAAAAAATTAAGAACTGACATAATTTGATTTACTACAAGAAGGAAAATCTATCGACGAAGAGAAGTTACTTAAAATGTTAACAATCTGCATTTGGGTTGGTTTTAGGCAGAATATGATAGATGAATATCTCAAAAATTAACAACAATTTGAGGAAAAGGTACAAGGGCACCAACTTAACAAAGTGCCTTACCACCTTTAGTGGTGTTGAATGCATCTAAGTTAGCAAAATAGGAGATAGTTTGAAAATGTGAACATTCCAAGTGTGAATGCAAACCACAAGTGGATGACTTCCTTGTTTTGGTGCTACCAAATTTTTTGTCATCATTTTTTTCAAGTGAAGTTACGATAACAATAGATTATAAGAGTTTACGAGTTAGCACTTTTAAAGGCCGCAGAAAGTGACTTTTGTACCACTATATAAACAAAAAGAAAGAAAGACAAAAATAAAAAGAAAAATTTTTATACTACCCAATAATTTTCAAACACATAGAAGATCAAAGTTCTTCATCCAAGATAATTCAACATCATTTCCATTTAATTTTCTTGTTGAAGTGTCTTGTCGGACTATTAATTCTCTGGTACAACATAATTTGCCTACTCAAATTAGATTTGAAATAAGACTTCTATTTTAAAAGCTCATTGCAATGATTAACTAGAGACACAATTTAGATCTAAACTTTCCTATACCATGGAGATCAAGGCAATCGAAAGGGATGCCACCAAGGCTATTCTCTTCCTAAGGATCCAACATTACTTATTATTATATCAATCATCTATCTTTTTGAACATTGGCTGAGATTTGATGAAAATTTGCCAGTAAATCAGTAAAATTATCAAATTTCTTCTATTTTCATTAGCTGTTGAACACAAGGATATTTATATTTCCTAGGTATCTACTATAGATTCTTCTTGTTTAGTGTAGAAAATAGCACTATAAACTACCAATTATAACCATCCTAATAAAACACAGTGTCTCCGGATGGCATGCAGCCCCATATGCATGTAGCAGCCAACACTCCGCATGGAACATGAAGAAGGATAAAATGATTTTGCCCGGTACTGCTTCTTTACACGCCAATAGCACCATTAATTGAGGAATGGAGGACATGTTAACATTCTTCATGCTTACGAGAGGAACTATGTCTAGACTAATTTTAACACAAATTTATCATCAACATCATCTAAAGTAGAATTGGTGTTATAAACCTATATTAATCTCAAAACCTTGAGGTAATAAGATGTATTATTTTTTCACATTTACAAATGATTTTAATGATTTTTTTAGCAACATAAGACAACAACTCTACATTGCTTAACACGTTTTCACTGCATGGATTCAAAATTTGGGCATAACCACACATGATGCCATATAAGTGTTGTCTCTACCCTTGGACATAATCCATTAAATTGCTAAAAAACTATTTAAATTTTGATTCTATGTTAGAAATTTGTATTTGTCTCAATACCTTAAGACAATAAAATGTGTTTTTTCTTTTTACATTTGAATAGGATTTCTAATTAACTCTTTACAAACATAGAATAATAACTCGATACCACTTAAAAGCTAAGTAAACTGAGCTTTTATATCAAGACTCACCAATCACCAACCGGGAAGTTGAATATCTTGTTTGCAAAGATTGTGCCCACCATTCTAATTATGGCTTGAATTAAAGAAAGAGAGTATGGGCAGACCCATGCTTTGCTGGTGAGACATATTTTGAGATAATACAAGGTTTACATGATTGGGGGGCATAGAAGTGCTCCTCCTTGCATAGAGGACATGAGCTGCTGTGGGGTAGTTGCTAGTGCCCAATGAGTTGTTTCCCAACTGGAATTTTGTTATCTCAATGGTGGAAATTTGGTCACTTTTTGGTACTCAGGAAACATGGATTTGATAGCTGGTTGTTGGATTCTCTTGGACCCTCACCCTAGCGCCCGAGTAGTTGGGTGCCATAATTCATTATTCTTGCTGTCTTCGAAGATCCACACTAGCTTAATACAGTAAAAGAGTTTAGGGTTTCGAAGGCACCTTCTTTTGGATGCCCCACCCTTTTGGTGCTCCAGAAAGTTGAGTATTTATAAATGCATGTGCCCTTCAGAATGTTGAAGCTTTTTCTCATCATTTTATGTTCCTGCAAGTCCACTTTAATCTTGTTTGGAAAGAAGGAATTGGATGGACGGTACATGCTAGTCAAAGAGAAGCAAAAAGATTTTCATCCTTCAATTATGGTGCAGGTGATTGGAGGATATGGGTCCCCTCGCTATCAAGAGAGTCAATTAGTTCGAACATGCAGGAAAACTGGAACCCTAATCTATTCTTTTTTTGAAAAAAAAAAAAGAAAATAAAAACCCTAATCTAAGCAATAGAGCTTAAGTACCACCGGGAAAAGATCTTTTTTTTTTCTTGTTAAATGGATGATGGGGGTTTAAAACGCAGGACACTAAAGTCGAAACCTCAACTTTCTCCTTGAACTTTCGAGCTGGATTTTAGGAATAAATTTTGCACTACAAAATTAAGTAAATGGCAGTTATTAAAAGTTGTGTCCTATATTATCAACATTAATCTTTACTGTTCTTATATGTGAAGTTGTCACAATCATGGTTGTTGTACACCAAACCTCTTGTAATTCAAGAAATTCATGGTTTTATGTTACTGGGCAAGCTTCAAAGAATGTTTATGATGATAGTATCATATTCAAATCACAAGGGGAAGCTATTAGGCTTTGGAATCAAAATTAGGGTAAAGACTAAAAGAGTAATTTTTTCAACTAGGGTCTCTCCTAAATTGCTTATAACTATATGGCTTGAGAAATTCCTTATGTTGTCTCATCTAGTAAGATGTCATAACGTGAAGAGAGAGAAAAAAACCAAAAAGAGTTGGCAAAAAAAAAAAGAAATTCTTGGTGGCTTAAGTGTATAAAATTTTCAAATAATAATAAATTATTATATTTTAATCATAATGATTTTTTTAACACACACTTCCAAACCTTTGCACTTGAATGTTAAACTTAAAATCAAGAAATTTTAGGTAATATTTGCTCACAATTAAATTAGGCACTTATCAACTTAATTATAACAATTGGACATAAAGTTGTTGCTATTATCATATTTTATTACATATGTGTGCTCAACACGATCATAAACCTCCCAACAGAACTTTCTTTCATAAAGTTAACCTATCTATTCTTTGTGATCATGGATCCCACTACATCAATCCGTCCCATTTCTTAACACCCTCTTTAGTTTATTACTAGTCATAGATACAGCACATGCTAGATGTCATCGACATGCTCGAGCACACAATTGAAAAGAAAAGAGAAGAATAGAGAAGCCAGGGGCAGCAGCATATCTCCGATTCTCCCATTTTTTAATGCCGTCCTGTCTCCTGCTTGTGTCGTCACTTGGTAGCATCATTAGGTCCCAACATGTCATGCACAACCTTCTTTGTTTTAGCTTTTTTTGCGAGCCATCCCGTATAACTTGGAAATAATGCTCCCACGCTCTGTGCCTTCAAATGGACAAACAGAAGCTATTTCTCGCCTGGTTGATGCCCAGGTAAGAAAGAAGAAGACATTCACCGCGTTCAGTGCTTCCAGTAGGGTCATATACAGCTCAGAGAACCAGAAAAGTACCAAGGAAAAGGGTCCTTTATGACTAGGCCTTGGATGAATAAAAATGTTGCACTGTTGTATCAAAAAAGTTAACCTCCTCTCTCGGAGATTAAATGATATATTATCCTTTTTTCTTTCATTGTCTCCGTTAATTCTTGACATGTAAAAGTTACTTATATCTCAATTAAAAATTTATTTTATGGAAGAAAAAGACTAATTTACTCTTAAAAAGTGACAATATGTTTTTTTTAATGCCTTGTGGCATGAAAACCATAAATCTGTTCTTTGTTACTTGTACTTTTTTCAGATTTGCATTGGGAAAACCAGGCCGCAGTGTCCATTTAAATTTTTCTGGGATTCTGTTCTCTCTGATCATCCTACCTTAAGATTCCATTTGACGTGAACAGTGCCAAGACAGAAGACGAAAGCGATTGAAAACAAAGAGCATCTTCAATTATTTTCTTCTTTCTGTTTTCTCTCGTAAATTCTACTAGGCAAAAAGCAAAGGAGAAACTTTTTTTTTTGGTTGAAAAGGTAAATTTATATCAATAAAATTTAATATACAAAAATATAAGGAAGTATCCTAGCATTGCAAAAATTACTAAGATGAAAATTAAAAATATTCAAAATTTATTTAAATAATAATTTTTTAAGAGAATTTTATATTTTAAAACAAAAAATTTTTTCATCCTACAATTTTTCTTATTTTTATCAACGAGATTAAATGTTATTTGTTTTACTCTAAAATGTCTTATGTTTTGTTTAGCTCATATAAATTAAATGTAACTTAAAAGAATAGACTAAGAAGTCAAATAGTCAACTTTTTTCCTTTTTTCCTCTTTATATGACTGTCTTTTTTTGTAAGGAAAAAAAAAATTAGGAATATGAGATGTCGACTTCAGTGACTGCCATTGTTCATGCCTCTGCGACTAAATGGGGGTAATTATACAATATTGAGGGGTCTCGTGATTTCACATCATGATTCAACCCTTGTGTTAAGGCGTTCTCTTCTCCTTTCAACATGAAAGCATGTGGATCCCCACTCCTATCAACCTCAAGCCTCACCCTCCACAAGCTTCACTGTTAGAGGACATTATTTTATCTCATGGAGAGCACAACACAAGCATTATAACCATGTCAAATCGGTGCAAGTGGGAAGAAGAAAATGGCCAACACATGGAGCTGGAAAGCCACAAAACAAGAAGGAGAACTGATCTTCGTTGTGAAGTGAGATCTTCTCTTCCTTTGTCACACTTACAAGACCAAATTTGCCTTTCCAACCTCGTTCTTCAGAAGCGACTTGTGATCGACCCTATCTTAGGCTCTAATGGGGCCATTTTTTATGGGGTATTGAACCCCCTTAATGCAGACACATGCTTGGAGATAAAACACAAAGCTTCGGTCCCATAAAGAGCTGACACCATTATTTTTAGGGGGGAGTGTTTCTGATTCCATTTGCTCTGCATAA